>CM032370.1:7745994-8334163 GCA_019023105.1 Diglossa brunneiventris
GGCTGAGATTTGGATCATTTGTCCTGGTGCCCAGCTGGAGCAGGAATTGTTTTGTCTCCCTGCTCTGTGCACAGAGCTCACCATCCCCTGATGTGAACCCAGAGCCACACACTAAAGCAGCACAGAATCTGAAAAATAGAAAAATCAAAACCTGAGGCATCCCTGGCAGTCCCAAGCCCCCAGCTCCCACTGGCTGCAGTGCACTGGAACATTTTCAAAAGCACCACCTTGGGCTGGCACCCGGGAGGCTCCGAGGGCAGTGAGAGGTTGTCATTAATCCCCATTTGTATCAGCAGCAAAAACCTCCCAAATCCCCAGGCTGAGCCCTGCTCTCAGCTGTAAAGTGTTTTTTTTTTTTTTTGGGACTACAATAGGTTTAAAGAGAATTCTGTACCAGAATCAGAGCAGAAACATTCAAACTTTTTTTCCCCCCCCTAGAACAAACTGTCACAGAGGGAACTGCAGCCAGATTTCTATACCTGACTTTACTTCAAAGGGCAGAGCTCAGCCCAAAGCCCACAGCAGACTTGGGCTCATTGATTGCCAAGGGCAGAACATTCTTAATGCATTGGTATTAAATAAACAGATGGGAAACCAAGCCGAGATTTAAATTTCTGTTGAAATAATGTCGAAAGTTTATTGACCCAAGGGTGCTGGTGATTGAGTTAAGTGTTCCACATCAATAGCTGTGGCCAGGCCTTTTGTAGGACACTGAGGAATGGGCTCAATATTTTGAAGCCTCGGTTGGAAGTGAATTTTAAGGCCTAACAGCAAATGTGCTTTGTTTGGTCCACTGGGAACCTGTCTTTAGAGAGAGTTTAGCCCCTGTTTTCCTCCAGCCCAGGGACAGGGAATGTCCTCTTGAGGACAGGGAATGTTCCAGGGGTGCCAAGGACCAGATTCAAAATAAGATTTATTATCATTATATTGTTTCTCCCATCATTATTCCCCTCTACTTCTCTCTGAGCACAGGATTTGTGGAAAAAAAAACAACTAACTCTACAACTTGTAAAAGTTGTAAAGCTGGAATGTTTAGTACAGCAGTGAACACATGTAGGGATTATTCTTCTTAAAGGACATGTGTGCCTCTGAGAATTTTTGAATTTATCTTCCCTTACTTGTACGTATGCATAGAGTTTCTAATAGGTTCATGCATATTTATTTTACTGGTTTTGTGTTAGAGCTTGTAACTAGTCTTGGTACAGAGAGAACACTCTCTGGTCATCTTGTCTGTCTCTTGCTTTCATTTCAAAGTTTAAGGGGCCCCTCATGTTTTCAGCTTGGATGTTTCTGTCACGGTCATATTTTCTGAAAAATCCCTTCGCCAGGATTTCTTCTCCTGGGAAGCTGAGAAGCCTCAGAGTAAAAGGAAAACAAGAATTATCTGATTGCTTCTCCTGTGTTGTGCTCACATGTGGAATGTGTTTGGAGATTGTTTATCCAACATGTGAATTGTTTTTACTTAAAGACCAATCACAGTCCAGCTGTGTTGGGATTCTGGAAAGGGCCAAGAGTTTTTAATTAGTATCTTGTTAAGCCTTCTGTAAGTATCCTTTCTCTATTCTTTAGTATAGTTTAGTATAGCATAATATAATATAATATAATATAATATAATATAATATAATATAATAGCCTTCTAAGAACATGGAGTCAGATTCATAATTTCCTTCCTGCCACAGGGGACCCTGAAAATACCACAGGTTTGTATTTTTTTTTTTTTGGCTTAGGTAGTTTTGTGAGCACAGCAGAATTAACAGACTAAACAGGTTAAAACAGCACATTTCATCTATGCTAGCAAGCTATAGATTTAATAATTCACAGTGGCACGTTTCACCTAAATACAAAAAGGGTTTCTACCCTGTTAAATGTCCACTGTGTTTCAGGCTGGGCAGGGCCAGCAGTGCACACAGAGCTCCAATTTAGGCAGCAGGAATTGTTCTCCTGGCTGGACCCTGCTGGCAGCAGGACATCCTGCTGGACACACCATTCCTCATCCCAGTCCTTCTCTGTTAGCTGGGAATTGGAGCTCCTCTGTCCCTGGGCACAGATTTATTGAGGAGATGAGGTGGCCCCAAAGCCCATCCTGCGGGAATTAATTGGCTGCTCCTCTAAAGGCAGCAGCAACATTTGGAGAGACATTATCTGCTGTCCTGCTTGGATTAAGAATTCATGAGGGCAGAAATCATTCCAGGGGCTTTGTTTTGCTTTAAGTTATACTTTTATACAAATGATCTGAGGAGAGAGGCTGATTAATGACAGGGGGAGAGTGAGCTCAGAGACAATCCATCTCTTCCATATCTCATCCGTGCCACCCTGCAGGACAGGGCAGTGAGAGCAAAGCAAACTGTCACAGTCACATTCTCTGAAAAAATTCCTTCACCCAGGGTTTTTCTGCTGGGAAGCTGAGAAGCCTCAAAGAAAAGGGGAAACAATTCTTATCTCATTTGCTTCTCCTGTGTTGTGCTCATGTGGAATGTGTTTGGAGATTGTTTACCCACAGGTGATTGTTCCATTGGCTTCTGCTGTGCGTTGTTTTCACTCTTTGGCCAACCAGGGCCAAGCTGTGTCAGGACTCTGGAAAGAGTCAGAGTTTTCATTATTATCTTTTTAGCATTCTGTAAGTGTTCTTTCTGTATTCTTTAGTATAGTTCAGTTTAGGTTTTTTTTAATATAATATAGTATCATAAAATAATAAATTAGCCTTCAGAGAACATGGAGTCAGGTTCACCATTCCTCCCTGCCACGGGGCACCCCACAAATACAATACAGCACAAATAGCAAACACTCCAGCTCCTGCCTGGGGCTCTCTCCTGCTCCCTGTGTCCCCTGGGTTTGCAATGAACACAGATCTCTGTAGGAAGCTGGAGAAGCAGGACTGGGCTTATCAGTATGCAGGAAGGAATCAGAGCAATGAATCTGCTACCAAATGAGAATGGCAGGAGTAATTGATTCCAAAGGAGGAACACAGCAAACAAAGCCCAACAAACTTCTTTCTGCAGAACGTTCTTGCTTCCAAAACCACCATTTGGAAACTCCATTTCACAAAAAAGTGGGACGAGAGAGTGTGATGGTGTGAGCTCAGCTAAGACCTTGACTTTGTGGAGCAGCTGGCAAAAAGTCCATGAGGTTCTGCCCTGGGAGGGTGGGCAGGGACTGGCACAGGTGCCCAGAGCAGCTGGGGCTGCCCCTGGATCCCTGGCAGTGCCCAAGGCCAGGCTGGGTTTGTGTCACTGTAGGACATGAAAGCACACAAGCACACATTGCTGCTCTCAAGGTGAAGAAGAAAAGGGAAGTTTATTTCTGACTCCAACATTTATAGTTTTCTAAAAGTGACAGTGGATTGGAGGGTGACAGTGCCACCTCTCCAATGACACTGCACAAACTAATAGTCTATCAAATTTCTCCTCCTCTATGAAAGAATTCAAACAATGAGTTATTTACAAAAAATGCGTGAGAAAGTTTGTTACAAGAATGTCAACATCAGAAGGCTTAGAAAATCTTAAAAAATCAGGGTGACACTGCTTGGAGCAGCCTGGGACAGGGAGGTGTGGGATGAGAGATGGGATGGAATGAGAGGAGTTTTGAGGTCCCTTCCAAACCAAACCATTCCGGGATTCTTTGACTTGGGGGGCTGGATGTGAGGTCTGGTTTCTGAGAGATTGGGGCAGCAAAAGAGCAGGAGGAGGAAGAGAAGGAGATGGAGGGAGAAAAGAGCAGAAGGAGGAAGAGGAAGATAAAGAGATGGAAGGAGACCTCCAGCAGTCCTGAGAGAGGAAGGGCCAAGCTGCAGGGCAGACAGCAAGAGAATTTTGAGGAAAGCTGTAAAATGATGAGGGGAGAGGGAAAGCAGGAGATGATCCCCAAACCAGAGGCAGTGCGTCAGGAAATCGTCACTGCAAAGGGCTGCAGACACACTGAGAGGGCAGGACAGAGGGACAGGGCTGGTGGAAAGGTCTCACAGCTTCCAAAACCTCACAGACTGGGAACCCACATCATCCTCCAGGCGGTGAGAAATGCTGCATCATCCCCATCCCAACGGGGACAGGGCAGCTGATGCTCCTCACACGGTGTGGCTGAATTCCTTACAAAGCAGGATAATCAAAAGTGATCTTTGCAGCTCAGAGGCAGCAGCTGAATGACCACAAGGGAAGCCAAAGGCAGATATTAGCTCTCTGATTTAAAATTAAAACAATTGATCAATTGTCCTTGCTGGAATTAATAGCAAAACAAATAGGCCTGCAATATTAAACTGAAATTCACTGCCTGGATCTGGCTGGATCCAAATGTATGGGGTCTCTCAGGACAGGGCTGGATATTTATTATGGCTGAATGAATTGGATTTTTGCACATAAAATGCAGATATTGGGCAATTTGAAAAGTAAAGGTCATTCTGTAAAGATTGGGGGGTTTTGGATTTATTTTTTTGAAGTGTGTGGATTTGGGGTTTCTGAGGCTGGTCAAGCTCAGTGCAGCAGAGGGCACAGGGGGGAATGGCAGCAGGGTCTGGAGGGAAGGACGTGGAATTTCAGTCATTTTTATGTTGCAATTAAAGAAACTGCAGCTTCTGAGCTCTGGGTGGGGACAGGGGGCTCTGGTGTTGGGTGTGATCAGCTCCTCATGGGCTCAGCCTGAGCCTTGGTGGCAGAATTGTTTGGGATTCGGGATGGAATTGGGATTGAGTTCCCCCTCCTGGTCCTGGTGAGCCTCTGTGCTCCCTGGGGTTACCTGGCCTGGCTCACCTGGGACAGCAAAGGCACAACAAGGGGATGTGGCCAAGCGCTGCTGAGCGTTGGAAAGGGGCAGAGAGGAACCCCAGCAGCCCAGAATCCCAGGCTGCTCTGGGTTAGAGGGACCCCAAACCCCTCCAGCGCCACCCCTGCCATGGCAGGGACACCTCCCACTGTCCCAGGGGCTCCAATCCCTGTCCAGCCCGGCCTTGGGCACTGCCAGGGATACCCAGAGCTGCTCTGGGAATTCCATCCCAGCCCTGCCCACCCTTCCAGGGCAGAATTTCTCCCCAATATCCCATCTCACCCTCCCTCTGGCTGCGGGGAGCATTCCCTGTGCCCTGTCAGCCCTTGGGGAATATGGGGCTCACTGGGGTTGTAGCACCAAAAAGCCTTTTTAGGGTGAACAGCAGTGGGAACCTCAGGGAAATGCTTGGGTGCAGCAGAATAAAAAGCAGCAGAATGTCCCTGCAGAGCCTTTGGATGAAATGAGACGAGGAGGAACCAACCAGCCAGGCCTGGCTTATTCCCAGTGCAATTCCCTGTGGATTTAACCCCTCCTTGCACCCTCTGTGCTTCAGGCCCTGTGCTTCCTGCAGCACCCAGGAGCTGGCCAGGGCTGGATTGCCCAGGATTTGGGTGCAGGGCTCCAGCAGGAGCTTCCAGCCTGGAATCAGCTCCTCCCTTCCAGCTGGGAGACTTTTGGTCTGTGTTTAACAATGTGTTTCATTGCAAATTCCGTGTTTGTCTTTAAATGACAATTGAAAGATGTTTCATAATGAGCCAGCTCTGAATGAAAATACAAATGACTTCCCCTGAAGGACCTTGATATGAAACATTTCATCTGGAGTGCAGGGAATCGCTTATTTGCTTTTCTTTGCCTTAAACAGATCAGCAAAATGAAGATGAGTTAATAAAATGGTTTTGATTCTGCCATTTTTTTTAATAAAAAATTCTGTCACTTGCAAAATGCTGCAAATACTCCAGCTCCAGTGCATTTAACAAAGACAGTTCCTAGGGATTTTTCAAATCCAGATGCATTTCCTCCTTCCTGCTCCTCAACTCCATAAATCAGAGCTTGTCCATCTCCCAGAGCTGCCTGTTGGTGGCTTGGAGGAGTCTCAGGGATGAGGTTTCCCTGTGTGCCATGGGAAGAGAAGTGGCTTCGCCACGCAGGACAAGTTTTGGGCTGCACCCACCCGAAATCAGCAGGGAATTCTGAGCTGGGGCAGATGTGGGGCCGTGGCTGCCCTGGCTGAATGTGCATTTCTCTGGCAGAGGGAAGGGGATCCCCCTCACACCAGTGTAATTCAGGTGCCCCTTTTTTATCCCCCTGACTCTGTCTGGCTCCTAAACCAGCTTTGTGAGACAGATTTTTATAAACAGAGCCTGGATCTCTGGAAAGCACCAGAACTGGAGGGGATTAATTCACCAAGGGGGTTCCTAATTGGGGAGTCCTTGTCAGATATGCTAATTTACAGAATCTGCAAAAATCGTGCACCTTTGGTGTTCTCCACCTGAAAAATTTGTGCACCTGAGGATCTTCATAGCAATGTACCCCTTTTAATCTTTTTATTTTGCCTTTTTAGCCTTATTTTGCCTTTTTGGCCTGGTGTTTCTAGGGGCAGAGAAAAAGGCAGCAGGGAAGGCAGAGGGTGCCGTGCCCTGCAGTGACCTTGGGAAGGAGAATTAACTTCTCCTGTTGCCCAGAGTCCCCAGGAGCTGCCCGGAGGAGAGCACACCGAGCAGCAATGATTGCTCTTTAGTTCAAAGTCCACACCCAGAGCCTCAGGACAGCGCATGAAATATTCATTGCAGCACTTCAAAGCTGCCCGTGCTCCTCCGGGAGGCTCAGCAGCATCCTGGGGCCACCAGGGCTGTGCTGGGAGCAGCCTCTTCCCAGCCCTGCAGCTGGAGCTGTGCTGGGTCAGCATTTCAGGCGCTGCCAGGAGCCACAGGGGCCACGGCAGCTCCTCGGCCTGGAATCCTGCGCTCAAGCTTTCCCTGTGAGCCTGCAGCGCTGCTCTGCACGGATACTCACACATGTTCCTCCAGAGCAGGCTGCAGAGGGACTTTGCACAAGGGCCTAGGGGGAGAGGACCAAGGGAAGCATCTTTAGGCTGAAGGAAGGCAGATTTAGATGGGAGATTGGGGATAAATAAACAAATTCCTCCCTGGGAGGATGGAGGGCTGGGATGGAATGGAATGGAATGGAATGGAATGGAATGGAATGGAATGGAATGGAATGGAATGGGATGGAACGGAACGGAACGGAATGGACTGGAATGGAATGGAATGGAATGGAATGGAATGGAATGGAATGGAATGGAATAGAATGGAATGGGATGGAATGGAATGGAATGGAATGGAATGGAATGGAATGGAATGGAATGGAATGGAACGGAGTGGAATGGAACGGAATGGAATGGAATGGAATGGAACGGAGTGGAATGGAATGGAATGGAATGGAATGGAATGGAACTGAATGGAATGGAATGGAATGGAATGGAATGGAATGGAATGGAACGGAGTGGAACGGAATGGAACGGAATGGAATGGAATGGAATGGAATGGAACGGAATGGAACGGAACGGAGTGGAACGGAATGGAATGGAATGGAATGGAATGGAATGGAACGGAATTCCCAGAGCAGCTGTGGCTGCCCCTGGATCCCTGGCAGTGCCCAAGGCCAGGCTGGACAGGGCTGGGAGCACCTGGGACAGTGGAAGGTGTCCCTGGGACATGGAAAGTGTCCCTGCCATGGCAGGGGTGGCACTGGATAATCTTTAGCATCCCCTCCAACCCAACCCATTCTGGGATTCTGTGATCTGCATTTGATTTAGAGGTTTCACCTGTTGGACACTTGACTCCATGCCCAGATTATTTTATTATTAATTTATACTATTATTCCAGCTGAGCCCCCTTCCCCTGGGTCTGTGTGCAGCCCCCTTGTGGGAATAGCTCTGCTCCAGGTTCAGCTGCTCTTCCTGGGCAGCCTTTCCCTGCCTGACAAAGCCCCATCCCAATTCCCAAGCTCTCCTCTCTGTAGACTGTATTTATCTCACAGAAAACCTTCTGCTCTGATAAATTCAGTGATTTAGCTCCCATTTCTCACCAGAATTGTGCCCTCCTGGCCATGGGGTGCTCTCAGAGGTGCTCTGCACCTCCACACCCACAGAATGTGTTGGGCTGTGCTGTCCAGAACCCTCTGAGGGACTGGGATGGAGGAGGACATTGCTGCTTCTCTCCTCTCCCTCTCTCTCCTCTCCTCTCCTCTCCTCCCTCCTCTCCTCTCCTCTCCTCTCTCTTCTCCTCTCTCTCCTCTCCTCTCCTCTCCTCTCCTCTCCTCTCCTCTCCTCCCTCTTCTCTTCTCTCCTCTCCTCTCCTTCCTCTCCTCTCCTCTCCTCTCCTCTCCTCTCCTCTCCTCTCTCTCTCCTCTTCTCCTCTCCTCTCCTCTCCTCTCCTCTCCTCTCCTCCTCTCCTCTCCTCTCCTCTCCTCTCTCCTCCTCTCCTCTCCTCTCCTCTCCTCTCCTCTCACTCCTCCTCTCCTCTCCTCTCTCTCCTCTCCTCTCTCTCCTCTCTCTCCTCTCCTCTCCTCTCCTCTCCTCTCCTCTCCTCTCCTCTCTCTCCTCCCAATGAATTTCACAGGGTTTTTGGAGAATTGGTGTGATTTCTCATATGTAAGTTAAATTTATGAGAGGAAGAAACTATTATGGGATATAAACTATGGAGGGAATGGATTTGTCTACTCAAAGCTATCTGGTTTCACCATAAATTGCCTCAATGGACAGGAAGGAGCTGTTACACAGCACCTTTGGAATGATTTTTCCCTCTTCTGCTTTGGGACTTGTGTAAGCAAAATGCTGTTCCAAGGTGTAAGGAGGAGACATTAAATAAATAAAGCACCAATTGCCAAGATCTGGAGATTGAAAGTGTTTACACAAAATAACTCAAAAGCTCTCCAGGGGCTGACTTGCACAGCCTGGCAGAGCTGAGCTGGAGGGAGCTCTGATATTCCAGAACACTCAGGTAACATTTTTCAGGACAACTTGCGCTGATGGGCTTTAGAGAAGAGCGTTTAAAGGCTGTCCTGAGAATGCTGCGCCCCAGGATTGGCACCAGAGGCCAGGCTGGACGGAGCTTGGAGCAGCTGGGACTGTGGGAGGTGTCCCTGCCCATGGAAAGGCTGGATTTGGTGGTTTTAAGGTCCTCCCATGCCAAACCAGAATCACTCAGTGATTCTCTGAAAGCCCATCCCAGGAACAGCTGGGCACAGCTGGGGAGTGTGAAATCACAGCCAGGGCAGCCTCACACTCAGACTGTGGTGGGCAAAGGGGCCTGGCTGAGTTTTATTTACACAGCACTCAGAACTCAGTGCATGAATTCACAAGTCTACTTTTCCAGAATGTTAAAATTTTAGGAAATTTGGAGCAGAAATGGGACTTGTCTGAGGCGCAGGGAGAGCTTGGGCTGGATCAGTGGATTCCTGTGAAGAAAGGTTCCATGGTGATGAGCTGCCATCACCCCAGGAACAATCCTGCATAAAATCTGGCCCTGCTGCTGTTTGTTGACCATGGATGGGTTGTTCTGCGCTTCCCTTGCACTGCAGCATCTCCCTGAACCACCAGCAGCTCTGTGGGGTCAGGGAAAGCTTCTCTTAGAGCTTAGGGGATTTAAACAGGGCTCCAAAATACAATATATGGACGAGCTGGGGTCTGCCTGTGGAGCCCAGCTGGCCATTCTGGGTGCCCGCCTGATGCCAGGGACAACAATCCATCCAGCAAGGTTAAAGGACTGGATTTAGATTAATTCCAGAGCTTGTCCAATAAGATAAAGCAGTGTAGTGAAGGTAAATATTTGCAGCTTTATTTACTGGGAGATTAATGTAATTGGTTTGGATTCCTTCACATCCTCCAGCCTCTTCATAAACACTGCACACTGTTAAATGCTGCAATAATGAAGGCATTTTGTCTTCATCATACTGGAGGGCAAGAGGCAGGGGAGAGCTATTCTTGCAAAATATTAGCCCAGTTTTGCACACCCCAGAGGATCCATTAATTTAGGTTAGAGTCTCTGCAAGGGCTGAGCTCAGTGAGCAGGGGAAGCTTTCCACAGCCCCACCTCCACCTCCTCTGGGGCTTTTCCCCCCTTTCTTCCTTTTTTCCCATTTTTTTCCCATCCAGCCAGTGCAGAACCCGGGCACAGAGTAACCCAGAGCGATCCAGTTTGTCTGGGTTCCCTCCCCAGGGGCTGCCAAGTAGGGCTGGGGCTGCTTGGAAAATTCCACAGCTCTGCTGTGAGGCATCACTGCTGTGAGATCCTGATCTCCAGGAGCTGGGAGATGAAGGGAAGGGAGGGATTGATCCCAGCCCAGCCCAGTAACCATTCCGTTTCCCCCTGCTTCTCTAAGGGGACAGCAGAACTTGGCTTTCCTGGCAGAACTTGAGATTCACCCATGGGATGTGCTCAGCTTTGGCTGACAAGGTGGGGTTTGCTCACAGGTTGGGCTTGATGATTCTGGAGGTCTTTTCCAACCTGAATTATTCTGGGATTCTCTTCTATAAACTCAGCATCTCAGGGAACAGAGACCCCTCTGGAGACCCCCCAGTCCCACCCAGCTCAGGGCAGGCTGACCTTACACTGGCTGTCCAGCCCAATTAGGATATGAGAGGGGGAAAAAAATGGAATTTTAATTGCATTTCAGTTTTGGATGCACTTCTTGGTGTCCTTTCACCGAGCACTGAGAGGAGCCTGGGTCCATTTCCTTCCCTCACCTCCATCCCTGCTGAGTCTCTGCAGCCACAGGGATTTTCTCCCTTTCATTCTTCAGCCAGGGCAGGGCTCTCCCAGTTTCCTCTGATGGGATGGAAACAGGTTTCAGTTCTGTTATTCAGTTTGGCTTTCACCCATTCTCAGCTGGGCAGTGCCCATGAACAGAAGGCAGCTCCTGCCCTGTGCCAGCTGTGGCACCAGCTGGGCTTGGTCAGATGTGCAGCCCCAAAGTGTAACTGGGTTCCCCTGGCCAGGCTGCCCCTCTGGGTGGGCACTGCCAGCCCTGGCTCCCAATCCAGCCAAGGGAATCTCTGCAAAACCAACTAAAACCCACCTCCAATGAGGGCTGTGGCCGTGTTCACAGGGGTCTGAGGATGAGGGGAGAGACGAGGATCTGACTCCGTGTTTCAGAAGGCTGATTTATTATTTTATGATATATATTACATTAAAACTATACTAAAAGAATAGAAGAAATGATTTCATCAGAAGGCTGGCTAAGAATAGAATAGGAAAGAATGATAACAAAGGTTTGTGGCTCAAACAGAGAGTCCGAGCCAGCCGGACTGTGATTGGCCATTAATTAGAAACAACCACATGAGACCAATCCCAGATGCACCTGTTGCATTGCACAGCAGCAGATAATCAATGTTTACATTTTGTTCCTGAGGCCTCTCAGCTTCTCAGGAGGAAAAATCCTAAGGAAAGGACTTTTCATAAAAGATGTCTGTGACAGAGGGCCAGGCCAGGGATGGATCCTGCTGGTGTTCCCCCAGCCCAGCATGCCAGGCCCTAATTACCTGCTGCTTTTCCTCTTCCCCATCCATCCAAGGGCTCTTTTGGTGCTCAGAGCCTGCTAATGACTTTGGGGACTCCTTTAAAGATCCACTTGTCTGTCTCTGTGCTGGTGATTTCCTCTGCAGCCTGCAGGTGTTTATTAGGGGGGTGTCTCATGGAATCCACACTCATCCCCTGATTGTTGTCACCAAAGTGACACAGCCACACGGCCTGGACAGCAACAACAACAGCAATCCAGGCCTGAGGAGCTCTTTGAGCTCTTTAAGGTATTGATCAGGTGGTTCTGGCTTAGCTATTGAAGAGCAGAAGTTGTTTGTGGCAAATATCTGATTATGCGTCAAATATCTGATCAGCGGCTCTCGCTGGGGAGAGCAGAGTTATCCCTCTGAATTCCCCTTTTCCTGTGTGTGGGAGCCAAGTGCAGGGGATGGGGGGAGTTTGTGGGGCCGGAGGGGATGTGGGGAGCTCAGACTGGAGGGGATGTGGGGAGTTTATGGGGCTGGAGAGGACATGGGGATTTTATGGGGCTGGAGGGGATGTGAGCAGTTTGTGCTGGGGAGGATGTGGGGACTTCATAGAGCTGGAGAGGATATGAGGATTTTCTGGGGCTGAAGGGGATTTGGGGAGTTTGTGGGGCTAGAGGGGACATGGGGATTTTGTAGGGCTGGAGGTGATGTGGGGAGTTTGAGCTGCTGGGGGCACAGGGCTCTTGTGGGGCTGGAGGGGATGTGATGACTTCATAGGGGCTGGAGAGGATATGATGAGTTTCTGGGGCTGAAGGGGATTTGGGGAGCTTTTTGGGGCTGGGGGAGTCACAGGGATCTTGTGGGGCTGGAGGGTTGTTTGCCAAAGGGCAGGGATGTGGGACACCAGTGCAAGCCCCTGCTGGAGGAAGTTCTGGGTGCCCAGGGATCACCACCCTGCCCTGCCCTCACCGCCCTCCCACAGTCTCATTTCTGGAAGAACATCTGCCTTTCCCACACTGTCACTGAGAGGATTTTGTCCTTCCGAATTCCAGCCTGGTTAGGAGGCCAGGGAGCTCAGAAGGATTTTATTGCTCCAGCAAGGCCTGGATGGGATAATTTAGTGACCAAACCAAAACTTGGGACAGATAACATTGTCCAAATGTCACTCTGTCCGAATGTCACTCTGTCCAAATGTTACTTTGTCCCTGCCTGTGCCACTGACGGTCCCTGCTGGCAGCAGGGGTAGGTGAGGGGTGGGGAGGGGACCCTGCTGTCTCTCAGCAGCGACTTTCAGCTCTAAAAGTCTCCACTCAACCCACAAATGGGTGTCAGGGCACAATCATCACGTTCCTATTTCTACAAGCTCCCTGTAGCTGACTCTCCCAACTGCAGTGTGGATCAGAAATGTGCCAGAACGTGAACAGAAGGTAATTTTAGGTCTGTGATTTCTTTATAGGGATTATCATCAAATTTAGATCTGTTGCTGTCAGCACAAACCACCCACCCAGAGACCTGGTTTTCCTGAGGCATTGCAGACAGCATTTCCCTTTTTGGGGACTCTCAGGATGCCCCATTTCCTCCTGGCCCTGCTTTGCCTTGGCCAGGGAACTCCCATGGACCCATCCAGTCCCATCCCACCCCACGGCTCCTCTGGGACAGGAGAAAAGCCTCACGAAAGCAGAGAATTCTCTTTCCCATCTCCTCCCTCCTTCCCTGTGACAGTGTTCACAGGGGTCTGAGGATGAGGGAAGAGATGAGGCTCTGACTCCATGTTTCAGAAGGCTGATTGATTATTTTATTATATATATTACATTAAAACTATACTAAAAGAATAGAAGAAAGGATTTTATCAGAAGGCTGGCTAAGAATAGAAAAAGAAAGAATGATAACAAAGGTTTGTGTCTCGGACTCTCTGTCTGAGCCAGCTGGGCTGTGATTGGCCATTAATTAGAAACAACCCCATGAGACCAATCACAGATGCACCTGTTGCATTCCACAGCAGCAGATAATCATTGTTTGCATTTTGTTCCTGAGGCCTCTCAGCTTCTCAGGAGGAACAATCCTAAGGAAAGGATTTTTCATAAAAGATGTCTGTGACACTTCCCCTCTCCCTGAGGCACTGAGAGATTCCTGCGCCTGGGCTCTCGTGCCTTTGCCTGCCTGATCTGCTTTGCCTTTCCCTGCACTTCTTTTTCCACATGAGCAAAGCACAGGAGAAGCAAATGAGATAAGAACTGTTTTCCTTTTTCTCTGAGGCTTCTCAGCTTCCCAGGAGAACAATCCTGGTCGAAGGGATTTTTCAGAGAATGCGAATGCCACATCTGGCCATGGGTTTGTCAGCAGCCTCCCCCTCTCCAATTCTCCAAACCCAGGACTGCCTTCCCTGTGCTTTCCTTCCCTGGCCTTTCCCTTCCCAAGCCAAAGCAGCTTTTCAGTCACTCCATCCCCTGGGGATGCTACAGGAAATCAGGAATGTCCCCAAATTCCTTCTTTCTTACTGGAAATCCTGCTCCTCCCAGTGCCCTGTCACCCCCAGGGACTGTCCCTGCTCCCAGCACACCCTGAGCTTGCTTTCCCTTCTCTCCTCCTTTCCCTGAAGCTGCCATGCCTGGGATTTAGCAGGAGATCCAGGAAATTTAATACCAGCAGCTTACAAAACATTAAATTCACTCAGACTTATTGTGGCTGAAGTCTCCTGAATCACAAAGTGGTGACACTTCCCTTTCTGAAGGAAAACCACCACGTGATCCTCTTAGTAATGGCTTTATCATTCTTTAATTGCTGCTTTTGTTTCTAAACAAAAAAATACTAAGCATGCAGAGAAGCCTAGAAAAGTATATATTTACATCAAATCAATCAGATACATGAATGAAAGGAAATGAACCAATTTCCCAGGCAGGAAAGGTTAAGGATGATTACATGGATTAAAATCTGTGCAATCTCTTTGCAGCACTGCTCATCCTAGGCTGTGGTTACTGGGACAGAAATAGTCCTGTATTTTATATCACTAAAAAAAAAGGTTTTTCACTTTATTTCACTAAAGAAGGGGTTTAATGCACTAGGAGGAGAAAGCAGAGAGCTGGTGGGAGCTGGCCAAGCCCTCCAGAGGCAGCCACAAGACTTTGGTCGCTGGGAACTTTGCTCTTGGCATCTCACAGCTCCTTCCTCCCTCTCATTTCTGTCTCCTCACCAAAGCTCTCCCAGACCTCCTTCCCTCAGCTTTGTCTCCCACTCATCCCTCAATGCTCCCCCAGCTGCTCCTTGTGGTGGGTTCAAGGGCTTCTCCACCTGCAAATCCCCACTTAAGAGGTGCCAACCTGGACCTGGTGCTCTTGGAGGCCTTTTCCAGCCTTCATGATGATTTCCACACCCACTGCTTGGTTCTGAGACGTTTCCTCCCTTCTGGGAGTGCCTCGGGCATTCTCCTCTACTACCTCACCTCGAAACAGGACAAATGGAAATGATGCAGGGAAATTCAGGCTTCCCTTTCAGTGCAGAGCAGTTCACACATTTCAGCGAGGAGATTTCAGATGTGCAAATGTTCCTGTAGTACACTGAAAAATATGAATGAAAAGGAACACGCCGGAGCTTCAAAATAGCCTGGGGTGAGATTTTTTTTTTCTGATGAGGAGGAGACAGAGTGAAAAAAAACCCCAAGATAATTTTATGCACAACCCAAGATGGAGCAGGGAGCCTTTTTCATGTCAAAAATGGATCATCCTATTTTTGAAACAATGCCTGTTTCTGGTCCCCACGAAGCTGTCCCTGTGAGGGAGTGTGGCGCTGAGCTGTCCCTTTGCCATTCCCTCCCACATTTGCTGTGTGTGCAGGGGCCAGGGGGCTCCACAGGGACAGGCACTGAGAGTTCAAGGCAGAGGCACCTGAGGAAATTCCCCAGGCAGCAGCAGCAGTGCTGGAGTGGGGCAGGGACCATGTCGCAGACGTCTTTTATGGAAAATCCTTTCCTTTGGGTTTTTTCTCCTGAGAAGCTGAGAGGCCTCAGGAACAAAATGCAAACATTGGTTATCTGCTGCTGTGGAATGCAACAGGTGCATCTGGGATTGGTCTCATGTGGTTGTTTCTAATTAATGGCCAATCACAGCCCAGCTGGCTCGGACTCTCTGTCCGAGCCACAAGCCTTTGTTATCCTTCCATTCCTTTTCTATTCTTAGCCAGCCTTCCAATGAAATCCTTTCTTCTATTCTATTAGTTTTAATGTAATATATATCATAAAATAATCAATCAGCCTTCTGAAACATGGAGTCAGATCCTCGTCTCTCCCCTCATCCTCAGACCCCTATGAACACTGTCACACAAGGAGGGGAAAATTTATGTCTTTTTAAGGCCCATTCCTGCCAGCTTTGTGTGCAGCAGAAGGGAATTATTAATTTCTGTGCATGGTGCTTCATACCAGAATACACAGAGGTCTCTCTTCCCACCTCATTTTATTTTTCCTGTGGAGGCAACACATCAGTGTTTCCATGTCTTTGTGTGTTCTTAGCCTTGCTCCACTTCCCCAGACCTTTACCTACTTGGCTCTGGCTCCAAGCACCAGGAGTAAAACACATATTTATGGAATAAGTAATTTTAAAATTTGTTCTTGCTAATTATTACCTTGGTTGGGCTCAGTCCCGAGGGAGCGCTTGACATTTTGAGAGCTTTCTAATCAAATTGTTCTAAAGCTCATTTTGAGCTTCATTAAAACAGGGGAGGATCTTTCATCTTTATATAACTTTTGAAACTGCTAATGGCCTTAAATAAAATAGGAGCCTTGTGAAAAATGCACCAAATATACCAGGGAGGCTTTTGAAAAAAAAAAAAAAGGAGTGAGAGGGTGATGATTTAAAAGCATTTGTGAGGAAAGTTCTCCAGATTAGTTAATGAAAGTAAAGTGGGAAAAGTTTTGTGGGTTCAGCACAGAGCCAAATCATCTCCTGGGCTGAGATAAAGGGGGAACCTGCTGGGAATTCTAACAAAGGGATGGCATCAAACCCTGAGGGCCAGGTCTGCAAAACCATAGCTGAGCCCCATGGCTGTATGCAGCTGGAGGAGGATCAGAATTCCATGGGAAATCAGGGCAGGAAAAGGTGCCAGGAAGGAAGGAGGTCAGTCACATTCCCATTTCTTTGTTCCTAAAATGCTGCCTTGCCTGCTGGGGCTGGGAGGCTGAGAACCAGCCCTGCACATCCCCAGCCATTGAGCAGCCTGCAGCCCTAGGGGACTCAGGCCCATATTTTTTCCCTTAATTCACAAGATTGTTTGCACACTGGGATGCCAGATGGCCTGAACTTTAAGTTAGGAAATAATGCAGTCAAATACCAGCCTCCCATCCTGAGAGGAGCAAAGGAGATCCCTCTGAAGAGGCAGCTTCTTGCTGAGTGCTCACAAACATCTCCAGCGAGGGCCCCAGGGCTCTGCAGCAGCTCAGCCACCCCTGATGGCTCCAGGCTGGCTGGGAGAGGAGCAGCTGCTCTGGGAGGCACAGGATCCCCGAGCCACAGCACACCCTGAGCTGGGAGGGACCCCAGGATCATCAAATCCAGCCCCTGGCCCTGCCCAGACCCCCACAATCCCACCCTGAGCATCCCTGCATGTCCAAACATTCCTGGAGCTCTGGCAGCCTCAGGGCTGTGCCCATTCCCTGGGCAGCCTGGGCAGTGCCAGCACCTCCGAGGGAAGAACCTTTCCCTAAATCCAACCTAAACCTCTCCTGAAACAGCTCCAGCCATTCCCTGGCTCCTGTCCCTGCTCACTACACAGATCAGAGCTGGACACAGCACCCCAGATGTGCCTCCAGGGCTGGGCAGAGGGATGGGATCACCCCAGAGGTGACCCCAGGGCTGGGCACAGGGGCAGGATCACCCCAGATGTGCCCAGGGCTGGGCACAGGGGCAGGATCACCCCAGATGTGCCCCCAGGGCTGGGCACAGGGGCAGGATCACCCCAGACCTGCTGGGAATGCCCTTCCTGATGCCCCCTTTGCTGGAGCTGCTCAGCAGCTGCACTGCCAGGCAGGGTCACTGCTGTCCCCACCCTCACCCTGTGTTTGGTTCCTCCCCTTTGGCCATTGCTGCAGTTATGATTTGGTTCTCAGTTCTCCTGATGGGCAAACGATTGGCACTAATTGATAAAACGCTTTCATTTACTCGATGACAGAATTATTAGAGGCTGATAATTGATGGAATGGCATCACACAGCTTTTTCCCAATGATCACATTAATTATAGATCCCTCCTGCTTTCTTGTCTGCAGCACTGTTGCTCCCATTCATGTTCATTTAACTCGATCATGCATTTCATTAGGAAACAATCAAATGTGATTGTACAGAGCCACAATCCCAGCCAGGAACTGGCCTGAGAATCAGCATTTAACACGGGGAAGGCAATCATTTCTGGAGTGGGTTTTGAAGGGGCGTATTAGGAAAATCAATCCACAAACATCAGAGGTTTATGCCCAAAAAGGAGACAGAGGAGTCCTTTTGCTTTATTTCAATAAAGGCAGAGGCCATGGGGCATTCCCCTGGGGTTGTCTCAAGTTTTTGGAGGACTCAGCCTCTTTTTTAACCCAATTTCCCAGCCACATTTCCCTCTCTCTTCCCATCTTGTCACAGGCTGTGCCTGACCAGAAGCCCAACCCAGCACAAATCCTGGCACTGACTTCAATTTAATTGCTTCAAATGTGACAACCCTTCAGCTTTTAACCTAAAAAAGCCTTATTACACCAAAATAATGTACATCTCAATATATATAAAAATAGATATTTTTATATTTCAAATATATACTATATAAATATACATACACTACCCAAATATAAATATATATTAAATATATAAAATATAAATATATAAAATATAAATATATACTATATAAATATATATACTACACAAATATAAATATATATAAATATAAAGATATACTATACAAACATATAATATATAAATATAAATATATCTATATTTATTTATATAAATAAGTATATATAATATAATTTCTATTTATATTAATATTTCAGATGATATAACTTATATGATACATATTAAATTTATATAAATTTCTATTTATTTATATAAATAAGTATAGATGTTTATATCTATAAATATAATTTATATTTATATAAATAATTCATATTTATAAAAATATTTTATATGACTACATATTATATGATTTTATATTATTACACAATAAAATGATATAATTCTATTTATTTAAATAAATAAGTATAGATGTTTCTATCTATAAATATAATTTCTATATAATATGAATAATTCACATTTATATAATTTTATATGATCACATATTAAATTGATATAATTCTGTGGTTCCATTCCCTGATCCCCTGAAGAGCCCCATGACCTTGCTCAGCCCAGCCCTGAGTCCAGCCCCAGGCTGGGTTTAACCCAACCAGCTTTGGTGCTGATTTTCAATTTCCCTTCCCTCTGGCTCTGCCCTCCTGTGAGTTTTTAGGACAGGAGCGACTCTGAGCACTCAGCACAAAGGATTATCCAGGGGTGCCAAGGAATTAAACACAGCCCAGCCTTGCTTCCCTCAGCAGCATTTTGCTGCTGCTGCTGCTCTGGCTTGGGGGACAAACATATGGCCCTGTGTGTGCTGGGAACGAGGGCTCCCCTGACACCTCTCACTGACAGATGAGACAGGACGAGCTCCAATTTGCTCTCCCCTGGCAGCAGCAAACATCTGTGGTGCTGGGAGCACTGGGACAGGGCAGGAAAACTGCAAGGTAAAGGGCATCCCAGTAAAGGGAAGAGAAAAACTCTTAATTGGCACTGAAAATAAACCTGAGACTCAGCCTGAAGGAAGAGAGGCTCCAGTGTCAGGTGAAGCTGTGGAGGTTTCAGTGGAAGTGCAGAAAATGAGCTGAAAGCTGGAGGAAGCTTCCTTCTGAGGGATGAGATGGGGGTTTACCTCTCAGCCTCTGGAGGAGGGCACTGGTTGGGAGTTCAAAAAACCAGATTGACAGAAATGGCCCAAAAATGCTCTTCATAGGACAGCTACAGAGAGGGGCCAGCTGGGGAGTGGTGACAGAGGGGACAGGCTCTATGCATGGAAAAACCAGAGTTTTACCCTGTTAAAGCACTGGAGGAATGTGACCGTGCTCACAGGGGTCCAAGGATGAGTGAAGAGACGAGGATCTGACTCCATGTTTCAGAAGGCTGATTTATTATTTTATGATATATATTACATTAAAACTATACTGAAAGAATAGAAGAAAGGATTTCATCAGAAGGAAAAGGAATGGAAATGATAACAAAGGTTTGTGGCTCGGACTCTCTGTCTGAGCCAGCTGGGCTGTGATTGGCCATTAATTAGAAACAACCACATGAGACCAATCCCAGATGCACCTGTTGCATTCCACAGCAGCAGATAATCAATGTTTACATTTCGTTCCTGAGGCCTCTCAGCTTCTCAGGAGGAAAAATCCTAAGGAAAGGATTTTTCAGAAAATATCATGGCTACAGAGGAATATCAGGAGGAATATATATATATATATATCACTGGAGGAATATCCCTTGGCCAAGGCAGCAAACAGCTCCATTTTGGGACCATTTTGGTTCATCTTGGGTGCAGTCCTGGCTGCGCTGCCCAAGGTGGATCCATTGAGGACATCCTTTGAATAAATCCCTGCTTTATTCTGTGACTCTGTCCAGCCTCTGCTCCAGATCAGCCTCTCCAGGCATCAGGGTGGGCACAGGTTCAGTTCCCCATAAATGGCACAGAGAACTCAAACCACTCCTGAATTTCCTTGGGAAATTCAAATCCCTTGGAAATTCAATGGCAAACTCCATCCCAGGCTTTGTACTGTGGATTAAAAGGGAGGAAGCCAGAGCAGGAGAAATGAAGGAACAGCATGAAATTATTGCATCTTTCTTTTATCGCTTAGCCCAGCATTAGAACATCAAAAAGCTGCTCTCCAAAACCCATGAAATCTTAAAATATTTGGGGTTTGCCGTGTAAATCTGCTGAATTTGTGCGTATTGCCTTCTCTCTCCAGCCACCAGGACCAAAAACTTTTATTTGTTAATAAAGCTGAGCGGCTCGGGGAGCCTGGAAAATGGAGTGCTGGAAAGCAGCAGGAAATAATTCTGCATTTCCCTGGGAAGAATCAATGGGCTCAACACCATCACTGTTATTTGTTGAACTCCTGAGCTGTTTGCAATGGGCAGCATCCCCCTCCCTGTGCCTGACAGCCCCAAAGTGCTGCTCCTGAAAGGCAGGGAAAACGTTGGAGCTGGGAAGCCTCAGAACTGGCCTTTTATTGAAACTTCTGTTTCATTGCTCACAAGAGACGCGGGAAATCAATTTCACCAGACGTATTTTCTTAAAGCAACATCTAATTGCTTGCAAATAGGGGCTTGGAGGAGAAGGGCCTCCTTCAATTATAAAGCAGCAGCATGGCAGGGGAAGAACACGATGTCTATTACTTTTTTGATAAATCAATAAAAAAATAAACAAACAGCAGCAGATTGGTCTCCTGGGGATGCCAAGTCCACTCCCAGGATGGATTTTATAGGCCTTATAAAAACAGAGTTTATATTATGGCATCTTAATTAGAGAAGAGCTTCCAGTGCTGCTGAGGGTTTATATAAATTCCTGTCCATGGGCCAGCCAGGCTGGAATTGCTGCTCTTCCAGCCTCAAAGCCCCTCTCTGAGCTCCTTTCTGGCAATTTTGGCTGCTTTCAGAGAAGATGAGACAGGAAACTGAAGATGGGAGTGAAGTTTAGATGAGAAATGCTGATATTTTGGTGTCTTGTTTTTCCTGCCTGAAAACAGAAGAAAAAAAGTTATTTAAAAATACACACTCAGATAACAGAAATTTGGGACAAATCTTGCAGTGCTTCCATTTTGCTTTCAATTTTTGAAGGTTTCTCTTATAGGCTGTAAGTGAAATTTTGAAACAAACGTCATTTTGAATTGTAAAAAACCCTGAACAAACACCAAAAAATCCACCCTGATCTCAGGTCTTTTTCAAAACCTGAAGAGGCATTTGAAGAATTTATGATTATTTACCTTGAAATGTGAGATCTGAATTTGTCCAGTTTGTCATGGAATCATCATGGAATAGTTTGGGTTGGAAGGGACCTCAAAGCTCAATCCCTCATCCTGCCATGGGCACAACCTTCCACTGTCCCAGGTTCTTGCCATAAATATAATTATTTATTATTCCGAACACTCTTATTTGTCACCTTCAGCAAATGGTGAGAGAGGAATTTGGAATCACTGAGCCTTTTCCCTATAGTGTTAAAAATGAGTGAGTTATAACTGGGGCAAATGGAATTCTTTGTCTGGAATTTGAATCCAAGCTTTATAAACCCTTGTGAAACTCTGGAAATTAATTGCAAATTAATTACCACTTCCTTAAAAAAAATGCATTTCTAGTCCTGACCTAGCCTTGGAGGACCTGAGACATTATATATATATATATATTATTTATTTTATATATATATTGCATTATATTTATATTTTATTATTTAAATTTATATCATTTTTAAATTTATATTGTAATAAAATAAAATAGAAATAATCTACTATAATTTATAAAATATGAAATATAAATATATTTTAAAGAAATAAATTATATATTTATATTTAGTTTATATTTATATATAAATTATATAAATATATATATATTAAATAAAATATAAACGAATGAATAAATTAAATATATATATATTTGGATAAATGAGCATATCTGACAAGGATTCCCCAATTAAGAACCCTCTTGGTGAAGTGATCCCCGCCAGTTCTGGTGCTTTCCAGATTCTCCCCCCTTCAGATGAGATCCAGGCCCTGTCTCTAAAAATTTGTTTCAAAAAGCTGGTTCCAGCTTTGGTTCCTAGGGAGAACAAAGACAGAGGGATCCTGGGATTTGGTTTGTCTTTCTGCCCGGGGAAATATTAAATCTAAATTACAACAAGGAGTTACAAAGCTACAAATGGATGTGAAAATGTTGAGTTTGTGAGGGGTCCCCAGGACAAGGTGAGAATTTGACTCCATGTTCTCAGAGGGCTGATTTATTATTATATTATATTATATTATATTATATTATATTATATTATATTATATTATATTATATTATATTATATTATATTATATTATATTATATTATATTATATTATATTATATTATATTATATTATATTATATTATATTATATTACGAAATGCTATACTAAAACTATACTAAAGAAAGAGAAAGGATCCATCAGAAGGCTGAACAAGAATAAATAATAAAAACCCATGACTGACTCCTCAGATCCTTGACAGAGCTGATGGTGATTGGCCATTGAGTTAAAACAATTCACATGCTGGGTAAACAATCTCCAGACCACATTCCCAAGCAGCAAAACACAGGAGAAGCAAATCAGATAATTATTGTTTTCATTTTTCTCTGAGGCTTCTCAGCTTCCCAGGAGAAAATCCTGGGCAAAGAGGATTTTCCAGAAAATATGACAGTGACATGTAAAGAGTACAGGGAATACATAAAAGATTTAAAAAGTAAAAACCACAGTGGCATCACCAGCATCTCCCTGCATTCCTGGGATGCATCCACGAGGGATTTTCCCTGGAAACTTTTCCCTTTTCCCTTTCCCTGCTGTCTGTGCCTCTCCTGCAGCAAGGCTGCATTTCCAGGCAGGCTGTGGTGCAGATTGAAATGTGCAAATATCCACGCAAGCAGAGTGGAAATCTCACAATATTTGATTAACCTGAATTATTTGCTTTCATAAACAAGTAGGTTTTGAAGATCTCTCCAGGACTGCAAATGATTTTGGCAATTATCTCAGAGAGATAATTAGGGATTTCAAAGGAGGATGCTCTGGAGGGGAGCAGGGAGGATGCAAGGTGACCTGCTGCAGTAATCCAGCATGAAGATTAGGGAGGAGGACGTCAAAAGCAGCTGGGGTTGTTGATGCCATTTCTATTAACAGGATTAGTGGTGATAGCACAGGAAAACTGCCCTGGACAGGAGAGATTTCCTCCCAGGGCCTGGAGACAACAGTTGTGTCTTCTCTGGGCTGGACAATTCCTGCAGGCCCTCACTGGTGAGGGGTGCGATGGTGCAAGGTGTCCATGGGGGCAATAAAAAAAGCTTTAAGGTCCCTTCCAGATGAAACCATTCTGGGATTTGATGACTTCTTTTTTTTTCTTTTTTTTTTAAATATATATATATATTTCATTTTTTTTTACTCAGAATACACAATTTTAAGTAAGCGATCTAAAATCCTTTTGACTTCTCAAAACACTGGAAAAAATTAGAAAAAAATAGGAAAAAAGATTAGACAAAAAAATGGACCAAAAAAAAAACCTAGTTAGGAAAAAAACAAACAAAAAAACCCAAAAAACCCCCAAAAAAACCCCAAAAAACCAAACCAAACAACTTAGCCAGCTGGAGATGCCAAAATGAGGCTTCTTGACAATTCAGAGATAATCAACTGTTCATACTGCTTATTGGACCTTCTTTTTTTCTTTTTTTTTTCAGTCTAGGATAGCTTGTTTTTTACCAATAATTGCATTTCTGTTGCCGTACAAGACTCAAAGCCATCTGATAAGCTCATGGCTATTCTGGCTTTGAGTGTGGGTTCCCTTGGCAGGTGAGGGGATGGAACCTCAGAGGCTCTGGTGGAATCTCCAGATTATTGCAAAGCTGGGGTGGAAATGAGAGAGGGGCCAGGTAAAGGTGTCACAGATGCTCAGGCATTTACCCAAGCAGCTTTATGAGGAGGGAAAATTGAATTTTCAGCCAGCAAAAAATGTAGAAATTAAAAAAAAAAGAGTATTATTGAAAATTCTTTGGATTTACATTTTTTTCCCCCTCTCTGATTTTCCTCAGTTTCTACAAGGAAAAATCAGCCACTTCCAACCTGCTCTCCCTTTAAAACACCTTCCTTGGATATCTTGGCCAATCAGAGCCAGATAATTGCTTAATTTTCTTAAGAAAATGGGAATTTTGAGTCAATCCAAAAAGAAAAAATTAAATGCTTCACTTTTTTTTTTCTTCCTTTCCTGAAGGGTGAATGAAAAATTTTATTTTGAAGTTTAGTTCAAACTCTTTTCTGTGTCCTCTGGGGTCAGGACAGGCAGAGAATGAGGGGGAATAAGAAAAGAACTGCTCAGAAATGGGGACCCAGAGGGGTCGCTATCATAATGTAATTAATATTATATAATATTTTATATAGGTATATAGAAATATAATAAATAGAATATGATTAATGCCCATGTGAGCCCTCCCCAAGGCTGGGACAGCACATCCCCGGGTGGGAATGCCCAGCCCAGCCCCTCCTGCCTCACTGCTCATCACGGGGCTGGCAGATGGTGCAATTTTATCAGCAGGGACAAGAGGAAAGCTCCCCAGGAGATCATTCCGTGAGCAATTCCCCAAACCACCTCATGTGGGGTAATGGGGAGCAGAAAGGATCAGCAGCAAGAAAGGGAGCATCATTCACCTCCCAACTCCTGCACTGGGGTGGATTCACCTCCAGTTCGTGCCCTGGGATCCCCCACTGGGGTCAAACGGGTAATTAGGGACCCCCAGTGACTCCACTGTCCAGCAGTTCACATCCCACAGGGCACCTGTGCTTCCCATGCCCGTTGTGTGTCCATTATTAATTTTTTTAATTTATAAACTACCTTGGGGAGGTTATGTAAGCTCCACCTGCCACACACGGGAGGCGTTTCTGGGTCATGCTCTGTTATCTCTCAGAGCTCAAGCCAACTCCCAGTAATTGATGCAGCTCCAAGAGAACATTTTCCTGCGGCACTTCATTTGATAATTATTCACCACGGGGCTCCTCAGCTGTTTCTGGCCCTGCTTTGGACAGGAAGCCAAGCTGGAGAGAGTCCTGCTGGAGCCAGCTCCAGTGATTTCAGATAATGGAGGTGCTACATGATTGCCTTTCCTGAAGAAAAAGATGTTCCTGTTTGCCACCATGACCCTTTCCAAGCAGTCCTGTCTCAGATTTTTCCACCTCTCAGAGGACACTTGGCTCAGACCATGTCCCAACACCTCATCCCTCATTTCCTGCACACCAAAATAGGAGATTTCAGCACACCTGGGTCTCACAGGTACCCTCAGCTTTGTGTTTTCTCATGTACATTGGCATTGCTGTTACTCTCAACATGGATATGTTATTTGGGTTTTTTTTTTCATTTTTGTGCCTTTCCCACATGAATTGTGATTATTCTTCCCCACACCTGTTACTGAGTCTGTTATGAAATCCAATTATGTAATGTCTGGGACAGGTCCTGTGGTGAGGACAGCTTCACACCTCCTCTGTTCCAGTTTCTCCTTCAGCCCACATTAATAAATATTTAGAAAATAGGAATTCTGTGTCACAGCAGGCTGTGCCTTCCCTGACTGCACTGGTGTGTAGGTGTGAGGTCCAGTTTGCCATTTTCAGTTGTTCAGCTCATAGACAGCCATGAAATATTCAGAGTTTTCTTGATGTCACTGTAGCTATTTTGGATGCTCACATTTGCCCTGCAGCTGCCATGACCTGTGCCTTTAAATTCCCTGCAAGGACCTGTAGGAAATGTCCTTGGACTGAGAGGGTTTAAGCAAAACCCTTTGGATGGTTCAAAGGGTACTGCTGTAAAGGTGGGAGGGTGAAACATTGACCAGCAGCACAGCTGAGACCCAGGCTGAGCATTAAAGCTCATCTTGGGCTGGACACTCCTTGAAGGATGGAGATGTGAGGTCTGGGATTGTTCCCTACACCACCCTCGCCTTGGTCTCTTGGTGTGTGACCCCAGCCCAGTGCTGGCTGACCCCACTGGATGGGTGACAGTGGAGTGTGGCTCAGAATAAAAGGATTAACCAGTCAGATTTTGCATATTTTCCTTTTTCTTGCACACCACCAGGCCAGATCTCAGCTCAGTGCAAGGCCCTGGTGCTGAATTCCCATTCACACCCATCAAGACAGTCAGAGTTAATTCCAGTGCAGCCACAGGGCACCTGAGGCCCCATCAATACAGAGACACCCCCATTGCTCTGTGGCTTCTGTGCAAACACATCCTTCTGACTCCTTTTATAGAACTGCATTTTCTCTGTAACTTCTGGGCAAAGAACCTGGCTCAAGACGTTTGACCTTGGCCAACTCTTGGCTTTGAAAATCTGTCCAGCTCCGGTGTTTTGACAAGCTAGCTACAGCAGCATAATTAGCATTCCAGGGGTGATGCAGGGTCCCTCTCTGGCTGTGAAAGGTTCTGACTTCCTCCTCGGTGGATTAATCCTTTTATTCCCGGGTCTGAACTTGATCATTCTGGTGGAATGACCCCAGATCTCTTCAGGGATTTTCATTAAACACACTCAGCTCCTCCTGGAAAACCTGCTCTTCCTGTGGTGAGCCATCCTCAGCTGTGGCAGCTTTTGAGCAGGTTGTGGTGGGCCAGGGAGCAGAGCCCAGGGACAGATCTCCATCAGAGCAGTTTGTGCTGGATCTCCAGTGGCACAGATCTCCATCAGAGCAGTTTGTGCTGGATCTCCAGTGGCACAGATCTCCATCAGAGCAGTTTGTGCTGGATCTCCAGTGACACACATCTCCATCAGAGGAGCAGAGTGGCCCCAGGCAGCAGAATCCAGTGACCCAGATCTCCAGCAGAGCAGCAGAGTGGCCCAGGAACAGAGATTCCATCAGAGCAGTTTGTGGTGGCCCAGGGAGCAGAGCCCAGGGACAGAGTGGCTCGGGAAGCAGAGTCCAGTAAGAGAGATCTCCACCAGAGCAGACCAGGGTGGCCCAGGGACAGAGATCTCCATCAGGGCAGCAGAGTGGCCCCAGGGAGCACAACCCAGTGACACAGATCTCCATCAGGGCAGCAGAGGGGCCCAGGGAGCAGAGCCCAGTGGCAGAGATCTCCACCAGAGCAGCCCAGGGAGCAGAGTCCAGTGAGAGAAATCTCCATCAGATCAGTTTGTGGTGGCCCAGGGAGCAGAGCCCAGTGGCCCAGGGAGCAGAATCCAGCGGCACACATCTCCACCAGGGCAGCAGAGCAGCCCAGCAGCCCCTGCAGTGAAGGACCTGCAGTCACAGCTGCTCAAGGATGCACATCCATCCCCCAAACTCGTCTGCTGCCACTCCCACTCAAAGGCTCCAAAGGCAAAGACATCTTGAAAGCTTTTGTGAGCTGGTTAAAGATCAAAGAAATCTGGTTGCATAAATCTGGAATACTAAAGCGGAATGAAAGGAAGCTGGCATTGCACGTGGAGGGAAATGTAAATTCACAATTTTCCCCAGTGGACCCAATCTTGAGCTCTGGATGAGCTGGCAAGGGCTGTTCTCACTTTGGACATAACAGGGGGTGAGGCTGGGCTGGGTTTCTGATTTCCTTGGGACTCCAGCTGCTGTTTCCACAGCAGGAACCTTTATCCCATCTCAGCGTGTGGCACAAGGCACTCCTCAGAGCCATGGGGACAGGGCTCTCAGTGCTGACTGGCCCTTGGCATCCATAAAAGATGTTTTTTTCAATTTTTTGGCATCATTTCAACTGATGGATGGTGTGTTCCTCCCCCTAAACCCACACAGGCAGCACCACTGGCTGCTTCTTCTCAAGAAATTGGTTTTGATCGACGTTGATCAAAACTTTGACAGGATTGCCACCCACAGCGTTGTCCATCAAGTTATTTTCTCCAGATATTAATGATAGACTTGATCTTACATTTCTCACCAATTAGCAAGCCCCAAAGTTAAGTGCAGTGGTCTGTTATTTCCCAAAGTTTTGTCTTTCTCTTTCCTGGCTGGTTCTCACCTGAGCTGATGCCAGGGAGTCCAGGCTCAGCTTTTCCTCTCCATGTTTAGGGGCTCATTTCCTTTCTCATCAGCAATAGCTTCCTCTTCCTTGACTCCAGATTGTTTAATGTGGCTCCTTGAGCTGCCCAAAGGTTCTTTCTCCTTTTCCCACAAATGTGACACACCAAAATACCCCTTAAATCCATGTTTAGAACACATGGTCTGAGCCAATCTCTTGTCTCTATTATTTTTTTAATGAAGATTTCAATGAAAGCAATTTTTGCAGTGGAAAATAGCTCATACTGAAATGTTCAACCGGTTTAGAGGGGCAGGTTGGACGCTGGGGCTGGGAGCAGCCTGGGACAGTGGGAGGTGCTCCTGCCCAGGGCAGGGGTGGCACTGGATGGGATTTGAGGTCCCTCCCAACCCAACCCTTGTGTGACCCTGTAGGTCTGTGATTTAGGGACACAAAGGAACGTGAGAGATGGGCAGTGGGAAGGTTTATGAAAAGGGGATAAAATGGAGGGTGACGTTATTGGGACTGCAAAGCAACAACAAAGACAAGAAAATCATTAAAATTCTCTGTTGCCCTGCCTGGTTTAATACAGAGCTGCATTTTTGCTCTCTCATCTTCCCTTCTCTAACCCAGAGAACAACCCAGGGCCTGTCACTTCCCAGAGACTGGCAGCTCCTTTATCTCCCAAGCCATTTTCCATCAGCCAGGCTGCAGAACCGTGGGAATGCTGGCTCGGGATGAGCCTTGCTGAGCACACAGGAACGAATACTGAGAGTTTTCCTGGCTGTAACTCCTTCCCTTGAAGGGACAGAGGTGTGGCAGGGCAGAGGAGCAGCCCTGTCCTTTGTGGGGGTTGGAGCTGGGTTTGGATGTCACCCTCAGCCTGCAGGTGACATCACTGTGAGGGACAGCAGCTGGCACAGGGACAGGGTGACCTGAGGGCTGTTATATGGAATTTGCAGACATGAGTCACTGTCCTGGAGCCACAGCCACCCCCAGGAGGGAACAATGGTGCCTTTGGTGTCGTGGGGATGTGATGGGGATGCCACAGAGATTGGTGCCAGCACAGCTCTGGAGATGCTCCTCAAATGTGAGGGGCCCCAGCCAGATGTGCAGGCACAGCAGCAGCTGTTTGCTTTGACCCTCCAAGATCCAGCCCTGGCCTGAGTGCAGATTAAATTGGAGATGTGGCCCAGAATGGCTCAAGTGTCTGTGGGGGGGAAATCATGCCTCAGGTTTGAGCTTTTCTATTTTTCAGGTTCTGTGCTGCTTTAGTGTGTGGGTCTGGGTTCACATCAGGGGATGGTGAGCTCTGTGCACAGAGCAGGGAGACAAAACAATTCCTGCTCCAGCTGGGCACCAAGGACAAATGATCCAAATCTCAGCCCAGGAGCACAAACACCGTGGGCTGGAGAGAGAAAAACAAGGATGGGACTGCAGGGGCTAAAGCTGGAATGGGACAATGAAGTGCAAGATGCAAATGGAGCAGAACTGACCAAAGGGAGAGACCCCGGGAGCGCTCGTGCATTTTGGGGCCATTTTGGTTCATCTTGGGTGCAGCCCTGGCTGGGCTCTTGTGCTGCCCAAGGTGGATCCTTTAAATAAATCCCTGCTTTATTCTGTAACTGTGCCCAGCCTCTGCTCCAGCTCAGCCCCCCAGGGCAGCACCATGGATGTGGCTCTGTGGTGAGCTGGGGTCGGTTTTGTCTGAGGGCAGAGAGGTTGAGTGAGCGAAGTGTTGGAGTCACAGGCAAGTTATGATGCTCAGGATAAAAAAAAAAAAAATAGCATTTCCTGACTGTAATCCATCAGTTTCTTGGTTTAAAGTGCCAATATCAACTGGAGAAATGAGGCAATTTTGCCAGAAGTGAGCCCACATTTATAAGCACCTTAAAACCTTAACCTCCTTCCCACCAAGTGTTTGAAGAACCTTTGGAGTTTTCTCCACTGGGGCTTCAGGCCAGGCATGAGAATTAAGGAAGATTTGAGCTAAACCTGCTGAGACTGACATTCACTTTGTGCTTTCCTTCTGCTGGGTTTTTTTGGCAGGGCAGAAAATGACCCAGGGGCAGCTACAAAGGCGTTAAATAGGGGAAATCTCACTGACCACCAAGGAGGAGGGGTTCGAGGAGATCCCTTCCAGGCCATCTCAGGACAAGGTTATCTTGCAAGACTTAAGGCTTTTGGTATCCTCTCCACCGGACAAAGCCACCTGGCGCACAAAATTCCCTTTTCATGTCTCTTTTAATGAAATCCTCTGATAATTCCCCCACCTGCTGCAGCCTCACTGTGCCCTGTGGCCACTGAGGGGACTCACAGTGACTTAAAATCCCATAAAATCCTAGGGCATCTGCAGTGCCCAGTGCTCATTTCTGTGTGAATCTGGATCAGAAAGCTCTGGGGATTATCTGGAGAGTTTGAGATTTCTTTCCAAAGCAGTGCTTTATCCTGCCAACAAGACAATAGCATGGAATGGCTGCTGGAATCCTGTTGTTGACAAGGTTTATGTCCTGCAGGAGCTAAAACCAAGAAAAACACACCAAAGTTTCTCCCTTATATAAGCTTAGGAAGTTGTCCCAGCTGACTTTAACTTCATGGAAAAGTTTGCACGTTTGGAAAGTGTGACCACAGCTCCCAGGAGGAAATCCAGTCCTTTCCTGAGCAGGAGGATGAAAGACAGGCTGGCACTGAGCTCAGGGAGCAATGACAGACAACAGCAAAGTGCCTGCAGGTGTTTATTTGAACTGCTGGATTAAAATTCTTTGGCTGTGCTCATGACAACGCTTCTCCTTAGTTTTCCAGGTGTTCTTGTTACCTGCCTTTTATCAGCTGGAGTTACAGGAAAGTAGTTTTAAGAATTTGTTTTTGAGTATTGGACAGGAAACTAAACAAGGAATGGTGTTTGAACAGACATCAAAATTCATTGCTGAGCTCGAGGTACCCCAGTGCTGACAAAAACTTGTTTCATTTGCAGTTTTGAAGTGCTGCATCAGGAGATGTGTGCAAACAACCCCAATGAGAGCACAGCTCTGCCCTGAATTGCAACCAACCAGCCATGAAGGAAGAGAAAATTCTGAATATAGGAGCTGAATAATTTCTTGATTTGAGAAAATTTGCTTTTATTCCACAAAGAAATCAGGGATTCAGACAGCACAGGATATAGTGAATATAAAGAGCACGCACATATCAGGTGAGCTGAGATGAAATGACAGATCCAATAAAGAGTTTCTTTAACAGCTGAGCCCAGGCAGACAGAGAAAAATCAGTTCAACTCAGGAATGCAACACAGAATCCCAGAATGGGAGGGATCTTAAAGTTCATCCATTCCCAGCCCTGCCATGGGCATGGACACCTCCCACTGTCCCAGGGACACCTCCCACTGTCCCAGGGACACCTCCCACTCCCAGCCCCAGTGTCCAGCCTGGCCTTGGGCACTGCCAGGGATCCAGGGGCAGCCACAGCTGTGCCAGGGCCTGCCCACCCTCACAGGGAACAATTCCTAATTCCCAATATCCCATCCATCCCTGCCCTCCTCCAGGTTAAGGCAATTCCCCCTTGTCCTGCCCCTGAAGGCCCTTGTGAAAGTCTCCCTCCAGCCCCTTTAGGTACTGCAATAAATAATAAATAAATAATGAAAATAAATAATAATAAATAATAAATAAAATAATAATAATAAAACAAATTAAATAAATAAATATAAAAATAAATAATAATTGCATAAATAATTGAATAAATAAATACAATAAATAATTAAACCTAACACTACCAATATGTTCCTCCATCCCTGGAGGCTTTCAAGACAAGGCCAGAACCAACACAAAGCTCAGCTGCTGTAGCCAGAGCTGGGCAGGGATCAGGGATCAGGACCTGGCTGATCCCCACTGAACTTCAGGAATTTGCTCTGTGTGCCCAAATCCCAGCCTAGCTTGAATCAGAAGCCGAGGTGTCTCCTTCAGGGGGGAGATAAAATGGGACGTTTATCTAATCAGAAGTGGCATCTGGAGGGGGCTGTGAGGAGTGTGGCATTATTGGGGTCCCCCAACGAAGGGAGGAAATGATTAATCTGACTCCATGTTCTCAAAAGGCTAATTTATTATTTTATGATACTATATTATATAAAAGAATACTAAACTAAACTATACTAAAGAATAGAGAAAGGATACTTACAGAAGGCTAAAAAGATAATAATGAAAAACTCATCACTCCTTCCAGAGTCCTGACACAGCCTGACTGTGATTGGTCATTAGGTAAAAACAATTCACATGAAACCAATCAAACAACGACCAGTTGGTAAAAAATGTCCAAACACATTCCAAAGGAGCAAAACACAGGAGAAGCAATCAGATAATTATTGTTTTCCTTTTTCTCTGAGGCTTCTCAGCTTCCCAGGAGAAGAAATCCTGGCAAAGAGGATTTTTCAGAAAATATGAATGTGACCTAAGGAGAACATCGGCTCCTGGATTTTAGCTGGGCAATATTTGGTGATGTGCTCCCCTTGGGAGCCTTGTCCCAGCTGTGCAGAGTTTATTAAGGGAATGTGCTGAGAGCAGAATTCTGCCCAGGTTTTCCTCTTCCTCCTCATACTGGGAGCTCAGCACACTCCTCTGCAATGTCCCAGCTGCTGGTGATAGCAGGCTAATCTTTTAATGAGATTTTTGAAGACTTTATTGCTAGTTTTATGTAAGGAGCCCAGAATCCCAGTGTCAGGAGCTTAATAAATAAGGTTTGTTGGTCTGGGGAATTCCACAGATCTGGAGAAAAAATTACAAGAGCATTTTACTCATGCACTAGGCTGTCTAACAGTCAGGATCTTATTCTTCTGCACAGTCACTGAAGAGCAAGGAGCTCCTCTCTTTGGCAATTCAGGTCTCAGATGGAGCCTGATTTCTGCCCATCAGCGCTTCTTGGGGTGTGTTAAACCTCCAGCTCCAGCACAGAGGCTTTGGGAGCAAAACCCACACACCCATTTTTCCATTGTCACCTGGAGCTAATGAGCTCCACGCAGCAAGAAAAGTCGTGCTTATTAAATGTTATTAATCAGCTGTAGTAACTTTTGGAATGAAGCTTTAGGCTTGGATGGATGATTACCTGGCAGAATTGGTTATCTGCTCACTGCAGCTCCTCAGGGGTAACTTGGGAAGGTCTCCAGAATGCAAACTCTTCATTAAGCACCCTCAGTTTTCTCTGCCTGTTTTACATCAAGCCTTACATTTGTCAGGTGAGATGGGAACTGCATGAAAAGCAGCTCCAGAGGTGCAGGAGTTACTGGCAATATCTATTTATTCACAGAAGTGCTCACTTGGGTTTGTTGGGAGGCCATTTCCACAGCAGCAAGTGAAAGGAGGCTCATGTGCAAGGAAAAGCTGAAGGTTCATTTCTATTTTTCTCAATAAATTATGCATGAAAAGCGGGAATTGTGCTCAAACTCCTGGCTCTGGGCTGTCAGGTGGAGCTGAGCTGAGCCAGGGATGGCTCAGCAGAAGCCAGGGCTAAAAGGGCCTCTGGAGGATGCCAGCTGTGAGCAGCAGCAGCTGCTGGGCTGTTTGCTCAAAGTGCAGCGTGCAGCTCTGCCCCTGCACTGCCTGAGCTTTCCAGGAACTGTACTGCGGGAGAGGAAACCTCCTCAGCAGCAGAGCCCTGCTCTGGGCACCTCTGACAGCAGCAGCAAGATAGGCAAAGCACTCCAAAATACAGCAGCAAAAGCTCCTCTCTAACTTACAGCCTATTTTTATCCAGTTTCCCAAGATGAAATGTTTAATTCTGGTTGGTTAGTGACCTCCTTGCAACTCAGTTTATTGGTTAGAAGGTGCTTGTGCATGAACATGCCAAGACTCTCTCTTCACACAGGTGCTTGCATTTTGTCTTTGTGGATTCTCCTATGGATGTGGATTTATTTGTGGCTTCTTATTTTTCACAGGTGCAAACTGCCTCCTTACAAGAATAGATTGTGACGCAAACTGATTCTTAGAATGCTTATTCTTGTTTATGATTCTCATGAGAACTTGGCAGGCTAGCTGTTAATTCAGCTGAAGTAGCAAGGCCTGATGTTATAAGGCCTTTCTTCCACAGGGTTTTACCTGCATGCAACAGGCAGCTGCCCATGGGGAGCTGTCAGTGATTCCAGCTCTTTCCATGCTGCAATGTCCCCACCCTTCCATCCTGCCCCCATTTTACCGCATTCCTCAATTCTGGCCTGAATTGAAATAGGTGATTATTCCCAACTGATTGTTTGTTGGGATCCCAACCTTCTCTGCTCATTTTCTGCCCAGGTCTTTGATCCTTTTGTGATATTTCTCAGTGTTGTGTTATTTCAGTGATTCCAGCTCTTTCCATGCTGCAATGTCCCCACCCTTCCATCCTGTCCCCATTTTATAGCATTCCTCAATTCTGGCCTGAATCGAAATAGGTGATTATTCCCAACTGATTGTTTGTTGGGATCCCAACCTTCTCTGCTCATTTTCTGCCCAGGTCTTTGATCCTTTTGTGATATTTCTCCCTCTTTCCCATGTTTGGGTTGCCTCTCGTGCAGCTCCTGTGTGAATTTAACGCCGGGGTGGTTGCAGAGGGGTGGGAGCAGCAGACTGGATGTGACAGCTCAGGTTGTGCCCCTCACCCAGGGTTTGGTGCTTTCCTGTCCCTCTGTCCTTCCCCTGGTCCATCACTCAGAGCTCACACACTGCTGAAGTGTCACTCGTGATGCCATCCCTGGAAGGTCCCCAAGGAGATCTCCAGGCTGCCACCACCACCATGGCAGGAGGCAACAATGCCTGGCACTGCCCAGCCTGGAATTTGGCATCTGGGTCCTAAATCCCCTTTTAGAACAGGGAAATTTGCTGCTTCACTGCTAAGTTGGGAGGTTTCTCCTCCAATTAAAATCTAAATATTCCAACAGCTGAGTGAGGCATCTCCAGGACTTCTGGGCACCAAGGGGAACAGGCCAGAGCCACCTTTGAAATATCCTTTTGGTAAGAAATATACTTTTGGAAATATTTTGAAATATTGAAATATTTGAAATATTTTGAAATATTGAAATATTTGAAATATTCTTTGAAATTGAAGAATTTGAAATATTTCTTTGAAATATTTCAAAGAAATATTGTGAAATATTCTTTGAAATTGAAAAATTTGAAATATTCTTTGAAATTGAAGAATTTGAAATATTCTTTGAAATATTCTTGAAATACTTCAAAGAAATATTTTGAAGTATTCTTTTTGAGAAGCACAGTGAACACTCCCCAACAAATCCCCAGTTCCAGGCTACCCTGTGACTTTTTTCCTTTTTTCTCCTCCTTCTGAGCCTTCTCCTTTTTGCTTTCCAGGAGATTATAGCAGAGGCTGACAAAGTGCTAATCTTGCTGAGGATTACGCACGAGGAATCTCTATTGATTTCCTTTTTCTCTTTTACAGAAATAATAAAAGGCTGCATTGCAGGGGTTTGGGAGCTGCTGGGGATGAGAGAGCACTTTTTGCTCACATTAACTTTGAGGGTTTTGCTTGCATAAAACATTGATTTATTAGAGAACCTACAAATAATATCCTTAGTAGAGAACATGTTGCATTTGTAGGAGTGGAAGTCCTCATTAGTGTGCATAATAGCTGAGACAGAATAATGCAGGCAGTGGGTGTTGGTGTTATTTTTATTATTATTTTTATTATTGTTTTTATGTAGTGCTGGGAGTTTATGACCTGCAGTCAGTCACACACTGTGCACTGGCTCTGTCCTCTTGGGCAAGGGTTGATTCCTAGAAATTGGGTATCATTCTGTGGTAATTTCATTCTTTTTCCATGGAATTTCCGTGAGATTGGACTGGCTCAAAAGGAAAATCTGTTCCTCCACCTCTCCTGGATGGGAGAGCTTGTGTCTGGAGAGAAGAGCTTCTCCAGGAGCATTAGGTTCACACTGGGTGGGTGAGAGGCGTGAGCTCCTGCTCCCCAAAGCCTGACAGAACAATGGGAAAGAGCCCTGGCTGCAGCCAGGTGATTTATCCTGTAACTCCGCGTGTGGATGCTGAGCTGGAGGATCCAGCAGGTCCCTCTGAGTGTCCTCAACCCCTTTGTTCCCAAATGGCACCTGGGGACAGCCCCTGGGCAGAGGGCGGAGTGCATCAGGAGGCAGATGGGGTGGGATGGAGGTGCTGTTCGTGTCCCCAGGAGCTGCCCCAGGCTGGGTTTGTGTCACTACAGGACACGAAACAACACAAGAGCACACACTGCTGCTTTTAAGGTGAAGAAAAGGGAAAGTTTATTTTCTGACTCCAACATTTATAGATTTCTAAAACTGACAGTGGATTGGAGGGTGACAGTGCCACCTCCCCAATGACACTGGACAAACCGACAGTCCATCAAATTTCTCTTCTTCTATAAAAGAATGCAAAACAATCGGTTATTTACAGAAAGTGTGTGAGAAAGTTTGTTACAGTAATGTCAACATCAGAAGGCTTAGAAAATCTCAAAAATTCAGGGTGACAGGTTTGAGCAGTGCTGGACACTGGAGGGGTCAGTCCCTGCTGGGCAGGGTGGACATGGCCAAGGAGCAGTCTGGGTGACAAGGATCTGTCCCAGCTGCCCCCATGGGATCATGCAAAGGTTAAGGCTGGAAAAGACCTTCAGGATCATCAATTCCCACCCTGTTCACCACTGAGCCGTATCCCCAGGGGCCACATCCACTGTCGCCGTGATATTTTCTGAAAAATCCCTTCGCCAGGATTTTTCTCCTGAGAAGCTGAGAAACCTCAGAGGAAAAGAAAACCAATGATTATCTGATTGCTCTGGAATGCAACAGAAGCCTCTTTGATTGGTCCATGTTGGTTGTTTCTAATTAATGGCCAATCACAGTCCAGCTGTCTCGGACTCTCTGAGAGTCACAAGATTTTATCATTCCTTTCTATTCCTTGCTGGCCTTCTGATGAAATCCTTTCTTCTATCCTTTAGTGTAGTTTTAATATATCATTTTCTTTTAATATAATATATATCATAAAATAATAAATCAGCCTTCTGAAACATGGAGTCAAGATTCTCATCTCTTCCCTCGTCCTGGGACCCCTGCGAACCCCACCACATTTGGTGACCCTGAGTGAAGAAGAATTCCACACATCCACACATTTTTGGAACCCATCCAGGGATGGGGACTCACCACGGCCCTGGGCAGCCCCTTCCAGTGCTTGGCAGTGTGAGGTCATGTTCAGGGACAAAACTAGGGAGCAGCTGGAGGGGAGGCTCTGCTCAAGGCTGGCTGGGCATCTCTGGGTGGGTGATGAGTTTCCATTGGGGTTTTATTTCCCTCTCTTCATTATTTTCCTTTTCATTACCATTTATTATCCTATTTCTTTCATTGACTCTCTCTATCCACAAGTTTTTTCACTTTTACCCTTCCAGTTCTCTCCTGCATCCTGTTGGCTGTGTAGGGCTGAGTTCCAAGCTGGGAAAAGAGACAGCAGAGAAAGAGAGAGGAGGGATTTGTTACCCAGAACAGCCTGGCTGGGTAAGATGGGAGGGTCTGGAACCCAAACTGGGCTCAGGAGAAGGGAAAGGGCAGTTCTGCAGTGACAGGAGCTGTGCTGGCAGTGCCACATGGGCTGTCCCCAGGCTCCTGGGACATACAGCACCCTGCAGTCTCAGAGAGGAGCCCAAAGCCCTCCCTGAGCCTGGATCTTTCAAAGTTTGGGATAAGTGCAGGGAAGGATGTCCTGGTGTCAGTGCGGGTACAGCAAATAAAGCCCAGCAGAGAGGCCTGGGAGCCATCTCATGGTGCTGCCTACAAGCAAAACAAATGTTCAGCTCCCAGGCAGGGGCAGGGCTGAGGAAAATGAGCTGATATTCCCTCTCATTGCCTCGGCTGAAGGTTTAGCAACAGGCAGGTGTTCCTCTCAGTCCCCTCCCCTCGAGGCACATGCAGGACCTGGTGCCTGCTGCCAGAGATTTGTCAAGAGAAAAGAGCAAAGATGAGTCTGCTGCCACTGACTGCTGCTAATCCTCCTCCTGACACAGCCTGGGGTCATCCTGTGCTGCTGGCCATTGATTTATTTAGATTTATCCAGAATAATCAGGAGTGCTCCTTTGTGCTCTCAAGGACGTGTGGAGCTCTCTGAAGGCAGGCAGATCACCAGCCCTCTGCTCCCTCCTTGCCATGGAGCTTCTCCCAAGAGAACTCAGGCAAGAAACAGCGAAATGGATTCAATTCTTGCCCTCCTCTTCCTTCCCACAGCAGGCACAGGCACCTTCAGAAAGGTTTGAGTGCAGCATTTCTGGGTCATTTCCTTCCAGTGGTCACAGCAAGGGCTTCTCCTGGACAGTGCTTCATTGGTTTTGAAGGGCTGATGGGCTCATAAAATCCTTCTGTAAAGCCACCACCAGTAAAAAAAAAAGTCCTGGAATTCTCTAATCCAGAGCCTAGAGTGTCCACCTGGGATGTGAGGGAGTTCAGATGAGCTCAGGCACTGCAGGTCCCCAAAGGGCTGTGGCTGCAGGGCTGGTGCCTCATGTCCCCAGCTCTGAACACACCCAAGGAGGGCTGAAGGAGAGTGCAGGATGGGAAAAATTGAAAAATCTGAGAGTTTATTACGGGATTGATTGGAAAAACTCCTGGATGGTGGCTGCTGGAGTCTGAGCTAGCTTCAGCAAGGCAGTGGGGAACCTCTGGCTTTGCCAGGGTTTCTTCTTTCATTTCAGATCCTGAAGAATCTGTTCTCCATTGATGGAGATGATGATTAATCACCTTGTAACACAATGAATATTTTTGCCATCAAGAAATCCCTCCTCTTTGAGAGTATTGACTTGATTCCTCCAGTGCAAATTGCCTGCGTGAGAGTTTCTCCCAGAAATGACCAGAGGATAAATGATGTGTGTTCATCATCCCTGAATCAAAGCATGTGCTGTGACTCACCCCTGACCAGCTCTGTCGTTGTTCTTATTATAGGATCTCCTCCAAAGGTCACATTTCACTACTAAAAATAAACCCAAAACCTAAAAAACCTTCATTCCTCAGCAAACAGAGCAAATGTAGGCTACTCTTGTATTAAAAGTACAGATCCAGGTCACCGAGCTGACCTACTTGGGGGATATTTTAGGGCTTCCCAAAAGATCTCACGTCCTCCAAATGTCAATCTTGCTTCATCTCCACACATCAGCACCAGTCTTCTTCCTTCAGAGGGGACTCTTATTTCGATGGAGGTTTTATCAAAGTTAAACCAGCTCAATGTTTCTTATATGAAAAGTTGAGGTGAGCTTGGCTCCTGTGGTTGGCAGCAGGAGGACAATGTGAGTAAAACCTCATTTAGGTCCCAAATGATAAGAAGTGCTTCTCACCTTGTGCCTTTGACAGCGAGCTGTGATTCCACCAGCAGCGGAGGGCAGAGACCTTTATTTAAAAGCTGATATTTGGAGAGCAGTGTCTGAACTCAGATAGCAATTTAACCCCACAAACAACCTCATTTCAACCTCATTTGCAGTTCACACAGTGCTGTTTTCTCTAGAAATGAGTGTCCTTAGCCTTTGCCTGCCGAGGACAGGGATGGTTGAAGACATCTCTGAATCATTTCCTCCAGGGTGCCCCAGGGAGGTCCCTGCCCGGTGCTGGTGCCACTGTCTGGCTCTGTCCGAGGTTCAGAACCTCCTGTCCCTGCTGGTGCCTCTCTCTGGCTCTGTCCGAGGTTCAGAACCTCCTGTCCCTGCTGGTGCCTCTCTCTGTCTCTGTCCGAGGTTCTGAACCTTCCGTCCCTGCTGGTTCCTCTCTGGCTCTGTCCGAGGTTCTGAACCTTCCGTCCCTGCTGGTTCCTCTCTGTCTCTGTCCGAGGTTCTGAACCTTCCGTCCCTGCTGCAGGAGCTCTTCAGGGCTGCCTGGCCACCCTGAGGTCCGAGCCTGCTTCTCCTGCCAGCCAAGGAACCTGATTCCACCTAAACTGTCTGAAATAGTTCAGGTAATTCTGAGTTACCCAAGTGTGGTGGTGTTCACAGGGGTCCCAGGATGAGGGAAGAGATGAGAATCTTGACTCCATGTTTCAGAAAGCTGATTTATTATTTTATGATATATATTATATTAAAAGAAAATGATATAACTATACTTAAGGAATAGAAGAAAGGATTTCATCAGAAAGTTAGCAAGGAAAGAAAATGAAAAGGAATGATAATAAAATCTTGTGACTCTCAGAGAGTCCGAGACAGCTGGACTGTGATTGGCCATTAATTAGAAGCAACCAACATGGACCAATCAAAGATGCACCTGTTGCATTCCACAGCAGCAGAGAATTGCTTTTCTTTTCCTCTGAGAGATCTCAGCTTCTCAGGAGAAAAATCCTAGCAAAGGGATTTTTCAGAAAATATGGCTCCACCTTTCTTCTATTCTTCTAGTATAGTTCTAACATATAATTTTCTTTTAATTTAATATATATCATAACATAATAAATCAGCCTTCTGAAACATGGAGATTCTCATCTCTGAAACCAAGATTCTCATCTCTTCCCTTGTCCTGGGACCCTCAAACACCAGCACAGGCAGGGGCTGCTCAGGCTCTGCCTCCTGGTCACCCCAGGGGTCTCAAACAGCTCAGGGCTCCCAGGAGTGCATTTTCCCGGTTGCCACCTCCTCATCCTTTCCAGTGCTCTGTGCTCCATGAAGAACAAGGAGCAGCACTCTGAAAACTCAGTTCTCAGTGGCAGCTGTCGCTCTGTTAAACCTGAGGCGCATCTTTGGAAAGAAATCAATAAACTGGGGGCAATATCCACGGAGGAGAAGAGTCAGGTGGCAGTTTGAGGAGTGAGACACTGGGAAGGTGTTTCTGGTGGCAGTGAAGGACAGCTCAGCCATGGTCCCAAGGGATTCCAAATAATCAGTGATGTTATGAGAGCAAGACCATTAAACCCAGACTTTTCATTTCATTCTAATCACATCTGCAGATAGAATAATACTTTAATAAGCCTTAAGCTGGAATTGATTTTTTTTTCCACACACCAGGAATTGAAATCAAGGCAAAAGTGGTTGGAAATTATTTAGCAGTTACTAAGAATTAAGGAAAAACCTTTTATTGTTAATCAAAGTGGATTAATTTATTTTTAATATTATTATTATTGAGGAGCTAAAATGTGTTTTCCTCGTTTTGGGAGCTCAGCTGAGATGAGGAGGGGGCTGCTGGCATGGCTGGGGCTGGAGGTGTGTGCTGCAGGACTGTGACCCTCCAGGAGGGCAAACTCCAGCAGAGACCTCTTGTTCTACCTCCAGTGCCTAAATCTTTGTAAAATCAGGATTTTAGGGAACTGGACAAAGCAGTGCCCAGCTTTTGGAGCAGCATGGTCACTGCCACACCAGGTACTAATCCATTTCTGTGTTTACACAAGTCTAGATGAACCCAGGTTTAAGCCTGACTATTCCTGATGTTTTCTGATTTAATAATAATTATTTTTAATTAATGTATAATTAATTTTATATAATATTTATAATTATTATATAATATTATATTATAATAATATTTATAATTTTATAATTAGTTTTAATTAATATAATTAATAACAATAATTGGAATATTTTTATACCAACTTGCTGTGATCTGGGTGACCTTTGTGTCAGGCACAGGTCCCTGCCCCTTTGCTGAAGGGCTGCTGAAACCTTCTGCGGGCTGATTTTTTTTTGGGATGTGGGGCTGCTGCTCCTCAGTCCCTCCAGCTCCAAGCCTATCAAATTTATTCCTGTTTCATTTACTCTTTCTACCGTAAGCTCATGTCCAAATAAATCCAGTACTTTGGTGGCTTCTTGTGAAAAACACAGCCCTGAGAAGAGCAGCAAAACCAGCTGAGGGCTCTGCATGTGCTGCTGAAAAATATATTGGCCTCTTTTGATTCTCCTTTGCAGCCCAAACTTTATTGCAAACCTAATCAGATGTTTGGAAAAACACTAACACACTGCAAATAGAGATTGACAGAAAACTATCTTGGAATAAATAGAGCTGCTGGGAAATATGCAGAATTTTAGACTGGGGAGAATGACAATGTCACAAGGAGGCAATTTCACCAAAAAAGGCTGCCATGAGGGAATAAATAGCTGTGTGATTATTTGTGCGGAAAGAACCACTGGAAACTGGGTGCAAAAAATATGGAAATGTGCAGGGCAAATTGAGGTGGCTCAAGTGGAGCAGAATCAAACTTCAGAGGGAAGTGGGTGCTGCCTTTTCCATTGGCTGTGGGAAACACCCTGGAAATGCAGGAAATGTCCCTAAAAGCTCTCTGTGCTCCTGGTGCTGCCTGTGCCACCCAATTAGAATAACGCCTGCTCAGGGAAACAAGCTGGTTTTCATTGTTCTCAGGAAGGATTGGCAGAGTTTTTCAAGGATTAAGTTAGAATTTAGTTTGTGAGGCTTCTACAGGTTTGCTGTTTAGCTCCTGCATTTTCTGACCTCGATGATGTTGTGGTTGATGATTCCCCCTTGAAATTGGGGTCTCCTTGAGCCAAGTCTCACAAGCTTTTGGAGATTTCACACCCAAGATAGCTCAGCTACCTTAGAATGCATAAAATCAGCAGGATGGCTTCTGTGGCAGTGTTGGAAACAAAAAGGTTTTAATAAAAGGCAAAATAACAAAGCTCTTTATAGAAAAAACTGAGCCACATGCAAGAGGAAAGTAAACTAACTCCACTGCTATCAGGGTCTCCTCGAGCCAGGTCTCACAAGCTTTTGGAGATTTCACACCCAAGATAGCTCAGCTACCTTAGAAGGCAGAAAATCAGCAGGATGGCTTCTGTGGTAGTGTTGGAAACAAAAAGGTTTAATGAAAGGCAAAATAACAAACTCCTTACAGAGAAAAACCGAGCCAGGTGCAAGAGGTCCCGGTGAAACACCTCACAAAAGCAATCCGTTTCTTTGTTCTCTTCTTTTCCTAGTAAATTGCTCAGGTGGGACTTTTTAGCTCCTGTCCAATTGGCCATCCTTAAGTTTGAGGTGAAGTCCCCCAGATCCTATGAGGTGTGATTTTACCAAATTGAGGAGATAAAGTTCTGGGCTTATTTCCTTTTTCAGAGGCCAAAGGAGAGTTTTGTCACTCCATCAACAAGGGGCACATTCCTACATCCCCTGAGCAGGAGATTGGAGCTGGGCTGAGCCGGCTCTAACCCCTCCCAGCCTGGGTGCAGAGTGAGCAGAGCTCAGAGAGGGACGCAGGTGGGACTGCAGGAAAAGCAGAATATTGGTGAGCTCGTGTGGGAATGTGCCTCACTCAGGGTCACCAAATGTTGAATTTGCAGGCAACCCCAACAAGGGAAGAGATGAGAATCTTGACTCCATGTTTCAGAAGGCTGATTTATTATTTTATTATACATATTCTATTAAAAGAAAATTATATATTAAAACTATACGAAAGAATAGAAGAAAGGATTTCATCAGAAGGCCAGCAAGAAAAGGAATAGAAAGGAATGATAAAATCTTGTGACTGACCAGAGAGTCTGGGACAGCTGGGCTGTGATTGGCCATTAATTAGAAACAACCACATGAGACCAATCACAGATGCACCTGTTGCATTCCACAGCAGCAGATAATCAATGTTTACATTTCATTTCTAAAGCCTCTCAGCTTCTCAGGAGAAAAATCCTGGTGAAAGGATTTTTCATTAAATATGTCCGTGACAAGCTCGTGGTTCTCACTCTGATCTCTACTCTCAAGTATAAAAAAATGAAACAAAAGGTAATGATAGCAAGTGTTTCCTGTGAGTCATCAGAGGGTTTCAGGGAACACAGGGAGCTAATTTGAATTGGAGGTGGGTATCTCAGTCCCTGTTGGAAATGTCCTGGGAAAATAAAGCCTTGCAGAAGAAATCAGATAATTCACTGCTCCACCAGCACTTCACCCCACACCTTGGAGCAGAGCAAGCTTTGGCAGGAGCCCAGTGGTTCCAGGAATCCTGACTGGCCAGCACAGGGAGATCTGCAGCTGGGCTCAAAAGGAAGACGAGGAAGGGAGGATTTTGTGGCAGGAGCTCAGACAGCACAACTGCCTGATGAAACCTCACTGAGGAGAGATCCAGTGCCTTTCCTGCCATGGAAATCAACTCTTTCCTTGGATTTACTGCCTTGCTGGTGCAATTTCTGTCTCCCCATTGGTGCCTTGCCTTTTTCCACCACTGCCTCCTTTGCAGAGAACAGCCCTGGCAAAGCAGTGGCTTCTGTGGGACCCCAGCTGGGGTTTGTGCAACCAGGAATGAGGGGTTGCTCAGGGATGGGCTGGGTTTCCTGCACTCCACTCACCCCCAAACCCCCCAAAACAGGGACAGGAGCCCCAACCTCAGCCCCTTCAGCCTCATCCAGCATTTCCCTGTCCCAGGGGAGCCTGGAGCCCTGGCAGGCTCTGCAGGCAGGGCTGGCTGCAGCCTGGTGCTGACTGACAAGGAATCTGTAATGGTGTGGAGCTGCTTCCTGTTCCCTCAGTGCAGCCACTCATTTGAATCCCTCTCATCTACTCAGCTGCCAATTTTTGAAAAAACAACAACAAAAAAAACCTTGCAGAATCTTAATTGTCACAGGTGCTTCTGCCATCCTTTCAGGTGGAGTTGGAATTGGCCATTGGGCTTTAAAGCTATTGCAGGAGGAGAAGTGAAGGAATGAAAAGCGGTTGGTTTGTTTTTTCCCCTTGGGAAACCAAGCTGAAGGAGATTGATCAGCAAAGGAGTACAACTTAGAGGTCAAGAAGTGCAGTGACGAAGGGAGAGCTGTCAAGTGTCACAGTGAGTTACACCTTAAAGCAAAGAGAAAAAGCTCCTTGGTTATGGAAATGAGACGAGGAGGAGAAAGGAGAGTGAGGGGGATGTGAAATTATAGCCATCCTCCACAATAAAAGCAGGACTTGGCTCCCGTTTGTAATGATGTGGGTGATGACCAGGGGATCAGAAGGATGGAGAATACTCAGGGAATAGTCCAGGAGCTGAGGCACAACCCCAGCAGCAGCACCTGGAGCTCCAGGCGTTCTCAATGTCCCCTTAGGGCAGTCAGGATCCATCTGCCCAGGACCCTGAGCTGAAATGATTCCCACACTGAAAATCCCAAACCAGCCCCGTGAGAGGAAAATGGAAATTCATCACATGCAGAATTCCAGATAATGAATTTTGTTTTGTTTTGTTTTGTATAAAGAGAGGACGGTTCAGGGCACCCAATCATACAGATTTCAAGAGATTCTTAAGATTAAATGCTTGAAACACGTCTGTGTTTGTTTCCATGTGAACAACAGGAAGGAGGGAGGGAGGAAGGAGGAAAACAAGCTGTTGCTGCAGGGAGCAATCACACTTCTGCATTCCCAGGGAAAAGAAGCACCTCAGGTGATTCCTGTGGTGGCTGCCACCCCAAATCCAGCACTCCCATGCACCAGGGCAAAAGCAGAGTCTGGCACAAAGCTTGGCAGTCTGGTAAATGAAAAATTGGTACATTTTCAGCAGTTTTTCCTTCCTGAAAATGTCTGTCTGTCCCTGAAATGGAGAGGCAGAAATGGGGAGGGCAAACTGAACAAACTTCAAGTGGTTTGGTTTGACCCATCCCCAGAAGTGCAGGAATTTAGATCACCATGGAGAAATTTTTCTGCAGAGCATAAGAAGAAGTGAATTGTTGCTATAGGACACAAAATAAAGCAACATGCATGCTGGAACTTTCAAGGTAAAAAGAAGGGGAGTTTATTTTCTGACTCCAACATTTACAGACTTTCAAAAGTGACAGTGGATTGGAGGGTGACAGTGCCACCTCTCCAGTGACACTGGACAAACCAACAGTCCACCAAATTTCTCCTCCTCCAGAAAAGAAGGCAAAACAATAATTATTTACATAAAAGTGCATGAGAAACTTCATTACAAGAACGTAAACATCAGAAGGCTTAGAAGAACTTAAAAAACCCAGGGTGACAGTGAATAAAGTGTTTCTGACACTCCTGATCCTGCAATTGATGTTCCTGAGGTTTGTGCAGCTCCATGAAACTGCCACCTTCCAAAAGCTGATGGTGCTTCGGGCAAAGAATTGTGTCAGAGCCACTCAGCCCCAGGGGCCATGGCCAAACACAATTCCAGCCACAAAATTCCCCCCTCCACACTTTGGATCTGGAGCTGTTTGTGCTGAAACCGAAGTCAGTGCTCTCGTGCTTGTCAATCCTGAATGAAAATCCAGGAGTTTTAGTGCTCACTGCATGGAAATGAAAACTGCAGACTATCCTGATTTACAGAACTAATTAACTTGCTGATAAATTTGAAAATATCTGCAGGGAGCTCATTAAGGGAAAAAAAAAAATCTCATGAATGGTGGAGTTCACAAAGCTTAACCCTGAGGTGAGAAACAATGAGCCAAACTAAAAATCACTCAGGAAAACTCCAAAGCAGCCACGAGTGGTTCCAGCCAAGGAAGGAGCTGGACACAGAGAGACTCCTGGGTCACCTCTGCACCCAGGTTCTGCTCTGATTTGCTTTGGAAGAATGTTTCTTCCAGTTTGAATTTCTCTAGTGCTCAGGGCTGTCTGCTGTTTGCCCCAAGAGCTGGGTTTGGGCTGGATTTCCTTACAGTGCTCCCCAGCCATGAGTTATTAGCTCGTTATGTACTTTTATTAAGATTTTTTCATAGAAATACTGAACAGTATGGGCCTTAGGGGCTCCCTTTAGGAGCTCTGGCAACTCCTCCCAGCCTGACTCTTCCCTTTACCACAAGATCTTTTTTACCTCGTCTTTATTCAGCTCCTCCCTCCCCTTTTAATTGTCCTGTAATCCTCGTTTTCCTCGGCAGCACTAATGAGCTCCCGATGTGGCAGCGTGTCGAATGCTCCCTCCCAGCCCCCAGAGATGCTATCGAGCATGTTCCCTTTGTCTAAAAACTCCATTACCTTATCGGGAGAGATATCAGATTAGCCTGCCACAATCTCCCTCGGATAAAGCCCTGCTTCGTCCCAGCCTGTTCCCCACTTAGAGCGTTAATTACTTCTGCCTTCAAAAGCCATTTCAAGGCTTGCAGCAAGCTGAGCTGCTCGTGCAGGCTCCAGCCCCTCTGTTCCCCTTCCACAGCAGGGCAGGGCATGGGGCAGAGGGGCTGTCCCAGCAAGGGAAGGGCTCAGGGGGTTGTGCTCCCTTCTGGGAGTCACAGGGGACATCCTGGAGGGCAAGGGACTCTCCCAGGGGCATTTCCTGGCAGGCTGGGTGTCAGGTTTGTTGTTGTTGGAAAGGCTCCCGAGATATTAGAAAGTCTTATTTTCTCTCCAGCCCTGTGAGCAAAGAAGAAGTCAGGATTCCTCTGTTCTGCTTTCCAAGGTTGTTTATTTTCTCTTATCTGTTCCATTCTCTCTCTGACCTGCTGAGATCTGTCCAACAGGTCGGTTCATGGCACAGTCCCTGCCCTTGGGGTCGTGTTGGCTTTTTATACTAAAAATTACGTGTACTTTATTTACAATAATTTTCCAATCCCTATCACCTATGTTAGACAGTCTGTCTCTACTCTAAACCAATCCAGAAGTGTCACCATCACAGCAGAAGATGGAGGGCAAGAAGAAGAAGAGGAAGGACAGGACATTCCCAGATTCCTCCATCTTGCCTCTTGAACCCCCATTCTAAATCCCCAAAATTCTTCTTTTTCACCCTGTGACAAATTCACTGTCATTCTACTCAAACTCTTGTGGCTTGTAACTCCTCACACAAAGTTGGGAATTGTTTCCATGGGTTAAAATCGAAGGCACAGGTATTTCTGACTCCATGCCAAGGTCTCTGAGCCCCCTGCCAGGGTCTGGAGTCCTCCAGGGCAGCCAGAGCAATGTCCTGGGTTCTGACAGCTGGGCAGCTGTAACTGCTGGGGACAGGATCACAGTCACCCCAGCTGTGGGGTGTCACAGTCACCCCATTTTCTGTAACTGCTGGGGACAGGATCACAGTCACCCCAGCTGTGGGGTGTCACAGTCACCCCATTTTCTGTGGGTGAGACGGGCTCACAGTCATTCAGCTTCAGGCACCACAACGCGAGTTTTGGGATCCCTTAAGGGAGTCTGGAGCTGCCACTTCTCTCAGGCATGTGGGCTGAGCAGGTCTGGCTGAGGAGAATCCCAGTCCCTATTCCTGCCCAAATGAAACCCAATTTATGCTTGGAAAGCTGTTTGTCTGAGGAGATCCAGCCAATAAATGCCAGCAATCAAAGGCCATTCCCAAGGCTGGGGCTGTTCCTCCCCAGGGGCAGGACCTGCGTCTCTCAGGAGCTGAGGACAGTGACACATGCAGGTACCTCCACCCAGGACAACCCCTGAGGCTCTCCTGAGCGCCCCCAGAATGAAAGAGGCATTTCAGGGCTCAATTCTCTGCCAGAAGAGCTGCCCTGCCTGCAAAGGCAGTGTGAGCAGCTGTCTGCATCAGAGGTGTCAGAAAGCACAGCCTCAGGAGCCAGGGTTCATTTCACCCAAATTCCAAGTGTCACCATGCTGAAAGAACCTCTTGTTAGAAAAAGGTCAGCTCCTTTATTCCTCGTTATTCATTATCTTTTCATATCCCTCCACCATCAGCTGTTTGAAAAGCCATTATTGCAGCACGTTCAGTGGTGAAATGGATGAAGTTCTCCTCTCCCCCCATGCTGTGACCTCTGTGAGGGCTGAGAATAAACTAATGACAATAAATTATAGAGGTGTTGCTGGATATTGCCAGAGGAGTGATAAAATGTGATGGCAGTTAATAGAGGATGTTGAAAACACACAAGGCAACTGTTTTCTACTCAGAGAGAGAGAGAAGTGGCACTCTGTGCTCAGGGCCAGAGCACTCGAGGGCTCCCTGTGGTTCCTGATGCCTGGAGAGCTCCTGGAGCAGAGGCTGGGCACAGTTAAAGGAATAAAGTGGGGATTTATTTAAAAAAACCTTCAAAGGATCCACCTGGGGCAGTGCAAGAGCCCAGCCAGGGCTGCACCCAGGATGGACCCAGGATGGACTCAGAGTCAGGAGTTCTCACCCTTTTATGAGTTCTGGTCCATTTCCACGCTGGGGTTCAGTGTCCAATCCCAGCTCCAGGTGATGCAGTCCCACCCTCCCAGGTTGCTCTCCTCCATTCCCTGCTGTTTGCACTTTTTGGGGCTGAAGCTGCAGCGGTGCCCTTGGTTCTGGGGCTGGAAAAGGATTGTTCTGTGTGCCTGAGCTGTGAGGAGACCTTGCTGGCACCTTCTGTGGAGTTCAGAGTTATTTACCAATGCAGTGCAGAGCCTGTAATGTGAAAGATAAAAATTAAAGCATCATGTGGAGCTGTGACCTCTGTGGTGCTTTGCCTCTTCTCCTGCACAGCTCGTGCTGCTTCCCACCCTGCAGCCACCAAAGCACAGCTGCAGCACAGGTGTGCTCCTGGTGCCTGGAATCAGGCTTGCTGAGAAATCTGACAAAGTTAAAAAGGTACGGGTGGGTATATTTAATGAAGGGCCTTCAGGTACATTAAGGGCAGAGAGAAGCCTTCCAAGCGGGTTACACCCAAAATTGATGATGGTTTTGAGTTTTTCAGACATATTTAAGTCTGGTCTATTTGCAATCAGGGGTTAATTGTCCTATTTCAGCTTCAGGTAATGAAGCTCCCCCAGTTTTCTCCCCCCAGTTTACTTTTGTTAATACAGTTTTGTTTACTTTTGTTAATATTTTTGTTTCGTTAACTTTTGTTAATACTTTTTGGGGCCTCAGGCAGAGGGTGTCCTTGGTTCTCAGGCCTGGAAGGATTGTCTAGTCTGACCAAAACGTGAAGAGAACTTATTTACACTCTGTATGGAGCTCAGAGCTGTGCACTAATGCAGTGCAGGATCTGAAAAATACAAAAGCTGAAATCTTAAGGCATCGCCCTCACCCTGCCAAGCTCTGTGCCAGCAGCAGGTCCTTGTGGCCCAGAGCGGCAGGGATGGTGTCCCCAGTGCCCAGCTCAGGCCACTCCTGTCCTGGTGCTGACAGAGCCCATGAACCCCCTGTTAGTCACTGCCGCACCCTGTGCCCTTCCAGGACCTGCAGGTCCTGCCCCAGGGACAGGATTTCTGAGGAGCAGCAGGAGGGAGCAGCGTGTTTGGCTGGCTCAGGCACCCAGGGGAGAGCAGAGGGCTTTGAGCAGCTCCTGGATGTGGTGGGGCTTTTGTAGAGCACACCCAGCAGCACCAGGAGTCTCGGGGTCTTTTCAGGTCCCTGTGACCCCGAGACTGTTAAAAGTCTCTTTTCCCAGCCTGGCGCTTGAAGAAGGAGTCAGAGCTCTTCATTTCTCGCTCTCAAGGTTGTTTATTGTATCTTATCTATAAAATTCTTTCTCCTGCCCTGCCGAGGTCCATCCAGCAGGACAGTTCCAGGCACTCTGCCTGCCCCAGGGCTGTGTTATGTCTTTATACTAAAAACTACGTGTACAATGTTTACAATTCCTTCCCAATTCCTATCACCTATGTTAGACAGTGAGCTTCTACTCCAAACCAATCCAAAAGTGCCACCATCACAGCAGAAGATGGAGGCCAAGAAGAAGAAGGAGAAAGGCTGGACATGCCCAGATCCCTCCATCTTGCCCCCTGAACCCCCATTCCAAAAACCCCAAAATCTACTTTTTCACCTCGTGATAACTTCACTATTATTCTACCTAAACTGTTGTGGCTTGCTGGTCTTCATATAAGGTTGGTAATTTTTCTCCACGGGTCATAATCAAACCCACAGGTGTTTTGGGCTCTGTGCCAGGGTCTCTGAGCCCCCTGGCAGGGGTCCTGGCTGCTCTGGACAGACAGAGGGATGTTCTGGGTTCCCACACGGGAGAGCCCTGGCAGGGAGTGAAGCAGAGTGAGACTGCTGCTGACAGATTGCTGCTCCCTGTTTGGTTTGTCAGAGCATGTACAAACTCCCTGTCTGCAGAGATGAGATAATCACAGCCTGCTGGGGGACTGGAGTGCCTCTGAATGTGTCCAACGAACATCAAGGGCAGCAAGGCTGGGATGCTGGACAAAAAAGGCTCCTCAGCATGTCCTGTTCAGTGCTGATCCCACTCAGGTGGAGAGCAGAGGGCAGCCCTGCCTGAGCCCTGATCAAAGTGAGATTGCCCTGAGACTTCTGTGGTCCTGCAGCCCAGCCCTGAAGGCCCTGTCACACTCTGGGGGTGTGAGGAGCCCAGGTACCTGTGATTTTTGTCTCTGGCTCCCTCAGTCCCCTAAATCCCTCCGCTGGCCTGGGGCTGCAGGGCACAGCTCGTAACTGGTCTCCTGTCAGCAGCGGTTGCTCCAGTTCATTCTCCTCTGGTGTCTGCTCTAACCACCAATCTCAGATGTCTTAGGCTGGACTTTCTTAAGGAGCCACCTCTCTGTAAGCCTAGCACAGATTTTGGAAGCTGGAGACGTTTCTATCAGTATGAACCTACTGCTCTTTTTGCCTGCTCCAGCCTCCTGCTGCCTTTGCAAGGACAGCACTGGGGCAGTGCCGTGCCTGAGCAGCTTCAGGGTCTGAGCACAGCGCTCAGGAGGTGCAGCAAAAATCCCAGCACAGAGTGAGGGATGGCTGTGGCTGTTCTGTGAGAGACATCCTGGGGCAGGGCACAGAGTCACAGAATTCACAGAATTCTGGGTTGGGAGAGACCTTCAGGATCACTGAGTCCAACCCAGCCCCAACCCCTCAGCTCAACCCTGGCACCCAGTGCCACATCCAGGCTTTGTTAAACACACCCAGGGATGGGGACTCCACCACCTCTCCAGAGCTTTATCACCCTCTGTAAAAAACCTTTTCCTGATATCCAACCTGTATTTCCCTTGGTGCAGCTCCAGGCTGTGTGCTCTGGTTGTGTCAGTGCTGCTGGAGAAAGAGCCCAGCCCCAGCTGAGCACAGGCACCTTTCAGGAGCTGTGCAGAGTGATGAGGGCACCCCTGAGTCTCCTTTTCTCCAGGCTGAGCACCCCCAGCTCCCTCAGGCTCCTCACAGGGTTTGTGTTCCAAGTCTGGTTGCCTCCTCTGGATGTGGCAGCCCAGAGCAGCACCCTGCATGTCTGTCCATGACTGGGGGTAGGATCCAGCCCTCAACAAGCTCCCAGTCCTGCAGAGCAGAGGGAAGGGCAGACAAGGCAGAACTCATCTCCCATTCCAAGGAGCAGCAGCCCAGAGGCTGCTAATTAAACAATATCTGCCATGAAAGCAGGCAATGAGGGTGACATTTACCTCTTGCAGGCTATAAATACCCAGCCATGAGCAAACATTTCTAACCAGTGATTATGGGTGAGGTTATTTTCCCTGACGTTATAAATGATTGTTTGTTTATGCAGAGTTAATGGGCAGGATCATGCTGGAGGTGCTGGCCAAGGACCTGGGGCTGGTGCCTGCACCAGGGCTCTGGCACCACCTGAACTGGTCACCAGGCTTGGGAGGGCAGGTGATGGTGTTCACAGGGGTTTAGGATGAGGGAAGAGATGAGAATGTTGGCTCCGTGTTTCAATTTATTATTTTATGATATATATCATATTAAAATAAAATTATATATTAAAACTATACTAGAAGAATAGAAGCAAGGATTTCATCAGAAGGCTAGCTAAGAATAGAAAAAGAAATTATAACAAAATCCTGTGACTGACCAGCGAGTCTGAAACAGCTGGACTGTGATTGGCCATTAATTAGAAACAACCACATGAGACCAATCACAGCTGCACCTGTTGCATTCCACAGCAGCAGATAACCATTGGTTACATTTTGTTCCTGAGGCCTCTCAGCTTCTCAGGAGAAAACATCCTAAGGAAAGGATTTTTCATAAAACATGTCTGTGCCAAGGCAGCCCCTCCAGGATGAGGCAGCCCTGCAGGGTTTGTTCCAGGGCCACTGAGGCAGAGCGGGGATGGTCCAGCCCAGGGCCCTGCATGGCCCCCTCCTGTCCTGAGCTCTGTGCTCTGGGGTCAGGATTGTATTTGTGGGGTGCCCCGTGGCAAGAAGGAATGATGGATCTGACTCCATGTTCTCAGAAGGCTGATTTATTGTTTTATGTTACTATATTGTATTAAAGAATGCTTTACTAAACTATACTAAAGAATACAGAAAGGATAAAAAGATAAGGCCAAGGTTGTGACCAATCCCTGCACAGAGCGATGAGGGCACATCCCACACCTGCACTCTCCTGGAGGAGAAGGGGCCCTGGACAGGCCCTTCCCAGTGCCAGTGATGCTGATGGAAAGGGCTGCTGGCAAAAAAGGTCCAGCTCTGCTTCCCTGGTGACACAGGCTGTGCAAACCCAGGGCACAGGGAATATTTCTCTCTCTGCTCTGGGGTGCCCTCACCCTCAGGGCAGCACTGACTTTGACTCTCATTCATGGAGAAAGTTTCCTAAACTCCAGAATAGACTGGAATCCACAGAACTGTGAAATAGATTATAGACAGCAGTGTAGGTGAATCTCTTGGTGAGAAATTGAGGTTTTGGGATTTTTAGTGTGTTGTGGATGGCAGCAAGATGGAGGGCACAGGGTGTCATCCTGGGTTCCTTCTTCATGCTTCTTCTTCCTTCTTCTTCATGGGTTTGGGTGGCATTTTGTAATTGGGCAGAAAAGTCTTCATTGGGGGCTCTTTGGGATCAGTTATTGGGTTAAAAGGAGAAATAATCCAGGTGTCAGCTCTTAATTGGACAGTTTAGTCTTAGAAGACCTTGGAACAAGAGATTGTTGGCCATTTTGTGCCTTGCTGCAGAACTCATGGTTGTGAGGCTGTTTTATTGATAAGAAATAATCAACACCTGAGTCCCAACATGAACTACTGTCTCAAGTGCCTTCAATCCTGACCCAGAGAAACCCACAACTGGTACCCCCACAGCTGAGTGGGGTCAGAGACCATCCCAGAGCTGCCTGTGGGGCCCTGGCAGAGCCTGTTCCTGACCTTTCCCCTGGCTGCATTCCCTTTGCAGCGTGGATTGCCCTCTGGTCAGGAGCTGACAGCTCAGTGTCACATCACTGGCTCTGATTTCCTGACCAGTCCTCCAGGACAATCAACAGAGAAGGTGAAAAAATTGAATTTCAGCCATAAATAACATAAGTGAACCAGCGGTGACTGAGCTAATGGCACATAAATGGGATGTAGGCTGGGGTTTTTTAATTGTTGTCTGCCAGCAGCTGGGTTTAGCTGTGCTGAGAGAGGAGGGAATATCAGCGGCTCCAAGAGCTCCTACTCCCCACACCTGGAGCAGGTGTTTGATTCCAGTCCCTGTGCTCTGGACGTGCTCTAAGCTGGTAAAAGTATTCTTAGCACTGTTTTCCTTGGAGCTGAATTCCCAGCAAAAGGAAATTTACCATGAAAAGCATCTAACACTGCCTGGGGAAAGTGCTGAGGCTCCTGCTGGAAACAGAGAGAGCCTCTGGAATCACAAATTGCTGGTGCCTTGCCAAAGCAGATCCACGGGCTCCTGTGATGGGCACTCCTGCTGGCTGACAGGAGAGGGAAAAACAGTGAGGAGAGCAGGCAGAAATGGCAGAAATCCTCACAAAACCCCAGAGCTGAGCTGGGCACGGGCTCCAGAGGGCCAGCACAGCTGGGGTTTATCCAGGTGAGAAATTTGAGAGTGGAAAAATCACCTGAGAGAGCAGCACAGGGAGATGTCCCAGCCCTGCAGGTTTGCAGGTGAGTTCTGTGGCTCTGGGTGGATGTGGGGAAATGTTAAACACACCCCAAGCTGCATTTGGTGACTTCTTTTGCCAAGTCATCCATACCCAGTGCTCTTCCTCGGGGTCTTCTCACTTCTTCCTTGGACCCCCCAGTCCCACCTCCAGCTCCACTTGGAGCCCAGATCCTCTCCCTGCCACAGACATTGGCCCAGACCTGGGGCAGCCCCTGATTTTCTGCTGATTTTACACTTCCATCCCAATGCTCACTGCTGTGTGATCCTTGGAAGGGTTTTTCTGTCCATGCCACGCCTGGAGCTGTGGAGCCTGGCAGGGTCAGTGCTCTGCAGCTCGACTGGGATGTTTTGCACCACAAACCAACCACCAGCTGTGTGCAGAGCCCAGCCCAGCTGAAATATGGTTTTTATGACAGCAAATGACACCAGGTGTATCTGTTGAGCTCTTGGTGAGCTGATTCAGCTCCCGCCATCTGTGCAGCCTCATTTTCCTAAGCCTGGGGGTTTCAGAGCTGCAGCAGCACGTGCAGCCTCAGCAGTGCCTTCCTGCCCCTTGGCACCACTCTGGGGCAGCCAAAATGTGAGGGAGCTTTGGCTGCTCAGTGCCCCAGTTCATTCAGTTGTGGAGGAGCAGGAGATGGCTCTGTGTCGCCCTGATTTTTTAAGATTTTCTAAGCCTTCTGATGTTGGCATTCTTGTAACGAGCTTTCTCACACAGTTTCTGTGAATAACTCATTGTTTTGCATTCTTTTCTGGAGGAGGAGAAATTTGATGGCCTGTTGGTTTGTCCAGTGTCATTGGAGAGGTGGCACTGTCACCCTCCAATCCATGGTCACTTTTGGAAATCTACAAATGTTGGAGTCAGAAATTAAACTTCTTTTTTCACTCTTTTTTCCCTCTAAAACAGGGACAACTGGGCACTCAGGGATGCTCCTCCTCCATGCAAAGGGACACCAGTTCCCACAACCACTGCTGCTGTTTTTAAAGGTGTCACTTCAGTGGATGTTACAGAATTTTCCAACATAAGACGTGTTTGAGCAGCCCTACATAATGACAAATACTGTAGGTTATTGCCACCAGAGACAGACTCATTATTCAGGGAAGTTGACTGTGCCAGGCAATTTGGGACACTGGAATCAAGGCAGCTTTCCTGGAATACCTGGACTTTAAATTGTACTTTTTACCCTTTAGCAGTAATCCAACATTCCCAATCATTAAGCTGCTCTGAGGCCCACAGACATAAAAAACTAAAATTATTTTTAAAAAGAGTTGTATGTAATTTCAGCTGGTTTTCAGTTGGCCAAACAGAAAATTTCTAAACACAACATACGGAAAACGTCTTGTTGGGGGTTTTTTTTGGTTTTTTTTTAATTAAATATTTATTTATAAATAGTATGAGTGTATAAAACCTCCAAGAATCTGTGCTTCATACACGTTGGTATCAGACATCCTGAGACCAGAGTTAGGACATCTTGAGAGGGCTGAGAAAAGGGGAATTGTGCAGCCTGGAAAGGAGAAGGCTCTGGGATGGTTTTGGTGTGGCCTCCCTGTGCCTGAAAAGGGCTCAAAGAAAGATGGGGAGAGGCTCTGGACAAGGGATGGAGGCTCAGGACCCAGGGAATGGCTTCAAACTCAAAGAGGGCAGGGCTGGATGGGATATTGGGAATTGGGAATTGTTCCCTGTGAGGGTGGGCAGGCCCTGGCACAGCTGGGGCTGCCCCTGGATCCCTGGCAGTGCCCAAGGCCAGGCTGGACAGGGCTGGGAGCACCTGGGACAGTGGGAGGTGTCCCTGGGACAGTGGGCGGTGTCCCTGGGACAGGGGAAGGTGTCCCTGGGACAGTGGGAGGTGTCCCTGGGACAGGGGAAGGTGTCCCTGCCATGGCAGGGGTGGCACTGGGTGATTTTAGGGTCCCTCCCAACCCAAACCATCCCAAGATTCTGTGATCTCTCCTTCAGAGAGTCTGTGCCACCTTCTCCCTTTGCTGGAATTGAAGCACTGCCAGAAGAGAGCAGGGAATTCTTATTAAAATCAAGATTTCGACGCTGTCACACGCAGATCTTTTATAGAATCGCTATTTTGAATGCCACTCTTTAACATGACTGCAGTTGGACTTAAGCAGATGCTTAAAGTTAACCATCTGCTTAATTGCTGATAGGATTAGGATTTAAATAGAGCTCTCCCTTCTTCCCTAACACGGAGCCACTTTCTTTGTGCCTCAATAAAGCCATGGCTCATTTTAAGGGCTTGCTTAGTGCTGGTGACTTCTTTATCTGCCTAAAGATAAGGCTCTGATCGGTGTTAGATCGCATCTGCATCTTAATTGTCCTGAAAGCACTGGCCCAAAGCCACGTTTAGCAGTTGACAGGCATGCAAACGAGCCTCCACCCAGGGAAAACAAATCAGCAGAAGGGTGGAATTCATTTCAAACCCTCACATCCCCCCTCCTGGCCCCTCACAGGCACTCCTTGCTGCGTCACATGAAGAGAAAGTCTTTGCTTCTCTGCCCAGACACCTCTAGGCTGGCCATTCCTTGGTGACAGATGAGGAGCAAGTGAATTTCTATGGCTTTAGAGTGATTTAAAACCAGTTAAGGACTTCAGTCTATTTATCTGCATCGTGGTGCTGCTTATAACAACTGAGAGTTATCAGTGCTGGGGCTGGGAGAGCCCTGCTGGGCTCTGGGTGTGGGGGTGTTGTGAGGGTCCCCAGGACGAGATGGGAGACGAGAATTGACTCCAGGTTCTTAGAAGGCTGATATATTATATTATATTATATTATATTATATTATATTATATTATATTATATTATATTATATTATATTATATTATATTATATTATATTATATTATATTATATTTATTATATTATATTATATTCTAAAACTACACTAAAGAAAGAGAAAGGAGACATCAGAAGGCTGGACAAGAATGAATAATAAAAACCTGTGACTGACCAGAGAGTCCAACACAGCTGGACTGAGATTGGTCATTAATTAAAAACAATTCACATGGAACCAACCAAAGATGCACCTGTTGGTGAGCAACCTCCAGACCACGTTCCAAGCAATCAGATAATTCTTGTTTACATCTCTTTTCTGAGGCTTCTCAGCTTCTCAGGAGAAAAATCTTGGTGATGGGATTTTTCAGAAAATATCATGGTGACGCTCTGGGCAAGATGGGAGCCACCCTCCCCTCCAGGCCCTGCACTCTCCTGCAAGCACCTGGAGACAGGACAGGGACTGACCCAAAGCCTTTTGGGAAAAAATACTATTATTATTATTATTATTATTATTATTATTATTATTATTATTATTATTATTATTATTATTATTATTATTATTATTATTGTTGTTGTTGTTGTTGTTGTTGTTGTTGTTGTTGTTGTTGTTATTATTTAATACCACTACTACTACTACTAATAATAATAGTAATAATAATTTAGATTGTGATTATGTTTGGAGGGTAGCAGGCAGGGCTTTGGCTCTCTGCTGATTCCTGCTCCTCTTCAGTCTGAGCAGGAGGATGGGACAGCCAGGCCCAGGTGTTTCCTGAGGGAAAGCAGTGACCAGGGCTGGATTCCTGCTCTCCACCTGGATTTGAGGTCCAGCACCCCTGGACTCACTGGAGACCCCTTCTCACAGGGATTTCATCCTCAGCTTTTTCTCTTTATACTTGGTGGAAGAGGGGAAACCAGAGCAGGACTTTGTGTTCCCTCCCCTTCTTTCTGCCAACACCATGGGGTTAGAAGGGACCGTGTTACTTCCAAAGGTATTTGCATAATTATCTCAGCACTCAGAATGTGCAAGAGCTGGCTGTGTTCCACCAAAGATTGCACTGAACTAATCCTGCTTTAGACACCCAGCCTATTTATACCTTCTCAGATCAGCTCCATCTCCAGCAATGCCCTTTAAAGGACACGGTTGCTTTCTCCTGACCATATGTTTCCGCTGTTTTTTCCCATTCTGGATGCGTTTCCAAAGGTTGCTGCTCCCCCAGCTGCTGTTGTGCTCTGCTGGCTGCTGTTAGTCATACTTTCTGCTCAGCTGCTGGGTTTTTGAGGAAACCAGGCCATATTTATCCAATTTGTGTTTCCAAGGCAGTGGGAGGTTCTCAGGCATGGAGGGGGATCCCAGGCACTCCAGGTTTGTGCCCTGGGCTCTGCAGAATTTTCTCTCCCTGACAGAAAGTTCTGGTTCTTTCTCTTCCTCTGGATTCCTTCTAGTCCCCTCTCCACTTTTTTTTTTTTTTCTCCTGATTTATTCTGGAATGTGTGAGGAAGGGCAGCAAGGGGTGAAAGCGATGAAAATCAAAGCAAATAAAGCAGGGAATGCCACAGAGGGATGCTGAACTCCTGCTCCAGGTGAGCTCAGGTGTTCCCACCTGGCTGAGGGCACTGTGGCTGCTGCTCTGGGGGGCACAGCCATTCCTGGGGGGATCCCCATGAAGGAAATGTCCCTTTTCCAGAGCCTCCAGCTGCTCAGCCAGCAGGAAAAGCTGCCTTTGGACACACCTCACCCTCACTGCCCATGAGGAGGAAAAAACATTTATTTTTCAAGCCAACAGCCTGTCCAAAGGTGTTCCAAAGGCATCAGCTTCCTTGGAGAGAAAGATTTGGAGCTCTCCATGACCTTTATCTCCCCAGAGTTGTGACCGTGTTCACAGGGCTCTGAGGGAGAGGGAAGAGACGAGGATCTGACTCCATGTTTCAGAAGGCTGATTTATTATTTTATTATATATATTATACTAAAACTATACTAAAAGATAGAAGAAAGGATTTCATCAGAAGGCTGGCTAAGAATAGAAAAAGAAAGAATGATAACAAAAGTTTTTGTTTTGGACAGAGTGTCTGAGCCAGCTGGGCTGTGATTGGCCATTAATTAGAAACAACCACATGAGACCAATCACAGATACACCTGTTGCATTCCACAGCAGCAGATAACCATTGTTTGCATTTTGTTCCTGAGGCCTCTCAGCTTCTCAGGAGGAAAAATCTTAAGGAAAGGATTTTTCACAAAAGATGTCTGTGACACACAGTGCTGCTGTTTTTAAAAACATAGCTTCAAAGCCAAGATGGGGAAATATTTCTCTCGTGCCTTTGTTTTTGTGCAAGTGCCCTGTTTAGCTGTAGCTGCCTGGGAGCAGGAGCTGCATTTCCCTGGAGCCAGGCTCTCCCTGCACTGGGCTTTGGCATGGGAGGAGCTGCAGGGAGGGAGGCAATGTTGCTGTGTAGGGATGAGTGGGCCTGGCTCCCGTGTTCCAGCCTGGATCCCAGGGCTGTGTGGGAGGAGAACAATCCTGTGAATGAGTGTGTGTGTGATTTGTGCAGCCTCCCAACGCAGGAGACAGATTTTTGGTGAGTGAGCCCAGGCCCTGTTGTACGAGAACATCCTGCTCACTCACGCTCCTGCTTCACTCAGATATTTCAGGGACAAGGATTCTTTTCCACATCACAGCTCGCTGAGCCTTGCTGATTTTCAAATGTTTTTATTTATTTTTCTCAGCCATAACCTCCAGAACTTCAGTGCTCATTACAGCCAAGTGTTTTCCACCTGCAGCTGCACATTGTGGAGCTGTGTCAGGGCAGGGTTGGGATGGATTTAGGGAAAGGTTCTTCCCCCAGAGGGTGCTGGGCATGGTCCTGAGGCTGCCAGAGCTCCAGGAGCCTTTGGGGATGCCCAGGGTGGGATTTCTGGGGGTCTGTGCAGGGCCAGGCACTGGATTTGATGATCCCCATGGGTCCCTCCCAGCTCAGGACATTCCGTGATTCTATGATTCGCCTCCTGCTTGATTTCTTAGATTTCATTTAAGCCTTCATCTCACACAGCCTTAAAATAAGGAATAAACACACCCCAAGCTGGGAAAACAAGGGGTGAAAAGGCAGCAGAGGACTGAGCTGAGGTGTGAAGTGCAATGTTCACTCACACAGCCTGTGGTGGGGTTTGAGGGTCCCCAGGATGAGGGAAGAGATGAGAATCTTGACTCTGTGTTTCTGAAGGCTGATATATTATATTATATTATATTATATTATATTATATTATATTATATTATATTATATTATATTATATTATATTATATTATATTATATTATATTATATTATATTATATTATATTATATTATATTATATTATATTATATTAATGTACTAAAACTACACTAAGGAAAGAGAAAGGAGACATCAGAAGTCTAGAAAAGAATGATGATAAAATCTTGTGACAGACCCAGCTAGTCCTGACACTGCTGGCTGTGATTGGTCATTAATTAAAAACAATTCACATGGAACCAATCAAAGATGCACCTGTTGGTGAGCAACCTCCAGACCACATTCCAAGCAATCAGATAATTCTTGTTTACATTTCTTTTCTGAGGCTTCTCAGGAGAAAAATCCCAGCGACAGGATTTCTGTGAAATGTGTCAGTGCCAACAGCCTTCAGGCACTCACTGGATATTTTGCAGGTGAAATCCCTGCTCCTCCAGGTGTCCCTCACCCCGAGGTTGTGCCCTGACCACCTTGGCTGGGTTGGAGAGGGACAAACCTGGGGCTGAGCTGGGCTGGGGGAGCATTTCCAGCCCCTCTCCTGGCATTGTGATCCCACCTGTCTTCTTCATCCTCCCCCCAGGTACACCAGGAGCTGTTCCAGCTGCCTTTCCTCCCCCACAAAAGGACCATGATTAATTAGCAGCTGATTTGTGCTCGCAAAATCCCATTAAAAATCCCCCGTGTGTGACACAAAAAAATCTGCCCCGAGTTTTCCCGGGCTGTTCCTCCAAAGGAATAAATGCTGGCAGGTGTGAGCACACCTGGGCTCAGGTACAGCCTGCCTGCCACGGGGGGCTGGGGTGGGTGGGGAGGAAAAGCCGACACGGAAAATCACAGCTCTGTAATCAGCGCGGGCTTTGGATGGCGTGGGATCCTGGAGAACGGGGCCATTCACCGCTTAATGAGGATTAAAATAACTCCTGAATAGCTGCCTCCGTCCCTGAGCATCCTGTTCAATGAATGAATCACAGGATTACCGCTGAAAAATAGGTTGGAGTGGTAGAACAAAAACCTGACATAACGGGAATAAACGGGGGCTTTGGGGCCAGCCTTTCATGCGGCATTTGCAGCCCCTCCGATCCTGCCCTGCTGACCCCACCAGCGCTCAGCTCTCAGCTTTGGCCCCTTTGCCCCTTGCACTGAACATTTCTGGGGGTCAGCGTGCTCCGGGCAGTGCCAGGCAGGTGCAGAACCATTCTGCAGGCAGGAATTCACAGCGCAGGAAAGTAAATGAGCTGCTGGATCCTGCACAGGAAAGGCAGCTGGGTTTAATGATTTATTAGATGAATATTCCTGTGCTCATCACTCTGAGCTGGGCAGGCCTGGCTCGGGAGGGGTTTGGGGCTCTGTTCCCCCATCCCTGGGCTGATCTTTGCCATTCTCACTGCCCAAAATCCCTGGAAAAGGGCTGGAAAAAGCTGCTCCCCTTCCCAGCTCTGTGACCATGGAGCAGCTGAAGGACAATTGCTCCGGGCTTCCCCTCTGGAATACAAATAGTGACCAGAAAGTGCTGGAGGGTGATGAACGAGGAGCTTGGTGCTGGAAATATTTCCATTTTTCCAGCTTTTGGGCTCCTTTCCTCCCTGCCCTGGGGCTCTTCACTCCCCCGGGTGCCTCAGGCCTGGATGCTGGGCAAGTTCAGCCCTGGAAAGGGATTTAGGGACTTTCTCTCCATTGGTGAGGGCGCCAAGGAGGTTTCTCGTGGCCAGCACAGCAGCAGGTTCCATCCTGCCCTGCAGTCTCAGCAGTTCTGGTGACAAGAGCAGAGGGGCAGGAGGCAAAGAATTGTTTTGCATGGAATCATTGAGGTGGGAAAAGGCTCCAAAGTGTCCAGTCACAAACTCATGGCCCCAAATGCCACATCCACCCATCCTTAAACCCCTTCAGGAATGAGGATTCCACCCCTGCCCTGGGTCCCTTCATAGGCTGATGCTTCCTCGTCAGGCCTTTTTCCCCCTTTTTTTTTTTCCCTTTTTCCCCTGTTTTTCCCCTTTTTCCCTTTTATTTTTTCCTTTTTTCCCCCTTTTCTTCCTTTTTTCCCTCTTTTTTTCCGCCCTTTTTTTCCTCCCCTTTCCCCCCTGTTTTTTCCATTTCTCCCCCCTTTTTCATCCCTTTTCCCCCTTTCCCCCTTTTTTTTCTTTTCTCTTTTTTCTTTTTTTCCTTTCCCCCCCTTCCCCCCTCCCTTTTTTTTTTCCTTTCCAGGCCATTCTTTTCTCCTGTTAACTACAGATTTCAGAGCAGCTCAAAGTGCTTTAATAAATTCTCTAAAACGAATGCAAAGTACAGCATGACTGTCAGAACGATCATATATCTGTATCACACTTACAGGTGTATCTGTAATGCAGCTGGCATACATTAAAAATATCCTTGCTTTGCAGATTTCATAAGGAATCTTATTAGGAAAGACAGGCTGGAAAATACAGCATTTTCTTTTCATATTCTGACACTTGATTTTTTTTTCTATTATAGAACGCAATAAATCAAGTTTTTATTAGCAATATTCCCATATGAAATCCTTGAGACTGAGAAAAAAAAATAGGCTCTGGAGAAGACTAAAACCAAGTAGCGAAGGAAAGGTTAAATCAGTGAAAAAAGAGGATTTTTCTAGGTAGGAAGTGCATGGGAACTCTTTGGGGGCTGTTTAGTGTTCTTTAACAGCTACTCAGAGTTTTACACCTCGGTGCTGATAATTCAGGTGGTGACTGTGGTTTAACCCTGTCTGGGATGCAGGGGAGAATTGCAAGGCTAAAAGTGAGAACACTTGTGGATAGAGGCAGTTTAATCAAAGAAATAGAAATAATAAATGGAAATATAAATAAGAATATAATATTAAAATATAAAAATTAAAATATAAGCCAAATGATTTGTAAATATTTATAAATGTAATTATAAATATGTATATCTATAAATATGTAGAAAGATATACATATATAATATTTATATATAAATATAAAATATTTTAAAGGAAATAGAAATAATAATAAAAATAAAATAATAAATTGCAAATGGAAAGGAACGTGTCTCCTGTGCACGTGTTTGCAAAGGAGGGGGAGCACTGGTTTCCTTTTTCCCAGTGCAACATCTCACTCTTTCTGCTGGTTATTTTATCTGATGGCTCCTCCAGCTGCGCTCAGAAATTTCCTTTTGTGTCCTGGCAATTCAGAGCCCTGTGGCTCCTTTCTTCCCCTAATGGAGTTTCCAGGTAAATAGCTTTGAACTCAGATCCTTGTCTGACAATAGATAAGCTCCTGCCTAACCGGCACTTCACAATTAACAGCATTATCTTGTTAAACTGAGGAGGTGTAGGAAGGCTCGGGCGTCATTTTGAAGTATTTTATTGCTGAGAAAGTGTTTACAAAGGACTACAGGGGTGGTAAATGAAACCCAGTGCTGCATTCAGATGCCTGATTAGCTCAGCCACATCAAAATGCCAATAATTCAGGTTCTGACAGGGCTGGGCGACGTTGGTGAAGCTGTAGCCTCGAAATACCTGAGGTTTTAGAGGGAAAGGAAAGGAAAGGAAAGGAAAGGAAAGGAAAGGAAAGGAAAGGAAAGGAAAGGAAAGGAAAGGAAAGGAAAGGAAAGGAAAGGAAAGGAAAGGAAAGGAAAGGAAAGGAAAGGAAAGGAAAGGAAAGGAAAGGAAAGGAAAGGAAAGGAAAGGAAAGGAAAGGAAAGGAAAGGAAAGGAAAGGAAAGGAAAGGAGAAAGGAAAAAGGAAAGGAGAAAGGAAAAGGGGAAAGGAAAAAGGAAAAGGGGAAAGGAAAAAGGAAAAGGGGAAAGGAGAAAAGAAAAGGGAAAGGAGAAAAGAAAAGGGGAAAGGAAAAAGGGAAAGGAGAAAGGAAAAGGGGAAAGGAAAAAGGGAAAAAGGGAAAGGAAAAAGGAAAAGGAAAAAGGAAAGGGGAAAGGAGAAAGGAAAAAGGGAAAGGAAAAAGGAAAAGGGAAAGGAAAAAGAAAGACCTTTAAGGTCATCCAGCCCAGCCACCAAGCCAGCAGCACCTCCATGGTCACTGAACCAGGTCCCCAAGTGCCACCTCCATGTGGTTCTGAACACTTCCAGGGATGAGCAGGGATCTGTATCATGATTGCTGGGAACCGGGTGAAAATTAACCCATCTCATCTCACAGCTCTGAAAATCCCTCCAGACAGTCACAGGGGTTCCAGAAATATCCAGTTTCTTATTTGTCCCCCATCCTCTGGCCAGGTTTTCACATTAAAGTGAAATTTGACTACATGGAGGGACAGAAATGGAGACAAAGTCACAAAAGGAGTTCCCGCAGAATTTTTTCTTGCTGAAAAAATTCAGCAAGAATTCAGCTACCAAGAGTGGAGGAAAATTCCAACCAGGGAAACCTGTAGGTCACTTATTTAAGGGCACTTGGGGTGTCCCTGAGCTCCTCTCAAGGTTTGCTCATGTCGTGCTGGCAGCCAGGCTAAAACCCTCCCATTTTTCCATCTGTCTGGAATATAAGGAGTGCCTGGATTCTGGATGGAGCAGGAAGCAGGTCAAGATGCCCAGTGTGATGTTACCTGAATAAATAAACCCTGATTTTAATCCTCATTGCACCCAGACACTCCCCATAGTGAGGGAGAGAGATAAACAAGCAGACGACACTCAGAAACAAATAATGGCAACTTAACCTTATTTTTTTGGTTTGTTTTTTCCCCTGTGTTTTATGGCCAGGGAGGAATAACTCATATCAAGGATCATGACCTCAGCAAGGTTTCCAGCAGTTTCTAGCAAAGCAGTGTGAGATTAATTAGAGAAGCAGGTTGTTAATGAGGGCTGAGTGACCATGCAGGGACCAAATATCAGGGGAAGGATGGCCCTGGTGTGGTTCTGGATTTGGTCTCTTTGTTCCTGGTGGGAAAGGAATTCACTTATTAAATTTGCAGGTGATATGAACCTTAGATGACTGTAAGTCTATTAGAGAACAGGATTAGAATTTAAAATGTTCTTGACAAATTGGATAAATAGCCTGCAAATAAATTGATTAAATGGAGAAAAATGAGATGCCTTGGGCTGAAGCAGGAATGCTAAAAAGCCTTTTCTGTGTTGGAGAACAATTGGAGAGTTCCTTGGAAAGGCAATGAGGAACCACAAAGGATCACAGACTTTACATGAGTCAGGAAAAGAAAAATATCCCAGGTTTGTGTGAGCAAGAGAAGCTGACTGGGGACAATGCAGGGATTCCACCCTGTCCTGGGCTCTCAGGGCTGTCTCAGAAACACATCCCAGAGCTGGGGAAGCTCTGGGGCAGTGGGAGCACAGGGGGCTGCAGTGACAGGGCCCCAAGGCAAAGCAGGAAATCAGGGAAACAGCAAAGGAATGGTGTCAGCACCAAGGATAAAGGAGCATACAGCAACCATGGTCATAGAGGGCTGGGCAGGAGTAAGGGGGGTTCTCTCCACGTCCCTGAAGGACAGGAAAGAAGGAATTGGTCTGAAAAGCAGAAAGGAAGACTCAGTGACCCAGAACTTCTGGGGGAAAGGAGATGTCCAGGAAAGGTTTGGGAATAGCAGAGCAGCCCTGGAGTGACCCCCTGCAGCAGCAGGGCAGGACAGGAAGGATCCCAGAGATCTCCTCTCATCCTGCACTGCTGCAGCTCCTGCCACCGTGGGAAGCTCTGAGCAGGGAGCTCAGTCCTTACTGAAAGCTGAAGCCATGGAGGTTTATCAGGAGTTCCATACCGGATGATTTCACCACAGGGAAGAGGAGACAGAGCTGTTCTGCCCTCCAGGGCAGCTCCCAGCCCAGTTCCAGCAGTGGCTCTGCCATGGATCCTTCCCCTGCCCCGCTTCACAGGATTCCCTTTCCCTGGGGAGGGATCAGAGCTCATGTGCAGCTCTTGAGCTCCTCCAGGCCACGCCTGTGACTCCTCTCTGTGACCTGGTGCTCATGGTTGTGCTCACAGTGGGACAGGCTGGGTTTGGGTGCTTGGGGCTCACATCCTGAACACTCCAAGCTCCACAGCCCTGATGGAGCTGGAGCAGCCCCCAGGAGCAGCCCAGCCTGTGGTACAGATGGGTGTGCTCCTGCCTGGACACGATTCTCACCTTTGCACAGAACCCTCATTTGCAGGCTCAGCAGAAGGGGAGCAGATTCCCATTATCGTGTTCTCCTTGCATCTGGAATTTTAAGTGAACTGCATAACAGAATCTTCTGCTTTCTTAAGCATTTCCTTCTCCTTTCTTTAATCATGCTGAGATTTCCTGTGATACTGTGAGCTGTAATTATCATCTGCAGATCAGTGGCAATGCTAAGCTGGTTCTTAAAGGGATTTTTTTTTTTTGTGAATTTCAGATGACCAAGAACAAAATTATAATCACCTGATACTAAACAGTGACAACCAGACACCTACACATGGTAAGAGAAAGCAAAGAGCAAAATTACACACGTTGTAACTTTCCTCTGCCAGCCAGTAACATTTACTGGTACCAAATGTGTTTAATGTTAATGGAAATATTCCTCTGGCAGCGCTGCATGGCTGATGGTTCCCATTGACATTAAACACAGGACCATATTTTCAGTAGTGTGCACAGCGAAATATGGCCCAGTCTTTTCTAACTGTGCTGATCAGCCTTGTGTCTAATTCCAAGATTCTCCTCTGTTTCCCACTCGGTTTCCTCCCCCTCGTCCCAGCCTGGAGATGTTTCTTTGCTTCCTCCATGGCCTCTCTCTGCTCAGCCCTGTGCCCCAGTCCTTCTGTCCCCTCCTTTGGGTTTCCCTGAGCAGCAGAGGAGCCTGGGCTGTGTCCCCCCTCCCTTGGAGCCCTGGCATCCCCTGGCTCCATCCACAGCCAGTCCCTGGCACCCAAACCCTGTCTGTGCCATCAGACCAAGCTCTGGTTGATCCCTCAGGTCCCCTCTGCTCTCTCCCCTCTTCTGCTGCCCCTTGTCTCAGTCCTGTCCGTGTCCCTCCCTGTCCCCTGTGCCTTTGGAGTGGGATCCGTTCCTCCTGCTCTAAGCTCACAGTAAATCTCATCTCTGTCACTTCTGGCAGCTCTGAATCTCTGTATTTGTTACTCTTTCTGTCCTGGTATTTGTTTTGGATTCTGAAACCTCTTCCTAACTATTCTGGAGCTGATTTATTGCAAGTTGTGCTCACATACAGAAATCTCCCTGCTGCTAAGGAGGGTGGGAGAACAATTGCCCTTGGAAAGATCCCCTGAAACCCTGGGAGTTTCTCCTTCCCGGAGGAGGCAGGCATCTCTTCAGCCTAAAAATTGCTTCCATGGTAAGCCTGTGCTATCAGGACTTCATTTTCTGTCTTGCAAACACTCCAGGAGGAAGAGTGTCAGCTTTAAACTCATCAGTGCCACCGCAGTATTTATTGAGCCTGAACTGACAGCCTCCAATGTTCCTGACTACTTATTCTGTTTACTTTTTTACTTTCCTGAGGGAAAAAAAAAAGAAGAAAATAGAGAAATAGGGTTGAAATTGTGCTGTCTTCTCTTTGGTCTTGGTACTCATTCTTAAAATCCAGCTCCTGCTGGGTTCTGAGCTGCCCTTGACCTGCCCAGGAGCTTTAATGCAGCTCCAGCATCAGGGTCCTGCTGCATCCAAGCACTCCAGGGAATGTGACAAAACAATTCCACTTCCCTCTGCTCCTAACAGATGCTTTGCTTTTTTATGTACTTAAGAGACAAAAAAAAAAAAAAACAAACTGAAGGCAGATCCACTGATGGTCTTGGATTCCTTGTGCTTCCTGTACCTTAATAATTTGGTTGTTGTGAGGGACTGGGATGAGCTGACTACAAATGAGTGTGTGATTCAGAGGTACATCTCTCTCTGAGTTATCCAGATGGCCAGGGCTGCTTTTGTTCCTTCCATCCATGTGTGCTGCTGCTGCCGCTGAGCCATTGCCTGGAGAGTCTGAAAATATGTTTGGACTTTTCTAGTAAGACATCAGAAGAGCTTGCAGGATGGCAAAGAGGGCTGGAAGGAGTGCTGGGAATTGTGATATCCTGGGAAGGACAATTCCCAGCAGGATCAGAAGCGACCACAGGCAGCTGAGTCACAGGAAGTGCCCAAGGCCAGCTTGGATGGGGTTTGGAGCCCCTGGGAGGTGTCCCTGCCCATGTCCTTCCTTCCTTCCTTCCTTCCTTCCTTCCTTCCTTCCTTCCTTCCTTCCTTCCTTCCTTCCTTCCTTCCTTCCTTCCTTCCTTCCTTCCTTCCTTCCTTCCTTCCTTCCTTCCTTCCTTCCTTCCTTCCTTCCTTCCTTCCTTCCTTCCTTCCTTCCTTCCTTCCTTCCTTCCTTCCTTCCTTCCTTCCTTCCTTCCTTCCTTCCTTCCTTCCTTCCTTCCTTCCTTCCTCCTTCCTTCCTTCCTTCCTTCCTTCCGCCACTTCCTTCCGCCACTTCCTTCCGCCCTTCCTTCCGCCACTTCCTTCCGCCACTTCCTTCCTTCCGCCACTTCCTTCCTTCCGCCACTTCCTTCCTTCCGCCACTTCCTTCCTTCCTTCCTTCCTTCCTTCCTTCCTTCCTTCCTTCCTTCCTTCCTTCCTTCCTTCCTTCCTTCCTTCCTTCCTTCCTTCCTTCCTTCCTTCCTTCCTTCCTTCCTTCCTTCCTTCCTCCTTCCTTCCTTCCTTCCTTCCTTCCTTCCTTCCTTCCTTCCTTCCGCCACTTCCTTCCTTCCTTCCGCCACTTCCTTCCTTCCGCCACTTCCTTCCTTCCTTCCGCCACTTCCTTCCTTCCTTCCGCCACTTCCTTCCGCCACTTCCTTCCGCCACTTCCTTCCGCCACTTCCTTCCGCCACTTCCGCCACTTCCTTCCGCCACTTCCTTCCTTCCTTCCGCCACTTCCTTCCGCCACTTCCTCCCTTCCTCCCTTCCCCCCACCACTTCCGCCACTCCCTTCCTTCCCCTCGTTTTTCCCTCTTCTCTCCTTTCTTTTCCATCCTTCTCTTCCTCCTCCTTTCTGGCACTGGATCAGCTTTAGGGTCCATCCCATCCCATCCCGGGACTCCTCAGTTCCAGACTCTCCCAGCCCAGGGGCTGCAATCCCAGGATTTCAGTTCTGCTGTGGCTGAGGGCTCTGAATTAACCACAGTGGCTCTGAGCATCCCACACCTGCCAGAAATCCCTGCTACTGGACTATTCCTGCCCCAAATTCCCCCCCAGGACACCAAATGTCCCATTCCAGAGGCTCCTACAGCCCTTCAGAAACCTCAGCTGAAATTCTGCTTTCAGTGACAGCATTTAGACCCCAATTCCACTGAAAACTAAATTTTCATGTGGATTTCTTTAACTCTACTTTATTTCTACCTCAGCTGCAGATTTGAGCTGCAAATGAAGAACTCTACAGCAGTTTTAGGAAATGTAGTGATTTGTATGTAAAATGTGAGTGGGAGGGAGCAAGTATTAGGCTCTAAGCACAACCAAGTTTTACATATGAAATGCAGCTAAATCTTTTGATACATTAATTTATCTTGCTTAGATATTCAGCCTTCACACAAAATAAGCACATAAAATGATTTCCCCATAAAAACATTAAAATATGAAGGAAAAAACCGAGCTGGGGGCACAAAGGAGAACTGAGCATCAGCTATAACAGAAATACACATTGACTGCCTGGGCTCAGTTTCTGTGCAGATTATTGCTTTATTTTTTACTGCTACTGAAGTTTCATCTCATTATATTTAGTGCATATATAATTATCCTAACTTAAAGAGCACCTAATAAACTTTTTTTTTTTTACATCTTTATAAATACCAAGCACATTTCCAAATAATATGGTTAGAAGGAAGTTCATATCATGACTTTTATGTCAGTTAATTGCATTTGACAATCATCTCAAAAAATACTTGGTAAAGCACCATGAGCAGCCAAATACTTCAAGGTTTTAATTTGGCCAAGTATTTTTCCATGGATGATGTCTGGGATTGCTCTGAGGATGGCATATTTCATTTTATAGCTGTACTTGTGTGGGCTTTTAGCAGTTTCCTCTATATGGACTCATGTAGGAGTGTGGTTTCCCTCCCTTCCTTCCTTCCTTCCTTCCTTCCTTCCTTCCTTCCTTCCTTCCTTCCTTCCTTCCTTCCTTCCTTCCTTCCTTCCTTCCTTCCTTCCTTCCTTCCTTCCTTCCTTCTTCCTTCCTTCCTTCCTTCCTTCCTTCCTTCCTTCCTTCCTTCCTTCCTTCCTTCCTTCCTTCCTTCCTTCCTTCCTTCCTTCCTTCCTTCCTTCCTTCCTCCTTCCTTCCTTCCTTCCTTCCTTCCTTCCTTCCTTCCTTCTTCCTTCCTTCCTTCCTTCCTTCCGCCACTTCCTTCCGCCACTTCCTTCCGCCACTTCCTTCCGCCACTTCCTTCCGCCACTTCCTTCCGCCACTTCCTTCCGCCACTTCCTTCCTTCCGCCACTTCCTTCCTTCCGCCACTTCCTTCCTTCCTTCCTTCCTTCCTTCCTTCCTTCCTTCCTTCCTTCCTTCCTTCCTTCCTTCCTTCCTTCCTTCCTTCCTTCCTTCCTTTCCTTCCTTCCTTCCTTCCTTCCTTCCTTCCTTCCTTCCTTCCTTCCTTCCTTCCTTCCTTCCTTCCTTCCTTCCTTCCTTCCTTCTTCCTTCCTCCTTCCCTCCTTCCCTCCTTCCCTCCTTCCCTCCTTCCTTCCGCCATTTCCGCCACTTCCGCCACTTCCTTCCACCCCTTCCTTCCACCTCTTCCTTCCCTTTATTCCCTCTTTTCCCCCCTCTTCTCTCGTTTCTTTCTTTTGCATCCTTTACTTTTCCTCCTTCACTTTTCCTCCTTCTTTCTCTTTTCTTCATTTCAAAAATCCAGGACATCTTCCTTCCCACACACTAATAGGGCTTTGGGGGATATATTGCTGAAAAAATCCTTGCATCAATTTTCTAACATCAGACCAGAAGCTTCAATTTGGGGCACTCCCAGAAGATATGAAAATGATTCCCTATTCTGCCACATCTCCTCCAGCAATTTGTTGAGAGTTTTGTGTCTATTGTGTTTAAGACACTGTTTTCAAAATCATAACAATTAAGGACTGTTTAAATTAGCTTTATCCCCAGCAGAAATATATGGGGGGAAAGGAGAAGCTAATCAGATGTGCAGCATAAAAACCAGAGAACAGCCAGACCTGGGTGTCCCGACCTTGGGCAGGGCTGGAATGGCTGTGGGAGGCGTGATAATTCACCAGGGGGGAATTTTGGAAGGAATTTGAGATGGGATCTCTGAGTAGTTTTTGATGATGAGGTTCATTTTTCTATCTTCTACATAGGCAGGAAGGATGAGTTTGGCTCACATCTTCACTGCATGGCTCAGAAGGTCTCAAGACTCTTAGTTACAAGACCTTTAAAGGATTTATTGACCAATAAAACACTGCTCACAAGGATATTTATGGTTTTGACCCAATCTTTAAATATTTTGTCTTATGGACTCATGCTGCAGTGTGAGCTTTCTTAGCCAATCATGTTATGGCACACAAACCCACAGTGCTGCATTCTAAACTCCTTGTTTACCTCTGGAATATATTTTTTTTTCTATATCTAAACTCTGAAACTCTAAACTTCTCTTTATTTAGTTTAACATGTCTCTTTAAACTACAAATCCACATTCTCACTTCTGTCACCTGAGTTTGGGAGCCCTTTCCAAGGTCTCAGATCAAACCCTGGGTTTATTTCTGGAATCCCTGGCAGTGCCCAAGGCCAGGCTGGGCAGGGCTTGGGGCAGCCTGGGACAGTGAGAGGTGTCCCTGCCATGGCAGGGGTGGAATTGAGGGGTCTTTGTGATCCAAACCAAACCAGACCAAACCAAACCAAACCAAACCAAACCGAACCAAACCAAACCACACCAAAGCAAATCAAAGCAAACCAACCCAAACCAGACCAAACCAAACCAAACCAAACCAAACCAAACCAAACCATTCCAGCCATTCCAAAATCCCTCTCCCTGCCCTGCCCACGAGGCCCTGGCAGAGCTGGGGGCAGGTACCAGTTTGCAGGGTCTCAAACCCAGCAGCAAGGGGTCCCAGCCCCAGCTCTGCACAGCCCTGGTGCCAGAGCCAGGTGTTTTATCTGCACCCCCTGCAAGGGCAGCACGCTCCAGGATGAGCGGATGCCTTGCTCTGACTGCTCCGTGCAATTCCCATTTCTGCAGCTCTGCCTTTCATTTTGATTCCAGCGTTGCCCCTCTCAGCCCAGCTGTGGGGTGCAGTATTCAGTGAAGCTCTGTGTGCTCAGGGGCCTTCCCACATGGATCCCCCTGGGCGACAGCACTCAGGGGTGTCCCTGTCACACCCAGTGTCACTGTGTGCTGCATCCCTTCCCTCTGCACCTTCCTCCTTGGGAAAAATGCCAATCACTTGCTTTTAAAATTTTAAAAGTTTAATAGTTATAAAATGGTTATAAAAATAGTAATACAATTGGAGTAATGATAATTTGGACAATTTGAATTAGGACAATATGAGACAATAGAGACAAAGAGTTATGGACGTCCGGGTACCTTTTTCTGGGCAGCACAAGCCTAGGAAAGGACACCCATTAACAAAGGATTAACCCTTAAAAGCAACAGCCTGTTGCATATTCATACACTTCATACATGATGCATAAATTCCATTCAAATACAGGATTCTGTCTGGTCATCCTCAACTTCTTCCTCTGAATCCTGACAGCACCTTCAAGGTGGGAAGTTCGTTTCTCCTGATAATGGGGCAATAAATTCTTTTTCTCTGAAAGATTTAGGTGTCCTGTGGCTGCTATCTCACTGCGAGTCCTTTCTTTAAAGAAAAGTATCCAACGTAGTATAGTTTCTATTCTAACATTTTTTATAACCTAAAACTGTATTTAACACACTACTTAAGAGAATTAATACAGCATTGCTTTCTAACACAACACATATAATATTCATTTGAATATTTGCAACAAGCCAATCACAAAATACGCATTTTTCACACTCCTCAGGCTGCTGCTCAGTTCTCAGCCAGGCCCAGTGCTGGAGCCATCCTGACAGACACAGGGTTTTAACGCTGCCTCTGTTTGAAATCCTCCAGCTCCAGCTCTCCTAAATGAGGGCAGCTACTCGCTGGAGAGCTCTGATTTCCACCACAGAGGATCTGACCTGGAAATGTAGAAACCTCCTGGAGATTAGTCATGAGAAATGCAAAGCACTATTAATAGCAGTGTTTGTAACACGAGCAAACACAAGTGTGAAAACACAAACACCGAAGATCCATCTCATACATTTTGACGCTGCACACATCAGTTTATTTGCCTGCCCTGACAGCGTGTCGCTTCAGCATGGCCTGGGAGCCCTGAGCCCTGGCACAGAAGGCTCCAGAACGTCAGCAGCGCCACCAGATTTGGGGCCCTTTGTGAGAACTTGCGTCAGAGTCGGAGCCTTTGCGTCTGAGCCTTCAAAGGGCTGAGCAGGAGCAGGGCTGGGGCAGCAGGGAGGGCTCTGACAGAGGGCTGGGGCTCTGCTGAGCTGCAGCTGAGCAGCAGAAGGCTGGCTTGGAGCAGCTTCTCCTAGGTGACATTGTTTGCTTTCCCTGGGTGAATGTTTTAAAAGGCATCTGTTGAAATGTCTTGCAGAATTCGCACAACATATGTGCAGACTCAAATGCAAATCTGCAGCACATCCCTTTTGCCACTTGAGCTTTGTTCAAAACTTTGCCATCAACTCACTTTTTTTTTTTTTTTAATTTTGGTATCATCTGCTCCCGTCCTTGAACATGAAAGGTTTTGTGCCTCATGTAAACACACTTTGAAAGTGTCTTCCAACAAGAGGGGCAGAGCAAGATGTGACAAGAAGACTTCAGGTCTAATCTGGAAATCCTGGAGCTTCTCTGAGCCCTGAGCTTGCAGGGAGGTTGCAAAGCCCTGGCAGAGAAATGAGCAGAGGGGCTGTGCTTCCCTGGTAGGTGACAGAGTGCAGGAGTGAGCAGAGCAGTGAATTTGTGTGAATCCACCTTCAGTGCCACCCCCAGGCCCAGCAGGACCCACACCCAGGTGCTGCCACCAAAGCCCATCGTCCTGTTTGGACCACCTTGGGGTGGCTGCCTAGAACAGAGGCTGGACAAGATCAAGAGGATAAAATGGGTGTTTATTAAAGGCCTCCCATAGCTGCACCTTGGGCAGCCAAAGCCTCACAGAGGCTACAGCCAGGATGGATGATGGTCACCAGTTTTTTATACAGATATAAGTCTGGTCTATTCGCATAGCAGGGGTTAATTGTTCAATTACTGCTTCAGGTAATGAAGTCATATTCCCCAGTTTGCTCCCCACAATTTTATACTTTTTACACTCCCCACATATTATACTTTTATTATACATTTATACTTTTCAGAGCCTGTGGTGTGTCCTTGGATCTCAGGCCCAGAGGGATTGTTCTGTCTGACCAAAATGTGAAGGCAGTTAACAACACTTTATATGGAGTTTAGAGTTATACACCAGTGCACTACAGGATTTGATAAATATAAAAGCTGAAATCTTAAGGCATCATCAGGGTGTGGCAGGAGCACAGGCAGTCCCTGCAGGCAGCCCCTTCCCCTGCCCTGTGAAAGGTGTGAGGAGCCCATCAGAGCCTGGCCCAGGGATGCTCTGGTTCCTATAAAAACACAGCAGGTTCAGACTGGCCTGGCAATTCTGGCTCATGAAGCAGAAGAGATGCACCCACCTGGCTTGGTGGGGCTGCAGGAGGAGAGGTCAGAGCTCCCCAGAGCTCCCTGCTCCCTTCCTGAGCTCCTTGTGCCAGCGTGGAGCAGCCTGGGGAGCTCTGGGCTGGGCTGTGCATCCCTGCTCAGGGCACTGTGCAACCAGGGCTGCCTGCAGGGTGGGGAAATGCTGCAATTCCTGCAGAACTGTACAGCCTTGTACAGAATTGTACGGCAGAATTGTACAGCCTTGTACAGAATTGTACAGCAGAACTGTACAGCCTTGCACCGGCTGTACCAAGGTGGGGCTGTCCCCAGGCTGGGGGAGGTTCCTGTGCTGCTGGGTGAGCTCCTGTGCCAGGAGGGATGGTGTGCCAGAAAATGGGCACCAAATGGCACAGAGATGCTGAGAAAAAGGGGACCAAACCTCACTTTAAAGGTAATCCCAGTAGCCATGGACAGAGCTCATTTTCCAGTGTCACCTCCAGCTGGGATGATGGGAATGCTGGGGAGCACAGTGTACAGCCTCAGCTGCCCTGCAGGGAATGGGAGAGCTTTGATTTGCATCCTGATTATTGATTCTGACCTGCAGCTTCCATAGGAGCCCACAGGCACCACAAACAAAGAGGAGAGAGACCAGAGACAAATATATTGCAGGAGTGAAAACCTGCTGAGAAACTGGTGCTGAACTGGCCTCAGAATATAAATTGCAGGAGATATTTCTCCTTACTGGAGCACCTCGGTTCTCTGATCTCCCCCTCAAGCTACATTATGCAAAAGACACCTGAAATTAGCTTTGGTCATTTCAGTTTATCCCTTGTTTTGCTGAGTGATGGGCAGTGGATTTCAAGGTGACTTCTCATTTGCCAGAATCATTCCAGCCTGTTCCTGAGGGCCTGGATGGGAAAAGCAGTGAGAAGATGAAGTGATCCTGCAGCAGCCCATCAGATAAATGTGTGGCACTTAATTTCACACACCTCATGCAAGCAGTCAATTAATGCTGAGCTCTGGCACCCAGCACAGCTCCGTGCCTGTGCCTGGGCTCACTGCAGCATGCCCAAACCCCCATGGAAATGGAGATTAGCTCCACGTTCTGCCTGAGCAATTTGCAAAGAGCTCTCACCCCGGGGTCCTTGCCACACAAGCAGGAGGAGGAGTGGGGACATGGTTTCAGTGCTGATCCAGCCTCTGTTTGCAGGATAACATCAAATCAATTGTTTCCAGCCTCCTGATGAATGCCACACGCTCCCTGATCCTGCAGGCAGGCTGTTAGACATGGATGGATGTCACATTCATATTTTCTGTAAAAATCCCTTTGCCCAGGATTTTTTCTCCTGGGAAGCTGAGAAGCCTCGGAGAAAAATATAAAAATTGAATATTGAAAACAATAATTATCTCATTTGCTTCTCCTCTGTTTTGCTCATGTGGAATGTGCTTGGAGATTGTTTACCACAGGTGATTGATTGGATTCTGCTGTGAATTATTTTGAGTCTTTGGCTAATCAGGGCCAAGCTGTGTCAGGACTCTGGAGAGAGTCAGGAGTTTTCATTATTACCTTTTTATCTTTCTGTAAGTATCCTTTCTGTATTCTTTGGTATAGTTTAGTATAGTATTCTTTAATATAATACAGTATCATAAAATAATAAATTAGCCTTCTGAGAACATGGAGTCAGGTTCACCATTCCTCCCTGCCACGGGGCACCCCACAAATACAATGGATGGGAATCATCATCAGGGAGCTGCTGCTCTCTGAGAGGTGCCACTCCAGATCCCTCAGGTCTGTGCTCCTCCCGCCACACCAGAACCCCCTCCCAGGAGAGCAGAGAGGGGCAGGAGAAAGGGGACAGGAGAGATTTATGAGATTTATGGTTATTGCACTGGGAGGAGGAATTTTTCACCACTGCTGGATTCTGTGAGAAGGAATTACTTTATTTCTTACTGAATTACTGTGAGAGTAACTCTGTAATTACAGGACTGCCTCAGCCTGTCTGTGACACTGTGCAGTGCTGGCGGCGGCTGACAGGAGGTTTGAAACATCCAGGGAAGCCCCAGTGGGACAAAAGTTGTGGCAGCAGCTCTGGATCCCTGAGCAGACACTCAGATGAACTGCTGGGTTCATTTCCAGGCTGCAGGGGCACCGAGGACATGCTGAAATGAAAAATTCAGAGAGGAGGAAAACGTTCTGCTGTCCAACAAGCAGGGCTCCCCACGGCACAGAGGCAGCAGGGCAGGACTGGCCTCACTCTCACAGATGTTTTTTGGAGGAAACAGATTCACTTATGTGTGACTCAGGTCTAGAAAAATGTCTGTGAAATGTCTGCACTCTACCTGGGTGGATTTTGAGGTTTTCCCCTGGAAATGGGAGAAGTTAGTAAGTGTATGGGCACTGCACAAAGCCAGCAGCTTTCCAGGTGAAATTCCCCTGCTGCTCTGCTACCTTTGGGCAGAATCTGAGCTTTTATCCCAACCAGCCCCTTGCAGAGGAGGCAAGAGGGCTTGGGGCAGGTGAGTGCACACTGATCATGCAACGCTCTTCATGGGGACACTTTAGGGATGTACAAGAGGAATGTGTGAACCCAAGACTTGGGCATTCTGCTGCTCCTGTAGAAAATTTACCCTTCTGATTTCATGTGCAGACCATACCTGAAGTGGACACCTTTTGTCTCAGCTGCTGACCCCCATAACTGCCGTGGGGTCTGACAGAGCCCACTGGTCTGTTCTGGCTCTGCTTCCAATAACTGAAGTTCCTGCTTTGTTAAATCCTCTCTGCCCATTTTTATATCTGAACACCTGGGGGTTGTAACTGCAGTTCTACAGGTCCCTGGGCCTTGGCTGGGCTGATGAAGGACCTTTTCCCAGCTTGCAGTGAAGGAACAAGGTTTCAAAACCCTGCAGATAGTTTGGACTTCAGTTTTAGCATCTGGGCTCAGTGCCCTCAGCACTAGAATTGTGACAGAGGGCACTGGGACCCTGCCTGGGGACCCCCAGGGACCAACAAAATGAGCAACAGTAGAGGGGCATCCTCCACCCCTCAGGGATAGGGATTTCCTGCCTCAGGAACATCCCCAACACCTTGTCCTGCCCTCTGAGTGCCCCCAGAGGTGCCCCAGAGATGTCCCAGCTCCCAGCCCTGGGTGCAGGGCGGTGTGAGGGTTTGCAGAGCCCCAGAGCCTCCAGGTTCAGAGCATCCATGAGGACTCTGGCACACAGAGAGGGCAGCAGGACCATCACAGCCCCAGTTAAAGAGCCCCCAGACTGGTTCTGTGTCCCTGAGGATGGGGAGGGCACATGGGCGGGTGAAGGTGAGTGATGCTGCCTGAGGCAGTTAAAGAACTGGCTCACGATGCCCCAGTTAAAGAGCCCCCAGACTGGTTCTGTGTCCCTGAGGAGGGCACTCGGGTGGGTGAAGGTGAGTGATGCTGCCCGAGCACCTGGCACAGCCCTGCATGCCCGGGGGGAGTGCCAGCCCAGCCCATCCCTCTGGGCAGCTCCAGGGGATGTGAGGCGGCACTTTGCTGTCCCCATAACTGATGTGTGGGGACAGGAAGCAGCACCACAGGATCCATTTATCCCAGATCTGCTGGTGCCAGTGTGAATCATGCCCAGGAGCCCGTGGCTGAGGCTCAGCTCCAGCTTTGCTCCCTGCTGCAGCCTGTGGGCACAGGCAGCCTCTCTCCATCTCCTCGGGGCACAATCCACACCTGCCTTTCTCTGTTTTCTTGCAGACAAGCCACGAATGAACAACATCCTGACTTCAGCCACCGAGCCCTACGACCTGTCCTTCTCCCGCTCCTTCCAGAACCTCTCCCACCTCCCGCCCTCCTACGAGTCTGCTGTCAAGACCAACCCCAGTAAATACTCATCTCTCAAGAGACTCAGTAAGTGTCAGCTCCTTTGCTTCCCCCTGGTTCTGCTTTGTAAGGAATAACCCCTTCCCTCAGCTGGGCACTCCCGGGTTGGCATCTCCAGTGGGGATTCCTTTGGCTGGCACTCCCCAGCAGGGATGGGTGTAGAGGTAATTTCATTTCTGGGAGGGTACCTGTGGTTATTGCTGTGCTGCCCCCACCCCTCTGCTGGGACCTGCTCCTGGCAGAGCCATCCAAGGATCCTTTTTTCCTCTCTGCTGGAGCCCAGCCTGGCTGGGTGCTCAGAGCTGCCCTTGGCACAGCCAGGGCAGGGACCTCGCCAGCCACGGGGGCAGCTGGAAATGCCAACAGAACGATGCCAGGGTGGTTGGGAACACCCTTTCCAGGAGGAGCCCTGCCTGCCTTGGGCAGTGCTGCAATCCACGTGCTCCATGGTGTGTGGCAGAGCTGCTCCTGGCCTGTGCCATGCTCACATCCATTCTCTGTGCCGTGCTGTGTGCCCAGAGCTGTGCCATGCTCAGATGCACACTCTGCTCCATGCCCTGTGTATGCCCAGGCCTGTTCCACACTGAGATCCAGTTTCTGTTCCATGCTGTGTGTCCAGAGCTGTACCATGCTCAGATCCATTCTCTGTTCCATGCCCTGTGTATGCCCAGAGCTGTTTCACACTGAGATCCAGTTTCTGTTCCATGCTGTTTGTCCAGAGCTGTACCATGCTCCAATCCACGCTCTCTGTGTCCAAACCTGCTCCTGACCTGTTCCATGCTCAGATCTACACCCTGTTCCATGCTGTGTGTGTGTCCAGTGCTGCTCCAGACCCGTCCTTGTTCCATGCTCAGATCCCTTTCCTGTTTTGTGTCCAGACTCTGCCACACTCTGATCCACACTCTGTTCCACTCTGTGTGTGTGTCAGAGCTGCTCCTGACCCATTCCACGCTCAGATCCATTCTCTGTTCCATGCTCTCTGTGTGTCCAGCCCCATTCCATTCTCAGACCCCCAGGGTGTTTGGGTATTCCAGCAGGTCTGCCCCATCCACACTCATCTCTCCTTCCCTGCTGTTTTATGGATTGCACTGCTCTGCCAATGGTTCTGTAGTGCTCCACTCCATCCCCTTTGCTGATCTCAAACCCTTCAGCTCCAGTGGATTCTGAAACAAGTGATTTTTGTGCAGGAAATGCTCTCTGCAGACTCACCCTGGGTCTGCAGTGTCCATGAGCGGCTCTGAGTGCCCTCAGTGCTCCTGGAGCCTTCCCTGCCCCTCTGGGCAGTCCCTGTCCCACTCAGGGCAGTCCCTGGCAGCCACCAAGGCCACTGAGCTTGTCTTTGTCCCTTGGCTGGGGAAATGCAGGGGATCCAGACTGCTTGCTGCTCCCTTCTGGGTCTGGTCTGTGGGAAATGTTTCCAATGAACAAATCCTGGGGGTTTCCTTGCCCAGTGCTTTGAGCAGGGAAAGTGTTGTGTTGGCTGGAGAGGGGTTCAGTCAGAACCCTAAATATCCACCCAGCAATGCCAGCAGGGAATGGTGGGGTGGAGCTGTGCCATGCTCAGATCCACTTTCTGTTCCATGCTGTTTGTCCAGACCTGTGCCATACTCTGATCCTTTCCTTGCCCAGTGCTTTGAACAGGGAATGTGTTGTGTTGGCTGGAGAGGGGTTCAATCAAAACCTTAAATATCCACCCACCAAGGCCAGCAGGGAATGGTGGGGTGGATATTTGCCCTCCCTGCAGGGCAAATCCACCTCTGGACCCATCCAGGGCAGCGTGAGAGACGCCAGAGCTCCCTGCAGGCACCAGCCCAGCCTCCTGCACAGCACCTGGCAGATCCAACCCCACTGCCCCGCTCTACTCCTGAGCATCCAGGGAGTTTCAGCCCTGGCAGTGCCCAGCCCTCCCTGCTCCCACTGGCACTGAGCACACCCAGCACCTCCAGAATCTCTGAATCACTTTCCTGCAGCTGCTCTACTCCAGAGCCAAAGGAAAGGAGGCTCCCAGCTCCCCAGCCTCCCCTTGCAAAGTGCCAGCAAGATAATGTTCTTATTCCACACAAAAAAGTGTGATATCTAAAAGCTGGAGTTTGAAAATTACTTACTGGGCATTCATTTTTTTTTTAAATTTAAAATTGTTTCTTCCCAATGGATTTCTTGGGAAAAAATAAAATATAAAAGTACTGAAGAGATCATTAACAAATACTTCTGTTTGAGCAAGAAACAAAGCATTAGATATTTTTTAAATCTATATTTCAAATTTATATGTATATATATAAATTTGAAATATACATTTAAAAATATATCTAGATATAGATATATTTTAAACCTATATTTCAAACTTATATATATATATATATAAATTTGAAATATACATTTAAAAATATATCTAGATATATTTTAAATCTATATTTCAAATATTTCAAACACTTGTTTGTCTGGCTTGCCAGGCATGGAAAGATTACTTATTTTCCTCCAATTAGCAGAGACAGATGGTGAAAGACCAGGGGTTTTTTCTCTCCCTGGCCCTTCCTTCAGGGCACAGCCAACAGAACCCCACTTGGGGGGTCCTTAGGGGTTTTGGGGGTCTCTGAGGGGCTGTCAGCCCCTGTGCCCTGAGGAGGAGCAGTGAGGGGAGGGTGTGAGGATGTGGCTGAGCAAGAGCAGCCAGATTAATTCCATCCTGCCCAGGGCTCCAGGGAATTGCTCTTCCCAGCAAAGTGAGAAAGGTCAGGGAGGAAGGCTGCTCCTGTTTTCAGGCATATTAAACCACTTGGTGCTGGCTGCAGAATCATCACGAGTGACTGGGCAGCTTGGAAATGTTAAAGCCAATTAAAACAAGGAGAGACAAGCCCAGAGAGGAAACCTGCTGGAGCTGCAGAGGAAGAAAGCTGGGGAAAATTACGTTTAAAAAAGGAGAGGGATTATTGTGATGGCCTCACATGCACACACACGTGCATCTCTTCTCACCAGAATATATAAGAACAGGAAGAAAAACTGAATTTGGCTGTTCTGCTCCACGTTCCCTTCCCAGAGCACCACAAATGAATTTCTGTAAACCTCATTTCTGTAATTCCAGTGCCAGAGGAGCTCTGCTCTGCCTGTCTGCAGAGGCATCTCAGCTTGAGGTGGAATGTGTAAGAGCATTTGTTTGGGGATCTCCCTCCAAATGAGAAAAAAAACCACAAAAAATCCACCAAAAACTGTCTGAGGGCAAAACAGCTTAGCCTGAAGCCAAGGCAGCTGAAACACTCAAACATTCCTGAAGTGTGGTGAGACCAGCCCTGAGTGATGTTCTAGAAACTGCCAAAGGAGGAAAGAAAGGGCAGAAAAATCCCCACCAAAACCAACTTAAAAGCTCAGGAAGTTTGCAGAAAGCGTAACTTCCAGTAATTCCAGTTCCAAATGTTTGAAAAATACAAGGAAAGACCCAGAAGTATGGGATTGATCTGTCAAGCAATACACCAGTGATTATTTTTTCTCTGCTCACAGTTTCTGCTTTTTTGGAATCCTCTTAGGACACCTTTTTTTTTTTTTTTTTTTTTTTTTTTTTTAATTTTCAAGCACATCCTTGATGGAGAAGCACGCTGGACTGGGGTTTTATTTTGGATAAAATTGTGAATGTCCATTCTCCTGTGAGCATCAATGACAGGACAAGGGCAGGGTGATCTGTGCCAGCTGTGCCAGGGTGTGATGTGTCCCTGCTGGTGGCATGAGGGTGGCATCAATCAGCCTGGAATGGGTTTCAGCTGGATCATCTTTAGGATTCCTTCCAACCCAAACCATTTTATGGTTCCAAGATTTCATTTCACAGAGAAACTTTGGTTTTGGCCAGCTGTGCATCCAGCCCTCCACATTTCCCAGCCCTGGAGCTCTGCTCTGCAGCTGGGTTTGTTCCTCTGCTGTCCCTGGGTGCAGGAATTCTGAGGTTTCAGTGATGTGCTGAGCTCTCCCTTGGTGGTGCTGCACATAGCGTGGGAAATGAATTTTTAGAAATTCATTTGTAGAGCTTAAAGTTTCAAAGGGTGGCATCAATCAGCCTGGAACATGTCCCTGCCCATGGCAGTGGGTTTCAGCTGGATCAGCTTTAAGATTCCTTCCAATCCAAACCATTTTATGGTTCCAAGATTTCATTTCACAGATAAACTTTGGTTTTGGCCAGCTGTGCAACCAACCCTCCACATTTCCCAGCCCTGGAGCTCTGCTCTCCCAGGGTTTGTTTCCTGCTGTCCCTGGGTGCAGGAATTCTGAGGTTCCAGTGCTCTCCCTTGGCATGAGGCACGTGTGTGGTGCTGCAAATAACATGGGAAATGAATGTTTATAAATTCATTTGTAGAAATGGAACTAGAAACAAGTTCCAAAGGGTGGCCTTGCAAATAAGACTGGGTACTTCAAAGAAATAGAACTGTGAAAGATGCATTGAAGTAGGACCCATGAGGGGCAATTTTAGGTGATTGGCTTTAAGGCAGTTACAGTATAGTATGGTAGTCCAAGAAAGGCTTATAATGTATTGTTAAGAAATTATTAAGAATTTATTATTATTATTATTAAGAAATAGTTCACTACTAATTGTGATAGGGTGAATTAGAACATCTGTGTTGTCTCACCCTTCACATGAGACTGAAAAATAAAATAAAAGTTTTTAAAATTCCTTTTGGTTACCCCATCTCTAAGTCAAAAAAGAATGAAATCCAAGAGCATTCCTGCCAGGCTCTGTTCCCTATCCCTGGCTCAGGCTGACACCCCTCTCAGAGCCAGCAGCCTGGAAAATGTCTGTCTGCTGCTGCCTGGAGCAGCTTGCTGGGTGTGACAACGGCTGTTCCTCCTCCTCTGACTCCTCTGAGATGGAGATGAGCAGCTTTTCCACACCTGGAAATGTTCCTCCTCCTCCTCAGCATCACTGGAGGCACGGCCTGAGGGAGCTTGGAAGCGTCTTTGAAATTAAATCAGCTCCCTGAAAGGTTCAGCTATGGCAGCTGTACAAGGGTCACTGGGTGGGACAGGGAAGGAAAATGGATTTTTTTAATGCTCCTAATGGACAAAACATTTTAAAGCGTAGCACATGCTGCATTTTCAGTCCAAGGAACACCTTCAAACCCCTTCCAGCTGATTGTGCCACCTCTCCAGCAGCCTCAGAGCTGTAAACCTCACATAAGCTGGTTTAGCTCCTGCTGGCAATTACCAGAGCCAGGTGTGAGCATCCAAGCACATCTCCATTTGGGATGTTCTGTGCTTTAATTACATCTATTTAGAGTCACATGGGCAAATCCTGTGGAACTCCTCTCATCCAGAGCAGAGGCCAAGTGCCAGGGTGCTAATTGCTTCACTCCCACTCTGCAGCCAGCCCCAGCATCGGTGCTCAGCCTCTGCACACCCAGCCTGGCATTTCCAACCAGCCCCAAAACACAAATTAGAATGCCTACAGCTCCTGGGGCCATATGGAGTTTCCCCCACCCTCAGGCTTCCTAGAAGGTGATTTTAAAGACATGAGAGCTCGAGGCCAGGAGAGCTGCTGCCTGACATTTGCAGTGAGACATCCTTCTGAGGAGTGTTGGGTGGTGAAAAATAAAGATCCATTCCTGCAGTGTGAGCTCTGGAGAGCAAATCCCACGGGCAGGAAGGCAGCACGGGGGAGCTGGGGGTGACCTCACGCCTTGGGGCTGTGTGGGCTGGGAGGAAGGGCTTGGCAGCAGCACTGGTGGCACAGATGTTCTCACTCCTCTCTTCTGTGGGGAACCAAGCCCACCTCCTCACGGATCTGGGCTGTGCACAGGGGCCTGGCAGCAGGGAAGGGAAGGTGTGGGACAGGGGATGAGGACATAAGTGAGGGATGTGGCCCAGCACAGGGTGGTGCAGGGTTTGGCTGAACTGGCATTTTGTGAGCAGAGCTCTGGGATGTTGTCAGCACCCACCACAGGAGCTCTGGCTCATGGGACCAGCTGCCAATTTTCTTCAATTCCCAGCCAATGTGATGCATAAAACCTGATGGCTGTAGGATCCCAGTGATCTATCACGATACAGCTGCAGTAGCCAACATCCTCTCTGAGCCCACAGCATTCCTCTCAAAGCCAAGAAAAGGAAAGTGGGAGTGTGGGGGGTGTGTGCTGCATTTCAGAGCAGCAGAGAGACCGTTTAAGATGCAGGAGCAGCAAACCGAGCAAGAAATGTTCCATGGGATAAATTCTAGTCTATCAACCAAGGTCGATTATAAAAATGGGAAACGAAAACTTAGGCAGGTGATTCAGTGTCTCAGAGACCACCAAACCTGGTTTGTGATCACATTTACAAATATTTCAATGAGGTAATTAAAATGTGATGAGGTCACTCGTGGGCTCCAGGGGACATCCATGTCTAAGGCCAGAGGTGACATGGGCATGTCCTCAAACAGGGACCTCACCTGCTCCTGTCGCCTGCCCTGTTCTTTCCCAGGGTGACATTTGAAGAATGTGACAATTTGAGAAGGTGACATTTGGGAATTTCTCCATAACTCATGTAAATCATGTGGTACCATGGCCTGGCCTCCACATGGAGGAGTGTGGGGTGCACTGCCCAGGGAATTACACTGTCCCCATGCATTTCACACTCCTCTGTCTGCCACAATCCCTTGGTGACACCTGTGGCATGTCCACCTGTCCCTCAGGCTTCGCCAGGAGGCAGCTGCAGGGCCTGGGCCAGCACTCTGCCATTTCTAACCTCTCATTTCCCTCCCCACAGCTGACAAAGAGGCTGACGAGTACTACATGAGGAGGAGACACCTGCCCGACCTGGCGGCCCGGGGCACGCTGCCCATCAACGTCATCAAAATGTCCCAGCAGGGCAACCAGCGGGACAGGCCCCGCCGCCCCATCAGGGCCATGTCCCAGGACAGGGTGCTGTCCCCCGAGAGGATCATGCCCGAGGAGTTCAGCATGTCCTACGAGCGCATCCTGTCGGACGAGCAGCTGCTGTCGGCAGAGCGCCTGCACTCCCAGGACCCGCTGCTGTCCCCGGAGCGCTCGGCCTACCCCGAGCAGTCCATGTCCAGGGCACTGTCACACACGGATGTCTTTGTGTCAACACCGGTCTTGGATCGCTACAGGATGTCAAAAATGCACCCCCATCCCAGTGCCTCAAATAACTTGTACAACACCTTGGGTATGAACCCGACCTCGGCCAAGCGCCAAGCGTTCGCCTCGCGCCGGCACAACACGGTGGAGCAGCTGCATTACATCCCCGGGCACCACCACCACTACCGCACCGCCAGCAAAACCGAGGTGACTGTTTGACACGACCCAGTGCATTGTAGATACTCCTTAAGGACTGGGGTGGCCACAGCACCCCGTTCTGCAGTGGCCTTATAGGCCAAGATAACCTCTACTAACTCAGTGTCTGCAAAGACTTCTCTGGCAGTCCCACCCACGTTGTTTTTAAAGCCACCCCTTCATCAGTGACACAGGAAGAACTGAAGCGGCAGTCAGACACTAGTGAGGGATGACAGAGGGAATTTCCTGGTGTGCATCAGTTTCTGTCAAAGAAAGCCATAGTAATCGATGGCTCCTTCCAAGGGCTCACCTGCATTATCCCATAGTTTCCATGAATTCAGGACTTTTCAGTTGCTCCAAGGAGAAGCAGCCTGAGACAGGGAGGAGGAAATGCAGTCCCCCCCAATCCTGGCAGGAAGGGGCCTCGTTCTTGGCCCTCACGTTTGGCCTTTCTGTAGCAAGTAGGGAAGTCCTGGCTGCTGGGGCCAGCCCCAGGCTGCTCGACACCCGTCAGCACCCACACATCTGTTCTTTGTCACCCTTGGAGCAAATTCAAGGGCAGACTTTCCTTCGGGACTGGCAGATCTAGGGACAAGAATAGCCTGGCTGAGAAATAAAGTTTTAGTTTATACTAAATATACTCATAAGATAAAAAACATACTAGTGCCTACAAATCGCCTGCTCTCTCAGTGTAGGAAGTAGTGGGGTTGATGTGTTCAATAAGCACAAATATGCTGAAACGCTTGTTAGACCCTTTTCTCCACTCACTCTAGTATCTTGGTGTCTCCAACATGTAAATAGGAAGGAGGAAGAGGGTTTCTCTTCCTCCAGCTTCTCGCCACAGCTGAACCTGCAGCAGCAGAACCCGTTCAGCTCCACACTGCTGACCCGTGCTGGGGCAGGTGCCGGCCCCACCGAGCCCCCCGAGGCCAGGCTGCCGCGCCTCTCACCGAGCCTGGATTTCTCCCCAGAAGTTTCTTTTCCCTATAGCATTTTCCACGGCCCAGTTCCCCCGTTTCTGAGCGTTTTCTCCTCCCATTCACAGCCTAGAATCCATATGTAGCAAATCTTTTTCCAGCCCTTAGCAGAGGCACAAGGCTGAGGGTGTCTGTTTACCGAAAAGCAGGTCGGTAACTTTCCGTGGTTTTCTCTCCCCGCAATGGCCTCCCAAGAAAACCTTCCAAATTCCAATTCCACTGAGTCCCAATCCTAACCATGAAGACAGTTACATTTCATGCATATAAATTATATATCCAGCATAATTATAATTAATGGGCATGTTGTATATCTGATATAACGCTAATTAGATACTGTATATTTGTAAAATCTTTAAAACATAGACTCGTGGGTCCAGAATTTGAGAGGGTTTTACCTTTGGCTTTCCAGACAGATTGGGCTTTGCTTTGTTTTTTTGTTAGATTTGGGTTTGATTTTTCTTTTCATTTTTTTTCCCCCTCCTTTGATTTGTGTTCCTACCAAACTCTGTAGAACCGACTCCCACCAGAACACACTTCTGCAGCCAGGAAAGGGTCTCAGAGGGTTTGAAGGCCAGCCAGAGCTGGTGCTGGAGCTGTGGGTGCTGGACACTGTCCCCAGTGTGCCCTCGAGGCCCCAGCACATGCACACACCACAGGGGTCAGGGCAGGCACGCTCCCTCCTCGGGTGAGGTGATGTCTGACTTCAGGCTCTGAGCACATCCCTTGCACTTCTCCTCATGTCCCACGTCCCCACGCCGACTCTTTTCCTACACAACTCTTCATTAGGCATCCTGAACCTTGCTCTGCCCTCCTCCCTCCCCTCAAATACCTCCCACCTCCTGGCCTTAATGACATTCCCAGCCCAACTGTGCCAAGTCCTGTAGCAAACAATGATTTAGGGTGTGAGTCTCCTGTGGAGGCTTTGGTGCAGCACCAGCTTTGTCTGGTGCAGGGCAGGCAGGAGGAGCATGTCCTTACAGGTGGGCCTCAGTGGGGTGTCCAGGTGGCCTTTCTCCTTCCCAGGCTGTCCTGGAGCTGGTCCTATTTCCAGAGCTTTATCCTGCCCCATCTGATGGAGACTGTGCTGAGAAGGACTCCATCAGTCCGAGGTTACTGGGGCTTTGTTTGACGGAAACTGAGCTGTGAGGGAACAAACAAACAAACAAACAAATAAATAAATTACAGTCTCCAGGGTCAGATCCTGCAGCCTTGGGCAAAATCACTCTGGGCAACAACCAGAACTGTCTGTGGATCAGGGTGGCAGTCCATGGCACAGGAGGGATGGGAGAGAACAGGCTCACAGCTCGCCTCCTGCCCCCTCCCTCGATGGACACTACTCTCCCCTGACTACCTCCAAGCTCCTCGGCTCAGCGCCTGGATTTTTCCTCCCACAAGACAATCCCTGTGAAAACATTGCCCTGCTGACCTTCCTTCAGGCCAGAGGGTGGGACTCGTGTGAAGAGAAGAGAAGCTCTCACGGCTGATGGGGAGGCAGCCCCTGCTGAAATTCTGGGGCTCTTCCACTCTCCCTTGGCCCAAGCAAAGCCAGGGAGATCTGAACACTGTGGGAGAGCAGAATCCACTGTAGAGTCTCCCAGAGCTGTGGTGGCAGAGCTGGAGAAGAGGTGACGTGGGAGGCTGTGGGTAGGTGAACACTCCTCTCTCTCTGTGTCCATAGCTGTGTGTCTCAAGCTCCAGTCCTCATCTCAATGTTCCATTTGTGAGCTAAGAAGTTGCTGGACCAGATACCAATTTGGAAATTTTTCATTCAAGTAGCCCATGCCAAAGCTGAGCTGGGCCATTTGACCTCTGTGTCTTCTCCTGTTCTGGCTAACAAATATCACAGGCCCTCTGCTTTTTTTGTGTCTTACCTGGGCAAGAATCCTCCAGAGAAATCTCAGCCTCATTTTCTTGTCTTTTTTCCACCCACTCAGCTGTTTCAAGCAGATGTGTCCCACAAGGAGCCTTTTTAGGCCAAATCTCTTCAGGGACTCTGCCACCACCACAGAAAATTTTCAGCAAATTTCCTCGTGCCCTGGTTACCACCATGTGTTCCCTCAGCTCACTCTGTGTGCTGTGTGTTGGTGGATGGGGCAGTGGCATTTCAGCACACACAGGTGTCCTTAGGTAATTTTCCTCCCTTATTCCTCTTTCTGAGAATTTGTCACTGAAAGAACACTTGGTCTGGGACTGAGTGTCATCACCCATAGCCTGGTCCCCAGCACTTCAGTTCCCATGTGATGATAATGGGAATTTCCACTTCTATGGAGGGCTCAGACCACAAGTTCTGTGAAGTGCTCTGAGACCCTCTCACAACAGAAACTGTAGAGCAGCAAAGTGTTTTTGGTTATCTTGTTTGTCCTTGTCCTGACACGTGGTGTGTGATGCGCCACATCCACTCTGCCCAGGAGGAGAGTGCTGGGCTGGGATTGCCCAGACTCCCACTGCTCTCCTCCTGGGCAGGGTCCTGGCAGGCTGCAGCTCCAAGGGATGCTGCTCCCTGCACTGGGACCTTCCTGCTTCCTTCTCCTCGTGTCTGAGTCACCACAACATCCTGCACTCAGGAGAAAAGCGGGAAGCAGCCACATTCCTCTGTACAGTAAAATATAACCTGCCTTGATTAATCTCATATACTCTGAAGAATTGATCTGTATTTTCTCCACCCACAGGTGCAAACCAACACCTGGGGAGTGTCCAGTTCCCAGAGTGCATGTGCAGGGACTGGGGAAGGGGGATGTAGAAAATTTATAGTATTTCCTACAAGCTGATAATTATTTGCATTCCCTGAGCAGCAACACGTCCTGGATGGCTGCACTGGGTTTTATACAATTCTCTGTGTATGTGTATATAAATACAAATATATATATATATATATACATACATACTGTAAAATGCAATCAACACGTTCTGACTGACCCTGTACCAACTGAAGCTTCCAAACTGTGCTGAATCATTCTTTGAAATGTGGAAAACTATTTTTAATGAACCACACACAGCACCACACGGAACAGAAACTTTGTCATAAAAAGCCTTCTAATGCCACTGAATCGTGTTTTAAGGAAAAAAAAAAAGAAATATTTTTCAATGTTTTAATGTTCCTTTTATAAATGATGATCTGTTACTTGGGGATGGGGGTGGGTGGGAAGAAACAGAGACAGTTGTCCAGGAGTAAACCCTCCTTCCCTGGCCTGGATTTAATTTCTGTCTGCTGAGCCTGGCTGGCTGCAAAGCTGCTCCCAGGAACCCGAGCTTCCCACATGCACATTCCTGTTCTGTCAGAAACGTTCCCACCAGGAATCTGCAGGAGCCTGGCATCAGGTTTTTGTAGTTCCTGGTAGCTGGGAAGACATCCTCATCATCTTCCACCACTACAAACAAAATCACCATGGAACAGGGTAACTTTAATTGTGTTTGAGATGTGTGTTCTATTTGTGATCAATTTGCCATCTTCAGCTCACGGAGAAATAGCTTGTCTTAGTTTAGTTGCAGATTTACTGCTTAATCTGGAAGGAGGGGCTCTGCTGAAATACCTTTGGCACGAACAGATTTGGTGTTCAGGTGTGTTTCAGCTGGGTGAAAGATGGGAAATGCGTGAGAAAGGGGCTTAAATATTTTCTAATGAGTGTTGTTAGCAATAAGCCCATGCTGGGGCTGCTCCCTGGGGAACAGCCCCATCTGTGCTGTGTGTCCACAGGCAGGAGGGAGAAGGGACCACTCCCAGCTCTCCGTGGTGAGAGGTGCCCGCCCCGAGCCCAAATCCCAGCTGGGAAAAGCCAGACGTGCTTCACCCAGGGCCAGGGGAGAGGTGGATGGGGCTGTCTGAGTGTGCCAGTGTTAATCTGAGAGAGATCTCTGCTCCCAGTACCCGGGTCTCCACTGTGGCCACACCGTGTCCGGGAGGTCTCCATGCCAGGAGGTCTCTCTCCATCCCAGGAGATCTCCATCCTTGCAGGTCTCCAACCTAGAAGGTCTCTCTCCATCCTGGGAAGTCTCTCTCCATCCCAGGATTCTCCATCCCAGGAGGTCTTTCTCCATTGCCAGGAGGTCTCCATCCAAAGGGGTCTCCCTCCCTGGATGTCTCTCTGTCCCTGGAGGCCTCTCTCTCTCCCTGGAAGTCTTTCCCCCCTCCCCACCAGGAGGTCTCTCCTTATCTCTGGAGGTCTCCTGGGAGGTCTTCCCATCCCAGGAGGTCTCTCCCCATCCCAGGAGGTCTCCATCCCACCCTGGAGGTCTCCATCCCATCCCTGGAGGTCTCTCCTCATCCGTGGAGATCTCTCCCCATCTCTCCCATCCCAGGAGGTCTCTCTCTGTCCCAGGAGGTCTCTTCCACCCCTGGAGGTCTCCATCCCTCCCCTGGATGTCTCTCTCATCCCGGGAGGTCTCTCCCCACCCTGGGAGGTCTCCATCCCTGGAGGGGTCTCCCCACCCCAAGAGGTTTCTCTCTGCCCCAGGAGGTCTCTCCCCATCGCAGGAGGTCTCTCCCATCCCTGGAGGTCTCTCCCACCCCAGGAGGTCTCCATCCCACCCCAGGAGGTCTCCATCCCACGCTGGGAGGTCTCTCCCATCCCTGGAGGTCTCTCTCCACCCCACGAGGTCTCCATCCCACCCCAGGAGGTCTCTCCCACCCCAGGAGGTCTCCATCCCACCCCTGGAGGTCTCCATCCCACCCCTGGAGGTCTCTCTCCACCCCTGGAGGTCTCCATCCCACCCCAGGAGGTCTCCATCCCACGCTGGGAGGTCTCTCCCATCCCTGGAGGTCTCTCTCCACCCCACGAGGTCTCCATCCCACCCCAGGAGGTCTCCATCCCACCCCTGGAGGTCTCTCCCACCCCAGGAGGTCTCCATCCCACCCCTGGAGGTCTCCATCCCACCCCTGGAGGTCTCTCTCCACCCCTGGAGGTCTCCATCCCACCCCTGGAGGTCTCTCTGCCCCAGGAGGTCTCTCCCATCCCTGGAGGGCTCTCCCCACCCCAAGAGGTTTCTCTCTGCCCCAGGAGGTCTCTCCCATCCCTGGAGGTCTCCATCCCACCCCAGGAGGTCTCCATCCCACCCTGGGAGGTCTCTCCCATCCCTGGAGGTCTCCATCCCACCCCTGGAGGTCTCTCTGCCCCAGGAGGTCTCTCCCATCCCTGGAGGTCTCTCCCACCCCTGGAGGTCTCTCCCACCCCAGGAGGTCTCCATCCCACCCCAGGAGGTCTCTCTGCCCCAGGAGGTCTCTCCCCATCGCAGGAGGTCTCCATCCCACCCCAGGAGGTCTCCATCCCCCCCCCTGGAGGTCTCCATCCCACCCCTGTGCCGGGAGGAGCCTCTCCCCCTCACCCTCAGCTCCGCCGCCCACAAACCCCTGAGACATTTTTGTAGCAAGAATTTCTTGGCTCTGAGGAAGACACTTCTTACTGTAACATTTTTAGTTCGGGGGACAATATTTCCTAAGAGGGGTTAAGTGGATATTTTTGTGCTTTAGCCCAGTTTATGGATTCCATGTTTATTATACAGTAGTACTGAAGAGGAAGTACATTTGTATCTGTAACTTTGCACAGACTCTTGGTTAACCATTAAACAAGCTTCAAGATGAGCAGTATTTGACTGTTTTTCTCTGTATTATTCTTGTTGTTATACTTACCTGTAAAAGCACATTCTGTATGTACTGTAAACAAAAATATTATCAGTTTAGTAAAATTTAGAGTCTTAAGGATTTTTCCACTTTTGTCAGTAACAACTATTTATGGATTAAAAAATAAAGGCAATTTCAACATATAAATTGTTTCTTTTTGATATCTATTGAGGGGAAATAAAAGCCATTTTCTTGGCAGCCTTCCCAATCTTTGTAACCAGCGTTTGAAAGGTAGATACCTGTGATTCTGTGTGTAGTTAAATAGCATCTATTAAAATGAATGCTGCAAGGTCTGGAAGACTCATTATTTTTATGTATTTATTTACTGCATTTCATCATCTTGCCAGGAAAAAGCAGGGGGAGCAGAGAGACGTTACCATTTGCTGTGAGACAATTTTGTCTCACAAGCCTGGAAGATTTTATTTTAAAGTTGCCCTTCCTTAAGTTTGCCTTCATGAACCATGACATTTTCTCCATCTAGAAGGCCCTGAACTGCAAAGTTGGAACCCGTGGAATGTGCCTCGGTGGCGAGGCTTCCACAGGGGCTTTGCTTTTGCCCTTGGCAGTGGAGCACGCACAGAATTTTCCCCATCACCTTCCAGGATGTGAAAGCTCCAAGGAGCTCAGGGTGGGTCTGGCTGAGCAGCCCCCACTGCCCACCCAGAGGGGTCAAACTGCATTTTCATTTCTACCAGCTCTGAACCTGGGCTTCCTTACCACTCTGCCCAGCTGGGAAATGTGGTGAGGTTTTTTTTCCTTGCCTTTTCTGAAGGAAATGTATAATTCCATATTTTGCACTGCTGGTGTCCCCAGGGATCCTTCCCACTGCTGCCTTGTGTGGGACAGAGGTTGTCACCTCTCCACCACTCACTCCCCAAGCCCCAAGCTCTGTTTTAAGTCTTTGACACATTGGGATTGCCCAGCCTGGGAAAGATAAAGGTTTCAGGATGAGCTGAGTGGGGCTGCCTGAGCGGAGCCAACAGGGAAGGTGGAGAGAGGCTCTTTACAAGGGATGGAGTGACAGGAAGTTTAGAGGGATTTTGGGAAGGAATTCCTCCCTGGGAGGGTGGGCAGGCCTGGCACAGGTGCCCAGAGCAGCTGGGGCTGCCCCTGGATCCCTGGCAGTGCCCAAGGCCAGGTTGGACATTGGGGCTGGGGCAGCCTGGGGCAGTGGAGGTGTCCCTGGGACAGTGGGAGGTGTCCCTGGGACAGTGGGAGGTGTCCCTGCCATGGCAGGAGGTGTAGAAGGATGATCTTCAAGATCTCTTGCAACCCAAAGAATTCTGGACATTGGGGCTGGGAGCACCCTGGGATGGCAGAAGGTGTCAGGGCTGGCCCTGGATGATCTTTCATGTCCCCTCCAACCCAACCCATCTGTAATTCAGTGATTCTGCATCTTTCTGTTACTTTGCTGCTCAGCTTTAGTAGACCAAACTTAAGTAGATCGAACTTTAGTAGATCAAACCAGCTTTGAGGAGCAGCACTCCACCCTCATCTTCCAGGGTGGCTCCAGAGGGAAGGCAAGGCCCTCTTGTAGCCCTTTGGCCAGGCTTGTGGTCTCCTGTGTGAGCAGAGCTCAGCCAGTCAGGCACAATCAGCACTTCCCAAGGAGCACGAGGGCCCAGCAGAGTTAATTAAAATGCATTTTTCAGGGAGAAGTTTCGTTTTGCCTGGCAGTTCTATTCATAATTACCCAATTCTGTGTAGCACTAATAAGTGGGGATGGAGCAATGGGGAATTAGCTAATTTCTCCACTTGCCATAAAAGTTATTGACGAGAATGTCAGGCATTGTGGTGTTGAGAGCAAGGGGTGACAGAGATTAAGCTGGGACTAATTTCTACCTCAAAAGACAGCAAATCCCACTGCTCCCAACCCCTGTGTTAATTATGGCAGCACTCAGGTGCAGAGCTCAGCGTTTGGCTCACTCAATTCACCTTCCCTGGCCTCACTGGTGACCTCCTCAGCCTCTCTGGTGGTGGCCCCCGGTGGCTCTGGTGGCCTGGGCAGCCTGGAACCACCCCTGGTGAGGGTAGGACATCCCAAGTGGGACCAAGGGACACTCTGGTGGCTGTGCCAGGACAGGAGGAGCCCCTGGCCAGCACCAGTGCCCTGGGTGGTGTGGTGGGATGTCCCAGGCTGAGCCAGAGCCGTGGTTCAGTTGATGAGGAGGTGTTTGATCAGAGGTTTGATGATCTCAAAGGTCTCCTCCAGCCTGGTTAATTCTGTGATCCCTCCCTGGGAATGGGGCACAGGGCAAGCCTGAGCACAGGGACAGCCTGGGCAGGTCCCTGTGACCCTGCAGGAGCCCCAGGGAGGGCCCAGAGGCAGCAGAGAACAGGAGCAGCTGATGGACACTTACCTGGAAGGATGGGAATGATGGGAGGCACCTGAGGAACAATAAAACTGGATTTTTGTCCACTGTCACTCCTACAGCAGGGGCCTGGTGTCCCCTGGTCACAGCAGTGCTGGCACAGAGCCATTCCAGCAGCAATGCAGCAATTCCTGCACCTAGGAAGGCTTGGGGTGCTCACACATGAAAAAAGACAGGACTGTGCTCATTCCTGGAAGGACAGAATGCAGGAAAACTGCTGGGAGGCCCCAGAGGTGCTGCTGGGGTGACAGTGGCCACTCCATCAGTCACATCCTCCCAGCAGCTCTGCCACTCTTCCCCCAGCAAAAAAACCAGGAATGTTTCCCAAGCCAAGGATTCGCTCTGCTCCCAATTGCCCTGGAAAGATGCTGGGAAATGATGAGGAAATTAAGGACTACAGGGTAATTAACACCTGTCAGCGTGGGGTTAAAAAAGCAGATCTTGTCAGACAATCTCCAATCAATTCTCTGAACTTCTTCCAGCTGGGGCTGGCGGGATGGAGGGGAGGTGCAATGAGTTCCACGTTTCCCACAGCCCTACATCCTGTGCTGCTGGATAATCTGAGGGGGAATTTCATCCCTGCACATGCCTGGGGGAGCTGGTGGCAAAGGAGGAGCTCAGAGAGGGGTTCACCCTCCGAAGGGCCACCCCAAGGGGTGTTTGGGCACTCAGGGCAAGGCCACACACACTTCACAGCACCGAGCTCAGCAATCCAGGGCTAAGAATGAAATTGTCACTGCTAGAAGTTTCAGGAGACGCAAAGAATTTGGGATGAAAAGAGCAACAAAATAGAGAAATTCTGAGTCAGGGTGGGCTGGGTCCTTTGAAGAGGAGGTGTCCTAATGCCACCAGTTCTCTCAGACCTGCAGGGACCAGAGCAGGGCTGCTGGGATGGACATGGATGTCCGAGTGGAAATGCATTCCAGCCCAAAACAGAGTTGAGAAAATGGTTTTCAATGAGGTTTTTACAAAGCTCAGCATTTTAATTCAAAGTGTGATGCTGAGGTGACAGGGTCAGTGCATATAAGCACTTTTAGGGGGTGAAAAGTGTAGGGTATTAAACAGCTCTTTAATCCAGGCTCAGAAGGAGCAGCTGCTGAAAGCTGGGGCCAGATCCACTGCCCTGGAAATAAAACCTGTCAAGGAGACACAGAATGGGGGATGTGTGCCTCCAGTAAATGCTGGGAGGCTGCCAGCACTGCCTCATTGCCACAGGGATCCTCTGAACAGGAATCCACCTTCTCCACGGCTCAGCCAGTCCTCCTGTGACTTGAGGCTCCCTTCCAGCCCGGGGTGTTTTCTGCCCAGGGAGGGAGGATCTGTGCCCACAAGGTGTTTCTGCCCCTGCAGTCACACACTTAAAGGCATTTAATAATGAATGGGGCTGGGAAGAGCTTTCAGGAGCATTTCCACTGCCTGCAGAGCAGAGGGGACGCTGGAAGGAGAGACCTTGGGAAGTGACTCACGCCAGGCACAGAGTGAGTCAGGAGCACTCTGGGGATAGGATGCAGCTCCCCATCCTCTCTCCTTGTCCAAATGCCAGGTAGCAGCTCTCCTGTTCTGCTTCCAGCTTCGGGAAGCACTTCTTTATTTCTCTGAATTTGAAGCACTTTTTTGTTTATTTGAATTTGAGCTTCAGGGCTGCCGACAAAGCTCGGCTGCTGCCAGAAGAGCCTCAGCTCTGCAGTGACCACGGCGTTCTGGGGGCTGAGGGGGGACAAACCTCACAGGTGACCTGCACAGCTTGTCCCGTCACCCACACGTGCCCAGGAAGGCTCCTGTGCTCACCTTGCTGCCTCTCCTTGCTTGGCACAAGGCTGCATCAGGCCAGAAAGCAGCTCAGGGCTGGCTCAGGGCGTTGCAGATGGTTTAGGGTCACAGTGCTGCCCCAGAGCTCCTCAGGAGCTGGCTCTGCTCAGGGGCTGTGCAGGGTTAATGGCAGTGCCTGTAGGGATCCAAACAAAGCCCACGAGCTGAGCACTCATCCCATGAGAATTTTTTCCTCATATCCAATCTAAACCTAATGCAGCCTGAGGCTGTTCCCTCTCATCCTGTCCCCTGGGAGCAGAGCCTGACCCCCTGGCTGTCCCCTCCTGTCAGGAGCTGTGCAGAGCCACAAGAGCCCCCCTGAGCCTCCTGCATGCAAGCAGAGAGTCCAGAATGACTGCTCTGAGTGATAGCAGAGAGCCTTAGTGCTCGTTAGAGACAAATTGCACTGCCTGCTGTGAGCAAAATAAAGAGGCATTTACCCAGGCTTTCTTGGAGGCTGTGTTTGCACAGAAACATCCCCTCCATGGGGCTGAAGAGCTGCTTTTGGTCTCTGAGGTGGGTAAATGAGGACTGCCTGGCAATGGGGTGGTCTCCCTGTTGTGCCCTGTTGGAGGGAGGTTGGTCTTATCACCAGCTGGGGTCTGTGTACAAATCACAAACAGGACAGGACTGCTGGGAACGTGCCTTGAGCTGGTTTATTTTCCAGGATCAGTCTCATTCCATGGTTATGACAATGGGAAGATGCCAGCAGCTCACATCCCAGGCAGCAGACACAGAACTCAATGTTACAACTCACTTTAAAAGTTTTTTGCCCAATCCCACAAAGCAAAAGCACATTGACAGCAGTTCCATCCAAGCACTATAAGCACAGGTACCTTTGGTTAAACAATGCTTGCTTATTTCAGATACAACACCTGCTTGTGAGCCTTAAAACACAATGCACAGAGCTCCATTGTTAAGCTTAGACCTCCCTAATATCTCACTAGATAAACTTTTCTGCAGCTTAGGGAGTTATTCTAGACAAGCATTAATACACAGACCATTGTTCTATTTGTCCTTGCCTTTCTACAGTTTAAATAATTTTTCTGCTGACCAATCTCATGGCTGCTGCTCAGCTCCAATCACAGTTCTGCTGTCTCTGAGGCCTTTTGCAGCTTTCCCGAACCCCTCTGATTTTATGGATTCCTACAGGCCTGGGGACATGCAGAGCTGGCTGTAAATACAGCCAGCCAACCGTGGTGGACAAGCTTCACCACCAGAACAGTCTGGCTTGGATTTTGGTTTGATCTCCTGCACCACCACAGCCCCCTGAGGCTGCTGAAGTGCTGGAGTCAGCTCAGTGCAGCGAGGCCATCACCCACCAGCTCTCCCTGTCCCTCCAGGCTGGGCTGCTTTCCAGGGCACAGCCACTGCTGTGGTGTTGGGGGTCCCCAGGATGAGGTGAGAGATGAGAATTTGACTCCATGTTCTCAGAAGGCTGATTTATTATATTATATTATATTATATTATATTATATTATATTATATTATATTATATTATATTATATTATATTATATTATATTATGAAATGCTACACTAAAACTGTACTAAAGGAAGAGAAAGGCTACATCAGAAATCTGGAAAGGAATGAATAATAAAAACCTGTGACTGACCAGAGTCCCGACACAGCTGGACTGGGATTAGCCATTAATTAAAAACAATTCACATGCTGGGTAAAGAATTCTCCAAATCCCATTCCAAAGCAGCAAAACAGGGAGAAGCTGAAGTTTCCCAGCTTCCCAGGAGAAGAAATCCTGGCCAAGGGATTTTTCATAAAATATGACGGTGACACAGCCACCTTTGTGGCCAGGCCTGGTGGCAGGAAAGCAGCAGATCCGGCTATGGGTGAAGAGGGAGAGCCTCCAGCAGCAGCAGCTGCAGTCTCTCCATCTCCCCCAGGCAGGCCAGGCTGTGTCTGACCTGCTGCCCCCTCTCTGTCCCTGCTCTGAGCACTGGGGCTGCTAATTCATGGTTTTCACCCAGCCCTGTTATGTTGGAAGGTATTTTTTCCAAGGCAGCCTGGTAGCAGCTAATTGAGGAGATCAAAGAGTTCAAGAAAGGGATTTAGTCAAATGTTGGATTATCTGATTAATTGCCTTTCACTGCACGTATTTTTCCCAAGGTAAATGCAAGTTAGCACCTGTTGAAGAGGTTATTACTCATTGTCTGGGCTCTGCTGCATTGGAATTCAGAGGTTTCCTGTGCTGGAATCCAAAGGCTCTCCACGTAAAACAGGACAATTTCTCACTGTCTCCGCTGGCAGCCGCCTCCTTGCTTTGTAATTAAATAAACTCTACATGGCCAAAACACGCAGCTACCACATCCAGATGTGTCCCCACACCCAGATGTGTCCCTAGGCCTGAAGAGCCTGCCCCGCTCTCCAGGACACCGTGGCTGCATCTTCCCATCAGAGCCAGGTGTGGGCCAGTTTGTGAGGTCTCAGAGCAGGCAGTGCCCTCATAGAGGGGCTGTTTGGAGCAGAGGAGCCCTAAAGCAGCTGATGCAGGGTTCTGCCAGGGGATACTCAGGCAGTGGTGATGATGTGGGAATGGTCATTTCACCCCTGGAAGCTCAGGCTGATGCTGACACTGGTGCCTCAGGTTTCAGTTTTTATATTTTTCACATTCTGTGCTGCTTTAGTGTGGGTCTGAGCTTTATATGAGGGGATGGTGAGCTCTGTGCACAGAGCAGGGAGACAAAACAATTCCTGCTCCAGCTGGGCACCAAGGACAAATGATCCAAATCTCAGCCCAAGAGCACAAACAATGTGGGCTGGAGAGAGAAAAACAAGGATGGGACTGCAGGGGCTAAAGCTGGAATGGGACAATGAACTGCAAGATGCAAATGGAGCAGAACTGATCCAAGGGAGAGACCCTGGGAGCGCTCGTGCATTTTGGGGCCATTTTGGTTCATCTTGGGTTCATTTTGTGACCATTTTGGGTTCATTTTGTGACCATTTTGGGTTCATTTTGGGACCATTTTGGTTCATCTTGGGTGCAGCCCTGGCTGGGCTCCTGTGCTGCCCAAGGTGGATCCATGGAGGAGATCCTGAACAAATCCCTGCTTTATTCTGTAACTGTGCCCCTCGCTCAGCTCCACTGCGGATGGCAGTGACAACCAGAGCACAGGGGTCACATCACACAGAGCAAACCCAGAGCAGCTGCTCCTCAGGGTGCTGAGCATGGCAGGATCCCCTTCACATCTCACACAGTTCTGCTCAGTTTCTCTTGTGCTCCCTGGTGCTCTTGCAGGGCTCTGCAGCTGATCCCAAAGTGCCAGCAGTGCCCTGGATTGAGGGGTCGGAGCAGCACCATAACTCACCGTGACTCAGCAGCAAGGGAGCCAGCTCTGCTCTGAGATGTTCCCAGGGCACGGAGGTGACTCCAGCCCCTGGGGACAACGGGCTGAGGCCATCCACACACATTAGAGGGATGATAAAAAGGGAACGAGTGCAAAAAAGAGCCATAAAAATGATTTGAGGGTGGAAGAGAACACTTTGAAGTGAAGGATTTAAAACCTCAACCTGTTTAGCTAATTGAGGAGACACTTGAAAGACAATGTGCTCACAACACAGAGCAGCTTAATGTGGAAAAACACCAAGTTCTGAAAGGTTCCTCAATAAACTGGGAGAAGCAACAGGAGCAGGGCCTGGGAACTGAAGCCAGGCATTTTCAGAGTGGGAAAAATGTGCAGATCTTTCCCAGGAAGGATTATACAGGAACAAGCACCCACAGAACTCATAAACTCTCCCACTCTTAATTATTTAAAGGTATCTCTTTAGTATAAGCTGTGTCCTGGGTCCAGCATGGTTTCACCCACCACTCTGCTCCCTGGAGCAGCTCCAGAGCACTGTCAGAGCATCCTCAGCTCCCCAACAGGCCTGGCAGAGAGAGATGTTCATCCTTCAGCCCCAGCTGACCCCACATGCCCCAGGAGTCCCCTCACACATTGCCCTGGCCACTCTTTCCAAGGGGAGGTTGATTTCCTGTGGAATCTAAAATGTTGGGTAACCAAGTGCAGCAAGGACCTGGGGAAGCACCAAAATCCTCTCAGGGCTTTACACGTGGTCTGCAGCCATCTCCTGGCAGCTCTGCAGCTCCAGAGCTGGACCTGCCAGCCACCCTGCCCTTTCCCAGTACAAACAGGCCTTTGGAAGGTCTCCCTGTGGGCTGCCTTTTCCTCATGCCTTGCTGATCCACCTCCCTGAAACCCAAGCCCTTCTGCTGCAGGTTTAACCAACAGAACAATCCTCCAGCAGGGCTGAGAGCATTGGCTTGCTGCCTTGTTTGAAGATGGATGTGGGCAATGGAATGCCTCAGGCTGTTCTCTTTTCCAGGGAAGAACCAGATGCATCTTGATTTCCCAGTGCAGCCCTTTTGGTTGCCACGATGTCTTGGAGATCATACATTATTAAAATAATGATGAATATTTCTTGTGCATGTACAGTGTACAGCACAACAGAGAGCTGGAAGGGTTCAGGGTGGATTTGAGGATGGGGCCACAGGGAAGGTTTGGAGGAGCCCTTGTGGCTGCCATGCTGTGATCAGCTCATCACAAGGCCATGGATGAGCCAGCAAAGGTGATGGCCAGGCTGGGGGAAGCTCTCACTCACAGCAACCTCAGCCTGTTCTTTAGACACAGCTTAACATTAAACCAGACATTAAATGAGCACTGTGTGCTCGTGGAGGGCAAAGAGATGGCTCCTGACAAAGCACTTCTTCACTCTCCTGCTTTGTCAGTGTTAATAGAGCTGTTTTATTGTCACTGCTCCATCCTGCTGCCTCCTGGCTCTGCTCCCAGCTGCAGAGGTCAGCTGCAGCCAGGAGATCCCAGCTGGCACCCAAATGTCTCAGTAATTTGCAGAGGTGCTGCTTGTTGCTGCCCCCAGCCCGAGCAGTGGGGCTGACCCTGGCACATGTCACAGGTCCCTGTCCCTCTGTCCCCCCCCGTCCCTCTGTCCCCCCCTGTCCCTCTGTCCCTCCTGCCCAGCCTGGCTCAGCAGCAGATGCTGGCCCTGACCCAGCCCAGATGTTCCACACCAAACAAGCTGGGGATAAATGACTCCCAGGAGGGGACAGAGGAGGAAAGTGGCCGGGATGATCAAGCAGGGACAGGAGCACAGAGCTGTGGGCAGGCAGAGCTGGCACCTGGGCTCACTGACCACCAGGCTGAGCTGGCTCCTCTGTGATCTCCAAGTGGAGCCACAATTGGTTCCTCTAATTAGCTCTGATGCCTTAAATTTTATCTTTCATATTTCCCAGGCTCTGCACTGCATTGGTAAATAACTCTGAGCTCCACAGAAAGTGCCAGCAAGGTCTCCTCACAGCTCAGGCACACAGAACAATCCTTTTCCAGCCCCAGAACCAAGGGCACCGCTGCAGCTTCAGCCCCAAAAAGTGCAAACAGCAGGGAATGGAGGAGAGCAACCTGGGAGGGTGGGACTGCATCACCTGGAGCTGGGATTGGACACTGAACCCCAGCGTGGAAATGGACCAGAACTCATAAAAGGGTGAGAACTCCTGACTCTGAGTCCATCCTGGGTCCATCCTGGGTGCAGCCCTGGCTGGGCTCTTGCACTGCCCCACGTGGATCCTTTGAGGCCTTTTAATAAATCCCCACTTTATTCCTTTAACTCTGTCTGGCTCTGTTCCAGGAGCCTCTTTAGGCATCAGTCTCAAAATCACCTTCCCTGATCTGTCAGGCAGCCATCCCCACCCACTCCCTCTGCATTTCCCAGAGGGAAGTTTTATTTCCTTTACAGTTTTATGTATTTTATTTATAATTAGCACATGATGCATTATGAAATGGAATGCCTCCCCTGGACTAAGCCCATTGTCTTTGTCAGCCCAACCTGGAATTGGATCTTTTGTTTGTCTGACAAGACCCAGGTCCTACAAAGCCTCAAAGTCTGGCAGCAGTTGCCTTTGCTGGCCTTTAATCCAGCATTAGTGGCCTTCCACTCATGTTCTCCTCATGCCATTTGGCCATCCCTCGTGGCCTTTTCACCTGGGGGCTTTGGGAATTCCCAGGGGATCTCTCTGGGAGCCCAGGGCACACCAGCTTGGAGCCCAGGAGGTGCCAACAGCCCTGTCTGGCTGCAGAGGGAAGGATTCATTCCCCTGCTTTAGGAGCAGAGGTAAACATCTCCCAGTGTGCAAAATTTACCTCAGAACCACCAGACCCTGCTGTCCATCTGTCCAAAGCAGGGATCAAAGCTGAGCACTTGCCATGGTGGGGCCTGACCCACTGGGAAGGAATCCCAGGACTGCAATTTTGCCTGGTACAGGCTCTCTCCCACTGCTCTCAGCTTCCCTCAGCAACTTCCCACATCTTCCAGCTGTGCTTTGTGAAGAGCTCCTTTTTTCCCCTTTGCAGTTGTTCTCCATTCAATTTTATTGGCAGTTGCTAACACCATCCACCCTGCAGGCTTTTAGTCAGAACTGCCTCTCTGCTTGTGGCTCTTTTACCTCCCAATACCTTTCTTTAGAGAATGTTTCCCTTTTGTTCATTTTCCTTTCCCCCTCTACAATTTTCCATTCCTAATTGTCATTAACTTGGAGAACTTGCTCCTTTTGGAGACCAGATAATTAATTTCCAGGGCTGACATCTTTCTCCACTGTAATCAGATCCACATTCTCATTCCCTCGTGCCCTGTGTGCTGCCTTTTTGTGCTGGGAAGTGAGGGCTGATCTCATGAGGCTCTCAGCCTGTGGCCCCCAGCACATCTCCTGGCACTGGTGCTGTGCCAGCTCCTCTCCTCTCCTCTCCTCTCCTCTCCTCTCCTCTCCTCTCCTCTCCTCTCCTCTCCTCTCCTCTCCTCTCCTCTCCTCTCCTCTCCTCTCCTCTCCTCTCCTCTCCTCTCCTCTCCTCTCCTCTCCTCTCCTCTCCTCTCCTCTCCTCTCCTCTCCTCTCCTCTCCTCTCCTCTCCTCTCCTCTCCTCTCCTCTCCTCTCCTCTCCTCTCCTCTCCTCTCCTCTCCTCTCCTCTCCTCTCCTCTCCTCTCCTCTCCTCTCCTCTCCTCTCCTCTCCTCTCCTCTCCTCTCCTCTCCTCTCCTCTCCTCTCCTCTCCTCTCCTCTCCTCTCCTCTCCTCTCCTCTCCTCTCCTCTCCTCTCCTCTCCTCTCCTCTCCTCTCCTCTCCTCTCCTCTCCTCTCCTCTCCTCTCCTCTCCTCTCCTCTCCTCTCCTCTCCTCTCCTCTCCTCTCCTCTCCTCTCCTCTCCTCTCCTCTCCTCTCCTCTCCTCTCCTCTCCTCTCCCTGATTTTTGCAGCCAGCACTGGGAAATGCTCCCTGCAAGGCAGGAACTCACAGGGAGGAGCACATTGTGAGATTAGGGGGCAGGAGGGGGCTGGAGCCTCACAATTTTAGTAGCAAATGGAAGGAAAATGCCAACAAGCAGCTCGTTTATTGGTGAAGAGTTGATAGATCCCCAGCTCTCGGTGTGATCCGAGCAGGGAGCAGACCAAGGGTGGATTTGATGATCTCAGAGGTCTTTACCCACCTAAATAACTCTCTGATTCTATGAGATAAACCTTTGAATGGATCCCAAGCAGCCACAGGTGACTCACCCCACTGTCACAGAGCGGGTAAAGGGAGGCACAGAGGGGATGGCCTCAGTTCCTCCCCAGAAATGGGCCTGGAACCATCACACCAGGGGTGCCTGGCTCCTCCAAAGGCTGAGCTGGGCACGGGAAGCCTCCTCCTCCTCTCTGGCCCCTCACTGTGCCCAGGGCAGCCCTGGTTCCCCTGGGCCATGGGGCAGCAGGGAGGGTGGCACAGCCTTAGGACAGACTGAGGGAACGGCCTCAGGCTGGGCCAGGGCAGCTCAGGGTGGGCACAGCAGGAATTTCCCCATGGAAAGGGGGCTCAGGCCTTGGAAATGCCCAGGGAGGGTTGGAGTGCCCATCCCTGCAGGTGCCCAGGGAATCCCTGGAGGTGGCACTGAGAGCTCTGGGCTGGGAATGGGGCACAGGTTGGCCTCAATGGTCTTTGAGATCTTTTCCAGCCTCAGGCGTTCTGTAATTCTGTGATTCTGTGTGATTATCCTCAAAATGCCCTGAATGTGCCACAATCTCTAGGGTTGCTGACCTGGACAAAACTTCCCTCATGGACACGAGACACTTTTCCCTGTGTGGCTTTCATCAAACCTCTCACAGTGCCACAAATATTCTGAATTTTCCCCAGGGAGGCTGGGGCACAGAACCAGCCCTTCCCAGGGACCAGAGGGGCTCAGGCACTGGGGCTGTCCCAGCTGACAGCTCCCTCACCCCAGCTCCCAGTGGATTCTCAGGAGCATCGAACCAAAATACCAAATTCAGGCTCAGGGTTTCTCCTCATGGCTTCTGGCACTAATCAAGATGAAGGTTTTAGGAGTTTCCTATAAGTGAACCCCAAAGTTTGCACACATAGGTCGGTTTCGAGGCCTTTGGACAAATTATTTCCAGCCTCAAATCACCCTCTCCACTGACAGGAACACCAGAACTCCAATTAGAGGGGCTGCTTATAACTCCATGAACGTCTTGTACAGCCTAAAAGCTTTTTAAATGAGACTCACAGCCATGAACAAGGTAAATACATTTGTAGATTTGTTTGGGCAATTACAGTCATTTAAAAAACAATGCATAATAACAGACATGAATCTAATAAGCCTTTGCTAATTAAATGTATTAATGCCACGTTATGAAACGAATGCATCTTGCTGGTACGTTACAGCTACCCTTGTGCTGTAAACACTGGAGCAGTGACAGGGCACAATTTGCATCCCTGGGCATTGCCAGTGCCCAGGAACAGCTGCAATTAATGTGCCCCAGTGGAGCCAACCTCCTGCCCAGCCACCAGGCTCTCCTTTGTGTCCCTACTCCTCGTTTTCCTCTGCTCTGTGAGCAACAGTTGCAGTAAAATGGAGCTGGTTAACCCCAGAACATGGGACACCACTGCAAAGCATTTGTGAAGACTCTGCTTTGAACTGTGCTCCTCTGCCAATTATAATTTGCAGCAGGTACAACATTCCCAGGCTGTGGAAAAGCCATTTCTCTGTCCTGGGAGAGTTCAGTCAATTTTACCTGACATTAAGTGTTCAATAGCACAATTTTCCTTCTCTGGCTTTCATCTCTTTGGAAAATGTCACCAAACTGGAGTTACCCAATTGACCACAGACCTTTGGAGGAGTCAGGCCCAAAGCAGCCCCAGGGTGCAGGGAAAGGCTGAGAGCCAGGCTGGGGTCCCCTGGGCACCCCAAAACACCGACCTGACCGTTTAAAGCCTTGTTTGCCCAGCTGGGCTGTGCTGGGGTGCTGAAGGAAGGGCTGGGGTTCAGCAGGTTTGGGGAGCTCAGTGGTGAAGGAGTGGGGCCAGGATGGAGGGGCTGTAGGGCAGAGAGCACCCTCAGGGATGGGCCTGGACAGTGCCTGGTGGCATTTGCTCCAGTGGTGGCAAAGTCACTCCCCAGGGGCTCCAGCTCTATGTGAAAGTGAACAGCCACATGTTCCCTGTTGTTAAACAGCCTGAAAGTCACAGAATCCCAGAATGGGATGGGTTGGTAGGGATCAAAGCCCACCCAGTGCCACCCCTGCCATGGCAGGGACACCTCCCACTGTCCCAGGGACACCTCCCACTGTCCCAGGTGCTCCAGCCCCAGTGTCCAGCCTGGCCTTGGGATCCAGGGGCAGCCCCAGCTGCTCTGGGCACCTGTGCCAGGGCCTCACCACCCTGCCAGGGAACAATTCCCAATATCCCATCCAGCCCTGCCCTGGGTCAGTCTGAAGCCATTCCCTGGGTCCTGTCCCCATCCCCTGTCAATTCTCTCTCTCCATCTTTGCTGCAGCTCCTTCAGGCCCTGCAAGGCCACCCTGAGCTCACCCAAAGCTCCTCCTGCCCAGGTGAGCAATGCCAGCTGTGCCAGCCTCTCCTCCCAGCAGAGCTGCTCCATCCCTGGCATCATCCTGGAGCCTCCCTGGGCTCTCTCCAGCTCCTGCCCGTGCTGGGATCCTCCAGCCCAGCCCAGGAGAGTGGAGGAAGGTGCACATGGCAGTGCCAAGTGGGCAGCTGTCTCCAAGAGCTCATGGACAGAAAACCTTGACCTTTGACTAATGAATCACTCCTAATAAAAAGCCTGTCCAGCTGGATTTAATTGCCTGGTTTGGGCAGATATGGCTGGAAAAATCTCATGCCTGTCAAGATTTTTTTCCACCCCCTAAAGCATCAAATTATTCACCGTCCTCTTGTAGCATTTTGCAGCCAACTCTTTCCTGTGATGATTTTCAAAGGATGAAGAATGAGCACCCTGGTGACATTTCTAGTATCTATAAATATCTCCCCACTACCCTGCCTGCCCAACTGGTGAATTATGCAGGGAGATATATATAATAAAACAATCGGATCCATTTTGTTGTCAACAGACCATTCTTCTTCAGCTGACAAAGGAACAGCTCAGGCTGTGGCTCTGGAAAGAGCAGGCAGTGCCTGGAGAGTCACTGAGTTTCTCCTTTCCTGGATGTCCAGGGGCATCTTGGAGGGCAACGCTGAGCAGAGAGAGGCCCTGCTGTGCTGGGAAAAGGAGGAAAGGTTTTAAAAGAGAGGAAGAATGAAGTTTAGGACAGTAAAATCTCCAGAATGGCAGGAAATCCCACATCCAGAGCACTGAGAAGCACATGGAGTCACAAACAGACCATCGAGGCCAAGCTGTGCCCCATCCCCACCCTGTCCCCAGCCCAGAGCTCTCAGTGCCACCTCCAGGAATTCCCTGGGCACCTCCAGGGATGGGCACTCCAACTCTCCCTGGGCAGTGCCAAGGCCTGAGCCCCCTTTCCATGGGGAAATTCCTGCTGTGCCCACCCTGAGCTGCCCTGGCCCAGCCTGAGGCCGTTCCCTCTGCTCCTGTCCCTGTTCCTGGAGCAGAGCCCAGCCTGGGGCTGTCCCCTCCTGGCAGGAGCTGTGCAGAGCCACAAGGGCCCCTCTGGTAAAAGCAGCCTTGAAGAAGTCCCAGTGAAGGACTAACCCAGCATGATGGATTATCTGGAGCACAATGAACTTCCTTCCACTGCTTCTCTTTTGTGTTTAATTCAGCAGCGCTCTGTTCATGCATCTCAACCTCCTGCATGGTGAAATACACAGAGAATTTAATGTGCCCAACTTTGCAGAGTTGTGGGAAGTGACCAGTTTACATTTCATATCTAATTGGCAGGTTTTAATTTAAATTGGGAGGGATTTAAGTTAATAGCAAAGCTTTCCCCAGCTAACAGGCCTCTTCTAGCAGGCACTCATTATAGGGGATACTCTACAGACCCTGCTGCCTCATTTATGGGTTAGAGGCAATTTAAAGAACCCAGCTTAAGACAGCTCTCTCCCTTCCATTAGATATTTGCAAATGGCTTTTGCTAAGCCATAACCACCTCCTTCATCATTAATTTTTTGGGGCTGTGCCTTGGGGACAGTGCCTAGCAATTAAACAAAGTTCTCACCAGAGAGTTTTCCCTCCTTCCCTTCATCCAGAAGTTTGCTGTTCTCCAGGACTGCAAGGATGAGGATTTTGGATGTTCTCATTCCTGCAGGAAGAGAGCTGCTGTGCTGCCCTGTTCAGGAGGGTTCCTGTGGATCTCCTGCCAAGCCTGAGGCCTTCACCCTCCTGGATAACTCAGAGGGAGCAAAGCTGGTCCCCTGGACTGGCACAGAGCTGACCACAACTTCTGCCCCGTGCCAAAGCCACCCCTAAATCCACTCAGTCAGAGATGGGGCTCTGAGAAACCAAACTGTGCCCACAGAAATGCTGTCCTGGTGTAACCCCAGCAGCAGCCAAGCCCCCCATGCCCCCAGCTCCCTCCCTCCCACGGGGTAAAGGTGTGAAACTTGCCAGGCTGAGAGAAAGGCACTTTGAGAAGCAAAGCCAAGAGGGAATGGTGCCTCCAGATGCTGCAAGGCAGGAGCAGGACAGAGCTTGGGGAGGACATGCCCCATGAACACAGCCATGGGAAAAGCTTGTGGAGAAAAAAACCCTGTTTGTTTAACAGGCAAAGCATTCACCAGCACAAAAAAAAATGAACAATATTAAACATATGGGTTATGTGAATAAAGGTTTGGCTATTCTGCATGAAGAAACAAGTGTTTTGTCCATCTCTATTGTGACAGGGGACAGCAAATGTCACCCAGAGCCTGTGTGAGACTCCAAGCACAGAGAGCTTTCCCAGGAAAAGCCCATTTTCCCAGGAAAGCCCCATTTTCCCAGGAAAAACCCCATTTTCCCAGGAAAAAACCCATTTCCCCAGAAAAAGCCCATTTTTCCCAGGAAATCCCCGTTTTCCCAGGAAAATCCCCATTTTCCCAAGAAAACCCCATTTTCCCAGAAACCAGCCCTTTCCCAGGTACCATTGCCAGCTCTGTGTGCTCAGTGATGCTCTGACTGTCACTGCCACGGTGCCCACCCAGCCACCCCTCTGTGCCCTCTGCACCAGGGACACTGCACTCCTCACTGCTCTCCCATTCCAGCTGGGATTAAACCCCAGTGACCCCCACAGGTGTGTGTCAGGTGTGTTCCTCCCACCCTGTGCTCTCCTCACCCTCAGTAAACCTGCAGCTTCCAGAGACCATTCCAGGAACAATTACTTTTATTAGTAAGTATCTATCATCACCACATATTCCTCTTAAATCATCCCTGTGCTGTGCTCTCACTATTGATTCCACTGAGCACACTGGATATTAACAGCATTTCCAATGTTTCTAAGATTTACAGGAGTGTTAGCAACACACAGCTGATAACCACAACATCTGCTCACCTCCCAGCTTCCAACATTACACACACCACAAAGAAACACTCATGGAGGGAAAGGAGTAAATTCTGGAGAATTTCACAAGCCACTGGACTATTTAAGTGCTTTGGAGAAGGCTGCTGATTTTACTGATGGATGATTTTAAAACTGCTTTGGATCATGAAGAGAAATAAAAAACAGATTTAAGTTTAGCACTCTCTGGCTGTGGTGCATCAGGCTCCGGGCTGGGATCTTGCAGCGCAATGTCAGAACCCAGGACATTGCTCTGGCTGCCCTGGAGGGCTCCAGACCCTGGCAGGGGGCTCAGAGACCTTGGCACAGAGTCAGAAACACCTGTGCCTTTGATTTTAACCCATGAAAACAATTCCCAACTTTGTGTGAGGAGTTACAGGCCACAAGGGTTTGAGTAGAATGATAGTGCATTTGTCATAGGGTGAAAAAGCAGAACTTTGGGGATTTAGAATGGGGGTTCAAGAGGCAAAATGGAGGAATCTGGGCATGTCCTGTCCTTCCTCTTCTTCTTCTTGTCCTCCATCTTTTGCTGGGATGGTGACACTTCTGGATTGGTTTAGAGTAGAGACAGACTGTCTAACATAGGTGATGGGTATTGGAAAATTATTGTAAATAAAGTACACGTAATTTTTAGTATAAAAAGCCAACACCACCCCAAGGGCAGGGACTGTGCCATGAACCAACCTGTTGGACAGATCTCAGCAGGTCAGAGAAAGAATGGAACAGATAAGAGAAAATAAACAACCTTGGAAAGCAGAGCTGAGGAATCTCGACTTCTTCTTCTGTCGCAGGGCTGGGAAAAAAGAGACTTTTAATATCTTGGGAGCCATTTCAGCAACACCAAACCCGAGAGTGCAGCAGTGCAGGAATTACAGGATATTGGTGTACAGCAGCCAGAAACCTGGGCCATGTTCCTCTGCACCTCTGTCACCTCCTTGCAGGCCCTGTTGGGGTCACAGAGACACAGAGATAGCCTGGGAGTCCATCAGAGAGATGGAATTGTGTTAATCTCAGCACTGAACTGTTTAAATGGTGGGACATGGTGGGGGGTTTGCAGACCAGGGCCTGTGCTGGTGCCTCAGACCTGCAGCAGCAAGGCCACCCCAGCCAGCACCCACTTGGACGGGTTCTCCTTGGTTTTCAGGTTAAAAGTCCACACGTAGGTCGGGCCTCTCTGGCGTGTTTTGTACAGAGGACACGGGTACAAGCCCCTGGTGTCCTGCTTGTCATCAGGAATGGCCCTGATGAACACCACAGGCATGGCTGGAGTGAGCTCCTTGAGCCTGGCCTCCGTGATTGTCCCGGCCTGCAGAGAGAAGGAGACAAAAGTCACATCCCCAAGGTGTCCACCAGCTGATGGACCTGAGCCCATGATCTTTATCCAAGCTGCTCCTGCTGGGGAGGTGCAAACAGCTTCTCCATGGCTGGATGAGCCTCTTTGAGGAAGGAGGTCTGGATCCAAGAGCTCACTGTCTCACCATGACCCTCCTCAACTCACCAGAGTAGATAATCGCAAAGCTCCAGCTGCCTGCACTCCCACCAGATGCTCAAACCCTCACACCTGAGCTGGATTTGTGTGGTAACACTGTCCCTGGCCCTGCCCAGCCATTTTAGGAACGAAGTTTCACTTCTCTTGTCCTGGTTTCTACTGAGGTGCATCTTGAGGCCATTTCCTCTTGTCCTATTGCCAGCAAACAGGGACAGGACAAGAGGAAAAGGCCTCAAGCTGTGCCAGGGCAGGTTCAGGTTGGACATCAGCAGGAATTTCTTAGATGAAAGGGTGATTAAACACTGCCCAGGGAGGTTTGGAGCGCCCATCCCTGGAGGTGTCCCAGGAACACCTGGATGTGGCACTCAGTGCTTGGGGCTGGGGACAAGGTGGGGATTGGGCACAGCTTGGCCTGGATGGGCTGGGGGATCTTTTCCAAGCTCAGTGATCCTGGGATTATTCTCATGCATCTCCTTCTCAGAGACCATCATCTCTCAGACCAGAATCACCTTGTGGGAGGTGCTGCTTGTGGCGGGAGAGAGGGTGGAGACCTGAACCACTGGGATGGAGAACAGCCCCAAAACAGGCTTGTTCCCACTCTCACGGATGTAACCAAGAGAATTCAAAATGCCTTTTCTGAGGGAATATCACCAATAAATAGCAAGTCCCATTATTCTCCTCCAAGCAATGCCCTGCCCAGCAGGCTGCCCAACGCAGGAGAGGGAGAGAACCGTGCCAGGGCAAGAAATCAAGTTTGTTTCTCTAATTTGGGTCTCTCTGACATTTTCTCTCTCTCTTCTTGACAATAAAATACCCTGCACATCAATCCATTTCCAGGGAAAACTGCCTAATGGAGGCTAGAGAGACCAAATGAAAATAAACAGGGAAATGGAAACGAAACTTTTCAGCACTAAAGAAACTGCCTCTCACTGCAGCTGAGCTTCACATATCATCATTATTCCAAATGCTCTCAGATCAGAGTTGTGAGGTGAGATTCAGCCTCTCCAGCAGTTTATTTAGTTCTATAACGAGCGAAGAAAAATCATCCCTCTTGCCACACACCTCGGTTTAATTGTGCTAATGCCATCTGTTATGCTCAGCTATGAAGAATCCAACTCTCATTTAGGATTTTATATTTCCAACGTGCTGAACAAACATTAAATAATTTGTATAATACCTTGCAAAGTAGCTATTTATGAAACATTATTATGCACTCTTCTTAAACTCACACCTTTCATTCCTGAGACTGGGTTTTAATCAGGTCTTTCTCTTTTTTTTTTACTGCTGAGAATACTTCAAATGAAATTTCCAAGAGATATTCTACCTGTTTCTGGGTTAACAAGAGCTGAAATCTTCCTGAGGTACCTCTATGTAAGATATCATTTTGTTACGTCTGGGCTGATTCTCATTTGCATTTTTTATCGCTCTCATCATCAGAAAATTAATTCTGCTCTGAAAGCAGTTCTTCCTGACTAGCAGCACAGCCCTCGTGGTGCAGAACCACCATTCTGTGCCTGGAGAGCTCAGCCTCAGCTCCTGAAGGATCCCTCACTTCTGCTTGTCCTGGACTGCCAGCAGGAAACTGAGGGTGGGGTGGGGCAGTTATCTTCTGTTCATTGGGCAGTTCTCTTTATCTCTTCCACAACCAATCCTACCTCCAGGAGATCTCTGCTGTTAACGGGCCATTAATTATTAATTATCTTCTGTTCATGGCCAGCGAGCATCCCTGATGGCTGATAAAATTCCATTATCCCATTGGGAGATGCTCCGCCCAGGGGGAGGAGCCAAGCATTCCTACCTGGATATAATCTGAGTTTTTGGGATACCAGAGCAGCCTTTCCACTGGATTCTCAGAGGAGCAGCTGCCTCTTCCACTGGATCTTCAGAGGAAAACTCCACCTTTCTCCAGGATCCCTGCTCCAGCAGAACCACCCCTGACACTGCAGGAGGGCTGAGCCACAATTCCAATGGGACTGCTGCCAGCACCCTGACCCACAGGGTGTCAGGTTGGGTTCTGACTCTGGCAGTGTTGGTTTGGTTACTGCATTGTTTATTTTATTTTTATTTTCTTCCCTAATAAAGAACTGTTATTCCTGCTGCCATATCTTTGCCTGAGATCCCCTTAATTTCAAATTTATAATAATTCAGAGGGAGGGGGTTTACATTCTCCATTTTAGGGGAGGCTCCTGCCTTCCTTAGCACACACCTGTCTTTCCAAACGAAGACAGGGTCGCAGCACAGGTTCCTCACACCACAGCCCCTTTGGGGTCAGCAGGGAAGGGGACATGGAACCAGCAGGGAAGGGGACATGGAGCCTGCAAAGAACACTCCAAGGTGGCCCCTGACTGATGGGGTCACTGGCTTCAGCTGGACAAGGGGAATGAAAAAGCTCTTCCCTGTGAGGGTGGTGAGGCCCTTGCCCTGTGGCTGCCCCATGCCTGGAGGTGTCCAAGGCCAGGCTGGACAGAGCTTGGAGCAGCCTGGGACAGTGGAAGGTGGCCCTGCCCATGGTGGGCTGGAATGAGCTGATTTTTAAGGTCCCCTACAGCCCAAGCCAGCCTGGGATCCCGTGGTTCCATGGGAAAGAGAGAAAGAAAGCCAAGGATCAGTCAGCAGCTTGGGATGAAAGGTCTCCAAGTGTCCCCAGCCACAATATCCTTCTGACTGTCACTGAGTCCCAGTGACTTTAACAGGGCTGCAGCAAGAGATCATTTGCACCCAAAATAATCTGCTTAGTTTCATTTCATCTAATAGCTGCCTGCTGTTTTGTAATGAATGTTTTATAAATTTAAGACACCCAAGGGCAAACATAAATGTTTAAATAAATAGAAAAATGTGAGTAGCAGAACATAGAAGGACTCTTTCCTTTTTTGGAGGCACAACCTAAATGTGAAATATTCTTTTAAAAGTGGAGGTGTTCCCCAGAGGAATTCTTCTAAACGTGGCCTGCCATTTTTATCAGAGGATTAATTTGGAAGGAGTACACAACCCAAAAGAGCTGTGCACCTGTTTTAAAAGTCCTGCATCCATTAATGCACACTGGTACTCACTGGATTATAGGTAAAATGAATAGTTCCATTACGTAGAAACGATATTTCAGTGGGAGCAGCAACCCATAAAAATATCCTTTTCCTTTCTGAAATAAATTGAAGCGTGATACCCAGAGATTATTAAGGGCTCCATGAACATAATTGCTCAGTATCTTTCAATCACAAGGAAAATGTAATCAGAAAACCACATTTACTGGGATGGTCTCTGAAGACAAATCCCATTGCTGGATGCAATCACCCAGACCAGTTATTGGAGGGAGGCAGAGGGGTGAAGCCAAGCATTTCCCAAGGATTTCTGGCTTTGCACCGCCAAAACCTCTCACTCTCTACTTCCAGCTGGTAAAACCCAGACAGAACTCATTTTCTGCTCATAGTGGCAAAGAAAACATAACAGCAGACACTGGAATGTTCTTAAATGGAGTACTTGATATGCAGGACTGGGAATTTTTAACAGCTCTCTCTGTTCTGGTGTGTCCAGCTGATTTCTGTCAGGTTTTTAGGGCATCAGAAATCCAGTGCTCCCTGTGGCAGGGGCTGTGATCTCTCAAGGGTTGTGTGAGGAGAAGAGAACAGCCAGGGAGCTGCGGGAGCAGAGCTGGGAGCTGCACAGGGCTCTGTGATTGTCTCTGTGAGCACAGCCCAGAGCCCAAGAGCAGAGATCTGAGCTGACCCACTGAGATCCTCACTGCCATCTCCCAGCAGAGTCCTTGTCAATGTTCCTGGCTGCCTGTGGCATCCCACACCCAATTCAGGCCATTTCCAGAGCAAAAAAAAAAAACAGCCTGGAGATTGGAACTGCCCAAGGAGATGAGATGAAATGGCATCCATCAGGGAGGGCACAGCTTTAATTTCCTATCCTTCATGGAAAACCATTGCAGAGAGGGAGGTGATTTATGAAAAATTAGTGGAGAGTGTTGGATCAGAAGAGACAAATAAGAGGAGAGTGTTGGATCAGAAGAGACAAATAAGAGCAGAGCATTGGATCAGAATTTCAGGGCCACACCTGTGGCTTCTCCCTCAGCCCCAGAGCCTTGCAGAGCTCACCTGAGCATCCCAGCGTGCTCCCTCCATGAACAGCCCGTGCACATAGGCCCCCTCACGAGGAGCACTGGCAAAATCCTCTCTGCTCTTCTTGGTCACATCGCACTGCAGCGCCATCCTGTCCAGGGGCCACCTGTTCTTGCGGGCTGTGCTCTGCATGATGGCTGTCAGGAGGGCCTGGGGGTTGAAGAACCCCCCGAGCCACAGCGTGGAGGGCAAGGAGAAGTCCCTGGTCCAGGCTTCCAGCTCGCTGCTGCGGGCCAGCAGGTCAGCAAACCACGAGCCAAGGCTGGCCATGGAAGGGTAGGATCTCCTCACCCAGGACTCGGGCACGGTGCCAAAGAAGAGGGAGTTCTGCAAGGTCTCCATCTCGCTGGTCATGGTCAGTTCCCCCTGGGGAGAAAGGGTGTCAGCATGTTATTTTCTGAAAAATCCAGGAATTCTTCTCTTGGGAAACTGAGAAGCCTCAGAGAGGAATGAAAACAATAATTTATCTGACTGCTGCTCCCATGTTTGCTGCTTTGGAATGGGGTTTGGACATTGTTCACCAACAGGTGAAAGTTTGATTGGTTCCATGTGAATTGTTTTAATTTAATGACCAATCATGGTCCAGCTGTGTTGAGGCTCTGAGGAGTCACAGGTTTTTATTATTTTTTCTTGTTGAACTTTCTGATGTATCCTTTTTCTTTTTTTAGTATAGTTTTAGTATAGCATGATATGAAATGATATGATATGATATGATATGATATGATATAATATAATATATATAATATAAATAATAATATATATATATAATATAAATAATAAATATATAATAATATAATATAATATAATATAATATATATAATATAATATATATAATATAATATAATATAATATAATATAATATAATATAATATAATATAATATATATATATATATAATATATATCAGCCTTCTGAGAACTTGGAGTCAGATTCTCATCTTTCCCCTCGTCCTGGGGACCTTCACAAACACCACGAGGGGCACAGTCAGCACTGACACTGCCCAGCAGAGCCTGCTTGGAAGCACAGCTGGGCCAGGGCATGAGGAAGAGCACAGAATCCCACACAGACATTGCTGGCCACAGACTCTGGGTGACTTCATGAGTTTAGGGTTTTTCTGCACACTTTCTATTGCATATTTCTGCATCCTGCTGTAAAAATACTACTGGGAGGAAAAGCTGTGTGACAGTGACAGCAGCAGGGGCGTCCCTCAGTTATCCTGGTTTATTTCTGTTTTCTCTCATGGACTCACAGAGGGCTGTAAAGCTCTACTCACTCACTGCCAGGGCAGGACACAGGAGTTTCTGATGATCTACTCTAAAACTGTCCAAATATTTGTTGAGTCCTCTCCCCCTCCACTTCCCCTCACTCCTCCCCTCATTTACTGCTTTGCAGTGCAAGATTTTCTCTTTGACTCCACGTGTTGTCTGCAAATGTAATCACAGCTCCTTCCACAGCAGGGAAGGAGCACAACAAAGTAAGATATGATTCAGCCAAGTGAGATAAAGAGAGGGGTTTGACTTTTCCTTTGTGCTGCAATTAATTAGTTTCAAAGCTTTTAGAAACCTGTATCAGTTCTGCCAGAAGAGCTGAATTCCAGGACATTCCACTGAAAGACAATGTGAGGGTGGCTGAACACTGGAACAGGTTGTCCACAGTGGAGTCTCCATCCTTGGAAATGTTCAAAACCCACCAGGACATGGTCCAGAACAAGCTGCTCAGCCTGTCCCTGCTCAGGATGGGGCTGGAGCAATGTCCTGACCAACTCCTCTGTGATTCTGCCTCACTCAAACCAAGCAGGATGCAAAGAGAAAACCTGCAAATGCCAGCTCAGCTTCCCTGGTACGGAATGGTCTCCACAGTTCAATCTCTGCAGCTCTGTGCTCAGCTGGAGGGGTACAACACCCCCAGAACTTTGGAGACCCACAGATAATGTCCATCACTGCTCTCCATTGTAAACACTTCCTTTTGTTCCCTTATCATCTTGCCAAAATTTATCTCATTTACAATTTCTCTTTGCCTCGGGCTAAGTGTTTTTTGGAAAGATTAACTGAAATCAGTGGAGCCATTGCTGAGAACAAGGGGGAGGGAATTGGGTCAGTCTATTCACATTAAAAGATTCCAACTGTTCTTTCACAGGACTTCAGTGCCTCCAGCAGTGAGGTCAGCAGAGGTGCCCTTTGCTGGGGCCACAAAAATCCATGAAGCTTTAGAAAAAGTTGAAATCTTCTTAAAGCAGCCCCCAGAGTTGTTTAGCAATGCTTGGCAGAGCCCAGCAGTTCAAGATCTCTGCAGTTTGTTCCCGTGCTGGCCATGCCCTGTGGGACACACTGACAGCTGAGAAAGACCTTTAATATCACCAAATCCAGCCATAGAATTGTGACTTGGACAAGGTGTGGCAATTAGATTTAATATTGGGAAGAATGTGCTGTTTAATATTGGTAGGGGAACGAGGGGATGCAGAGTGTGCAAATAAACCACAAACAAAATTAACCCCAGGCATCTGTAACACAGCTGCAAACCTCTCCCCAAACCCTGCCCAGATGATGGCAGGGAAGGAGATGGGGTCTGCAGAAAAGGCTCCTCAGAGGGCAGCAGCAGCCCCTGAGCTGGGATTCAGAGACACCCTGGAGAGCACCTGGATAGAAAAAATCCTGAGTACAAAGGGTTTAAGATGGGTTTCGATGCTACAACAGCAAATAAGGTGAAATGAAGAGCTGGAAGAAGCAGCACTTGCAATTAACACTAAAACATGAGGAACAACCTCCCAAAATCTCCATCATGATCTCCATCCTCAGGAGAAACTGGACACAAAGAGGAACCATCAATGGGCTGGGCTGAAGCCACGGCAGGACCATGCAGGGAGAACAAGAACCCTGCACTGGCCACAGCAGGACACTGGAACAGGAGCATTCTGTGCTCCTGGAAGTGCTTTGACGTGGGTAAGAATATGGCAGAATGTGTGCAAGCAGCCAAATTGATTTAAGGACAGCCCCCCTTCGATCATATATCACGTCTAGTTTTACTTTCAGGAAACAAATGAATTAGCAAATGTAATTCTCAGCAAGGCTTGAGAAAAGCAATTTTTAAAGCCTGCACACTCAGGCATGCTTTGAGTCTCTTGTGAGGGTTCAAAGCATCTACAGCAGCAATCTCATAGAGTTGTCCAAACACAATTATGCATAAATTTGCATTTCAGATGCTGAATACTAAAGTGCATCAGAAATTATTCGAGTTACTTTTAAATTTTTTTTTTTCCCAAACTCTGGGAGTAATTTTCATTTAAAGACACCCTTGAAGGAAATCCTAATCAGCCTGCAGCCATTCCCTCAAGATGAGCACACTACAGACACAAGCTGTTTCCTCAGTTCAGGTTATTTTCACTTGATACCCAGCTTGCCTATCAAAATTTGGTCTTTGTTATTTTACAGTATATATTATCCTCGTTTTGGAGGCTCATCCTTCACCCAAATTGCAAAGCAGAGGATCTGCTTGCAAAAGATGAGGCTGGTACAACATTAACATGCAAGTGCTTCAGCCCAGCCTCTGGTTCCACCCAAGCCAGCCAGAACAAAGGGCTTTGAAATGCAACATGCCAGTTATTTCTGATGGCTACCAGTCTATTGCAATTTCTCTTCCTCCTAATGGGATGTCTCCTATTTTTGGACCAAACAATCACTTTCCGCTAGGACGACACGATGAATTATTCAAAAATTCAAATTAGGCGTGACATTTCCGAATCGCCTTCTTTTGGCAGATCCTTCAGTCAGTTAAAAACAATAAGCCTTGTTTTCTCTGGGCTTTATTTATTCTCTGCTGAGCTCTGTGGGGCCTGGCTTGTAAACTCTCCTCCTCTGAGTGCTGTCAGTGCAGGCCCCCAGCCCCAGAGAGGAAGGAGCCTTGACAGCTCTTTAATTGTCAGGAAGGGCAATTACAGCAGGATTTCTTCAGGGTAAGGCCAGAGTCAAGTGAGGGCAGCACCAGGAAGAGCCTTCAGCCCCCTCTGGCTGCTCTGTGGTCCCCCAGGGGTGGGAGGGATGCTGAACAGGGTTTTGGGTCATGCACAAGCTCTAATTCAGCTCTGCAGGGACCCACACCTGACCTTGGGCTGCAGACACGAGAGCTGGGCTCAAGCTGTGCCAGGGGAGACCTGGTTTGGATATCAGGAAGTTTTCTTCAGGCAGTGGGCTGTGAAGCACTGGAACAGGCTGTGGTGCAGTCACCAGCCACAGGCTGACAGAATATTCTGACAGAATATTCCCAGCTGGAAGGGGCCCTCAAGGATCATGGAGTCCAACTCTTAGACCAGGGATTGAACCCCCAGCCTTGGTGGGGTCAGCACCAACTGAGCCCAAGTGCCCTGGTAGTGCCCAAAAACCCTGTGGATGTGGCACCTGAGGCTGTGCTGCAGGTGGTGCTGCTGCTGGGGGGATGGTTGGACCTGGGCATCTCAAAGAGCTTCTCCAGCCTTAAGGACTCCATGGTTCTTGGAATTGCCACTGATGGCCTCTCAGAGCCTGCAGATGTGTCTCTGCAGCAAACACCAGATTTGCCAAACACCAGAAATGCCAAAGGCTGCTCTGCTGTTCTCCTCCAGTCCAGCCCCAGGGTGTCTCTGAATCCCAGCTCAGGGGCTGCTGCTGCCCTCTGAGGAGCCTTTTCTGCAGTCCCCATCTCCTTCCCTGCCATCATCTGGGCAGGGTCTGGGGAGAGGTTTGCAGCTGTGTTACAGATGTCTGGGGTTAATTTTGTGGTTTATTTGCACACTCTGCATCCCCTCGTTCCCCTACCAATATTAAACGGCACATTCTTCCCCACATGAAATCTAATTGCCACACCTTGTCCAAGTCACAATTATATCTTGTTTGGGGCTCTGGGATTGAAACATTAAATCACTTCTGTTTACCTGTCTTGGGAAATGGAATTTTCAATTCCACTGCCTTATGCTAGAAAATAAGAGAAATCTGTTTATGATAATTGACTACATAAATATCAGCTTCTTTCAAAATGGGCTGCACACACTGACCCACCACCCGTGTCCAGGATTTCTCTGTTTCAACAAGCACCAGCAGCCAATGCAGTGCACACACACCTGCAGCTGCTGCTCCAGGCTGCACCTGGGATTTGGGAGTAGCTTGGTGCCCAAACCCCGCGCCAAGCCTGCCCCTCCTCGTGCAGGGTGGGCAGCTGAAGGTTTCTTTTCCAAGCTGCCCCTGGGAGAGGTTTGAGATGTCATTCCATCTCAGGGAATGCCCACCCCCAGCTCTCCTAAGAACAGGCTGGGTCCAAGGCCACGCTGTGCACATCAGCGGTGGGAGCTGAGCATTTTTTTTGAGAAGGGATTGTGAGAAATAGCTCCTCACTTTTCATAGTTTAGGAAGGTTTATTAAACCTTATCAAAAATACAACAGAAGACTGAATAAAGGAAAGAGATTATGGCACTGGCAGCAAGAGATTTTCCCTGCCATATGCTCAGCCACACAATGGAGGTTTTTTTCCTTTTTAACCCTTTAACCCCTCCCAAAGTTCTGTCCATCAAGCTCTTCTTCACTGTCCAGTGGTGGAGATCTCTTCCTCAAGTCCTGACTGGAGGTCAGTGTCACCATCGTGACAATCTGACCCTCCCAGATGTCCCTTGATAACCACATGAGGGGGTACAACATAACTATAAATCTATAAAACTCTTCTTAACCTATAGACATGATATTTGTCCATTAATTGTGAGAGGCAAACACTGCATTGCTCATCTACCACAGGATCACAGCCTGCCACTCTGGAAATGGTGGAGCAGGGGGTGCCCCCTGACTGATGGCCAGGAGATCCCCCAGGACCCAGCTGTGGCAGGAGGGGGAGGCAGGGCAGTGCTGAGGCTTTGTCCTGCCAGCCCCAGGCTGCATTTCTGCACTGCACTTGTGCCTCCCTGAGGGATGGACAGCAGCTGGCTGTGGGGAGGGGACCCTGGGGGTGACAGGGTGGAGGGGTGGGGCTGTCAGAGAGCACCAGGACTGCCAGGCAGCTCCTCACTCCCTGGCAGTGCAGCTCGATCCCTGCTGGCTCATCCCTAAGGGGCAGAGGAGCCTTTTCTGTTTTGTCCCACTGAGTGCCTGGGGGGATGCAGGAGGTGACTTCTCCTACAGTGGATGCAGCATCAATCACAGCCCTCCCTCACACCCTGCAGAACCAGAAATCTGCATCCCAACTGGTGTGGAAAAGGCAACAGCCAGGGGGACACAGACACCCCTGTCCTGGGGCAGACACAGGGATGAGCAGACCCCTGGGATCCCTGCCTGGGGCAGAGTTTGGTTCCACACCAGGTTGGGGATCAGCTGCAGGGGAGCCCCATGGATGGGGACACTCTAGCAGGTGACTCACACCCAGAAAGGGAATTGTATCTTTTCATGTGATTTTAGCCTTTTTCTCTTACAGTTCTGGACATTTTGTGCCTTCACACAAAACCAATCTTTGATTTCAGCTCAGCCTGTGCCTCTGAGATATTTTGTTCCAAGCTCCCCCCGCTCATGGACATTTTATGCAAAGGTTTGGTTTTTGACTCACCTTTAACTGGGCCATGTCTCAGTTTGTGAGTGACCTGCTGCTGCTCTGGCACAATCTGGGGTGGCCAGAAGTGCTCATCCCCTGTTCCCAAAAGCCAAGCAGTGCTGTGTGTGCCCGTGGACACTGTGCCACTGCAAATCCACCTGTGAGCCCTGTGGAGCCAGGCTGGCTTTGCAGCCAGCAGCAAATTCTTCCCTGTGACCCCTTTTATTCCCTGAGCAGCACCCTGCAGGATTTTCCAGCTCTCCTACTGATGCCTTAAGATTTCAGCTTTTGTATTTATCAAATCCTGTAGTGCACTAGTGTATAACTCTAAACTCCATATAAAGTGCAGTTAACTGCCTTCACATTTTGGTCAGACAGAACAATCCCTCTGGGCCTGAGATCCAAGGACACACCACAGGCCTTGAAAAGCATAAACAAAAGTGAATCGTGGGGAGCAAACTGGGGGAACATGACCTCATTACCTGAAGCTGTAATTGGAGAATTAACTCCAGATGTGCAAATAGACCAAACTGATATCTGTATTAAAAAACTCATGAGCATTGTGATGCCCTAATTTTTATCTTTCCTATTTCCCAGGCTCTGCACTGCATTGGTAAATAACTCTGAGCTCCACAGAAAGTGCCAGCAAGGTCTCCTCACAGCTCAGGCACACAGAACAATCCTTTTCCAGCCCCAGAACCAAGGGCACCGCTGCAGCTTCAGCCCCAAAAAGCGCAAACAGCAGGGAATGGAGGAGAGCAACCTGGGAGGGTGGGACTGCATCACCTGGAGCTGGGATTGGACACTGAACCCCAGCGTGGAAATGGACCAGAACTCATAAAAGGGTGAGAACTCCTGACTCTGAGTCCATCCTGGGTCCATCCTGGGTGCAGCCCTGGCTGGGCTCTTGCACTGCCCAAAGTGGATCCTTTGAAGGTTTTTTTAAATAAATCCCCACTTTATTCCTTTAACTCTGCCCAGCCTCTGCTCCAGGAGCCTCTTTAGTCATCAATCACCCATCCTGGGTGCAGCCTCTGCAAGGCTTTGCACTGCCCAAGGTGTTCCTACGGCAGGCCTTTACCAAAGCCCCATTTATTCCCTTTTCCACTCCCAGGGGCCCCTCAGGCCATCAGTACCTTCAGGCCCAGCTCCAGCTCGGCCAGCGAGCGCCGCATTTCGGCCGTGAGCGCGTTCATGCGCTCGCACTCCTGCAGGGCAACCACGGCATAGGGAGTCCTCTCCTCCACCCTGGCCAGCAGCTCTGCCATGTTGAACTCGTCCGGGAGCTTCTCTAACATCTCTTCCAGAAGGGTTTGCACCTGTGCCAAAGGGATGAGAGAGAGGAGGATGCTGGTGAGTGATCCCCAGGCTCACAGCCTGAACTCTGAGAACTCCCTCTGCCCTGTCAGTGTCTCCCAAACCATCCCTGTCAGCCCTGGGCACCTTTCAAAGAGCTTGCCCTGTCCTATTAAAATCCAAATGCTGACAGAAGTTAATGTCAGATGAGCAGCTTGCAAAATGATGGTTTTAAAATGTCCCTGTGACATGTGGCAGCCTCCTCTCTTCTCGGCTCTCTTATTTCTCCTGAGGTCACACTCACGAGGAGATGGATGGGGCTGGAGCCTCAGCTGAGCCTCAGGACAACACAGCTATTGAGCTGGTTTTCTCTGGTGTACTGATGGAGAGAGGTGATTACATAAAATTGAATTTTAAGCTGAATTTGGCGTTCCAGACTAATGGAGCCATGGAAGAAAAGCGTAACAAAACAAAATTATTTTCCGGTCACCACTACAGCTTCTTCAGAACTCTAGGTACTAAACAGGGAAATCTCCAATGCAAGAGGATCTTTGTAGTGTCTAAAAAATTAAATAAACTCCTTTCTGACAATGAGGCATGAAGCCCCTGCTGTCCATGGGCTCAGCTGCATTTCCCAGGTTTAATGTGGAAGGTCTTTGCTTTACTTCTGAGCTGGAACCTGAGCAAGACTTCTGCTTGCTGGGGCCCTTTGGACACACATAACACAGTTAAAATTTCATGATCCCAAGTGTCAAACTTGGCATGCAGGGCCAGTGCCAGCTAGGGCAGAGTAATTTTACAGCCAGGGCCACCAATATTCATATTTTGGACTCTGTACTCCAATTCCCTCCTGTTGCTGCTCTTCCCAACCCTTGGCTCCCGTCAGCAGTGATGATGTGTGGGCTGTTACTGCAGCCACGCAGGTGGCTAAAGCTGGAAAAGCTCCTCAGCTGCACCTCAGGGGCACCACAGAAATATCTGCTCATTTGAAATTCCCCTGCAAGCCCCTGTGGCTCTGATTCCTTCCCAGCAATTACAGCTCATTTGCTGTAGTGTGACCTCAGAAGTCTGTGGGAGGAACTGGACTTATCAGAGCCTCAGGAAAATGACAGGCTCACATTTTTCCCTGGAACTCCCTAAAATCACCTCAGCCAAACCAGGGCTGGATATCTTTCAGTGGAGGAGTTGAGACAAGGCTTTGCTCACTCCCATGCAAGGACCAAGTGGAAGGGACAGCTTGGATAATGACAGGGATCACTTCAGGAAGAAAATGAGCTGTGGGAGTGTGTCCCCAGGCACAAGGCAGGGCACACTCTGCTTTCTCTCAGGCAGATTTTATTCCCAGACAGAGCCTTGAGGACTTCTGTGCTCCTGTGAGAGTGTTCTTCACTGTCACCAGCAGTTTGCAGGGTGGCCATGACCTGTGGCACCACTGCTGGGCACTCCCTGACCATCTTGCTTCTCTGAGGAGTTTATTTGTGTTCCAATAACAAAAGGAGTGGGAGGGGGGGAAGAGGAACTCACATTTGCTATCTCTGAACATCTTGTTTGGCTTTGCTACCCCTGGATTATTCCCATCACCTCAAATTTGAGTATGAACTGAAAATTGACCACGCTGGGCACTTCTAGGAGCCCCTTAGGGAAGGCAGTCAGTTCCCCAGCTTCACACCAAGCCAAAGGAAACTCATGTGAAACCACAGCTTTCTGTGAGCTGCAATTAGCCATTCATTAAATTGCAAATCTTCAAGCACAGAGCTGGCATCTTAAGACTGCAGGAATGAAAACCTGAGCATGTGTTGGCTGATTCCAGATCTTGTCGGGGATGTTTGGGCCGTGTTTTAATGAGCTGTGAGTTTCCACGGGGAGGGCTGAGATCAGCCCAGGACACAGGTGCAGCAAAGGAGTTCAGCTGGAAAGAAGGAATTACAAGGCCCTGGGGAGCTGGGGGGACACGGTGGCAGCAGCAGGAGGAGGGCCGAGCTCTGGGTGGCACGCTGGGGGTGGCAGGCAGTGTGCCAGGGGCCCATTGCTATGCCAGTCACAGGGGCTGCACAGGGACTGCTGCTCAGGGAAGGTTTATTTGCAGCACCTTCAGAGGATGATAACAAAGGCTCTGCAGTGCATGGGGTAATTAAGAAGCACTGTCCTGTTGCTGCCAACACTCAATTACATCCCACCAGGGTGATGTTCTGCATAAAACCAGGCTTTAGGCAGGCAGAGGCAGAACACAGAACCATGGACAAGCCTGATGGATGAGACAGGCATCAAATACCAGCAGCTGCCCCTGAGCACTCTCACCATCTCCTCCTGGATCCCCACTTCCCCTCTGCACTCTCACCATCTCCTCCTGGGTGCCCCCTGCCCCTGAGCACTCTCACCATCTCCTCCTGGGTGCCCCCTGCCCCTGAGCACTCTCACCATCTCCTCCTGGGTGCCCCCTGCCCCTGAGCCCTCTCACCATCTCCTCCTGGGTGTCCACAGCCCCTGAGCCCTCTCACCATCTCCTCCTGGGTGCCCACAGCCCCTGAGCACTCTCACCACCACCTCCCAGGTTCCCACAGCCCCTGAGCACTCTCACCATCTCCTCCTGGGTGCCCCCTGCCCCTGAGCACTCTCCCCATCTCCTCCTGGGTGTCCACAGCCCCTGAGCCCTCTCACCATCTCCTCCTGGGTGCCCCCTGCCCCTGAGCCCTCTCACCATCTCCTCCTGGGTGCCCCCAGCTCCCTGGCCCGTGCTGCTGTCGCGGGGCTGCAGCTCCAGCACGGTGCGCAGGAGCCGCTCCGAGCGCTGCGTCAGGAACCCGATCTCGGCGTTGGGGTGGAGGCCGTACAGGTAGGGGGACTCTGGAGGCAGAGCATCGTCTATGTACTGCACAGAGACATCCAGGAGCACGTTAGGAACAGCTCAGGGCACTCTGCCTGCAGAGCTTCAGTGCTGGAGTCATCCCCCTGAGAGGTCAGCCTGGGCTGACCCAGCTCTGCCTGTGGCTGAAACACCGGGGAAGCGACGGAGGAAGGAGAGTACAAATGTTTACAGAGCTGCTTCTGCTCCTGCTGGGAAAATTCTGTAATTGCTGGAGTTCAGCTTGGCTCCGTGTCTCAGGCTGGACCTTCTCTAGCAATTATCTGCTGTGCATTTCAGCATCAGCATCCTGAAATCTCTTGTGGGAATTGAGCTTCCAGTAGTTAAGTTTTATGAACAAAACCAGCCTGATGTGCCTCTGCATTTGTGTACAAAGAGCAGATGAGATCAGTAAGTAGATCAACAAGACCCTTCAGTGATTCTCATCAAAACTGATGATAAAAAGAGCTTGAAAGGGCCATTTTAGCAAACAGTATGTGGATGTAATTTTCCAGGAGCCCCACTTAAGGCTCGAGCACCAATACAGTTGCTCTATTCATGCATGAACAGAATGAGCCCATGATGAAGTAGCAAATTACCATTAGACTTGGTTCATCCAGGGGAATGCTGAAACATCCACAGGAACACAACATAATGGGAAATAAGAGGAACGGTGCAGGAGCACTGCAGCCCTGTTCCTGCCTCCTAAGGCAGATTATGGGGCAGTTAGGGAAGACATTCCATTTACATGTATAAATAATGCCAGCAAACAAAGAGCTTACCTGGTGATAGCCATTATAATCCATGTTCCCCGGGAGAGGAAATCCAGGAGCAAGGCAGAGCTCTCCCTCCAGCATTTCTGGCTTGATAAACTCTTCCAGGTAGGTTCTGCAGAGCCGCCTGTCCCAGTCATCCGTGATGTGCCCTCCGTACATGATCTCACCCACGAGGTAGCGCAGGTCATCGTAGGGGACCTGGGCGTGGAGCAGGCTGGGCTGAACCCAGGCACTGCCCTGCACCCTCAGGGCTCCCCCCTCAGCAAACAAACAGCAGGCAGGAGTTAAATCCTGCCCCAGGAAAGCTGGGGCACAGCACAGTGCGAGTGGCACTGAGGTCTCCCACCTCCTCCCAGAAGCGCCCTGAACTGTGAAGTTCTAAATGCAAAGACACCAAGGAAATGGCATTTCAGGACAGCTTCAAAGCCCCCAGAGAGCCCCCCCGTGGTGCCCCCACCTTGGAGCTGGCCTGCAGGTAGTTGTAGAGCACGTTGACAGAGATGGTGAGATCCCCAGTGCTGAAGGGGTACGGGCGGTTCCAGCCCTGGGGGCCGAACTTGCGCCGCTCCGCCACCACCGCGTGGAAATAGCACAGGGCAAAGAGGATGCTCCTGAACTCCTTCTCCTGGCTGCACATCTCCAGGGTGTCCTGCAACACAGGACAGCTGCCCTCAGCCTCAGCGACTCCCAGGGACCCCAAACACGCTGGGCTTTGGACAGGGTGAATCACAGAGTCAGAGGTCAAGGCTCAGAAACGCACTCCAACCATCAAGTTCAACCTCCAACCAAATACCCCCTTTCACAACTAATTGTGAACCATATTTTATGAACAATTCCAGGGATGTGTCTCCACCACTTCCCTGGGCAGCGTTTTCCAGAGCTTTACCAACCTCCCACTTTAGAAATGATTCCTAACATCCAACCTGAACCTCCCCTGCTGCTGCTCGTTACCTGGGACAAGAGGCTGAGCAAATTGTCCTGCAGTTCATTTTTGTATCACACGTACATGTATTCCAAAGTCAGTGGCTTTGCATTGCAGATTTATTGGCAAATTCTGGCAAATATTTTCTGACTGAATATTTGCTGTTGCCAGCTCTGAGTGGCTTTGCACAGGAACACACACAGGGAAGGAAGGACACGTGCACCCACTCAACGCCCCATCACCTGCATGTGCTCAACATCCCTCACCAGGAAGATCGGGAGGCAGCCACAGAATCACAGAATTCTCTGCTGGAAGGGACCCTAATGTCCATGTTTTTCCAGCCCCTCTGCCATGGGCAAGGACACTTTCCACTATCCCAGGTTGCTCCAAGCCCTGTCCAATGTTTATCTTTAAAAAATGCCATGTTAGACCTTTAATCCTCTGAGAGCAGGACAGAGCTCAGGGTCTGTGCAGGAAAGGGGGAATCCATTACTCTAGAGGATGCAAGACATTGACCAAGTGCACGTGACAATCAAGAACATCCCAAAACCTGTTTTCCCCTGGACTGGGCAGCACTCTCCCTTTATCAGCATTGTGATGAAGACCTGCTTCAAATTCATGCAGAACACCTTTCTCATTTCAGGAAACATCCCCAGGACAACCCAGTTCATTCTCATTCGGCCTCTCTTCAGTTGTCAATTCTTCTTCAGCTATAAAGCAGAACAATTTCCCCTGCACAGAATAAAGGGCCTTCTTTGTAGCCTTCAGCTGAAAACTAAATTTGAACATCTCTTCTGTATAAAGCAGGGAAATGAGGTGTAAAAGGGGCCCCACCCACTCACTTCAGGATTTCTAATAAGAGATGTTTCATAATCCTCCAGCAATTTAGAAAATGCTAATTACTATTGATTGAAATGAGCAGAGGCAGGATGAAAATGTTACTTGGGGTGAAGGTTCTCCCCTCCCTTGTTCTCCAGGCCATTTTGTGGAGCTCAGGATGATGAATGGCAGTAGATAAGTATGGAATAACCTTCCCTGACCACTGGCATTAATCCTTGCATGGTGCCTCGCCTACACCTGCTCAGCAACGTTCCCTCCTGCTCTTGGGATTCTCTCCACACCAACATCCGAGTGCAAAACCAGCTGTGAGCTGCCCCATGACCCAGGGCCCACAATTGTTTGGGGCTGCTCTTGCCTCATCCCAAATAACAAGAAACTTTATGGAGAGAATCACAGACTGGTTTGGGTTGGAAGGGACCTTAAATCCCACCCCTGCCATGGCAGAGACACTTTCCACTGTCCCAGGTGCTCCCAGCCCTGTTCAGCCTGGCCTTGGACTCTTCCAGGGATCCAGGGGCAGCCCCAGCTGCTCTGGGCACCCTGTGCCAGGGCCTGCCCACCCTCACAGCCAGGAATTTCTTCCCAATATCCAATGTAGATCTATCCTTCTTCAATTTGAAGCCATTCCCTGTGTCCTGTCCCTCCAGGATAATGTCCCAAGTTCCTCTCCAGCTCTCTTGGAGTCCCTTTAGGTACTGGAGAATCTCCCTGGACTCTTCTCCATGCTGAACAACCCCGCTCTCTCTACCTCTCCCCTCAGCAGAGCTGCCCCAGCCCTCTGACCAGCTCAGTGGCCTCGTCTGGACTTGTTCTGTGTTTGAGGCCCCAGAGTGGGATTCAGCACTGCAGGTGGGGCTGCACAAAAGCCAAGCAGAGATTTCTCACAAGAGAAAAGAGCCCTGCAAGATCTGTAGGGTGTGTTCCCAGCTGGATGGACAGGCTGCAACAATGTCAGCACCAGTGATCTAATGGGCAGTTTCCACTATCCCAGGTTGCTCCAAGCCCTGTCCAACGTTTATCTTTAAAAAATGCCATGTTAGACCTTTAATCCCCTGAGAGCAGGACAGAGCTCAGGGTCTGTGCAGGAAAGGGGGAATCCATTACTCTAGAGGGTGCAAGACATTGACCAAGTGCACATGACAATCAAGAACATCCCAAAACCTGTTTTACTCTGGATTGGGCAGCACTCTAAGCTCCCTTTATCAGCATTGTGATGAAGACCTGCTTCAAATCCATGCAGAACACCTTTCTCATTTCAGGAAACATCCCCAGGACAACCCAGTTCATTCTCATTCAAGTCACCTTCAGAGCCTTCTGATGGGGTCCTGCTGTGAGGGCTGGGTGAGAGGGAGTGTCAGGGTGGCAGGACATGGGACTCAGTGTCCCTAGGACAGGAATCAGCAGCAACACGAGTGCTCAGCCCTCACCCTCTGAGGGAAATAGAGTCACAGCTGAGCCCCTCATGCTCCATCCTGCCCTGGGGATGTTCCCAGGGAGTTCTGCAGGGATGGGATCCTGCCCTGCTCCTGTCCCATGGCATCCCATCAGCTCCAGCCCACCCAACCACACTCCCATGTCACAGACATCTTTTATGAAAAATCCTAAAAATTCTTTCTTTAGGATTTTTTTCTCCTGAGAAGCTGAGAGGCCTCAGGAACAAAATGTAAACATTGATTATCTGCTGCTGTGGAATGCAACAGGTGCATCTGGGATTTGTCTCATGTGGTTGTTTCTAATTAATGGCCAATCACAGCCCAGCTGGCTCGGACACAGAGTCCAAGCCACAAACCTTTGTTATCATTCTTTCCTATTCTATTCTTAGCCAGCCTTCTGATGAAATCCTTTCTTCTATTCTTTTAGTATAGTTTTAATGTAAGATATATAATAAAATAATCAATCAGCCTTCTGAAACATGGAGTCAGATCCTCGTCTCTTCCCTCATCCTCGGCCCCCTGTGAACACGGTCACACTCCCACCTGGCTGAAGTTGTCCAGGGCCTTGTGCAGGTTGGCGTGGATGCCGGTGGGAGCCTCGCTGGTGATTTTGATGGAGTTCTGCAGGATGCCCTGGGGGATGATGTGGCTCTCCGGGCACGGCGCTGGCTCGGCGCTCAGGAACACGTGGAAATCCCGGTGGCTGCCCTGGCTGAGCTGCTCCAGCCTCTTCTCCAGGGAGCTCAGCCACTTGGTCACCAGGTGGATGTTCTGTCAGGGACAAAGGGACAAGGCTTGCTCAGTGCCCCCATCACACCCCCATGGGCTGGGCAGGCACCAAATCCAGCCCACTGATGGATGCCCTCTTGTTGAAAATTGCAATGCAAGATGTTTTCAATTACCATCTGTATGGCAGATTATCTTTTGTCAAGCGGGCAGTTTGCCTTATCTCTCTCTTTGAGTGACCACAATCACTCCTCCCTCAGGAGGGGACATCTGCTGATAACAGGCTATGGAATGTCACTGCATGGCTGATAAGAACGATAACATCCCATTGGGAGATGTGAGCCCAGAGGGAGGAGCCAAGCATTGCTCCCCAGATATAATCCGGAGGTTTTGAGACACCAGCACGGCTTTCTCCACTGGATTCCCCAGAGGAACAGCAGCTGCTTCTCCTTCCACCGGATCTTCAGAGGAAGAACACATCCTTCTCTACAGGACCCCCTTGCTCCAACAGAACCACACCTGATACTTCAGCAGGACTGCAGCCACAATTCCAATTGGACTGTCACCAACACCCTGACCCACAGGGTGTCAGGTTGGGTTCTGACTCTGTCAGTGTTGTTCTAGTGTACTGCATTGTTTATTTTATCCTTTTTTTTTTCCCTATTAAAGAACTGTTATTCCCTGCTCCCATTTTTTTGCCTGAGAGCCCCTTAATTTAAAATTTATAGCAATTTGGAGGAGTGGGGAGGGTTTATATTCTCCATTTCATGGGAAGCTCCTGCCTTCCTTAGCAGACTCCTGTCTTTCCAAACCAAGACACCTCTGGAATTTGGGACTTGGCCCAGGGGTGTCAGAATTCAAGACATCCCTCTAGCTGCCCTAGGCGGCCAAGACCCATGCCAGAAGGCTCAAAGACCCTAGCGTGTAGTTTTGATTATGACCCATAGAGCAAGTTACCAACCTTATATGAAGATCTACAAGCCACAACAGTTTAAGTAGAATGATAGTGGATTTATCACAAAGTGAAAAATAAATTTTTAAAGTTTTTAGAATAGAAGTTCAAAGAACAAAATAGAAGAATCTAAGTGTGTCCAGCCTTCTTCTTCTTAGCCTCCATCTTCTGCTGTAATGTTGGAACTTTCAAATTAGTTTAGAGTAGAAGCTCACTATCTAACATAAGTGATAAGTTATTAGAAAGTAATTGTAAATATTGTACACGTAGTTTTTAATAAAAAAAAATAACACCACCCCAGAAGTGAGTAAAGTGCCTTGGACTGTCTTGCTGAGCAGACCTCAGCTAAACAAGAAAAAAAATTATAGATAAGATACAATTAACAACCTTAAACCAAAAACTGAAAAGCTCTAACTCCTTCTTCGAGCACCAAGCTGAAAAAAGAGACTTTCTAACGTATCTCAAAATCACTCTAACCATCTAAAAATCTGAACACAGGGGTGCCTGTGTGCAGCTCCCAGCCCCAAAGAGCCAGGTGCAGCATTCAAACTTTGAATTTGAAAATTCAAAATAATCAGTATAAATCAGCAGCAGAGCAGCAAGTCACAGCTGGGCTGGTTGGGCTCTTGGTGCTGGGATTCTCCTCATTTCAGCAATACCAGCTGAGCTTACTCCTGGGGAGAAAAAATGTTATTCCTGGGGAAAATAGTTGTTATTCTTGGGGTGTAAAGTTGTTATTCCTGGGGAACAGAGTTGTCATTCCTGGGGTGTAGAGTTGTTACTCCTGGTTGTAAAGTTGTTATTCCTGGAGAGCAGAGTTGTTACTCCTGGGTGTAAAGTTGTTATTCCTGGGGAGTAAATTGTTATTCCTGAGGAAGCAAAGTTGTTATTCCTCCCCCCAGCCCCACCAAGCTCAGATAAAAACATTTTCATCATTCTGATCAGAATTACAGTGAGGACCCTCCATAGCAGCTCCTGAGCAAACAAGTCAAGCAGGTGATTTCACAAAGTCCTTTAACACAAAAGGATTTATTTATTTATTCATGCAACTAATTGGACACATCCCTCAGAAGATTAAGCAGAATCATGGGGAGATGGTGAAATGGATGAAGTTAAGCCTCAGTTTTTCCCCTGGAGTCCTGTACAGCATTATAGTTTCCAGGCAAGAAAACAGCTTTTTTTTGTTATATTAGGAATGGGATTTGTGGGCTAAACTACCCTTGTGTGGAAGGCAGGTGTGCAATCCAAACTGGCTGTGTTCACAGGCACTTGGGATGGTGATTTATCCCAGCCCAAGAAAGGACAAGGAACTTGCTAAACCTGAATTAAAAGCAGCCGCCAGAAAGATAAACTGCTTGGAGGTGGCAAAGAAATTACATAAAGAAATCATATTAGAGGCTGAGAATAAATATATATCACCTATAACTGGGGCTAGAAAGAGCTCTCATGGTTAAATAGCAGAGTAATGGAGATTATTAGGAGTAAAATTACATTCCTCAGAAAGTGGAAGTTGTGTCCAAATGAGAAAAAACAGAAAAGAGCACAAAACCCAGCCATGGTAAAGTCAAAAAGTACTTCCAAGAAGCAATTTTTTGAAAACCATAAAAGCTAATAATAAAGCCTTTTTCCAGAAATCAGGAACCTACCAGACAGTCTATAAAACTGTAACATGATCAAGGTCTGCAGGGAGTGCCCATGGAAGGCCAGGCCAGCACAAAGCAGCCCAAATTTGCAGGAATATTCCCTGGGGAGGCTCTCACTGTTCCAGCCTGGTGGAATCACTGAAACCCTGAGGCTGGAGATGCTCCTGGAGATCCCCCATCCCACCCTCCTGCTCCCAGCAGGGTCACCCAGAGCAGGTTTTTAACTGGGTCCAGTTGGGGTTTTGGATTTTTGCAAGGCTGAAGTCTCCAGAACCTGTCTGGGCAGCGTGTGCCAGTGTTCAACCACACTCACAGTAAAAAAATTAAATTAAAGAAATAGTATAAGATAGTGAAATGAAATGAATGTTGAGGGGAAATTTGTATCTCAATTTTAACCCTTTGCTTCTTGCTCTTTCACTCAGCTCCACTATGAAAATTTTGATTCCCTCTTCTACCAGGAGGGATCTAAACACACCAATAAACCAAATTTTCCAAATCCCTGCTGTCTCTGAGGCAAACCCCAGCTTTTGGAGGTTAAATAACCCCAGCCTCTCCTCATATAACAGATGCTTCAATCTCTTAATTGTTGCAAGGACTCTTAAGCTGAAGCAGTAGATGAAGAGCTGTTCAGAGGGGTCCATGAGGTAATAAATAAGAAGAGGTCTCTGGGAGCAGATGGGCTCACCCCAAAGGACCCCACATGTGCAGGGTGTGCAGCACAGCTCAGGAGGCAGCAGCCAGCCTGGCAGGGGCTCCAGCAGGACACGAGTCACTCCCCAACAGCACCAGCTGGCAAAGAACAGCGATCTCAAAGCACTAAGGCCATTTCAGAGAGCTCAGATGTGTGAGGATATCACAGTCTGGGCTGGTGTGTGGGTGGGGTGCAGGCGCTGTGGTTGTCCCCAGGCTGGGTTTGAGCAGTGCTGGACACTGGAGGGGTCAGTCAGTCCCTGCTGGGCAGGGTGGACACGGCCAAGGACCAGCCTGGGGGACAAGGAGCTGTCTCAGCTGTCCCCAGGGATGTCCCAGCCCATGGAATCCTGCTCAGCAGGAGCAGGAGAACTCAGGAATGTTGGCAGGGAGGGTGTTTGCCTTCCCCAGTCATCACAGGGTGTGACAGAGCCCCTGCCTGCCTGCCTGGGGAAATGGGGAATGAATTCCTTACTTGGCTTCCCTGCCTGGGCAGCTTTGGCTTTCCCTGTTGCATTGTCTGGATCTCAGTCTCCCTTTTAACCCCACATTCTGCTCAATCCCACCCCTGGGCAGTGAGGGAGCAGCAGGTGGGGCTCAGTTTCCACCCGGGGTTAAACACAGCAGCTCATCCCCATGAACTCCCTTTTGGGGGCTGGAGAGGGGATTTCCCCAGGCACCCCCACAGCAGCAGCAGGCCCTGCACGGAGCAGGAATTGTCTCTGTGGGGTCCCTGTATCCCCAGGCATGGATTTTGATCAGCACCAGCTCTTTATCTTCCCCAAACCAGTATTGCTGAGGTAAAAGGGAATTTCTCACAGGCTACCAACCAGTTAAAACACAGCCAACAGGGGTAAGGAGGCTACTGATGGAGTTTTAACTCCTCACCATATCAAAAAAGCATCTGAAAGAGCAAATGATTGGTGAGCTGACAAAATAACTCATAAGACAAAGCCATTTCAAGTGTTGCAAATAAAGGCTGGTAGTGAAGAGCTGCAGGAGGATGCCATCATTCTAAGTGACTGGCAATGACACTGCAGCAGGAATTCACTGGTGATAGATGCAAAGTAATGCGCTCAGGAAAACAACCCCAGCTACAGATACACACACTGATGGCTTCAAAATTAACTATTATCACTCAGGGAAGGGAGCTCAGAGTCCTCACAGTTATTTCCTGCAAATAACAGCTCAGTGCTTAGCAATGCAAGAGCAGAGGGACAGAGAATAAAGCTGCAAACGGGATTTTGCCACTCCATAAATCCATGGTGGGCCTTCATCTTGTAAACAGCACCCAGCTCCCACTGCTCTTAAATCCTGAAGGATTTAACTCCCACAAAAGGAGACACTCCACCAGGAGGGACTCACCCATTGGAGAGAGCAGAGCCTGGGGTGGAGGGAGGGAGTGAAGGGCGAGCAGAGCGGGCTGCAAGAAAGTGGAAGTGCATTTTCATATGACACAGAACTAAACTGCCAATTTACTGCTTCAGGGTGTTTGGGGACTTGAGAGAACCACAGAGTGCAGCTGAGCTGGAAGTCACAGAGAGAAATAGAATTGTTAATGCTGGAAAAAAGCTTTAAAAAAAAAAAAAAAAGCTTTAAACTCAGCAAATCCATCACCCCAGCAGCACCAGCATGCCCAGCAGGAACCCAGGTCCCCAGTGCCACAGCCACAGGGGTTTTGAGCCCTTCCAGGGGCGGTGATCCCATTACTGCCCTGTTCCCAGACCCCTGTCCCATTCCCTGAGGCTGTGCATGTGCTGGAGCTGGGCTGGCAGTGCCAGGGGCTGTGCCACACAGGGACACCCCAGGGGCTCCCCCAAGGGAGCACAGAAACCCCTGCTGGCTTTCCAGGTGAGCCAGGGATGGACAGATCCCAGCTGGGAGTGCAGAAGAGGATGAACACTGTGGAAAGGAAAAGCTGAGCTGCTGCAGGCTGGGACAGAGAGGTGGCTGCTGTCCCTTCTGTCAGGATTTGGAGCTGCTGGAGGGATGGGTCAGCTCTCAGAGAGGGACTGAAGGGTGTGAGCCAAGAGAATTGTTGTTTGGGGAAGCCACAGACACTTTGCTGCCTCCAGTTCTGTTACCCCAAATCTGATTGATGTGCTGGGAACAATATTTTTATTTAGAACTGCAGAATTTCAGTCTCCTCACCTGGAGAGATTTAGGGTTGTGCTCACACTGCGTGGATGAGATGGAGTTTGGGGTGTGGGGGGAAATGAGAGGAGATGCCTGGGCAAAGGGATTGCTCTGGGGTTGTTTTCTCACAAACAAGGACTGTGTGAGGAGCAGTAGGCAAAATGCAATTACACCTGAGTACTGCTGCACCACTGCTGGACTGATGCATTCAGGATTTCAGAATTTCAGGATTTTGGGAGATAGATTATCCCCAGGGTCCAGACAACCCCTTCACTCTACAAACACAAGTCAAACAAGGAGGAAGGAGTGGACAGAAACCTGCAACCAAAGTGGTACCAACACCACAGAGATTTAATAAAGCTGGGAAAGAGCTCAACAAAATATCAAAAGAAAAATCGTGCATTAAGTATTGGTTTAATCATAGTCTGCATATCTGACCTTAAGTGTTTTCATCTCTAATTGGTAGTTTCTTCCCACATCTGCTTTTGTGGTGTTAGATGCCTCAAAAATAATTGCTTTTGCTTGTGTTGACATGACACCAGTGATCATTATTTGTGGGTATCACTGCCTGCTAACAGCCAACTTAGAGAATATTTCCAGTCCAGTGATAATTGAGTGCATTTATATCCTGTCCTTTTGTGATAGAAGGGATGAAAAAGAGGAATAGATGCAGGCAAACATGGGCTGGTACTAAGAATTCATAACTCAAATGAATGTATCTGCCCAGGCCAGACAGGGACGCTGCAGAAGGGATTCACAGGTTGGAGAGAAACTTTGCAAATTAATTCTCAGCAGACAGGTAACAAAACCTGAAAGAACACACCTAATGAGAACATGTGGTCAGAGGAATTGAGAGATGTGTCAGTTATCAGTAATTGAGAGATGAGTGAGTTGTCAATAACTGAGAGATGTGCCAGTTATCAGTAATTGAGAAATGTGTCAGTTATCAATAATGAGCCAGAGGGAGCAATGTGAAACAGCCCCCTGCACACTGACCATCCCCACTGACCATCCCCTGCACACTGACCATTCCCTGCACACTGACCATCCCCACTGACCATCCCCTGCACACTGACCATCCCCACTGACCATCCCCACTGACCATCCCCTGCACACTGACCATTCCCTGCACACTGACCATCCCCTGCACACTGACCATCCCCACTGACCATCCCCTGCACACTGACCAGCCACACTGCCCATCCCATGCCCCCAGCCCATCCCCACTACACATCTCCATCTCCACTGCCCATCGCATCCCATCCCATTCCCATCCCATCCCATTCCCATCCCATCCCATCCCATCCATCCCATCCCATCCCATCCCATCCCATCCCATCCCATCCCATCCATCCCATCCCATCCAATCCCCCATCCCAATCCCAATCCCATCCCATCCCATCCCATCCATCCCATCCCATCCCCCATCCCATCCCCATCCCCATCCCATCCCATCCCATCCCCATTCCCATCCCATCCCATCCCATCCCATCCCATCCCATCCCTATCCCATCCCATCCATCCCATCCCATCCCATCCCAGCCCCTCCCTGTGCCATTTCCCCTCTCAGGGCAGTGCTGCAGGGCTGGGCTGGGCTGCACATGCAGGGCCATGGGAGCACCAGAGGATTCCTTTGGGAGTTCCCAGCCGAGCCCCTGTGCTTGCACAAGGCAGAACATGGATCACAGTCAGCATTGCCATGGCAACCATCGGGAACAGCACCACACGGACACGGAGCAGCACAGGCTCCCCTCCTGTGCTGGCAGCACCTGGGGACCCTGCCCTGCCTCAGAGTGCCCCTCTCCTCCAGCCCTCCTCACAAATCACTCCTGCAGCAAAGAGAACTGAGGTTTGTACACAGCCTCGTTCTCTGGGAGACCTCAGGGAAAACATTCCCTGGTTTTCCATCCCTGTGCCAGCCAGGCTGCACAGCCAGAGCCCGCCCAGCCCTGCCCCTGCTCACTGCGGGGTGCTGGGGGACCCCAGGGGACAGGGAATGGCACTGCAGAGCCCAGGGCATGGCATGGGCAGGAGATGTCACCAGCCTGGCCTGGGATGTGGTGTCAGAATCACAGAACCATGGAAAGGTTTGGCTTAGGAGGGACCTGAAAGCTCATCCAGTTCCAACTCCTTGTCATGGGCAGGGACACCTTCCCCTGTCCCAGGGACACCTTCCATTGTCCCAGGGACACCTTCCACTGTCCCAGGGACACCTTCCACTGTCCCAGGTGCTCCCAGCCCCAATGTCCAGCCTGGCCTTGGGCACTGCCAGGGATTCAGGGACACCCTGTGCCACAGCCTGCCCACCCTCCCAGGGAACAATTCCTTCCCAATATCCCATCTAAACACACTATCTGTCATTGGGAAGCCATTCCCTGTGTCCTGTCCCTCCATCCCTTGCCCAAAGTCCATCTCCAGCTCATTCCCTGTGTCCTGTCCCTCCATGCCTTGCCCAAAGTCCATCTCCAGCTCATTCCCTGTGTCCTGTCCCTCCATCCCTTACCCAAAGTCCCCCTGCAGCTCTCTCAGAGCCCTTCAGGCCACAGTCAGTTCACTTCAGAGCATTCCTCAGCCTGAACACCCCCAGCTCTCCCAGCAGAGCTGCCCCATCCCTCTGCTCATCCTGGAGCCTCCTCTGGACCCGTGCTCCAGGTGACCCTGCTGGAGCAGAGGGGTCTCCAGGTGATCTCCAGAGGTCCTTCCAACCCATCCTGGGACTCTGTGGTTTCTGATACAGTGATGAATCTCACACAGTTTTGCTCCAGGAGCTCACTGTTATTCAATTTAATCCATGAACCTGACTCAGTGAAGCAGCAACCTAGGAAAATGGAAAGATGCTCAAGAATTAAATTAACTTGATCACAAGAGAGGGAAGTGACATTTTGGCTAATGGGTGACGACTACAATTAAATTGGGAATATCTAATGTCTGAGCTCTTCCCTGCATCAGTGCATTCAAACATGCATCTGAACAAACACAAACAGATTTCTTTGTGTCTTTGCTGTTAAGCTGATCAACCCCATGTGGTGACTGGGATGGCCTCTGGATCAGCAAAGGCTTCTGAGAGGGAGACAGAGCAGACACAGCTGGTGCTAACTCATGGCTGAGGGCAAAGCTCCTTCCTGCCTGCACAGAGGACACTGCAGCAGAAGTGAAACCAGATCCATGGATAGCTGGGCATGGGAACGCAGAGATCTCAGAGGTGGGGAGACACCTCTGGTATCCCCAGTCCCAGCCCTCAAAGCAGGGCCAGGCAGTGCAGTGGCCCAGGAACAGGCCCAGGTGCTTTTGGATGTGTCCAAGGATGAAAACACCACAAACTCCACGGGCAACTCCATCTTCACATGGGAAAAAAAAAGATGGTATTTACATTTAAATGCAATTTCCTGAATTCCAGGTTGTCCCCATCACCAGACACCACTGGGAGAGCCTGGTCTTTACTCCCCACCCTGCAGGGTGATGGAATCATCTGTTCTCCAGGCTGCACAGAGCATCTCCAGCTGTGGGCTGAGCTGCTCCTGCCCCGCAGAGCCACGAGGAGCTGGCAGCGAGCTCTGCCTGCACCCCCCAATGGAGCTACCCCTTGCTCAAAGCCCTCCAACCCTCTGAAAGGTTGCTAAGGAGACCCAGAGGCTGAACCTGCTACAAATGGGGGTTTTGTGGAGCTCAGAGATCAAGCTCAGCCCTCCAGCACCAATGACAGGAGCAGAGCAGCTGCTGGGCTTGAGCTGGGCTGTCCTGCAGCCCTCAGGTAACAAAGGCTTCTTTTAAAGGCTGCATTTTGGCCTCAGGGGCTCCTATTCTGCACTTGGACCATTTGTATTTGTAGAGAATCATTTTAGCTGTGGGCTTCACTCATTTGTCAGCACCCTGTACCAGAGCTCAGCAAAGCTGAAGCCACCAGACAGGAACAACACTGGTGCTGAAGGGGCAGGGAGTGCTGGCCAGGCTCTGCCAGTGTGAGGGGGATTATCTTCCCATGGAAATGGAGGATTGGGAGGTTTTCTGCTGTTCCCTCTCATGAAATGAGTAATTTGTGAAAATCTCCATTTCCAGAGTGAGCTGAGGAACTTTTCCCAGGGTGTTTTTGTCCTTTTTTTGCCTCCTGTGGTGTCAGAAGGCACCAGGACTGAGAGGAAGTGGCCCTAGGACAGCCCTTCCCAGCACAGCAGTGATCCTGCTCCTGTCATCCAACAAAAACCTCCCAAACCTCATTCCCTGGCTCATTAATGCTCCAAGCACATGACTCTCATTATGTCTGGTCCCAATCAAGGACCAGTAATGAGCCACATGTGAAAAAGCCACCCAGATAATCCCCTCAAGTGTTTGTCCTGGAGAACGTGTGTGTGAGGAGCTCTGCTCCACGTGAGCTGAACTGAGCTGTTGGTCAGGGATGATAAAATACAGAAGCAAAGCTAACAGTTGCTTTTTGTCTGCTCAAAAACAAATGGGAAGCCTGGGTATAACTGTGCTGTGGGTGGGATACAGCCTTCAAATAATGAGTTTAATTAATCTGGCTAAAATCACCCTGAGATCTGCTCTGGCCTCTCTTTTATTATTAATGCAATGATCCACAAATCCTGTGGCACTTTCGTAAATTGAGTCATCTGTGTCATTCCAGATCTTGTACAAACACTCCTGGAGCTGTTTGTGAGGCATTTGTCACCAAAGCCTCTCAGGAATGATCTTGCTAGATAAACCAAATGGCAAATCCTGCTCTGATCCAGCCCTGACTGAGGGCACGACCCAATCATCCCATCCCACCCCTCCATGGCAGGGACCCCTCCCATTGTCCCAGCCTGGCCTTGGGCACTGCCAGGGATCCAGAGACAGCCACAGCTGCTCTGGGCACCCTCCCAGGGAGGAATTCTTCTGATTTAGCCTTCAGTGTCTGCCTAACCTCTTACTGATTGCTCTGACCACCAGAGAACATGGGAATGGATGCAATAAAAACCCTTCAGGCCCCCAGTGCTTGTCTGTTAGCACTGAAACAGCACATGGAGCCTGGCACTGCTGACAGATCCTTTACAGCAGCACACCAGCATTGTAGAAAATAACTTTTCACTCTGCATTACTGAACGGCTCAAAAAGCTGCACATTTCCATCTGCACCACCTCAAAGGCAGATGCCAGGATTGCAGCCCTCTGTATATTAAAAGCTCTAGAGGAGTTCAGCATTGTTTACCTCAGAGGGAGCTTGCAAAAAAAAAAAAAGAAAAGGCAAAAAATTAAGATCACAATATCAAGGATATTTAATTTCAATTCATAAACAGGCCTGAGGGCTCAGATCAGGGCTCAGAGCTTTGTCTTAATCTAATTTTATGCAAACAATTCAGTGATAATGAAAGTTTATATAATCCACATCAAGGAAATCAGAGGGGTTCCCAAAACCTGTCATGAGAGCTGACATCACCGAGTGCACATCAGCAAACCCAAACCCTCCCTGAATGAGTGGCTCCAGAGAGCACCTGACAGAGGCAGAGCTCCCCTCACACCCCAGAGGCTCTGAGGAGTTCTGTGGGGCTGTGATGAGAGCTGGCAGCATTTCCCCAGTTTGGGATGCTCTGGGGTATTGATGCAGGGCGTCCTCAAGGTAGGGAATAATGAGCTCTGACCCCCTGATTCAGGAGGCTGAAAAAAGTATAAAGCTTTATTAAGATATACTATATTACACTAATACTATGTTATAATATACTATAATCATACTATAATATTATTAATAATAATACTATTATTATTAATATTATAGTATTATTTAGTATAGTATATAATAATATATTATTATTAATACTTTAGTATATAATAATAATAATAATAATAATAATAATAATAATAATAATAATAATAATAATAATAATAATAATAATAATAATAATAATAATATAGTAGTATATACTATACTAAAGAAATACTAAAGAAAAACCCATGGCTGTCCCTAAAAGTCATGACACAGCTTTGACCCAATTGGCCAATCCATCCAAACAACCCTCACTGGTGTCCAATTAACAAATCCCTCTCAGTAAACAATCCCCATAACACATTCCACATGTGCCAAACAACAGGCACAGCAAGCAGAGATAACAATTGTTTTCTCCTTTCCCTCTGTGCTTCTCACTGCCTTCCCCAGGAGAAATCCTGGGAGAGGGAATTGTGTGTCTGCCTTCTTCAGGAAAAATCCTGAGAAAGGGAATTATGTCTCTGCTTTCTCCAGGAAAAATCTTGGGAGGGAATTACGTCTCTGCCTTCCTCAGGAGAAATCCTGGGAGAGGGAATTATGTCTCTGGCTTCCTCAGGAGAAATCCTGGGAGAGGGAATTCTGTCTCTGCCTTTTCCAGGAAAATCCTGTCTCTCTCTGTTCAGAGAATGTGAATAGCACGCAGGGGAGCCAGCCCTGCAGAGTTCCTCCCTGAGTGGCCCCTCCGTGCTCTCTGAGGGGCAGGGGCAGAGGATGAGCCCAGGGGCTCTCAGAACAGAGCTCTCCATTCAGTCATGGAGCAAACAAAGGCACAGGGAAGTGTGGAACAGGTTCCTGCACTGTACACATGTCACAATTCACTAGTACAAGTGAGGCTGTGATGGTCCCATAACTGATCTCAGAGTGCAGAAACAACACAGAGGGGATTTCAGCATTAATAAACCAATTGCAGTTTGCCTATTCTTCTCCTCCTGGAGGAGGTGTGGCATTATATTTAGCAAGCAGAGCATAAAATTCAGCTTTACCTTTTGCACTGAGGTTTTCAGTCATTTTGTGAAGGGACCAAAACTACGACAGGGAGGGGCAAACTTGAGTTACACAATCCCACAGCCTTTGCTGTGTTCCCCTTCGCTTCCCTGGGTGGGTAGTTTCTTCAAGTTGTCCCTCCCTTCTCAGACAGTCCAAGTCCAGATACACACATACTGAAATGGTTCTTTTGTGAGGGGACCAAAACCACGACAGGGAAATCCTGATTTAAGTTACACAACTACACAGCTCTTGCTTCCCTGGGTAGGTGAAGGGACTAATCTGCCTGGGAGGCTGAAATTTGCTTAATTTCTTCAAATTGCCCCTACAAATTTCTTCAAATTGCCCACCACCAGCTCCAGGAGGAGAAACCCAACCTGACAGAGCCTGATCCCAGGCAGAGGTGGTTGCTGGGGACACACAGGTGACACTGTGTCCTCATGGAGGGGACACCAAGCTGGGAGACGGGCAGGACTGGCCCCAGCCCCTTACCTGGAGGATGACCCAGTGACCCTCCTTTGCAGCCACATCCAGAGCTTGTTCCGCCACCACCTCCTGGCCTTGTCCAAGGGAAACATTGTGGAGGTTCCTGTGGTTGAAGGTGTAGCCCAGCTTCCTCCCTGGGAGGGAACAAGGAGTGAGTTCAGGTACCAAACCCTCACACAGGAGCTGTCACACTCCTGATATCACTTCTCTTGGCTCTCACCCACTCCTTGCCCAAGAGCTCACCCAGCAGCAGCTTCCCCCAAACTCTTTTAATTACAGCGCAGGATCCACACAAAAGTACCTTATTATGAAGTGCTTCTTGTTTAAAGAACATTATTCCCCTGCAACCTGGTGTAAAAACGCGTTTTATAGTGATAAGAAATTAAAATCTTTTCCTGCTGATTATCCAGGCTTTGAACACCCACACTGGGTGGGGAAAAGCCCCTGCAATGCAGGCTGGGTGCAGCAGCTGGGCTTGGAGAGGGCAGCTGGAATGAGACCAAATCCCTGGGAGCTTCTTCAGGCAAGGCCTCCCAGGTGTCTGGAGCTTGGAGAGCAGAGAGAAACCCTCCAGGTTTCTCAGCAAAGCCCATGGGAAGGGGTAGTTTGGGACAGATCCCAGTGTCCCTCCAGGGCAGGCTCACTCTGCAGTGATGGGAAGAGGAAATCACAACTGATGTTCATTTATCACTCATCCCCTGCCTTGGGGTGGTGCCCTGGCTCTGGGATTTGCCCCATCTCTGTGATTTTCCCCTCTCCAGGCAGGTGCAACCCCACTGCCCTGCCATTCCCTGCCCTGCTGCTCTTCCTGTCCCCTCACTGGTCTCTGATGATCCTTCGGCCTCCCCTGGTCCCTCTGGAGCATCCCAGTGGCTCAGATCATTTCTGTGCTCATGGCTGCAAATCCCCTGGCCAGGTTTTGGTTCTGTCCCTCACAGACAGAGCACACTGCTGCTCCTCTCACAGCACAACCAGCTCTCCCTGCTGTGTGCGCCTCAGAAGAAAACCCCAATGTGTGCAGCAGGAGGGAACAGCCCCACAAACATGCTCAGGATGGGTTTGGCTCAGCCAGGGAGCCAGGACTCATCCCCACAGTGATCCCTGGGGATTGCCCACACTTATCTCTGCATGCAGGTTTGCCTTCCTGCAGATGGTGTGCCCTGAATTCCCAACTCCTGCCAAAAGCAAGCAAACTTCAGAGAGAAGCAAAGAAAGATTTGTCTTGCAAGGCTTAGGAACCGTCTCGTGGTACAGCACTGGGAACAGATGGCCATGAGGAGAAGAAACCTCCAAACCCCAGCTCTCTGCTGAGCCTCACCACAGCTTCCCCTGGGACACAGCTCTCCACACATTTCAGAGTTCCCAGCTCTCTTTCCCACCATCTCTGGCTGCTGCCAGCTTTAAAAGCTGCTGATCTTCTCCTCTGCATTCACGATCCTTTGCCTGGAGAGGGGATGGGGCAAATCAGAGAGCCAGGCTGTCACAGACAGCTTTTGTGAAAAATCCTTTCCTTAGGATTTTCCTCCTGAGAAGCTGAGAGGCCTCAGGAACAAAATGTAAACATTGATTATCTGCTGCTGTGGAATGCAACAGGTGCATCTGTGATTGGCCCATGTTGGTTGTTTCTAATTAATGGCCAATCACAGCCCAGCTGGCTCAGACAGAGAGTCCGAGCCACAAGCCTTTGTTATCATTCCTTCCTATTCTATTCTTAGCCAGCCTTCTGATGAAATCCTTTCTTCTATTCTTTTAGTATAGTTTTAATGTAATATATATCACAAAATAATAAATCAGCTTTCTGAAACATGGAGTCAGATCCTCCTCTCTTCCCTCACCCTGAGACCCCTGTGAACACAGTCACACCAGGGCACCCCCCAAGCCAGGAGATGAGCAATAAATGAATATCAGTTGTTATTTCCACTGCAGAGGGGTATCAGTGAGCCTGCCCTGGCAGTGCCAGCCCTGCTCCCTCCTTGCTGCCTGCAGATGGGAGGGGATGGGCACTCAGGGAGGGCACAAAGCCCTTCCAGCCCAGCAGTGTTTGCTGCAGAACCCTCCCTGAGATGCCAAGGAAAGCTCCCATGGGTGGGCAGCATCTGCAAGAAGGTGACTTCCATTCACAGGAATTATCCTGAATTTAATAAAACCTAATGAAGGACAGAGAAATACTAATAACAAACAAAACCCCAGCGAGGCAGCTGGAAGGCCAGTGCAGCTGCTCTGTGGCAGTGATTTTATTTAATTTCTTCTCTTTTTTGCCTTTTCCTGCTGTAACTTTTCTGGCTGGCTAACCCCAGGTGCTCAGCTACACTCATCTTTACAATTCCAATTAAAGCACTCATGCTTGATTTTAGTGCTTCATTTCCCATACAAGGAAATAACAGGGAGAGACAGGATCACCAAGGTGGCTCCAAAGGGAAGCCAGGAACACCACAGGAGCTTCCTTTTGGGGTGTTCCTTCAATTTCCAGTAATGGCACCTGCTTTGGGGGCAGAACGAGCCTGAAATGCAAAGCTAAGCCCAAGAATTCCCTGGAATGAGCAAAGTTTAACAGCTCTGACAGCTGCTCCTGGCCATGGTGGTAAAAGCTCACTCAAACATTATTTTGGGTGCATTATGGAGAGGAAAAAGAATGCACAAGTCATTGTGCCAGCCTGGATGATGTTTTGTCCTGTCCAAGCCCAAAGGCATCAGACTCCTCTGCTCCAGAGGGACGTTCAGGCTGAAAATGAGAATTTTTCCAGAGTGGAGCCAAGACCCGGAGTAAATTCCACACAAGGGCAGCTTGGGAGCACAGCAGTGGCTGCAGCCATTGGGGACAGTGGCATCAGTGCCTTCCCAAGGGAGGCATCTCACAGAAGGCCCTTTGCCTTTGGAGCCAGCTGACAGCTCCACAGCTGAGCATCCACATGGAAATCAGCTCAGGAAAGATGGCAGGAAAGCTGGAAACTTTGCCACAAAGCAGCAATCTGTTACAGGGAGCTGTTGCTTATTTTTAGTGATCATAAAATCACAGAATAGCAGGTTGGAAAGGACCTCAAGGGTCCTCTGGTTCAACCTTTCTTGGCAACAAGCATCTGACAGTGTGTGAGAGGTCTCTGATGTAAATTACAGGTTGTGCACAAACCCAGCTCAGAGACCCCTGCACTGTGAACCACCCTGGGAATCCAGGCAGGGCAGGAAAAGCACAAATTTAATTTAAACTTCAGATGAAAATCCAAAAAAAAACTTTAAGAAAAACAATAAAACCAAAGCAAAATCCCATCGCATCCTCTCACAATTATCTATTTTTAACAAATTACTTCATTATCTACAAAGAGATGAGGGAAAAAAAACCCAAACAAAACAGGCATGTCGTGCTAAGATAATAATGCAGCAGATAAATAGCAATGCTGTGCTGTGCCTGGAGACAGGATTGATTTACCATGTTTCTCCACATCCTTCAGTGGGTCCACTCCTGGGGACAGGATAAAAAACATCGGGGTGCCAGGCCCTGATTCCTCAAAGGTCGTTGCAAAATCCAGGGATCTCCCCACCACGTATTTGCTGCCCAGCTTTTCTTCTACAAAATCTCTGCCAGACAGAAAAAATAATAAATTGCCACTTTGTTCAGAGAAATGCAGATTCCCCTGCAAATAATCAATTAATTATGATGGAATCCCAGAATGAAGGTTTGAGAAGACTCCCAAGGTTATCAAGTGTGACCATTGCCAAGCACCAGTGTGTTCACCATGAAGCCATGTCCTCAAGTGTCCCATCCACAGGTCTTTTGAGCACTCCCAGGGGTGGTGCCAGGGTTTGAAAATCATTCAGCTGGAAAAGTTTTCCCCTAATATTCAATCTAAACCTCTCCTGGTGCAACTTGAGGCTGTTTTTTCTGGTCCTGTCCCTGTCTCTGGAGCAGAGCCTGACCCCCATGGCTGTCCCCTCCTGTCAGGAGCTGTGCAGAGCCAGAAGTTCCCTCTGATCCTCCTTTTCTCCAGGTTGAGCCCTTTCCAGCTCCCTCAGCCTCTCCTCATACAACTTGTCCTGCAATTAGTCTTCATTTTGATCCTTCAAATGATTTAGCAACTGAAATTAGGAAAATGAGCAGGAAATAGCTGTGGAGAGGCTCTGTAGGCTGGGCTGTCCCTCAGCAGCAATGCCTGGTGCTCCATACAGGGCTGGGATGCCACAGGAGAGCCTGGCAGACAAAGGGAAGAGGAGGGGAGAGCAGTGGGAGCTGCGTTTGGAAGCACAATACAAGCACTGACTCAGGAATCTCAGGAGGGAAGAAATGAGTTAAGGTACAAGATACGAGAACCCGCCGCGTGTTGTGCAAGCCAAGCAGCCTTGCAGAGGAAGCAGCCATCCACAGAAAGTCCAGATGATTTACACAATTGCTTTGATCTGCAAAGCTGAAAGGGAAGAGCTCTAAGAATGTCTGGAGCATGGAGCCTTAGCATGAGAGTGACAAGGGAAAATTCAAAGGAGTGAACAGGGAAAGGCTCAGCTCCACAGCAGCTGCCGGAACAGAGTGCGGTGCGTGGAGAATGTTCTGGCTGGATTCCCCCAGGGTGAGCTCCTGACATCAGTGCTTTGCAAAAAGAGAGACACTGAGCACTGATTCAAAGGTAGCAATGCTATATTCAAACCCCAGGAATGCTGCTGCAGCTCAGATGGATTACTCAGGCCTTTTGAAGGCAGCCAAATTCTTTCTAAGAGAGCTGAGAACCTCCTTCAAGGACTGGTGAAAGGCAGTTGGAATAGAAATGCCTAAGGGATTGCAAGTAAAAAAATAAAAAAAGCTTCCACATTTTTGGTACCTCTCCTTCAAGAAGATTTTTCTGTTCAGGGTCAAGATTTGCTTGAAGATTTTTCTGTTCAGGGTCAAAATTGCTGCTGGAAAGGCTCAGGTCACAAAATTTAACCAAGTCCATCAGATTTAAGGTCACAACACTCTTGTTTTACTTCACATCTCAGCTCTTTGAAACAGTGCCTTGGGGACTCAGAAACACAAGGTGCTACAAGAAGCTTTTTTGCTGATGTTCTTCAATAAATGAAGGGGAAAAGAGATTTACAGAGGATAATCCTTCCTCAGGAAATTACAGTTGTTGGTGCACTGCTGGCCCTGAAGCTCTAAGGAGTGAGTCAGGGGCTTCTCCTGATGCTTCTTAGGCCTAGGGAATGAACCAGACTGGGCAAACATCCCCAGGGATCTGCTGGGAAGAGTGGCTGAAGTACCCAACTTCCCAGAGCCTGAAAGGCTGGATCATCTTAAATCCCAAAGAAATCCTACACCATCATCACAGAGCAGGGACACATGATGTGGGACACAAAGGGGCTTAGAGCTTCCTGAACAGCAGCTGGAAATGAGCTTGGGATATTCCAGGGCACCTAAAATCCCCCATGCCACAATATTACTCCTAAAATGCACCCACGGACTGGTCATGATGTCCATGGTCACCAGTGAGGTGTTTCCTGTTGGCACACTGAGCTATTGATAACTGAGTTGTATTTCAAGAAGAGTCCCCAGAGTCCTGGGGAAGGCTCAGTGAACTGTTACTGTTTGCACTTCGAGATAAGAAGCAAAACAAAACAATACAAAAACCCATTTAAATACTCCTGTGCAAACAGAAAAGCTTGATGTGCCCACACCCTAAAAATATCCAGGCAAGCTTTTGAACTTGGATTCTCTTTTCATAAAAGAGAGACAGGAAAGGGGCTGAAATTTGATATTCCTGTTATTTCTGAGCTGAGTAAGAAAGAAATTAATTATAGTTGCATAAATGCACCTAAAATTCCAAGAGCTTATTTTACTCAAGCTAAACAACAGCAGGAAAACCAATATTTTTAGCTGAGAGACACATGGAGAATCCAGCCATAAGAGTAAGAAATGAAAAAAGATGGATTGGAGAATTCAGCCATAAGAGTAAGAAATTACTATTAGTATTATGATAAACTGTAGTACTTATTCTAATAAAAAAATAATAAGAGTGACCACAGGGAGATTCCCTCAGTCTCATCTGTGTTTTTCTGTGAACCTTGAAGCACAAACAGATGCAGTTCATAGACTGAGTAAAACATCCTGCTGTCTGCACATCAGGTGGTGAAGGAATATAAACTACTGGAGAAACAGGAGCATGAGGCACATCCCAGAAATGCCAAAACATTGCCCAGAGAAGGGGAAACCAAATCCTCATGGAGTGAAAGACCTTTAGTTTGTCCTGGAACAAGAAGGTTGCTTTTGCATGACTTCAGGAAGTTTAGCCTCGCCCAGTTACCTTCACTACATAATTCACCACTACAACTTTCAGAACCAGCAGCACATAAATTTTGCATTTTACAAGAAAAAAAAAAAAAAAGAGAAAACCTCTATAAGACTTTGCTTTACTTCTACTCCTATTCTACTCCAACTCTCCTATACTTCTACTATTCTACTCCTATTCTCCTATACTTCTATTCTAAGAAGAAGCTCAAACTGATCTAGTAACTAAAATGGATATTTCTGCAGCAGATATGTAACACCTGTGTGGTGATGCTCATTTCTGACTTGGCAGGGCTGCCCCTCACCCTGCTTACTCTGCTCCATCTCTGGTGGTGTCAGGGAGTTTGGATCCCACTAAGCAAGAAATTCCACTTAAATCCCATGTGTTGATTGCCTTGCAGAGTTCAGAGGTCAATGAATCACACAATGGTTTGGGCTGGAAGGGACTTCAGGGATAATCCCATGGGCAGGGACACCTTCCACTGTCCCAGGGACACCTTCCACTGTCCCAGGTTGCCCCAAGCCCTGGACAACCTGGCCTTGGCATTCCAGGAATCCAGGGGTGTTGGGAAGGATGAAAGTTTGACAAGAAAGTCTCACAGATATGGATGCTTAGCAGAGAGATTTTAAATGTAGAGTCTGAAGAAGGAATAGAGATGGAAGCAAGTTTTGATATAGAAGAAAAGAATTGCTGAGCCAGTCTTACTGGATAACCAAGGAGGCAAAGGGTGTGTTAGTTAGAAGGGTTTTTATGGCTTAGAGCAAAGGATAAACCCACCCCAAACAAGAAGATGTTTTTACCAAGCAGAAAGATGGCACAGGCAAACAAGTCAGCAAATGTTGCAAGTAGAAAAAAGGGCTCAGAATTTTACACTGCAAGAAAACTGAAAAACAACTTCTAGCTTCAACTGTAATGTACTGACTTTTAGTGATTGGAGAATGGTAACATGAATATGGTAATTACAGTAGTTATGATAGGCTATAGATAATAGTTAAGGGATAGATTGGTTCTGCTGTATTAAGATGCTCAGCAAAGAAAAGTCTATAATGCCATGTAACCAAAACCAAGGGGTCTCCAGGCCTGCCTGCAGCTGGAGCTGACAGCTGTGGGCACAGCTCTGTCACCCACAACCCTGGACTGCTGTGACATCTTGGATGGAATAAACTGCATTTGGAGAGCCCCTGGAGTCCCACATCCCTCATTTTGGCTCTAACACAGGGCAGCCCCAGCTGCTCTGCACACCCTGTGCTGGCGCCTCCCACCCTCACTGGGTTCATTCAAAACCCTTGATAGGAAACCACACTGCAGAATTCCCACGCTAAGAATGCACTGACATTCCCAAAGCCCAGCACGCCCCTGAGCTCCTCCTGCTGCCCCCCGGGGTGTCCCAGCCCCACCTGACGGCGCAGGGGACGCGGTCGGGCCGCAGGGCGCGCAGGATGCACAGGCGCTGCAGGGCTGACTTGTTCTTCCAGTCCTGGGGGAACCTCTCCTTCTCTGGACACTCAGACTCCACAAATTTCTTCCACCGTTTCGCAGACCCTTCGATGTCCCGATCCAGGTTTCTGAATTCCTCCATGGATGAGAGCGCCTGGAAAAATTCAAGGAAGGTCAGGGAGAATAATCCTCTGTGCCTCTGGATAAATTTTCTAACTCTACTGACTCCTCGTGGTTTGCTCCACCAGGGAGCTGGAGCCTGGCACCATGGCCAGAAACCCATCAGGACCAGATTTTATCCATTCTCCTTGGGTGGCTCCAAGGAAGGGAAAGATGGTTGGATGGTTTGGAACCATCCATCTCCTTGGATGGTTCATCCAGGGAAGGATGAAAGATTTTGGCATCAACCAGCACACCCTGTTCATTACCCAAAAAGGAAAGAGTTCTCCTCTCCTGTTTAGAGCTTTCATATTTTCCAGGCTCTGCACTGCATTGGTAAATAACTCTGAGCTCCACAGAAAGTGCCAGCAAGGTCTCCTCACAGCTCAGGCACACAGAACAATCCTTTTCCAGCCCCAGAACCAAGGGCACCGCTGCAGCTTCAGCCCCAAAAAGTGCAAACAGCAGGGAATGGAGGAGAGCAACCTGGGAGGGTGGGACTGCATCACCTGGAGCTGGGATTGGACACTGAACCCCAGCGTGGAAATGGACCAGAACTCATAAAAGGGTGAGAACTCCTGACTCTGAGTCCATCCTGGGTCCATCTTGGGTGCAGCCCTGGCTGGGCTCTTGCACTGCCCCAGGTGGATCCTTTGAAGGTTTTTTTTAAATAAATCCCCACTTTATTCCTTTAACGCCATCTAGCCTCTGTTCCAGGGAGCCTCTCCTAAGCCATCATCCCCTTGCCAAATTCCCAGGGATCCAGAGAATTCCATGGAGACTGTGAGCACAGGAGTGATCCAACAGCTGCTGTTTCCATGTGTGGATTTGCACTAACGAGGAAAAATGTCAGCGACAGAAGGACTTGCTCCAAATCCAGCGCCCTATCCTGATTTCTGTGAAAAACCCAGAAACCAGAGCACCAAACACGACAAACTGAAGTTCCCAGGGATGCTGGCACAAGTTCTGACCTGCCAAGCCCTGGTCCTTGCAGCAGGGAATGTATTCAGTGCACCTCTCATGGCTGAGCGGAACACAACGGCAAATGTTGAATTCGGGGAATTCTCAGTGCAAGTGCTTATATAAAACATCTTCTCACTGTTGACTTTTGACGTGATTTACTTAAAATATCACTTCAGAACTTTGGCTGCTGCTGCTTCGAGAAGTCTCTTGGCTGATGTTAACAAGAGAGACTCTGAAAAATTGCTTTTTTCTGTCTAAATGACAGACATGTAATCAGGAATGATGGTCTCCCTCTCTCCCTGAACAACTTATTGCGGAATCATGAAAGCTCTAATTGCAAATAAAACCTCTGTATTATATAAATAAACACTAAAATTGTCATTAGTCAACAATGTTAATAGCATTTATTAGGAGTGATGGTATGAATGGGAGATGGTTCTATTTAAAAGCCAGAGGAGTGAAAGGTCTCTGGATCAGTAAACTTCTGTGAATATTAATTGCTTTTTAACAACCCTGTAGTGAATTTTTCCCTGAAACTTAGCCCAGCACTAAAGGATCCCTGTTCCCAGGCAGGAGTGGTACATTGGGGCAGCAGATGGGAACTGCACATCCACCTGTGCAGAGTATCTATTTCTGTCCACATAATGAAAAGTACTTTTGTCACTTAAGAGTTGTCATGGAAATTGAGGGAGACAAAAAATATTGGTCAAAATAGAAAATGATCCAAAGAGCTGGAGGACTCGAGCTCTTGTCTTTGCAGCCCACACTGTGATCACCTCTGGTGGCTGGAAACAGGAGGGGCTTGAGTTTATATCTCAAAATGAGACTTTTCCAGCAAAAAAGGCCTGTTTGCACCATGTCAGGGAGAGGATCCACCATCTTCTCAGAGAAAGTGGTGTTTCATTCAGTGAGTCACAGACAAGTTGCTTTATCACTTCAGCTTTCTCTGGCAGCTGCTGGTCTCAGTGAGAAGCAGCATTTCTGTGGAGCTGGAGCTCAGCAGCTCGCTGGGGTTGGCACATCCCCAGCTGAGGAGCTCTCCCAGTCCCCCACAGCTGCAGGAAACACAGCCAGGATCAGGCACTGGCTCCAGGACAGGAATCCTGGGTGCCACCACAGACTCCACACATGGCCAAGGATCTGAGGGAATGGAGGGATCTTTGTGGGGAGAACATCTGGGGGGACAGGGAGGGCACCCAGGGAGGAGAGGAAGCCCTGAGAATGCAGAGGAGCCCTTGGAGAAGAGAACAGCTCCCCAGGCCTGCTGTCACTGCTGCTGCACACGAGGAATCTCCTGCTGCCAGACACAGCACAACAAGTTCTGGACATTTATTGCTTGCTCTGATCACTAAAGGCAACTGTTCTAAGGAAGCCATCTGCTCAAACTGGCCTCAAGTTGAAGTGTTGCTTCACAAGATGTTTAAAATCTTAAAAACCCCAAACACATATATTAACACTGTGTTTTCTCCCCCTCAGTTCCAAAAGGAATTATCCTTTTAAAAAAGAGATTGTTTTGCATTTTAAAATATTTCCACAACTAAAACAGCCATCCTTAGAATCACCTGGATAGAGAACAGCTCTGGGACAAGGCAGGACAAAATCACCTCATTGCTGAGCCCTGTACAGGCACAAACAGGGTGAAAATAAAACAGAGCCAGTAAAGGCAGAGCTGCCAGAACACTCCTAACTCCCCCCAGCAGCCATGGGACTGCGTTTTAAAAGACAGAAGGAAATTAAAATAAAGGAATTTGAGGGTTTTTGTAAAATCTATCATTATCATTTGAGTCTGTAACCACCCCCCCAGCAGCCATGGGACTGCGTTTTAAAAGACAGAAGGAAATCAAAATAAAGGAATTTGAGGGTTTTTGTAAAATCTATCATTATCATTTGAGGCTTCAGGTTATATCTGGTTTTTACTTTCAGTTTTTACTAACATATCTTGCTTTTCTTTATAAAACTTGTGCCTCTGCTTTAAAAAAATATGTTCTGTAGGGAACACACTGAACATCAAACATATCTCTATAAAAATCACACAACCTGCCAACACTGAGAAGAAATTATATTTAATATTCTCCCAGTTTTAATAATCGGTGAGATGATTAAATCCTGATGATTAGTCACGATTGCACTTGCAGAATTAAGGAGCTGTGGAATTTATGAATTGAGTTACACAGTTTTTAAGCAGAGATCCACAGAGGTCATTGGTGGGCTTGAGGGGTTTGGAGTGAATTTTGTGGTGGGGTTTGGTGACCATGGTGGGATTCAGGAGAAGGTTGGACTCCAGGATCTTGAAGATCTTTTCCAACCTTAACAACTCCACAATTCTGTGATCCCCAAGCACTTTGTAAAGGTCTTACACTGTTCATGGGCACGTTTCAGCTAACATTCATAATTCCTTTCTTTCATTTTCTGCAGCTGGCCCAGGAGTCTTTAGGAAAACCAGCATCCCCACAAACAGCTGGAAAATGACAGCTCCTGGAAGAATGGCAGAGCCAGAGCTGCACCTGCCTTCCATTGATAGATTGGATCACTCAGGAAAAAGACATACAGGCAGATGAATTGCTCCATTTAAATACTACTGTTAACTAGAGGAATTAATGTAGCAGATGATGGATTATTTACAATCTCTCCCATCCTAGGTTTTGGGTTGTATTATTCATACACTGAAGGTGTTATTTTCTGTTTAGCTGCCCTACCTGAATAATTTAACTCATAAGAAAAATCTCTACCAAAGTGAAAATAAAGATTTGATGGGCTTTGCCAAGCTTCAATCAACTTTCAACACAAAAATGTTATTTTAACCCTCCTTATTTCTTTCATAAAAGCTGACTGACAAGCTCAAGGCACTGTATTTCCCTGTCTCCCTTCAAACTCCCCCTTGCTGCTTCTACATTTTAATGGGGACAGGAGGTGTGCAGAGCCTCACCACACCACTGTACGAACCCCCCCTGTTTATCTGCAGGGTCCCAGGGCATCACAACATGCAGGGTGGACACCACAAGCAGTCTGATGAGTGATGGATCAGATCTCAGCACCTTTCCTCAGAAAATTTCCAGTGAAAAATCATAAATTGAGGGGACAATGGCTTCAGCACTCATCTCCTTCCTAGCAGTGCATACTTAGAGCCAGCTCCACTTGATGGGAAAGGTCAGTAACAGAATGAGACTTAGTCACAATCTTTGTATTCTCATTGCTTACAGCCACCCACCATGTTTTCCTCATTTCGCCTGAGATGTTTCCCAGATGGGTTCATGTTGACATTTTCTCCGCATTTTCTAAAAAGGTTGTTCAAGTGGGTTTGAGAACAGGCCTTGCAAAGTCAGCCTGTTCTCCCAAGCCATGTTTTCCATCTTTCCTCCTCACTCTTGGATGCCTCTCAGCAATCAGGGACACACAGCCAGAACCAGAAGCTGGGCATGGGTCCCTGAGGGCAGCTGAAGGATGGCACTTGTGGATTGCTGAAAACTTCCCTGGATTTGGTTGTTATAAATCCCAGATGGGCCAACACACAGCAAAATTGAAAGAGAAAATATGTCCCATTTTCTGCAAGAATTCAGCTGGGCCAGCTGCTCCAGGTGTCCCTTGCTGGAAAGCTCTCAAGGTCCACTGCCTGCCACGAATATTTCCTGCATATTTCTTCTCTTCACTGACACAGGGAGCCTACTGCTTTTTCCCTTCCAGAGGAATCTCCTGGAGATCAGACCTTCCCGGCCTCTCAATCTTGAGGCCCTCAGAACTTTTCCCCTTTCCCTCTCCTCAGTCTCTTCTCACAGTTGTGTTTTCAGGTGTCTGAGTGAAGGGCAGAGGGTGGCCCCAGGCTCCTCTTGGGGTACTGGGGTCCACTGATGCTCTGTGCTCACACTGTGGGAACCAAACATGGGCCATGAGAGCCTCCAAAAATGCCATCTCACACTCCCCAGCCCAGGGAAAGTTCTGTTTTTACCTCCAGGGTTCCAGAGGTCACTGCCAGCCAGAGTCGAGCTGAGCTCTGGGTCTGCAATCTCCAGAGCTCCTCATGTGAACCCCCCCAGCCAGGGAAAGGAATAGGGGAGAGGGCTCTGTCACACACTGAGGAGCTCCAACAGGTCCTTCAGCACTCAATCAGAGAATTGTTTAGGTTAAAAAGAACCCCAAATGCCACAACCACATGGCTGTTCCCTCTCCTCCTGTCCCCGTTCCCTGGGAGCAGAGCTCTGCTCTGCTCTGTCCCCTCCTGTCAGGAGTTGTGCAGAGCCAGAAGGGTCCCCCTGAGCCTCCTTTTCTCCAGGCTGAGCCCCTTCCCCAGCTCCCTCAGCTGCTCCAGCCCCTTCCCCAGCTCTGTTCCCTGCCCTGGCCACGCTCCAGCCCCTCAATGTCCTTCCTGTCCTGAGCTGTCCCCAGCACTGGAGGTGCCCCAGCAGTGCCAGCACAGGGGATGGGCACTGCCCTGGCCCTGCTGCCACAGCCCAGGTGCCACTGGCCCCTTTCCCACCTGGGCACACCTGGATTCATGTACAGCCTCCGTCTCCAGCACCCCCAGGGCCTTTCCCAGAGTTCCAGCCCCTGTGCCCCAGCCTGGGGTTGGTGTGACCCAAGGGCATGATGCAGCCATTACTTCCCTTTCTTCCCATTTAGAGGGTGAAGAGGTTTTACACTCCAAATGCTCAGCTGACAGCAGGCTTTGTGTCAGGGAGGATTGAGAGGGAAAGACAGAGGCTTAGAGCATCCAGAAAAACTCAATTTCCACTCTGCAATCAAACCGACAAAGTGCGTCCTTAAATATTTGATGCGATCGCAATCTGTGCCATATTTCAGATAAGCATCAGATCGTTAGCCAGCAGGTTAGAAAAGAAAAGGGGAAAAAAAAAGGTAAAACCTTCTCAAGTAGCATTTCTGTGAGACATTGGGAATATTTCTCTGAGACTTGATACAGAGGACAGAAGAATGTCCTTAGGAAACTTCTAGATGAGAGCAGATAAATGCCCATTGAAGTGTCACAATCAATGTTTTCTATCAAAGATGCTCCAAAAGGCTGTACATCTGAAGAACTGAGTTAATGGAAGATATTTAATTAAGACTATGGTTTTCTTGCATAATAATAATTCTGAATGTAGGAGGGAAGCTGTGAGCTGTGAGCCTTTCCTGTCTGACCAGCCTGATCAAAGGACATTGCATATGCACAGAGAGCACAATGTATGCAGCAGATTGTGCCACAATGAATCTTGGAGAAGAATGAAAAATTTCCTCATCTAAAAAGTGCAAGAAGTGAAAGTTGGAAGAGAGATTTTTGTTCTTTTGTCAAAAAAAAAAAAAAAAAAAATCCAGTTTTCTTAAATGCAAAAGATATGATTTGGTATTTTATCTCCTAAGCCACATACGCAATCTTATCATCTGCATTCTGCAAAATTATAAATATGGAGTTAATATACGACTTTGTCTAGGGCTGTTCTCCTCCTCGAAAGCTGAATTCAGTATTTAGAGCTCATTATTCAACATCACATCTATTAAACAATGCCCTTTCAGTGGGGTTTTCATATCTACATAATGAAAATTCTTCCTCTTCAGAAAAAGATGAGGGAGATGATTGGGATAAGAAGTAATCCAGGCTGGCCAGGTGTACTCCTGCTGTGCATTAACTCACTGCACTTATCCCGTGGGACACATCTGCATTCAGCACTGAAGAGGCACTGCAGGAAATATCACAAAGGAAATCAGGCTGGGGAAATGCACATTTCCAGCTCCTGGGAACAGCCAGACATGGGGACAGCCACGTGCACCAAAGGGAGCCACAGGGCACTGTGGAGGAGCTGGAGCTGGGAGAGCCTGGCGTCCTGGGGTCCCAGGGAACAGCCTCAGAACAGCCCTCACCTCCTGGCTTGGGCCAAAACCAAAACGTTTGTGTTTGAAGACCACAAGGGCACAGCCAGTGGCTCCATCAGCAGTGGGGAAGCTGCAGAAGAATCCAGCTCACCCAGGGGATGCTCGGGTGGTCTGTACCAGGCACACACCCAGGCTCTGCTGCACCCCTGGAACACCAGCGTGGTGTGGGCAGAAGGTGGGACTGTGCCCTGTGTGAGGCTGTGCCTGAGCCAGGGTCTAAACCCAGCCCTAAACCCACACCTGCAGAGTAAGGCTGGGTCAGACATGGGCTGCAGGATTTTTTCTGTGGGTCTCAGAGCCCAGCACAGCAAGGGGAAGGTGCTGCTCCCTCCCTGCTGATCTGCTCCTCAGCCTGTGCCTCCAGGAGCTGGCCAGGCACAGCTCAGGGCGAGCCACACAATTTGCCAGCTCTGTCCTGCTGGCTCAACTTTGGCCTGGGTGGACTCTCCTGCTGTCAGGAAATGGCTGGGCATGACCCAGGGCAGGACCCTGCAGGTGGCTTTGGTTTGGGAGCTCAGGGGAGCACTGGGTGTACTCAGGGCAATAAACAACTGCTGGCTCATCTTACTGCTGAGTCTGGGTACAGTCTATGTCACAGACATCTTCTATGAAAAATCCTTTCCTTAGGATTTTTCCTCCTGAGAAGCTGAGAGGCCTCAGGAACAAAATGTAACCAATGGTTATCTGCTGCTGTGGAATGCAACAGGTGCATCTGTGATTGGTCTCATGTGGTTGTTTCTAATTAATGGCCAATCACAGCCCAGCTGGCTCGGACAGAGTCTGAGCCACAAACCTTTGTTATTCATTCCTTCCTATTCTATTCCTAGCTGGCCTTCTGATGAAATCCTTTCTTCTATTCCTTTAGTATAGTTTTAATGTAATATATATCATAAAATAATAAATCAGCCTTCTGAAACATGGAGTCAGATCCTCCTCTCTTCCCTCATCCTAAGACCCCTGTGAACACCGTCACAAGTCTGAAAGACCAAGCAAAGACCCAAAAAAAGACCCTAAAACCAAATGATATCATTTCAACATCATGCTCAGAGAAGAGCCTTGACAGGAGCTGTCTGGCCAAGAAAAGCTCAACAGGGCAGCCTGCCTCCACACGAGGTTCAAAGGGCCACAGAGCATCAACTCAGAGATGAATTCAGAGAACACTCACCCTCCAGAGGACAATCTCTGCATGGATTCTGGGTTAATTCAAACACACAATGAGAATTCCCAAGTGGCATTTGCACCTGTGGCCACAGCAGCGCTGTGCTCTAAGGTGTATCCACACACTTCCTGGTGAGGAAACCACCAGCCAAGCCAGGAGACATGGCCAGCTGTGCATGGACACAGAAAAGGTTTTCAGAAGTACCAACAGAAATAAAAACTTCCAAGGCAGACTCTGGGAACACAGAGGGGGAGAACAGCACAACAGGCTGCAATAAAGGAAATTGAAAAGAGACAGAAAACCTCATTATAGGAACAAAAGAACACTTTTGCCTTCTCCAGGGATCACTGCTAAGCCCCTGCAAATGAGAGGCCTTAGGACTGAAATGACCAACTCCACTGAGCACCAAAGGCAGGGGCTCAGCAAAGGCACTGCTTTAATTAAATGACAGAATTCTGTGCCCTTCCTGCTCTCAGCTAATGCTCAGTAGCCCAGAGGCAGGGCTGGCACCGAGGCAATGACTGTGCCCTTTGCTAACACCTCCCCTGCTCCAGGGCCAGGCAAAGCTCCTCCACAGGTGCCATTGCCTCCCACACATCTCACTGATGAACAGAACCAAGCTCAGAGCAGCTCTCCTCAGCCTTTAGCTTGAATTCAATTCCTGGTTCAGCTTTAAAGAAGCACCAAAGAGCCTGAAATGTGCCTATTTTCCCAGGTCTCTCAGCAGATATAATGAAAGCTATTACCTTTCCCTACAAACCACCTCCTCCTGGCCAGCTTTTCTTCATCCAGGGGTGAGTACCAAACTTCCCTGGCACACAGGTTACAGCAAAGGCTTTGTGAAACTTTGTACTGAACTTGAAAGAAGCTGGAAAACTAAATCATAAATGAGTGTTTCCTAAATGACATGCTCCAGCACCACGAGCTGCAAACAGCCAAGCAACTGCAAAGGATTATTGGCCTCTATATATTATTAATCAACCCCCAACAATAAATAATAAGTCAAGTCACACAAGGCCAGTTGCATGCCCAGAGCCCTCAACATTTAATGAGGTTTCCTTGGAAGTTAATGCGCCCAAAGTGGGAGGCTCAGAATGGGCCACAAATATCAATATTGATTTCTTTTGGCACTATCTTGGCCAGAACCCCCTGGCAAAAGGAGTCCTTTGGGCTGGAGCATTTGCAATGTTTCTGTGAAAAATCAGCAGAATGCTAAATTTCACTTTGAATTTGAAATATAAATCTGAAGTGTACTTTGTTCAAGCTTTGTTGAAGAAACAATTTATTATAGCATTTAATCTTCTTGATATAAGAAAAGGAGATTTTAGCCTGCTAATAAACTGTGTAGAATCCATGACTAATTAACCTAATTATAGCAGTCTGTGACAAAATATGATTTTACTAAACCCATGCCTCAAGTAACTGGAATTGCCAAAACCTCAGAGGTTAATAAACCAACAGACATCAACACAAACACTAATAAAAGTTGACACCATATTATTTATGGCAAAATCAATAGTACAGTCATCACAAAAGGCAATCTGAAGGGTATTTGGTGTCTGAAAATGCAGAATTCACCGTCAGAAACTCCTGAAATTCATAATATGAGTGCAGATTACTGGGCAATGACTTTTGTGCAGTTCCTGGGGCCATCAGATGAAGGCTGAGGACACCTGAGGTGTGCAGCACACCTGGAAACCTTCCCATGAACAGCAGTGTGGTGTTTGTGAGGTCTTCAGGATCAGGTGAGAGATGAGAATCTGACTCCAAGTTCTCAGAAGGCTGATTTATGTTATGTTATATCTATACTAAAGATCAATCTATACTCAAAATCAGTGTTGGACCTGCAGAACTCTCCATGTCTGTGGCCTTTTTGTGCTGCCCCTCTAAGGCAGACCTGTGTTCACCAAAATGCCACAAGGACCCTTGTCACCGTGATATTTTCTGAAAAATCCCTTCCCCAGGATTTCTTCTCTTGGGAAGATGAGAAGCCTCAGCTTCTCCGTGTTTTGCTGCTCTGGAATGTGCTCTGGAGATTGTTTATCCAAACATGTGAATTGTTTTTAATTAATGGCCAATCACAGCCAGCTGTGTTGGACTCTGAGGAGTCAGTCACGAGCTTTTATTATCATTCTTTTCTAGCCTTCTGATGTATCCTTTCTTTCTTTAGTATAGTTTTAATATATCACAATATAATATATCATAATATAACACAATAAAATATATCACAACAAAAATATATCATAATATAATATCATATCATATCAGCCTTCTGAGAACTTGGAGTCCAATTCCCATCTCTCACCTCGTCCTGGGGACCTCACAGCACCACAGACCCTCTGAAGGGTTTTTAGAGGAGGTAAAGGGAGCTGATTTCCCATGGATCAGGTACCTTGATTCCTCCCCAGGCATGGTCAGACAGGAACTCCACAGGGCTTGTGACTCCAGGCTGTGCTGGGTATCTGAGCAGGAAATCCAGTTCTGCTGGGTCGATTTCTTTATTCATCAGAAGGATCTGTAATTCCAAACAAACAAGATATCCTAGAGCAGCCAGGATCCGGAGCAGCAGATTAATTATTCAATTAACGTGCTTGAAAAACGTGGCTGAAATGTAGAGTGCCCTGTGCTGGAGAGGTGTGATGGACACACCATGTACGTGCTTTGGGTGTCCCAAAAGAGGACCAGGAGTGAGTGTGGAGATTGGCAAGAGGAAAAAAGTTGGGAAAACCATGTGGTAAAGGCTGAGTTCCAGGTGGGTGGAGAGCACCCTGAGGAGAAGTCCCTGGCAGCAGAGCCAGATGGGACAAAAAAATAAAAATTATACAAGCACTGTGGACATGGGACAGCAGCTCTGCAGCAGGCACTTCTTTAGGTTCAATGCAAGAGCCCTTCCAATGCAAGGCCAGTTTGCTTTGCCATTTCTTGCAGGTCCTGCAAGCAGGAATTTCTCAAATAACCTTTGTCAGCGTAATTCAAATCCAATCCAGCATCCATGCCTGTTATCAGCAGGAATAAATCCTGTGAGGAGCAGCTGAGGGAGCTGGAAAGGGGCTCAGCCTGGAGAAAAGGGGGATCAGGGGGAAATTCTGGCTCTGCACAGCTCCTGCCAGGAGAGGACAGGCCCAGGTTGGGCTCTGCTCCAGGAACAGGGACAGGAGCAGAGGGAACGGCCTCAGGCTGGGCCAGGGCAGCTCAGGGTGGGCACAGCAGGAATTTCCCCATGGAAAGGGGGCTCAGGCCTTGGAAATGCCCAGGGAGGGTTGGAGTGCCCATCCCTGGAGGTGTCCAGGGAATTCCTGGAGGTGGCACTGAGAGCTCTGGGCTGGGGACAGGGTGGGGATCAGGCTGGACTCAGTGATCTGGAAGGGCTTTCCCAGCCTGAATGATTCTGTGATTCCCAGAGAGGCAGAGAAGACAATCAAGCCCCTGCATGGGCTGCTCTGGCAGTGAAGCCTGGCACACAAGGAGCTGCTGGTACCTGGAAGGTGAGCTGGGCACTGAAGGTCAGTTTGTCCCTCTCGAAGAGCCCCCGGGCCGTGTACTGGAACACGGAGAAGGTGATGCTGTCTGTGAGGCTCAGCACCCGCCCTGCCAGGTTCTCAGCAGGGGCTGCCCTCTCCATGGCCTTCTGGAACACCCCCTGGAACGCCTGGGAGGGGAGACACAGACGGAAGGGGCAGTGGGAGATGCCCTCTGCACAGCCCTGGGGCGTCACAGTGATGCCAGCTCAGGTCCTGCCTCGCAGGGAACACACAGAGAGCAAGCAGCCCTGGCTCTGCCTGGCAGAGGTGACACCACCCGGCAGTGGTGACATGCCCAGGGACCCCGACAGGGCACTGGGAACTGCCACACAAGGGAACAGGAGATGCTTCTGTGCTCAGTGTGCTCCCATTGGGATGGCACAGCCACGTCCTCTGCAAATGTGGAGCCAGCAGAGAGGGGAGCTCCCAGAGGAAACAGGGGGAAAACTCCATGGGGAAAAACTCCAACACAAACCCACCCAGTGCCACCCCTGCCATGGCAGGGACACCTCCACTGTCCCAGGCTGCTCCAAGCCCTGTCCAACCTGGCCTCAAACACTTCCAGGGATCCAGGGGCAGCCCCAGCTGCTCTGAGAATTCCATCCCAGCCCCTGCTTACCCTGCCAGGGAACAATTCCTAATTCCCAATATCCCATCCAGCCCTGCTCTCTGGCAGTGGGAGCCATTCCCTGTGCCCTGTCGCTCCATCCCTTGTCCCCAGCCCTTCTCCAGCTCTCTTGGAGAGCATTGGAAAGGGCTCTGAGGTCTCCATGGAGTTTTCCCCAGCTCTCCCAGCTGTTTCCATAGGAGGGACTCCTGGATCATATCCATTGCCTCTTCTGGACCTGCTCCATCATGTCCACACCTTTCCTGTGCTGAGCACCCCAGAGCTGGACACTGCTCCAGGAGGGGTCTTAGCAGAGTGGAGCAGAGGAGGAAAGCATATCTCCCACTGCAAAAATATTTCAACTCAGAGAAGAGTAATTCCTCAAAAAAAAAATAAATAAAAATAGAATAAAAATAATTTTTTAAAGCCCCATGAGTGTTTTACTCTTTGGATCCAGCAAAGGACTGGCTGAGGAGGGCAGGGAGCAGTGAGCTGAAGCAGTCATTGAAGTCCCCTCAAGGGTGGGTGTCTGCATTGAGAACAACCCTCTTATATAAGAGGTTAAGGATTATTGCAACATTTCTGATTTAAATGAGAAAAGACAAACAACTTTCAGAGTGGTCCAAATTAAAAGCACGAGCAAATTATCAAATGCAGCTGGAAAAAGAAAATTAACAAGAGCATAAACCCCAAGCCCTGCTTAGCAATGCAAAGGCTGCGTGTGCTGGGCCCAGCTAAAGGAAATAACCAGGCCAATACACCCTGATGGCACCAACTGGACAAGGCATGACCGTGCTGGCAACCTTATTTTTAGGGTTCTACAAAGGAAAAATGATGCCTCAACAAATTAAAGTGACACTGATACTGAATGCATTATTAAATAATTGCAGAATGCATTTTCCTGCGTAACGTTTCTTTAAATTGTGTTAAAACATGCTGCAGAGCAGCACATAAATCTTTGTGTTCTAATTTATAATGGGCTCCCAGCTGTGTGGCAAGTATTCTAAAATCATCCCTGTGCATCTTTACACAATGTTTTATGATCTGTCATCAAAATTTATTAGATAAAAACATTTCCCCCAATAATTTTCCATGTATATACACACGCTGCTAATGTTCACTGGATAACATAAAACAAACTAACTGCAGGAGACACAGATTAAAGGTGAAACCTCAGGAACCCCTGGATCTATTATGTATGTGAGAGGGATGAATCTTTCAAAAGGCACAAAAGATATTCTGTACATTTTTTCTGATAAAATTACTTCAACAAATGAGTTGTAGCTATCAAAAGGAAAAGCTTCTTTGTGGATGAGGCTCAACATTTTGTAGTGTCTCCTCAATTCCTTTTTCCAGGTCACTTGTCAAGGTAAGAAATCACTTGCAAGAAGCTGTAGACCAGGATGCTCATTTAACCCTCCATCCCCCAAAATACCTTTCTTATATGACAAAAAGTTTTCCATTTCCTAGAATATTAAAGCTGCAACTTCTTCTAGGCAGGGTTTGGAGCAACCTGGGATGGTGGAAGGTGTGGAACAGGAAGGGGTGGAAGAGGATGGGCTTTAAACCCCTTCCAACCCCAACCTTGTGTGATTCTGTGAGACTGTGACTGCAATTGTGATTTTACGGACCCCACAAACAGGAAGGCAGGATGGCAGGAGTGCAGGTACCTTCAGGGAGAACTGAATTCTGATTTTATGGATCCCACAGGGCAGGTACCTTCAGGGAGAACTGAATTCTGATTTTATGGACCCCAGAGGGCAGGTACTTTCAGGGAGAACTGAATTCTGATTTTATGGACCCCAGAGGGCAGGAACCTTCAGGGAGAACTGAATTCTGATTTTTTGGACCCCAGAGGGTAGGTACCTTCAGGGAGAACTGAATTCTGATTTTATGGACCCCAGAAGCAGAGGGGAGGAGGGCAGGTACCTTCAGGGAGAACTGGTACATGGGGTGGACGTTGTGCAGCTCGCTCATGGTGAAGTAGAGCATGGCGGCGCGGCAGGCCGCGGGCCTGTACTGCTCCCTGGCCTCGTTAATCCTGCCTTCTGTCACCTTAAACTCCTGCACCTGCAAGGAAACAGCACAATTCCTGTCACAACACCCCTGGGCAGTGCCCACAGCCCTGCCACACTTGTGGCAGCAGCTCCATGGCCAAAGACAGCAACACAACTTTCCCAGGCATCGTGCTGGGAAAAGGCTGTGAAAAAATCAGAGAAAAGAATGAGAAACAATTCTTATCTTAACTCACTGCACCTGATATTGTGCACATGGGGAATGTGTTACAAAAATTTGTTTACCAAAGGGTAGTTTCTTAATTAACCAACGGTAATGGCGTTTTTAGTAAAGGACCGACCAATTCCCCCTGTAGCAAACTAAGGTATAAAAAAGAACAATGGGTTTCTTAATGAAGGTTATTAATCATTCTTCTGTAATACATGGAGTCTATACTAACTATTACCCATCTGGAGGTTGCAATGATAAAGACTGGCCACAAGGCCATCAGGGCAAGGCACTAGTGACCACCATGGGCCCAGCCCTGCCGGGCTGGAGCTGCCCTCCCCAGCATCCTCCCCCTCTGGAACCTTCCATCTAACTGCATTTTCCCCAGCTGCCCAACCCCCCAGTTTTCCTGACTTCTCCCTAGGTTCCCTGCTCTTTGCTGACTGGAATTCAATTTCTCATCCACGAGTTTCTCATGCTAATTGCCCCCCTCCTGTGCAGGCCATTAACGACCCTGGGCTGAGCAGCCCCAGTGCTGCTCCAAGCAGCTTCCCCAGGGCTGAGAGCTGCTAATTTAGAGCAGCTCTTTGCTGCCTTTCCTCAGCAGCACCAAACCCCCTGGGCAGGGCTGTGCAGCTGCTCTGGGGGAGATGTGAAAACCTTCTTGGCAGAACCATCACCTCGCTCCTGTTTGTTCTTTCATTTCACCTCAGCAGCAAGAAGTGCCATCCCTGAGCCTCCTGGGGTTTATTTTATGGGGTTTATTTTAGTCCCTGGCTGAGGACAGACAGGTCTAACACCATGGTCAGGAGCTGCTGGGACAGTGCTGTCCCAGCCAGCCCTGCAAACCATGCAATGGGATCACAGAATCCCTGAATGGTTGGGGTGGAAAGGACCTTAAAGCTCTTCTCGTTCCACTCAGGGACACTTTCTACTGTCCCAGGCTGCCCCCAGCCCTGTCCAACCTGGCCTTGAGCACTTTCAGGGATGGAGAAGCCACAGCTTATCTGGGGACCCTGTGCCAGGGCCTGCCCACCCTCACAGCCAAGAATGTCTTATAAATCTGCCTATTTTCAGCTTGAAGCCCTTCCCTTTGTCCTACCACTGCAAGAAGTCCCTCTCCAGCCCTTCCTAGGCTCCCTGAGGCAGAACAAGCCAGCAGGGCACCCCAAGGAGGCACAGGATGAGCCTCAATCTGCTGTGGGGTCTGTGGGATGTTTGCACATCCCCATGAGCAGGGCTGGGCTCAGGAACAGCTCTGCCAAACCCAGAGCCAGAGCTGGGCCAGACAGATGCTCTTCATCTATAGAGCAGGGAGGACTTCCCAAAGCAAGGAAAATGTTGGCTGCACACCTTTCTTTGGGTAGGCAGACCAAAAGGAGAGTGAGGCTTGACTTGAACCTCTAACAGGGCTCTTCCACAACATTCCAGATGGGCACAAACTCATAAAATCCAGGTGCAAACTCTAAAATCCATGCCTTGTTGGTGCTGCTGGTGGTGAGCAGCTGTACAGCACAGCTGGGTTGGAGGGTGAAGCACTTCCAAAACACCTACTTCAAGGGGGACATGCCAAGCTTTCCACATCAAAAAATCCCTTCAACAGCTCTTCTGGGGGTTCAAGAAACCCCTCCCCAGGGAGCTGAATGCACCTGATGCACCATGAATGGAAAATAATTCTGCTTTTTAATGGAGGGAGGATCACTCAGTGTCTTGGTCACTGGCTGGGAGGAGAGAGGCAGCTCCAGCCTGGGCCAGGCAGAACATGGGCCAGTGGCTGGGGAGGGCAAGTGCAGGCTCTGGAGATGGGGGGACTGCAGAGGGAAGCAGCTGAAAGTCCCCACCAGAGCCCTGGGACAGTCCTGGCACAGGAACCACACTTCCCAAGTTCCCTCAGTGGCAAGGAAAAACCTCTGGGCATTTACCTAAGCCCCTGCAGCCAGCAAGGGCAGCTGGGCAGGAGGCAGTGCTCACACAAATGCTGATTTATACTCTGAGGAATAAAAGTATATGAAATACCTGAGTTCTTTCAGATTTACTCGAGATCACAGACTCCAGTCCCTGGTCAGTACTAAAACCCAGCCTGAGAGGCAGTGTGATGTACCCAGGATTATGCTGGAACAGCTTAAAGCTGCCTTGATACAGTGTGTAAATTTTATTGTCTTCACATCAGGCACCAATGTTTTCTCTTGGTCTTAAATAGGTCATTTAACACAAAAAAAAAGCTCCAAAGAACTAAATGGCCTGGAGCTCTCCAGAATGGAGAGCATTTACCATTTATACCAATTTCTACTCCCTGCTCAGCAGACAGAGCAGAGATGGGCAGAGCAGAGGTTACATTCCACCCAGAAATCCTTAAAGGAGCACAGACACGCTTTTCTCCAGGCTATCAGTGTCTTTGTACCTTCTCCACAATCTCTGCAGCTGTCCTCTTAGTGCTCTCCAGGTTCTCTACCAACGCTGTGTCTCCCAGGAAATTCCCAGATGCTGATGACAGCCGAGAGAGCAAATTGTCCTCCAACGTTTTCAAGGTGATCTTGAATTCATTCTGTTGCTTTGTGAGATCTGACTGCAAATAATAAATCCAGGAAGCTTTAGCCATAAAGGATGAGGTTAAGTAAGGATGAGTCAGCTTCACAGGGGAACAGGCTTCCCACTGATAATTGCCATAGCCCAGCAGTTCCTGCTCTCCTGGGGATGGACAGAGCTCTGGGGTCTGAGACCACCCCTTATCCAACAAGCCAGCAGCTCAGAGAGACCTGGAACAGCACAGAAAGCACCTGGAACAGCACAGAAGGCACCAGGAGAACTGATCCCTGTTGCTAGAAATGGAGGAAAACATTGGAATCAGGAATAAAAGACCTTTATCCCCATCTCAAAACTCATATCCTGTGTCTTTGTAGCTCATTTCTTGGGGTCAAGCCAGCCTGGAGAGTCCCAGCTGCTCCTCACCCCTCCTGCTGAACCTCTGCTCTCAGCACTCCAGCCCACAGCAGTCCCACCAGCCATGGGGAACATGGGGTTAAAACCTGATGGTAAAAGCAGCAGTGAAGTCCTTTGGGTACCAATGTGAGTACAGGCAAATCTCAGGCTCACACCTGACAGCCTCTCCTGTCCTGCTCCCATTTCTATCCTGCCCTCGGGGTCCCACTGCCACCAGTGCCTTACTGGGTTAAAACTGGGAAGATAGAGGCACTTCCAACCCGGGCCAGGCAGAAAATGAATGAGCACATGCAGTAAATTTATTCCCACTCTCAGAAAATATTTAGGATTATTCATATTTGTTACACTGCTAAAGGTTCTGTCAGAAGGGAAGATTTTCTTTATAAAATTGCATTGAAATTAAAGCCATATTTGTTAAGAGAGAGAGAAAATATTTTGGCCTGTTTCAAAGTGGGAGGAAGAACCAGAAGAGAAAAACATCATTGCCAGCCTCACAATATTTACAGAGAGAATCCTTTACCATAAATGCTGAAAATTAGGCGAGATTAATCCTGCTTCCAAAATTAAATCTGTGAAGTCCAGAAAAAAACTGAGGCAATGAGAAACTCAGCTTTCAGTCACAAGAGGAGGAGGAAAATAAAGAGAATTTTTGGGAGAAAAACATTGAAAATTAAGTACAAGGGTTCTCAAAATACCAAGGAAAGAGAAGGCTAAAGGGAAAAAAACCCTCAATGTCTGTCATACAAGAGAAATCTGATTTTGTGAGGAGCTCAGAAATGTCTGCAAGCTGGCATGTGAAATGCTGTTTGTTAAAAACAAAATAAAATTTAAAAATACCATGAATAAAAATAAAAAAATAATTATGATAATGATGATTGTAACGCTTGCTCCCAGTGTAAATTCCCAGGTGCTGACCTTCAGCTCCTCCAGGTCAGGTCTCGCAGTGTAGACCCACAACAATAATAATAACAACAATATTAATAACAATATCAACAATTATAATAATTATAATTAAATTCTAAGTGTAATAATGATGCTGCTGATGATTTCTACATGCTCCCAGAGACAATTCCCAGGTGCTGACCTTCAGCTCCTCCAGGTCAAGTCTGTCAGTGTAGACCAACAACAACAATATTAATAAGAGTATCAATAAAAATATCAATAATTATAATAATTATAATTAAATTCCAAGTGTAATAACAATGCTGCTGATGATTTGTGCTTGCTCCTACAGACAATTCCCAGGTGCTGACCTTCAGCTCCTCCAGGTCAGGTCTCTCTGTTATTGGTATAGACCAATAACAACAATATTAATATCAATAACAATATTAATAATTACAATAATTATAATTAAATTCTAAGTGTAATAATGATGCTGCTGATGATTTCTACATGCTCCCAGAGACAATTCCCAGGTGCTGACCTTGAGCTCCTCCAGGTCGGGTCTCTCCAGGCGCACCACGGCCGCCAGCAGCTGCTCCTCGAGGCCGTCGCGGGTGACAGAGAAGTTGATGAGGGTGCACTGGGCCTGCAGCTCGGGCTGGAAGTGAGGGTTTGCCAGCTTGGTGTGCAGGATCAGACGGAAGGCAGGGTGCAAGGCACACTCCTTGTCCCCAATCTTGATGTACCTGGGGTTTCAGCAGAAGGAGCATCAGCCAGGAGCTGTCACCACAGCATACACGGTGGTCTCAGTCAGTGGCAACACCAGATACTTGGCACTCCTCACAGAAATCATGATTTAATTCATACTGGGCATGCTTAAATCAATTCTGGTTTAAGGTGAAAACCCCAGAGAGTCTCTCCTCAATTTTGGATCCAGTTTCAGCAGGCTCAGATTTTCCAGCAGTGGCACAACCAGTCCAACCAACCATGAACTCTCCTGGCTTTGGGCAGAGGCTGAATTCTCCCTAAAACAGGGAGGAAAGGCCTCTCGCCTCGAGCTTTTCACTGGTCACAGCTAAAATTACCCAGAGAGTTGGCTCTGAGCAGGCCAGTTCTGCAGCTGCACTGAGCTTGACACGTGAAGCCACATGTGGAGGGTGGTGGCTGCCATTCCCAGGAGGTGACATCAGCCAGGAAAACCCAGCATCCTCCTGCTCTGCACTGCTGACATGCAGTCTATAGCTCACAGGGACCCCAAGTTCAACCCAGCCCAGAAATCCAACCATGCCCTGGGCTGTATCCAAAGGAGTGTGGGCAGCAGGGCCAGGAGGGGATTCTGTCTGTGGGAGACCCTACTGGAACAGTGCCCAGCTCTGGTGTTCCCAACATCAGGAGGACAAGGAGCAGCTGGAGCAATTCCAGAGGAGACCTGGAAGTGGATAAAGGGACTGGAGCACCTCCCTTATGGATCCAGGCTGGGAGAGCTGGGATTGTCCAGCCTGGAGAGGAGAAGGTTGTGTGGAGAGCTCAGAGCCCCTTCCAGGCAGCATCTGCCTGGAGTCTGGGCTTAGGGCCTGGAAACACAAAACCCTGGGATTTTCTTTGTGGGTTGTGACTTATTTTCCCTTTGTTAGCAAACACATGGTTTCACAGGGAGAATTGAGAGCAGAGATGCACAAAAGGGGATGCCTGAGTGTTCCACTGGAGGAGGGCTCAGATTTGCCACCCTCCCTAATGCATCCCCCTCTCAACATCCTCCAAACATTTCAATCCTGCCCTGGGACCAATCCTGCCCCTCCATCCTCCATCCTGCAGCCAAACCCATACTCAGCCACCCTTCCCAGGATGTTTTCCCCAGCAAACTCTGCAGACAGCTTGCCTTGCCCACCAGATTACAGCAGCCTGGGATGTTTTAGGCAAGCAGGGAAATAACCCTCAAAGAACTTAAGGGAAAAGAGCCCTCTGGCTGCCTCCCTTTCTGATCTCCTCTCAGCTGGAGGTGACCAGCAGCTGCCATGAGAACTTGACCTCATTAAGAAACACTTGATGCTGAAATCTGTAGCTGCATTTCTAAACACTGTGCAGTGTTTGCTAAAATTCAAGGCTGCTTTTACTTCACAACACAGCAGCAGCTATTTTGGTAATAATTTGGTGTCAGAACAGCCAATTACAGACCCCAAGGTCAGTGTACAATGGGAGAATTACAGGTCTCTCTTCTACACGAGGTTTGAATGATGCTGTGAAATGAAATGAGAAATCCGGGTTGATTTCCAAGCCATCCTATGGCTGAATTACCTGTGATTGCCTGATTAAAAACACCCTCACTGCTGAAGGCAGGATGTTAATGCTGCAGGATGTGAACACCCACGGTCTGAGGGCAGGAACAGAGAGCACAGCAGCCCCCAGCCCCCATCCACACGTGTTCCCAAGCCCCCCAGGCTCACCTGCCTTTCTTGATTGTTTCTCGCCCCAGCAACGGCCCCAGCACAGGATCCACGGATTCCTCCAGGTCCTCAATCAAAACCAGGTCTCCAGCAGCCAGGGCTTGCTCCAGAGTGTCCAAATACCTGTGGGAAAGAGCACTGGTGCTTCCTGCAGCAGAGCAGGATGTGACACTGTCAGTGAGGAGGGGACAGAGGGGACCCTCCCTGTGGAGGCAGCTACAGGTGGGTGCCAGCATTTGGAGAGAGGAAGAGGGCTGAGGTGGTGCCAGTACCTGGTGCAGAAAGTGGCACTGACAGACAGAGTCCTGGCAGTCCAACAGAGAGAATGAGGCCCCAGACATCCCAAGGACAAGAGTGAACACAAAGTCTTTCCCAGGGCATCCTTGAGAAAAGCTAGCACAGCCTGGAGTTATTATCAGCACATACTTTGTTTTCTCCAGAGCCCACGGGTGCAGTTCATCACAAAGCAAGGATGAAGAGCAGCTTTCAGCTCTGTTGTGCCCAGAGTTGAGGGTCATGCTTAGGACACATTCATTCCTGACAAGGAAATGAAACACTGTGCCCAGGGCACGTGCTGACTGATCCATACCCCAACTCTCTCACTCTCCAAGAGGGAGGGAGTCCTAATGATCCTCCTGGATAAGGATGACTCAAAGGAGAAAACTGGGGAGGAAGCCATGTTGTGGCAGAGCTGTGTTCCCCTTGGGATGCCCCCTGCAGCTTCAGGGTGCCTGGAGCTCTGGGCTCTTTGTGGTTTCCAGAACCCTAACCCTAGGCATAACCCTAACCCTGGTTATAACCCTAACCCTAGGTGAGGGTGTAAAAGGTGCAGGGGGTGAGGCTCGTGCCCAGCAGAATGGTGGAGAAGTAGCCAATCTGTGGCAATTCTCTCTTCTTTTTTGCATGTCTTTTGCAGCTGCAGTGTGCCTGGGGCTTTGGGCTTTGTGGTTTTCAGAATCCTAACCCTAAAAATGAAAGCTAAACCAGGACATTACAACTACAACAAGCCTTTGGAGGATGTCACAGGTCTACACAGGCCTTTTGTCCAGAGCAGCTGTGGCTGCCCCTGGATCCATGGCGGTGTCCAAGGCCAGGTTGGACAGTTCTTGGAGCACCCTGGGATTGTGGGAGGTGTCCCTGCCCAGGGCAGGAGGGATACTGGATGGTCTCTAAGGTCCTTCCAACCCAAGCCAGTCTGGAATTGTCTGATACTCAGCCTCAGCTCACTTCATCACCAGCTTCAGAGGAGTTTCTATGGTAACAGAGCCAAGCACTAAACAGACCCTTGATTTAATAAGAAATCTGTCATTTTGGTAATGAACCAGCAGATAATGTGAGCAGATACAGAGGCAGGTTTCCCTCAGTGTTACTGGCTCAGTGCAGCTGAGTGCCCAGTGCTCACCAAACACCCCGGGCAGCCACATCTCAGGCTCACTACGTGGCACTCCTCCTACCAATCAACCTATCAGGCCTGTTACCATACACATTTACCTCAACCACCCAACTGCCCATAAACCTAACCTTAGTCTTCCCCTTATGACTTGCCACACTCCTCACAGGCCTGCAAAACCAACCTTCTGCCTCCCTAGTCCACCTCTAAGGCTACCAGAAGGCTCCCCAGTGTGGAGACATAGGCATGGAGAGGTATCCCTTGAATGGGTGATGATAAGAGCTTCTCAAACCCTCCTGGACTGAGAAATCCTCCTCGGTCATGGCGAGCCCCCACCAGCAGCCCCTCCTCCCAGAGAAGGACGGCGTTACCCTTTGTGCCCGGCTTGGATCACGCGGAGCCTGTCTCCGTGGGTGTTTTTGATCCATTTGCTGCCCTGCAGCTGGGGGTCCACCAGGAGGGGCCAGCGCTGGCAGCTGCCCAGGATGGCGGCGTTCTGGCTGGAGGTGCGGTCGGCGGGCAGGCCCCGGTTCCGCCAGGCCGCCACGGCCGCCTCATCCGCCAGCAGCGACAGCGGCTCCAGCCACGGCGTCACCGGCACCGCCACCTGCCAGGCAAACAGAAAGGCTTCCTGCAGATCCCAGGGAAAGCTGGCTGAGGTGGAAAGCTGGGCTGAGGTAAAAACCATGGCAGCAGGCCCCGGTTCTGCCAGGCCGCCATGGCTGCCAGCACTGACAGCAGCTCCAGCCGCGGCGTCACCGGCACCGTCGCCTGCCAGGCAAACGGAAAGGCTTCCTGCAGATCCCAGGGAAAGCTGGCCGAGGTGGAAAGCTGGGCTGAGGTAAAAAGCTGGGCTGAGGTAAAAAAAAACAGGGCTGGCAGGCCCCAGTTCTGCCAGGCCGCCATGGTCGCCAGCACCGACAGCAGCTCCAGCCGCGGTGTCACTGGCACCGTCGCCTGCCAGGCAAACAGAAAGGCTTCCTGCAGATCCCAGGGAAAGCTGGCTGAGGTGAAAAGCTGGGCTGAGGTAAAAAACCACAGTGGCAGGCCCCGGTTCTGCCAGGCCGCCATGGCTGCCAGCAGCGACAGCGGCTCCAGCCACGGCATCACCGGCACCGCCGCCTGCCAAGCAAACAGAAAGGCTTCCTGCAGATCCCAGGGAAAGCTGGCTGAGGTGGAAAGCTGGCTGAGGTGGAAAGCTGGGCTGAGGTAAAAAAAACAGGGCCGGCAGGCCCCAGTTCTGCCAGGCCGCCATGGCTGCCAGCAGCGACAGCGGCTCCAGCCGCGGCGTCACCGGCACCGCCGCCTGCCAGGCAAACGGAAAGGCTTCCTGCAGATCCCAGGGAAAGCTGGCCGAGGTGAAAAGGGGTAGGTTGTGTTTATCTGTGTCAACAGTAGTGGGATCAGGAGGTTTGGGAGGGATTTTGCTGCTCTGCCCTGCTCAGGTGAGACTTCACCTGCAGAGCTGGCCCAGCTCTGGTGCCCAGCATCAGAAGGGTGGAGAGAGCCCAGAGGAGACCGTGGAGATGCTCCATGGCTGGAGCCCCTCTGGAGCCAGGCTGGAAGAGCTGGGGGTGCTCACCTGGAGAAAGGAATGCTCCAGGGAAACCTCAGAGCCCCTTCCAGTGCCTAAAGAGGATCCAGGAGAGCTGGAGAGGAACTGGGGACACGGGATGGAGGGACAGGACACAGGGAATGGCTTCAAACTGAAAGAGGGTGAGGTAGGTGGGATATTGGGAAGGAATTCTTGGCTGTGAGGGTGGGCAGACCCTGGCACAGGGTGCTCACAGAGGCTGAGGCTGCCCCTGGATCCCTGGAAGGGGATTCAGTGACCGTAAAGGGTGCTCAGAGTGTTCAAGGCCAGGTTGGATGGGGGCTAGAGGAAGGTGTTTCTGCCCTTGGCAAGGGGGCTGGAATGAGATGATTTTAAGGTGCCTTCCAGCACAAAGTATTCTCAGATTCCATGATTTATCAGTGGTTTCCCATTCTAAAGGATATTTGCAGTCTGATTTTGTTTCCCAATCCTGTTGTACAAACAGTCCCGGGGGTTTTGCCCCCCACAGCCCAGCCCCACTGGCTGGGGTCACTCCCTGCCCTGTTCAGCTCCCTGAGCCAGCTTGGAAGGACAGAATTAATGCCCTCCCAAGGCTGCTGCTGTGTTACAAACCAGCATCAACAGCTCCAGAAACACTTCTCTGACAGGGGAGGCCATTTCTGGGTGTGCCAACAAGAGCCACCTGTGCCAGGTGTCTGAGCACAATGGGCCTTTAATTTCCATTGGAATTACAGGCCCTTCCTTGACATTTCTAAGCACAGTCAGGTCATTTTTGAAACCACGTCTTAACAAAATTTCTGGCTCAGTTAAGAAATACAGAATGAGGTTTTCCTCTCTCAACCTAAGGAACTGTCTGCTTTGGTCAGCCCTTTGATTTGGGCATCTCTGGGACCTTGTTTAAAAGCTTCTTGGCACCCTTTGTATGAGGAACCTGTTAAAATTAGTGAAATATTAAACAAGTTTCAAGCACAATGATCTCCATCTGGTCCTAACAGCAAGACATGGGTAAAACCAGCTGAGAGGCATGGCCAGCATGACCAGAGCTCGTGTCCAGAACGAAAAAACACCTGGAGTATTTCCAAGCCTCCTGGAGAGCTGGCAGTGAGCTCTGCCTGCTCCAACTAAATTCCTTCTCTATATTCCCCCCTCCTTCATGCCCATGGACAAAACTGCAGAGCTGGGCTCTGTATTTGGGATTTTCCTGTGTGCATGGAGGAACTTCATCAAGCAAGGATGCCACATTTTACCCAGGGAGGAGTACATGGCCACGTCCTGAGGACACAGTGATGTCCCTCACAAGAGAGATCCCCTGTGGGCACCAGGATTTGTGGCCCCATTAATGCCAGAAACAATGGCTCCTCAGAGCAATCAGGACTTACTTTTAGCTGGTGCAAATAGGGCCTCCAGATGCCATCCAGGAGCTCCTGGCGGTATTTCCTGGTGAAGTAGCCCAGGTAGGAGACAAAGGCTGTGACCAGCAGGACATCTCCACACAAGGTGCTCTGCTGCTGTTTGAAGTCCTTCACAGCCTCAGCCCACCTCACATTTTCAGAGGCGAGTCCCCCAACCTGCAAATTCCCAAGTCAAATTGATCATTTGTACAATCATGGAATGTGAACCTGACCAAGTCCTGTTTCCAGCAGAATTCCAGCTGCCTCCTGAGGGTCAGAGCCACCTTCACATTCCCAACACAAACTCGCTGCTGTTTCTATGGTGTTGTTTGTCCTGCAGACACTCCAGATCAAACAGCTCTCCTTCCACCCTCGTGTACCTCCATTTCCCCTGATAAACAGCCAGGATCTTGTGATAAACAGCCAGGATCTCCTGGTAAACAGTCAGGATCTCCTAAGCCAAGATGTTATTGGCTTCCTCTCTGGAATCCCCACCCCAGGCCCAGCTCTGCAGGGCACACCCAGCTCCTGCAGCTGACAGCAGCCCTTGTCCTGGGAATGCTGCACACACAAGCACAGCTCTGGACACAGCTTCCAGCTTCCCACAGCTGCAGACTTCAGGACCTTCTGACCCAGAGCTCAAATCCCTGTGCTTAACAGCCACTGATGGGTTTTGACTTTCACAACCGAGCTTAAGCTGCTGTGGATATCAACCCAACTTTTGGCACCTACAGCATCCTGTGGGCAGGAGATCCACAGTTCAGCTGAGCTTTCTGCACAAAAGTACATCCTTTGATGTGCTGCCTGAACTTTTCAGTTGCTGAAACATTTGTCCAGTGCAAAACCAGGGAACAATCCTGCTGGCACCAGCTTCTCTGCACCACTCAGGATTCCAAGCCCTCAGCACCCCTGTGCTGCCTTCTTTTCAGGTTGAAGAGCTTTAGCTTCTTCAATAATTCCTCAGACAGAAGCAGCCTTTTGATTTTCCTTGCAATCGTTATCTGCACCGAGTGATGCAATCTTTATTATCCGGTTCCTTTTATTGTTGCTGGCTCTGCACCATTTCCCGTTCTCCAGCCTTTGAGGTGCAGCAGAGGGGGCGGCGGTGATGCTGCCCATTCAAGATTTATTTAGAAGGTATTCACAGAGCAAGATGGGGATTTTTCTGTTTTGTTCTCCCTTCTTTTCCTAATAAACCCTAATATCCGGTTTCAGAGGGGCTTTGGGTTTGGTGAGGGCTTTTTGCTTCTGGGAGCACAGAGCTCACAGCACTCCTAACTCCATCCTTTCATTGCTGAGTGATAACAATCAGCTCAGCATCACTTACAGGCCCTGTGAAGTAAAACCTCATTTCTCCAAGGTACTTTACATTACATTTATCTACGTGGTGTTTCATCCCTCCATCACTTGGGATCGTTTTTACAATTCTTTACAGACAGTTGACATCATCGCTGCGGAGCCGTGCGAGCTCCCACACACTAGCTCATTTATGATTCATGCAATCACAGACTGCCTTGGGTGGGGAGAGACCTTAAAGGTCGCCCAGTGCCACCTCCTGCCATAGCAGGGACACCTCCCACTGTCCCAGGCTGCTCCAAGCCCTGTCCAGCCTGGCCTTGGGCACTGCCAGGGATCCAGAGGCAGTCCCACAGCCCCTCTAAGACCAAAAAGTCTTTATTGATCTGATTTTCCTGCTACTTGGAGGTGCTTCCATACTCCTACTTAATTTTTTCAGGTTACTTTTTATCTCCTTAGGTCCTGGAAGTCTTTTTCTTCTCTTTTGCTTGGATCACACACTACTGCCACTTTTAGTACATTCAAGACACCCCAGGTGTCTCTCACCTCAGATTCTGGAAGTCATTGGAACTCTTTTTATTTAGCAAGAGGCAAATTAAAAGCTACTCCTTGGATTACCTTTGATAATGACAGAGAGTGAACAATCCCTCACCCACCTCTGCACACCAGGCATGATTTTAGAAGCTTCTACACCTTTTCCAAAATGAAGAACCCTAATCCCTTCCCTCTCTTCTCATGTGGAAGTGGTTTTGTACTTTGTTGTAGCTTTTCTAGGCTGCCCACAGCCTTCCTAGACAGGGTGGCCATGTGTGGGATGCAGGCACTGACAGACCCAATACAATGATGCTTAACTTCTGTTTCCTGAAGTTTTTTCCTACCAATTAGTAATATTCAATTTGTCTTTTTTCCTCCTGTCAAGTGCCACGCTGCTGTTCCTGAGAACTCTCTGCAACAACTCCAAGAGCTCTTCTGTGAGTGATAATAGTGCAATTAGGCCCCATCCATGTAACTGCATGATTACAGTTTGTTTTCCCTGCACACGTTATTTAGCATTTGTCATCACTAAATTTCCTCCTCTGCATTAGCCCCCTCACAAACAGCACTCATCAGCCAGCCTCCCTTTCTGCTGCACAGATCCTGTCCTTTGGATCCTGGAGCATCTTGCTTAGGCCACCTGAAGTTCATGAGATGCCAGCCTGGCACGGTGAGAGCTGGGCTTGCCTCAGTCCCCCAGGTTCATTTGTCAATCCAAAGCATCGCTCTCCACGTTCAGCTGCATCCTTTATACAACTTCAGTGTTTGTTTCAAAGTCTGGGAACTCATTTCTACCCACAGCCACACCAGTGACGCCTCCTGAATGTCAAATGAGCTGCACATCAGCGAGGGCTGTCAGGCCCTGCTCCCAGATCAAAGCCAGGGTGGCACAGGAGATGGTGTGCAGTGCACAGCAGGGAGTTGGGATGCAAGCAGTTCCTTGCCTGCACTGCAGAAATGATGAATTGTTGATGGTAAAAAATCACAGAATTGTTGAGACTGGGAGCTGTTCCCGTGTCATGGGGTGGGGAAGAGATGTAACCAGCATGGCCTGGGATGTGGCGTCCCAGAATCACAGAACCATGGGATGGATGGGGTTGGAAGGAACCTAAAACCCATCCAGTGGCACCCCTGCCATGGCAGGGACACCTCCCCCTGTCCCAGGGACACCTCCCCCTGTCCCAGGGACACCTTCCACTGCCCCAGGCTGCTCCCAGCCCCAGTGTCCAGCCTGGCCTTGGACACTGCCAGGGATCCAGGGACAGCCACAGCTGCTCTGGGAAATCCATTCCAGGGCCTCCCCACCCTCACAGGGAAGGATTTCTTCTGTATATCTAAACTAAATTTCCCCTCTGTCAGTCTGAACCCACCCTACCCTGCCCTGTCACTACAGCTCCTGATGCAAAATCCCTCTCCAGTTCCTCACAGGCCCCTCTCTAAAACCTTTGTACTCTGACTTGGAGGAGACTGAGGGTTTTAGAGATCTTTTCTCTCTAATTCTTGTCATTTCAGACCCTGCAAAGCTACGGGCATGCTCACACCTTTGTTTTTATGATGCCATTTTTGACTCACACTGTTCTGGCCCATCAGCACCTGCTCACACATTTAAGGTCCAAGAAGGAGCTGAGAGTTGTGATGGCAGCAGAGCCAGGCACTTTAACGAGCAGAGCTGCCCCAAACCATCTGGAATACAACAACACTTTCTGCAGCTGCCTCTCCTGGTTTCTTTGAGAAAGAGAAGACATTCTGCCACAACCTCATGGAAACAACCTCTGTAAAAGCATTTTCACTGCTGAAACTTGCTGCAGTGTGTGATATTTTCAGGGTCCCCAGGACAAAGGAGGACTTGAGAATCTGCCTCCATGTTCTTAGAAGGCTAATTTATTATTTTATGTACTCATATTATATGAAAGAATGCTATACTGAAACTATACTAAAGAACAGAGAAAGGATCTTACAGAAGGCTTAACAAGATACTAATGGAAAACCTGTGACTCTCCAGAGCCCTGACACAGCCCGACTGTGATTGGTCATTAAGTAAAAACAATTCACATGTGGGATAAACAATCTCCAAACCACATTCCAAAGCAGCAAAACACAGGAGAAGCAATCAGATAATTATTGTTTCGTTTTTCTCTGAAGCTTCTCAGCTTCCCAGGAGAAAAAATCCTGGTGAAGGGATTTTTCAGAAAATGTGACAGTGACAGCAGTGCAGGAAACATTCCCAAAAACATGAGAGGATGGAAGGTGCTCAGCCCAGCCCTGGTCCCTCCCCGTGGTGCCACCAGAGCTGCCCTCGCTGCACTCACCAGGCGGTTGGCGAGGGTGATGGTGCAGGCTGTGGCTTCAGCTTCCTGCTGGCACCTGAGTTTGTCTGATGTGGCCCTCTCAAACCTGGCTGTGAGCTTGGCCAGGTTCTCATTGAGGCGCTGCGGGTGAAAAACAGGAGAGGTCAGGAACAGCACAACACAGGGGGGACCTGGAGGAGGAGTCCAAAAGGCCATGAAGACACTCCAAGGGCTGGACCCCTCTGCTCTGGAGCCTGAGAGAGCTGGAGGTGTCAGCTTGGAGAAGAGAAAGCTCCAGGGAGAGCTCAGAGCCCCTTCCAGCACCTGAAAGGGCTTCAGGAGAGCTGGAGAGGGGCTGGGGACAAGGGATGGAGGGACAGGACCCAGGGAATGGCTCCCACTGCCAGAGGGCAGGGATGGATGGGAGATTGGGAATTAGGAATTGTTCCCTGGGAGGGTGGGCAGGCTGGGGCTGCCCCTGGATCCCTGGGAGTGTCCAAAGCCAGGCTTGGAACACCCTGGGACAGTGGAAGGTGTCCCTGCCATGGCAGGAGTGGCACTGGATGGGCTTTGAGATCCCTTCCAGCCCAAACCATTCTGGGATCCTGTGATCCTGAGGCAAACCCTTGTCCAGAGCTGGCCAAGCTCCAGCCAAGCCCATCCACCCAGGGCTGGCACCAAGAGCCAGCACAGAGCAGGGCTGGGCTGTGCCACTGCTTGGAACTCACACCCTCGGCACAGGCAGAGGCAAAGGACACTCAGAATGAATTTGTGTGGGGCTTCTGGCTGAGCCCTGATGACAAGTGCTATGGCTGAGCAACGAGCAGGCAGCTGAGGAACCCAAATTTGGTATTTCCTGATGCTACAGCCCCTTGTCCCCAAGCAGTCCTTGAGGCTCTGCTGATTCCCCAAGTCATGCTCACATCCCCAAAGGGCTCCTGGAGCTCTGCCTGAACCCTCTCCAAACCATGCCCTCACACTGTTTCCAGCAAGGAATATAGCAAGTGAATTAAAGAGTTCTGCTCTGAGAGCTGCCCCAGTGAGCTGGGGCCATGTCCTGTGCAGGTGAGGGCTGGGAGAGGCAGCAAGAGCCAAAGCACCTGCAGAGAAAACTGGAGAGCCCTGTTCTTGTTCACACTCACATCTAAACCAAACCAACAGCTCTCACAAGCACTTGGAGCATTTCACTTCTGATAAGAAAAGTAATAATTGATTTTATCTGCACCCAATGCAGACTGCTTAAGGCTAAACTGCTTGTAAATCACTTTAACATTGAGCTACACACTAGAAACAAACCCAAAAATGAAAAAGGATTATATTGGAGATCTCTGCAGCTCTCCTGGATACTGGCAAACACAAAGCAGCCTCTCCTTGACCTTCCTTGGTAAAATAACACCAAAAGTTTCTGTCCCTGTGTGAATGTGGATCTATCAGCCTACAAAGGCTCATGTATATCACATTCCACTATAAAAGCACGAGCTGATAATCGAGTTTCTATAGAATATGTGCATATATCAGGTCTGCAGGGCCCCAGCAGGGGCGCACAAATACAGCTGTGTGCAGCTGTGGACACACCTTTCACTCCTTCCTCCAGCAGCCCCAGGTGCAGAGCACTCAATTCCCAGGTAGGGAAAAAAAGACAGAAAGTCCTTAATGTTTTGGACAATCAGAATTTCCTCATTTATTAATAAAAATGGGTATGAGACAGCTTGGGGCCCAGCTGTGAGCAGGTATGAATCAGCAGCCAGCAGTGAAGCTACCCAAGAGAGCCCAGATAAGTAAGGATGTACCTCCACATCCATCCCACGCTCCCCTGCATCACTCCCCATCTGCAGAGAGGAGAGGGCCCCTAAACCAGGCAGTTTTGTAAGAGCCTGCCAGAGGAGCAGCAGTAATCTCCCCAAAGATTGCAATTTTCTTTAACAAAATCCCACTCCTTTGAGGGAAAAAAATAAAAAGCCCAGGCATAAAAAAGCTTTGGAGAAGAGCAGCATAAAGGGATGAAAAAAGTTCCCCAGCACTGTATGGCACATCTGAGGTGGGAGAATTAGACACCAAAGCCCTCTAAATCCATCCCTGCTTCAGGTGCCTCCTTTCATCTGCAGCAGGAAGGGGCGGCCGGAGAGTTCTGCACCGTTCTCTTGTATTTTTAGTTAAAAAGTGTAGTAAGCATTTTAAGAATGATAAGCCCTTGAAAACATCAAGGGAGTGAGGTGTTTTCTAGCAGGGTGAGGTGCTGGTGGAGGGGGTGAGGGGAGCACAGGGATCTCACTCACTGGGACCTTGCCCCTGCTGTGGGTCCAGCCCAACAGCCCAGCCATGGAGGGGATCCCACTCCCAAAGAGAGATCCCAAAACACCCCAAAACCAGAGCAGCTGCTTCCCACAGCCTGTTCTTAGTAGGTATCATGCTGGGAGAGAGCAGGGAGGAAAGCAGGATAAAGCAGGATGTGTTTTTACATAGAGATAATTTTCTGAAGGAAAGTGATAAAGGTCTCACTCTACCCTCTGTGGAAATGCACTTTTAATCACGCTGTAATTTCTTCTATTCAGGAATTTTTTTTTTTTTTTTTTTTTTTTTTTAAAGTAACAAAAATCCAAATAACATCCAAGATGTGCTGCCAGGGAGCTGTGCCGTGACAAATGAGGCTCCTGCAAGAGCAGTTGTCATCCTGCAAAACCAGGCACTGAGTGTGCAGCCAGCCCAGCTCTGTGCTCCCAGCACTGAATCAGCCTCCAGGTCCCATCCCCTGCCCTGTGCAGCACACTGGGAACACCCTGGTTGGAGATAATGAGTTTTCTGAGGGCCCAGGAAAAGAGGTAAATTACATTAAAAAAATTAGGTGGGAATAACAAGGATTCCTATTTAACCTTCCTCTTTGGGTGCAAACAAGGCTGGAGAAGAACAGAGGAAATTTAGAAAGCAGCAATATTCTATCACAGAATCACAGAATTCTTTGGGCTGGAAGGGATCTTAAAGACCTTTTCCACCCCTGCCATGGGCAGGGACACCTTCCACTGTCCCAGGCTGCTCCCAGCCCCACTGTCCAACCTGGCTTGGGCACTGCCAGGGATCCAGGGGCAGCCACAGCTGCTCTGGGCACCCTGTGCCAGGGCATGCACACCCTCCCAAGGACAATTTCTTCCCTTTAACTAAACTAAATTTCATCTCTTTTAGTTTGAAGCCATTCCCTGTGTCCTGTCCCTCCATCCCTTGTCCCCAGTCCCTCTCCAGCTCTCCTGGAGCCCCTTTGGGCCCTGGAAGGGGCTCTGAGGTTTCCCTGGAGCCTTTTCCTCTCCAGGTGAGCACCCCCAGCTCTCCCAGCCTGGCTCCAGCCCTGGAGCATCTCCATGGGCTCCTCTGGGCTCTCTCCAGCAGCTCCAGCTCCTCCCTGTGCTGGAGCAGCTCTGCAGGTGGGGTCTGACCTGAGCATGGGGGCAGAGGGGCAGAATCCCCCTCCCCTCCCCTCCCTGCTGCCCACCGTGGGGTCAGCCCAGCACAGGGCTGGATTTCAGGGCTGCCACTGCAACAGGAGGGAGAGAAAACCCAACAACCCACAACCCTTTGGATTCCCACCCTGCTTTAGAACACAAGGACCGAGCAGCTGCTCTGCCCAAGCTGAGGATTCCTCCAGGCAGGGACAAGCAGGATGGGTTCCCCCAAGGTCACTCACAGCAATTTTGGCCTTGACAGTGGCCAGCTTGTCCTGGGCTGCTGCCAGCTCAGCGTTGGCCCTGTCCAAGGCCTGTCTCTTGGGCTGCACCTCGCAGAAGACGCGGTAGAAGCGCTCGATGTTCAGCACCCACGAGCACAGCCCGGCCGCCGCCGCCGACTTGGTGGCCACGAACTCGGGGTTGAAGCTGGGGTCTTGCAGATAGGGCTGCAGGGCTTTCAGGCAGTTCTCGTGGATGTTCTCCTTGTTGAACTTGATCAAGGAGTCCAGGAAGCTGTCTACCCTTGCCATGGCCACTCTGGCTGCTTTCCAGCTCCTGTCCTTGGGGATCTTCCCTCCCGGGGCCGTCAGCACCATCACGGCTGCTGTGACGTTGCTGACAGCAGAAGGAGGTGACCCAAAGGACCTCAGCTCCGTCAGATTGGTCTGAAAAGGGGAAAACAAGGTTGTTAGGTAAAAATGAATGAGCTTTCTTTTCACTCTGCCACTAATAGACTCAGGCTCCCAGGCTATCAATCTGATAAATTGGGCTCCTCTGGGCCTCAGCAGTGCTTCCTTTAGATCACTGCTCTGCATGTTTGCAGCACAACTGCTCCATTCCCTGCTCCTGACATCCCACCTGGGACCAGCACAGCACACTGCTCCTCCCCAGGCTCCTGGGGGAGCAGAAGGTTTTATGCCCTCTCAGAAGACTGGGATAAATAAGAATGAAACCTATAGAAATAATGCTCAGACCCTCTAAAACAATCTTCAGAGCTTCCCCCCATGCTCCCTCCTACCCACGCTGAGATGCCAGTGCCAAATCCATCCTGTGATTCCCATATCCTGCAGCCCTCAGGGTTCAGGGAATGCAGCTGCTGAGAAAGCCCAGGGACCCTCACAGGGCAGGCAGCCAAACTGCACTGGAGGAACCAAAAGGGCATTTTTGTCTCCAACTCCTGACTTCCCAAGTTTTCAAACTCACTATCACACTATGCATGAACTGCAGACCAAAACAAACTGCAGGTCCATCTCTCAGGCACATCACAGCACCACAGAATGAACGAGGTTGGAAAAGACCTTTGAGATCATCAAGTCCAACCTATGACCCAACACCACCTTGTCACCTAAACCATGGCACTGAGTGCCGCATCAAATGGGAACCCCTGGAGCACCCTTGAAGTACAAACCTTCCAAGGCACAAAAACTCCTCCCAAAACCAATCTCCTGCAATCAGAGCAATGCTAATCTCCTAATCACACCTTTTCCCAGTGGCATCTTCCATTGGACCAGCTTTGTCTGATCCTCTCCATGGCAATGGGTGAAGGGGAACATGGTGCAGCCTCATGGGTGCTCCAAGTTCCACCAGGAACCACAGAATTAAGCAGGTTGGAAAAGATCTTTGAGATCAGCAAGCCCAACCTGTGACCAAACACCACCTTGTCAACTAAACCATGGCACTGACTGCCACATCCAATCTTTTTTTACACACTTTAGCACCAGCAGGGAGAAAGCTGGAGGAGGGACAATAAAATGCGCAGAACTTGGGACATCAAATGACACAGCCTCTCTCCCCCAGCGAGGAGGAAAACCACTGAGGGAATCCTCACCCTACCTTGTTGAGGGTGTTGAGAGCAGCCTGGGCAGCTGCCAGGGCAGGCTCAGCCTTGGCCAAGTCCTCCTCACAGTCCTTCTGCTTCTGCTCCACCTCCTGGGCGATGAGGGCCACCTTCCGCTCCTCCTCATCAGCCACCGCCTTCTTCCTGCTCACCCTCTCCGTCTCCACCCCCACCACCTGGATCAGCTTGTCAGCATCCTCGTTCTTCTGCTTCAGCTCCACCTCCTGGGCTGCCAGCTTGGCCTTCAGCTCATCCACCTGCAGGGCAGAGATCTGTGGGAGCTGGGCTGCCCTGCCTGCACCTCAGTGCCCAGCACAGCCTCACACCCAGTGAGGGACCCCAGAGTCCTGCTGATGCCTTTAGTTTTATCTTTCATATTTCCCAGGCTCTGCACTGCATTGGTAAATAACTCTGAGCTCCACAGAAAGTGCCAGCAAGGTCTCCTCACAGCTCAGGCACACAGAACAATCCTTTTCCAGCCCCAGAACCAAGGGCACCGCTGCAGCTTCAGCCCCAAAAAGTGCAAACAGCAGGGAATGGAGGAGAGCAACCTGGGAGGGTGGGACTGCATCACCTGGAGCTGGGATTGGACACTGAACCCCAGCGTGGAAATGGACCAGAACTCATAAAAGGGTGAGAACTCCTGACTCTGAGTCCATCCTGGGTCCATCCTGGGTGCAGCCCTGGCTGGGCTCTTGCACTGCCCCAGGTGGATCCTTTGAGCCTTTTAATAAATCCCCACTTTATTCCTTTAACTCTGTCTGGCTCTGTTCCAGGAGCCTCTTTAGGCATCAGTTTCACACAGCCCAGGAGCCCCATCCCACAGCAGGAATGTGCAGGAAATCACTGTAAACCCAAACCCATCAGCTTTGGGCCTGAGCTCTGATGTCACATCTCCCCTGGGCAGAGCTGCTTTGCCTCGCTGGGGAGGTGACAAGGCTACAGTTCAGCCACATTTCACCTTCTCAGCCTCACCAGCAGCAAACCTGGGCACGAGGTGGTTTGGAGCAGGACCTCCCTGAGCCTCCTGCTCACCCCAGCACACCCTGCCCTCCCCAGGCACAGGCCAGGGGCAGCACCTGCTCTGAGACCATCAGTCCTGCAGGAATCACAGAAACTTGGAATGGTTTGGGTTGGAAGGGACCTGAAAGCCCATCCAGTCCTTCTGCCATGGGCAGGGACACCTTCCACTGTCCCAGGCTGCTCCAAACCTGTCCAGCCTGGCCTTGGATGGGGATGGGGCAGCCACAGCTGCTCTGGGGACCCTGTGTCAGGGTTTCCTCACCCTCACAGGGAAGAAGTTCTTCCTGACTTAATTTTCACCCCAGAAAAATTGCAGCTGGCATCTGCTGACAGATCCAGAGCTCTGAGGTTCAAGGGGCTTTAAATGTGATGTCAGATGAGCCTGGGAAGGGACATCCCCTTGAGCTGGCAGCCAGGAGGCCACCAGCATGGCCATGGTGGCAGCTTCTCACCCCCTGCTCCACACAGGAGCCCTCAGCAGCATTTGCACAGGGGGAAGCTCACACAGGCTCTCACCTGCAGACGGAAAACCTCCTGTAAAATCCCCATTTCAGTGAGTTCACCCAGATTCTGGGCAGGACACAGAGGCTTTCACTGCCTGAAATCAGGCTCATAAAGGTTCCCTTAGAGCTCCTGGGGTACATCTTTACCCACACAAAAATACTCACAGGAAGGGAAGCAGACACTGGTTTTGGTGATACCATTTTGATACCAGAAGGGAGAGCACAGCCTGCAATCCATGAACTGAAGCTGCTGACATTTGGCATTGGCTTCACGTGGAGAGCAGTTTTTCAGGGCTCTCCACACGCCCTCCATCCATCACCATCCCCTGCTCCTGGCTCTGTGGGACTGCTCTCAGCAGGACAAAGGCACAGCTGTAAATCCAGGCTCACAGAATCCCTCCCTGTGACAAACCCAGCAGCAGCTCCTTGTTCACCTCCAGCTCTCTGGGGGCTGCAGGAAATTGAAGTGGGCTCTGCTGATGGCTGATATGGCTGTGACCTTCTGCCCAGAAATCAGCCTTTGTGTGCTGGATACACACACAAACGGCAGCTCCAGGGGTTTACAGGGCCAGGACAAAACAAGCAGGGGATTAAAATCCACAGGCACTCAACAGCAGCACAAAGAGCAGGTGTAAGCTCAGCCCCAGGGAACACACAATGCCCTGCCAAGCACAACGGAAGGGGAAATGACTTTGTCAGGATTTTAAAAAAGCAACAATGCTGGAGAAAGAGTGTTTGCAAGGGCCTGAAGTGACAGGACAATTGGGAATTACTTCAGATTGAAGGAGGGCAGGGTTAGGTTGGCTATCTGTAAGAAATCCTTCCCTGGGAGGGTGGGAGACCCGGGCACAGGGTGCCCAGAGCAGCTGTGGCTGCCCCTGGATCCCTGGCAGTGCCCAAGGCCAGGCTGGACAGGGCTGGGAGCAGCCTGGGACAGTGGAAGGTGTCCCTGCCCATGGCAGGGGTGGAAAAGGATGATCTTCAAGATCCCTTCCAACCCAAAGAATTCTGTGATTCCATCAGAAACCTGTGAGCATCTTCCTGGGTGCAGAACAATCTGATAAGCAATTAGTAATGTGAGGTGGAAAGGCAAAGAGCAAAGCAAATGAGAAATTCAAGGGTAATGTGCTGTGACTTCATCAGGGAAAGGAAGGGAGAAGCCCTTGCCTACCACCAGAACAGCATGAGGAAAATCATTGAAGAGAAGAAAACCTGGAGGGCAGGCTCCCAGAAGACTCATTTTATCTGATTGTCCCTGCCTTGTTTCAAGAACACAAAATACATCAAAAGGTCAGCGATTAATTGATAGCGGCAGGCAGGCTGGAATCTGGAATGCAGTGATGCAATATTAACCACAGCCATCCTCAGAATTACTCAGCAATGGGGGCTGACCTCTCAGAGGCACACAGCACTCTGAAAAACAAATGACTCATCCCACACATCTTCCCAATCCATTATCTCCTAACGGGAAGGAGGCTTCAGCTTCCCTGGGTGCTGAGGATGCACTGGCCACAGGGAGAGGTGCTTGTAAAACATTGCTGAAGGAGCAAAGTTGGTCAGCAGCATCCAGGTGTCAAAATCTCCACAGGAAAAAAAGAAAAGAAAGGGGTAGAGGTAGAGGGGACCACAGTGAAAGGAGGCAGAGAGGTTATTTTGAAATGAAAGCAAGGTAAAAAATACCTGCACCTCCTGATACAACAGCCCCTCGTGCTGAGGCCACTCTGAGCCTACAGAAATACACAAACCTCATCCTTAACTGGGCCCTGGAGAATGCCAGGGATGAGCACCATCAGTCTCCACAGCTACAGCACAGCCAGGTGATACCCAGGGATCAAATTCCTCCACCTTTACTTTGAAAATTCCCCCCAGCACATCACTCCCAACACAACCTGCAGGTGACACACTCTGCACTTCCTCAGCCCCAGGACCAAGTATTTCCATGGGTGAATGTAAAGTCCAGCCTTTTAAACCCATGTTCAAGATTGAACATGCTGCTATGATTTCCAATACTGATAAATTTCCACACTCTGCTTTCAAATCAACAGCAGTTTTGACTATTGCGCACATCTGGTAATTTAGGTGTTTAATTTTAGACCCCCAGTGTTAATTTTAGACTTGAATTTGACATGTTTGTCCTCACTGCTCTGCATCTTAATTACCTGCTCAAGGAGGCACCTCTCAGCCCAGCCTCACTGCAACCAGACACCAACACTGTGCTCTTCATCCTTCTTGGGATTTGATTTTCCCATCCTTCCCATTGCCTCCAAGTCCCCCACCATCGCTTTGTGGCTCAGCAGAGAACCCTGCCCACACAGCACCCACTGAAGAGAAGCCTGAAGGATACAGAAGGGTTTCCATGTGTCACAGCAGACCCAGGGACTTGTTTTCAAAATATTCATTTCATATTAGCTGCTCTGACAAGAAAATAAACCTAATCCACCGTATCCACCATTGGGGAGTCCTGAAAAAACAGCAGCACCCCACAGGTCCATCAGAGCTATTGCCTGCATGGGTGAGGTGAGGTTGCTGGAAAATATACCAAGTTTAAAATTTATAATTTCAATCAGTTTTGTTTGCCTTTGTCCCCAGGGAAGGGAATTTCTGTTTCTTTCCTGGGCATTATTCCACCAGGCAAGGTCTGATGAATTTAACATCTTAACAGACTGGGAATAGCACAGAAGATACAGAAAAGATAACGACCATCAGCTCCAAACATCACCCCTGGCATGGTCTGAGACACCTGGTCTGGGAAAAGAGAAATAAGAATGAGAACCCAATTAGCATCAGAGGTAATGAGAACATAATTAGCATCAGAGGAGAAGAGATCTAGAACCAACAGGAAACCAAAGATTAAGAACTCCATAACTTGATATCAATGAACACTGAACCAGTGAATCTTTGTGTGTTTTGACTGCATAAAGTTTGTGAAAAAGCTGGTAAAATTCATGTGCCATGGAATGATTTTCTCTGCAGGTCCAGGCTGTGTGTGGATGGAATGATTTCTGTTGCACATCCTGGCCAGAACATAATAATGCCTCAATTCTCTAACACTAAAAGCGTTGTTGGAGGGTTTTTGTTTTTCCTGTAGTTTTGGTGACAGGGTGAGGTGTGTGCTGGGCAGTGAGGGCACAGCCTCATGGCTCGGGTGGGTGCCATCAGTGCTCTCTGCTACCCCTTCCCTCCAAAGGAGATGCTAAAACCTGCACAGGGGACGTGGCAGTGCCCACCCCTGCCATGCCCTGCTCAGTGAGCAGAGGCTGTTTGAAGGGAGATGGAGATGTCAGCACTGAGAGCACCAGCCCAGCCCATCCATCACCTCCAGGCACGCGGTGTCCCCTGAGTTTGACAGATGTGATTGATGCCCCCAGCGCTCCCCAGAGCAGATGTGTGGAAGGGGATGGACCTGACAGTCCTTTCTCCTCATCAACCCTCCTGCATTCCTCCAGAGCAGCTCCAGGAGAGCCTCATTTGCCGCTGGAGAAGCTTTGTGAGCAAACATTTGTGAGAGTTAATAGAATATGAAATGGAGAGCAAAATGGGAGTGTAGCAACAGATGAAGGTGTCACTGCAGAGAGGGTTGGGAAACACCCAGAACAACTTATAGTCACTACCAGGGGAGAGTGCCAGTGGGAGTCTTTAGCTGGGGGATTTTGGGATGACTGATGTGCATTTCAGACATGTGTTAGCTTTCCTTAAATATGGATAGCATAATAAAAGGAAAAATGAACATCAGCCTCATTTTAACAGCATGCACTGTTTAGTTTGAAAGAATCTTGCTGAGGTTATTGTAGATTTCCTGGATGCAACTCCAAAAATCACTGACTGTCCTGTATTTTCTAAGCTGTTTTGCCACCACAGCTGAAATTTAACCATTAAAACAGGATGGCAGAGCCAGCTGGATCCCAATCTCATTTTATTTACCGAAATGTTTCCATTACCTCTCAAACAGCAGAGACTGGGCACACACCTCTCCATTCTCCTTTCCAGTTCAGAGCATCACTTCTGCTCCTCCAGAAACCCAGCTCAAGCCAGACTAGAGCCAAGATCCAGCCCAAATTTCTTCCCTGTAAAGCTCTCCCTCGAACCAGACAAGAAAAACAAGGAAAACCAACCCCAAGGAGTCCTTACCTGTGCAGAAGTGCTCTTGAGCTTCTCCAGGCCGTTCTCCAGGCGCTCCATTTTTGCCTTTAACTCCTTGTCCTTGCTCAGCAGCAGGCTCTGGTAGAGTTTGATTTGCTCCAGGAAGGACTTGGGGGTGGTGTAGTTGTAGCGGCGCTCGTTGCTCAGGTACAGCCGGGACACCTCGTTGACACTGATGTGGACGTGGGCCATGAATTTGCTTATTGAATCCTTGACTGAATCCTAAAGGGAAGATGGTAAGATGAGGAGAAACTGTTTTAAATAGAAAACTATATATAAACACAGGTCTGTGCTGAATAGAAAGGAATTTGGTAACTTTTGATTCTGCTGCAGCACAATCCAGGGTGTAACACCTCAGCTGATCCCTTTTCACTGTTACCTCTAAAATAACTTTGTTGCTCATCTACTTTATACCCCTTTTTTATATCTTTTTATCTCACACATTATCTTATTCCAAGCAATTTCTCTACAAAATAACAGCTCTTTTAAGTATAATTTTGGGCTTTTCTCCTGTACAAATGGGAAAAGTGCACACTCCTAAAAAGAAACATTGTAGGCTTTATTCTTTCTAAATCCCACCTGGAAAAGCTAAATAAACAGAAACGAATCTCTATTCTAGTAGCAGATTGTCATCACTGAGAACTTGACCTATTTTTGCCCTTGAGATTTCCAGAGGCTCAGACACAAGTGGGGAGAGCAGCAGGTTGTTTTCTGTGCAGGTTTGGGGCTGCCCTTGTGCTGGCAGAGCTGTCCTGTCCCTGGCAGTGCCATCAGCTCCCAGTGACACCTCAGCAGCTCCCAGTGACACCTCCTCAGCTCCCAGTAAGACATCCTCAGCAGCTCCAAGTGATACATTGTCAGCTCCCAGTGACACAGGAGCATGGTGCCCATGGCTCTGCCCATGGTCTTCTCCAAAGAAATATGGAGTCTGCCTCAGTGATGGTTTGGTTGAGCTTAAATAACTTCAGTGCCACCAGCGATGGCCCTCTGGACAGCCACATGGATGTGTTGAGGCCAACCCAACCCTCCCTGTAACGGTGTGAATGACACAGGGCCACCCCTGGTGTCACTGTCATATTTTCTGAAAAAATCTCTTTGCCAGCATTTCTTTTCCTGGGAAGCTGAGAAGCCTCAGAGAAAAATGAAAACAATAATTATCTGATTTGCTTCTCCTGTGTTTTGCTGCTTTGGAATGTGGTCTGGAGATTGTTTATCAAACATGTGAATTGTTTTTACTTAATGACCAATCACAGTCCAGCTGTGTCGGGACTCTGGCGAGAGTCACTGTGTTTTAATTAATATCTTGTAAATCTTCTGTAAGTATCCTTTTGTGGTGGTGTTCACAGGGGTCCCATGACGAGGGAAGAGATGAGAATCTTGACTCCATGTTTCAGAAGGCTGATTTACTATTTTATGATATATATTATAGTAAAAGAAAATGATATATTAAAACTATACTGAAAGAATAGAAGAAAAGATTTCATCAGAAGGCTAGAAAGGAAAGGGATGATAATAAATCTTGTAATAAACCTTAATAATAAATAATAAAATCTTTGACTGCTCACAGCCTCGACACAGGTGGCTGTCATTGGTCATCAAGTAAAAACAATTTCCCATGCTGGGTAAACAATTCTCCAAATCACATTCCAAAGCAGCAAAACATGGAGAAGCTGAAGCTTCCCAGCTTCTCAGGAGAAAAGATCCTAATTAACGGATTTTTCAGAAAATATGTCTGTGCCGTCCTTTCTCTATTCTTTAGCATAGTTTTAATATAGTATAATATAGTATAGTACAATATAATATAGTATACTATAATGTAATATAGTATAGTATAATATAGCATAGCATAGTATAGTAAATATAATATAATATAATATAATATAATATAATATAATATAATATAATATAATATAATATAATATAATATAATATAATATAATATAATATATAGTATAGCTTAATATCACATTATTTATATAATATAATAATAAATTGACCTTCTAAGAACATGGAGTCAGATTCACCTTTCCTTCCTGCCCCGGCGGACCCCAAAAATTCCCCACCCTGGCTGTGGCCAGCGCTGTCCCCCGTGTCCCCCAGTGTCCCCAGCAGAGGATCTGTGCTGGTGCTCACCTGCAGGGTGTCCATGTCCCGCAGGAAGCGGAGGCTGACGGACTCCAGGGCCTGGCGGGGCCAGGGCTGGAAGCAATCCATGGTGGTGCAGCTGGCCAGGGCTGGGAAGCGCCGGCTGCGGAGGCGCAGCTTGGGGCCCACGGGGGACAGGCACAGAGCCACCTGAGGAGCAGGAGAGGGCACTGAGGAGCAGGGCAGGGAGAGCAGATTTAGGTAAAACGCGCTGTTTTAAATTATTAAGCCTGTAGCTTGCTTATATAGATGAGATGTTTAGTCTATGCTCAAAACTACCTGTTCTCAAAAAAAACTTATGCTTGCAAAGCTACTTTAACTGAGAGAAAAGAATGTAAAAAGAGATAGAGGCCTCTTAAACTTTGAAACATAAACTACAAGAAACAAACAAAATTATGTAAGAGTTCTTTCTGTACTTTCTAATAAAAAAATAGCTACAAGTGCAACACAAAACTAGTATATTAGTTTTTAAAATATATTTAAAAACTAATAAATATATGCATACTTGTATATATGCATAGAGTTTTATAAAAAGTTTATGCATATTTATTTTACTAGTTTTTACTAGTAAAATATTTTACTAGTAAAGTACTGGAATTAGCTACTAATATTTTACTACTAAAATATTTTACTAGTAAAGTACTGGAATTAGCTACTAATATTTTACTACTAAAATATTTTACTAGTAAAGTACTGGAATTAGCTACTAATATTTTACTACTAAAATATTTTACTAGTAAAGTACTGGAATTAGCTACTAATACTTTACTACTAAAATATTTTACTAGTAAAAACTAGTAAAATAAATATGCATAAATGTATTATAAAACTCTATGCTTATATACAAGTAAAAGATTTTTAAAAGTTCATAATTCTCAAAGGTACACATGTTCTTTAAGAAGAACAATCCCCACGTGTCCAGCGCTATAATAAACATAGCAGCTTTACAACTTTTACAAGTTGTAGTTAGTTTGGTTTTTTGCACCCATCACAGCCCACCTCAGGCTCCATGACCCCTTTGATGCCTTGAGTTTTAGATTTTGTGCTCTTTGGTGTTGTTCTGAGCTTCATATGAAGTGTTGGTGAGGTCTCTGCACAGAGGGAGACTGTTGCAATGTATTTGCAAGGGTTATATGCCATAGTGCTCACCAGCCAGCTTGCTTCTAAGTTTGTTATCAAAGCCTCAGGAATTTATCAAGGCTATTGGAACATAAATTGCACTAAATTAGGAAAGAAGAGGCTGAGAAACTCAATACCAAACCACAAGGACTGTGAAACACCTGGACTGTAACCAATCACATACTCTGAGAAATGCACGCAGAAAACGAGTGAACAAGACAAAGGCACCAATCAAGAAGTGTGTGCTTAGCAGCTTGTAGAATCCATAAATACGTGTGTAATGTAAACAATAAACAGCCTCTGCTTGATCATATTGGTTAGTTGCTCAGGAGCCCTAGATTCCTACAATAGGAGGCAAAACAATTCCTTCTCTAGATGGGGACCAAGGACAAATGATCCAAATCTCAGGCCCAAGAGCACAAACAACATGGACTGAAGAGAGAAAACAAGAAGGATGGGACTTCATAACCTAAAGCTATAACTGGACAATTAACTCCAATATGCAAATGGACCCCAGATGGAAACTAAACTTTGTTTATGAATATGTCTTGAAGAGCTGGTTTTTAGCCTTGGTTCACAGAAAAACGAAGATAGGGTAGAGGCCTTGTACCCCCTGGGGCTTGGAGCTCTGGAATTTTGTCTTTCTGGCTAGGGAAAAGTACTGGAACTAGCTACTAATACAATAACAGGCTACAAATAGGTGTGTGAAGAACACAGAGAATCTATAAAAGGAAAAAGGCAAAAAATCATTCAGCATCAACCCCTCGTGCTCCATCTCACCTTCAGCTGCCGTCGGACGCGCTCGATGAAAAACCTCCAGCAATTCTCCCTGGAATCCACCAGCCCCCGGCCCCTGACTTCATTCCTCACACTGCTGATGATATTTTCCACTTCATCATCAGGGAAGAGATCTGGGATTTCCCCTAGGAGAGGAGGGCACGTTTGGGTTTACACATGTGGATGTTGTTGCAGACTGAGCGCAAAGGGAAGCTGCTGTTCCCCTCTTCAGGGGCTCAGGGATGTCCCCTCCACAGGTAAAACCCCTGCACCAGGTCCCCCTGGGCCCCAGAAGCAGCAAAGGGGCACAGAAGGTCATTCTGCTTAAAAATAAACATCTGTGAGAGCAAACTTCCTTATAAAACACAAGGGAAAGGAAGATAGAATAGAGTCAAAGTACAGAAAATATATTTTTTTTTAGCTCTGTAATCTAATTAGATTTAAAAAGAAATATTCAAATCCCTAATATGCCATATGTATTATAAAATCATTGTAGTTTTGCAAATGCATTAATTACATGTAAAATTTTTGCAGCTGTTCAGGGCCCTTTTCAGCAGTGGCCAAATAACTCCCAGACCATCCAAACATTTTACAAGTTACAAATGTTGTAAAAAACTTTTATAAGTTAATAATTAAGCAGCTGTTTGCTAAAAATGCAACCAATCACATTTTTTTTCTTAGTGTTTCCTTAATATATCACATATTCACTTCCGTTCTGGCTTCTGATTTGATTAAAATCATCATTATTGAGCCAGATACTTTCAATACGAGCACTGATCACTTAGGGAAATAACACTAATCAGAAATCTGCTCATTCATCAAAGAGATTAAAAGGTATATTTTGTTCTAGATAATGACAACAAGTGAAACAAGTAATTAAGACACTTCCCACTACCTCAGGTTGCTCCAAGCCCCATCCAGCCTGGCTCTGGACATTTCCAGGGATCCAGGGGCAGCCACAGCTGCTCTGAGCACCCTGTGCCAGGGCCTTCACTTTAAACTTAAGGATAGCTAATTGGACAGAAGCCAAAAAGTCCTGCCTGGGCAATTTAGTAGAAAAAGAAGTGAACAAAGAAGCTAACTGTTTTTTTAAGGTGTTTTACCAGGAGCAAGGACCTCCTGCACCTGGCTCGGTTTTTCTCTGTTATTTTGCTCTTTATTAAACCTTTTTGTTCCCAACACTACAACAGAAGCCATCCTGCTGATTTTTATGCCTCCAAGGGTAGCTGAGCTCTCTTGGGTGTGTTACAGACCTGGCTGGAGGAGGCTCCTGTAACACGAGGGCTGTACCTGATGCCAAGAAGTCGTTGACCAGCACCAGGAACTGCTCGTCCGCCACCTGCGCGTCGCTCAGCAGGAACACGGAGCCCACGCTCTTCAGCCCAGCCTTCAGGTACAGGTTTGCCAGGTCTGCCTGCAGGGGGGACACCAGGAGGGCTTGCATGCTGCAAAGCTTGGGCCAGGCACAGAAATGGGATCATTTAGAACCAATGATCAATGAGAACATCAGCACAGCTGAGGGCTGAGGCTCAGGGCTGGGCTGGGATGTTGTCAGGGCACTGCCAGGGGAGCCCAGATGTGGCTGCAGCCAGGGGCAGACACACTCCAGCAAGGCATGTGCTCCTCTCCGCAGCAGCATGTCGTGTCTGGGGTGTTTCAGTATCTCATTTAGGTTAGAAGAGCCCTCTAAAGACATCACATCCAACTGTTCCCCCAGAGTGGCCAAGGCCACCACTAACCCATGTCCCCAAGTGCCACATCCACGTGGCTTTTAAATCCCTCCAGGGGTGGGCATTTCACCACCTCCCTGGGCAGCTGGGCCAGGGCTGGACAGCACTTTCAGTGAAGAAATATTCCCAATATCCAACCTGAGCCTCCCCTGGCCCAGCCTGAGGCCATTCCCTCTCCTCCTGTCCCTGTTCCCTGGGAGCACAGCCCGACACCCCCAGCTGTCCCCTCCTGTCAGGAGTTGTGCAGAGCCACAAGGTCTCCCCTGAGCCTCCTTTGCTCCAGGCTGAGCCCCTTCCCAGCCCCCTCAGTTGCTCCTGGAGCTCCATTCCTTCCCTGGACGTGCTCCAGCCCCTCCATGTCCTTCCTGTCCCAGAGCTGTCCCCATCACTGGAGGTGTCCCAGCAGTGCCAGCACAGGGCATGGGCACTCTCCTGGCCCTGCTGCCACCCCAGAGATGAGTCAGCCCAGGTGGCCTTGACCTCTTGCCCACCTGGGCACACCTGGGCTCATGATCATCCTCCCCCATTCTCTCTCCCAACACACAACACCCCTTCAGGGCAAGCTCAGCTCTTTTTTTCCTTCCCCACCTTTTCAAGTCCCCCACCTTGAGGTCAGGGACGCCGTAGCCTTTCCTCAGGGTGATCTGGAAGACGTCCAGGGCGCTGAGGAAGGCAGCCAGGCGGGTCAGGCTCTGCTTGCCCGTGCCTCCCACGCCGACCAGGAGCGCGTTCCCCCGCGGCGCCTCCAGGACGCGGCTGATGCGGCAGCTGCACCGAGCCATGCAAAACCTCTCATTAACAACACTGTTCTCCCATTTCTCTGCCCACTGCTCTTCAATACATATTTTATTCACTAGGAAATTGTGTTCTGAGCGGGGAGAAGAATGGCAGTCTCAGAGATGTGGCAGCAATCAATGCTCATCTCTGCTGAGACCTGTCCAAAACAACCCCCAAAGTTTGGTGGCAATTTAAAATGTGCCTATTTTTTTTCCCACCTGCCAAGTCCTGCTGGACAGAACAATGTTTAAGTGAAGGCCTGGGTGTCTTTGCAGGGAGTACAAGGGGGAAAGGATGTTACATTGGCATGCAAAAACTGAGAGCAAAATTCAAGGCTCTGACACCTTCCCAAGAAAAGCCCCTCTTCTCAAGGCTTTGGGATTTGTGTACAGGTGAGCCCTGCTGAGCATTACAGAACATTCACACCTGGCTGGAATGGCACAAACCTGCCTGGAAAACAATCTCTGTTCCTTTTATCCACACCACCACTACATAAGAGTGAGATTTTCTCACTCTTACAATGAATTTGCTGTTATTTCCCAGGTCTGCTCACCTGAGAGTCCTGTGGTGAACTCTGTCTGCCTCCCTTTTGTTCTCTTTAAGCAAATGCTGACACCCCTACATGTTCCCCATTAGGTGAGGGGGGTCCAGAGGATCCCACCTGTGGAACCCTCACTGTCCTGCGTCTGAAACACAAGCCCCATTCCTTTACTCAACTCCCTTCACTATTTTCCTAGATTAATCTAATTATTCTTCAATTAAGACTGTGAGAAACACTACCCTGCTTTATTACAACCCCAGTATTCCGTACTCTATGCACAGACTCTGACTGATTTTTTTATAATTTAATAATTTCTGTGAAATTATTTCCATAAAAGCAATCCAGACTGTGAGGAGAGCTTTAGCATTCCTGCTCTGAATTACTCAGGCCAGCTCTGCCCATGTCCCTGCCTTGATGTGCTCCCCAGGGCTCCGTGCTGTGACACAGCCCTGGATGAGGTGACTGACAGGTATCTCCCATGGCCCTACACATATTAAGTCATCAAATGCCTTTTTTCCTTCTTTTTTTTTTCTCCTGACTGAAAATCTTCAGCAAATTCAAGCTGACATTCAGAAGCTGCTTGAGATGGAAGAAGTTGTGTATTTCAGCCAAATGCAATTTCCAAATGCAGTGAATGAGATTCACTCAGCTCCAGTGAAATTGTCAAGTGCTGCTGGATGCTCAAATCTTCCTTTCCTCATTATTCTCAGTATGAACTGGAGGGGCAGTGCCATGTTTTGCAAATTCCAATTGCAAATCCCGATTTATGTAAAGTGCAAGAGGAGCACAGGGTCAATATTCCTGTCACCATTCTGCAGGCAATGCAAGCAGAAACATTCATGGACAGCAGATTCCATGGCCCCCGTGGATGGAGGAGGGAATGCCCTGACTGAACACAGGTTGGGAGCCCTTGGAAGAGAGAAATTTGTATGTGTGTTTATATTATATATATTATTTATTTATATATTTATATATATGTATATACACATATATATTTGTATATATATGCATGTACATATAATATATATAATATACATATAAAATATATATACATATATAAACATGTATCTATTTTTATATATAAATTTATATTTATATATGTAAATTTATATTCATATCTATATATAAATGCTATTCCTGTATATATACAGATATATATAACAGGTTGCCAGGTCCAGTGAGAATTAAAACCACCCACCCTGCCTGGCTGCAGCAGGTCAGGATAGGCTTTTTCCCAGCTCAGAGTCCCAAATCTGTACCTCCTGGGACCAGGTTTCTGTACAAATTCAAGCTCTGATTGCCAGGGCAGCTCCATCTCCTGAAGCCACCTAAGGCCAGCTCTGCATCCCAGCACCCAGAAGTGACTCTGTCTCTGCTGGGATTCCCCCAGGCTGTGTGTGAGAGCTGGAGATCCCCCCAAGGCATGTAAACAGCTTCATAATAATCAGCAGGAGGCTTATTTTCATATAGTCCCACATGTCCAATTTCCAGCTGGAATCCACTTGCACCTCCAGGCATCTCCATGCAAGCAGGTTTTCCAAAGGATCAAAGCAGTTTAAATGCCTCCATCCTTTAAAAGCAGTAGGCTGAATGCACATAATCTTACATTATACAGAGGAAAATCCCTCTAAGGACCTGTGTAAATGTGGCTCTAAACCAGCAGTCAGCATCTGGGGAAAGCCCAGCACAACCAGGTCTGTCCTGGCTGGCAAGGGAAGACACAAAAGCACCTAAGTGTTGTCACATCTGAGAAATGTTTACACAGAGTGCAAAACCTGACACTTGGCCCTGCAGAACTACAAATTATTAGCCTCAGCCCATGGATCCATATTCCTACATCGTCCAGGAAATCCCACAAAACCATCTGCACAGACAAATGATGGGGGAATAAAGGCAGAAAAGCCCTTACACGTGGCTCATGGCATCCTCAAACAGTACCAGGTCCATGGCAGCATTGACTTCATTGTAGCTGTCCAAGGCTTCCATGAGGATCTGGTTCAGCTCCTCCCAGCTTGGAACTGGCCTATAGCCAGGTTCCCCAAGGCCTTTGGCAAAATGGCAGTAAATATTTATGTGTTTGGCCTGCTCTAAAGTGTCCTCAATGTCCTGTAAAAGAGGAGAAAATAGAGAACAAATGCAGGAAAACCCACGGCAGCTCTGAGCCACCTTCCAAGGGAGCTACAGTGTTCCAGCCTTTTTATGTCCACAGGGTTGTACCTGCTGCTGGAAAAGGGAAAACAGGCTCAGGACTGAAAGAGAGGGAAAGGAAAACTGATTTCCCTTCCAATAAACCCATTCTGTTCCTTTCTCATCAGCATTAGAGCTCATCAGACCTCCACACTTACATCGTAGCATTTCTTCACCATCTCCCGCTGGATTTTATCAAAAGTGTCCCAATCCACTTCCTCAACCATCCTATCCCGGTACACCCGGTTTGACTCGTGCAGGTAGAGCTTCACCAGGTCCTGGGGCTGCTTCAGACATTCAGGGGTAGAGAACAGCAGGCCCTGTGGAGAGCAAAGGCAGCCAGGAAACCCAGCTTGGCCCTGAGGGACTCCACGCCAGCACCACCAGGCTGAGTCCCCCCCACAGCCACCTGCACGTGAGCAACCCCACACCAAACACCCCGGGAATGTGTCCTTTGTGAATCCAAAACCCCCAAAGCTGCTTCTCAACCCAGAGAGGTTTGAGTTGGAAGGGGCCTTAAGGATCATCCCATCCCACCCCTGCCATGGCAGGGACACCTCCCACTGTCCCAGGGACACCTCCCACTGTCCCAGGCTGCTCCAAGCCCTGTCCAACCTGGCCTTGGGCACTGCCAGGGATCCAGGAGCAGCCACAGCTGCTCTGGGTAATCACCACCCTTTACAGCCAAGGATTTTTTCCCAAGATCCCATCTAAACCTACTCTTTGTCAGTAGGAATTCATTCCCCCTTGTCCTGTCACCCCTCCCTTGTCCAAAGTCCATCTCCAGCTCTCTCAGAGTCCCTTAAGGCCACAGTCAGTTCATTTCAGAGCATTCCTCAGGCTGAACAGCCCCAATTCTCTCAGCCTTTCCTCCCAGCAGAGCTGCCCTATTCCTCTGATCATCCTGGTGTCTCTCTGGGCTCCCTCCAGCACCTCCAGGTCCTTCCTGGGCAGTTCCCTGGTGCTGGGACCCCAAAGCTGGACAAGTGCTTCAGGTGAGGTCTGACAAGCAGCACAGAGGGGTAGAATCACCTCCCTCAACCTGCTGCCCAGAGCCCTGGGAATGTTTCTCACCTTTTGAAAGTTTACACTCATTACACCCAATTGAATCCCCCACCCAGCCTCCCCTGGCCGGGCTGGGGTCCTGCTCTCAGCATTTGGGGCCCTGCAGAGCCAAGCAACAGCCCAGACACGTGGCTCTCCCATCCCAACCCCATGCCATGGGTGCTTTGTCAAGAAGGGAAAAACGGTTTGGAAATGTTACTGGTGGCTATTTTTTCTTTTAATCAATTAATTCTAATTAGGTGCATTCTGCCTGCAGGAAATATCAGTTGCTGTCTGCTTAGCACAGTATGTTTACCATGAACTCTATTAAAATGCATAAAAGAATTATATTTCAAAGAGGTGTCGCCTATACTAAGCCTATTAACAGCACACAGGGTTTTCAATGGTATGAATTAAACAGACAGCTTTTATTCCTAGCATCTAATTATTTATACATTAAATATTAAATGCATTGAAAGCAATGTAAAGCAGGCCCTCTCAGCTCACTGGTGCATGGTTCAGATTGTTTGGGTTTCACATCTGTCATTACAGCTGTCAAATTATTTTATTTATTCCAGAAAAAAAAAATGGTGAGAAAAGCTGACAACTCAAAGACAGGAAGGAAAAACACATCAGATCCTAAACTGATTAAAACAGAATTTAAAATCACTCAATCTCTCTTAAAGGGACTGAATCTAAAGACCCCCACAACCCAAAAGCAAGAGGGACACGTGGCTGTGGGTCACTGCATCTGGGATGGAGGTGGAGCCAACATTAAAAAGAAACAAACAAAAAGGAGGATGGAGAAGCCCTTGAAAGGAGAATGAGGAGAATTCCTGTCACCCTGTGGCCCAGAGCTGGGATCTGGCAGGATGTTTTCTGTTGCCCCCTCAACCCTGGCACATTCACAGATCAAATTAGAGCCTCCCACTGAAATGCTTCTCTCTGAAATGTTCTCTCCCTGCACCTCCCAAAGCCCAGATTAATTGGAAGGCAGGATTTACCCAGACCCACATCTCACATCCGAGCTGCTGCTGCTCAGCTGAGCACAGTGACAGCCCTGACTCCTTCCTGCCACAGTGGAGTTATTCACCTGTTCAAGGTCCCAGATTTCCCTGTCTGTCTCTGCTCCAGCTCCTGTCTGATGGCAGGCACAAGGCTCTGAACTTCCACGTGCCCACTTTGTGAAGCAGATGTTAACAAGGACAGTGACAAATGACCAGCTGGGGGTTTAGAACAGGCTACGGTGCTGACCCTCAGTGTGACTGCTCAGGAATTTATCAAATTTTATTAATCAGCCTGAAAGGCTCTTTGAGCAATAACACCAGCTGCTCCAAAGCACGAGACTGCTGGGGAAAACAGGAAAACAAAATCTCACCAAGGATGGAAGACAATATTTCTGAAGCTGAAAAACTTCACTTTGGTACAGCGGCTGGTAATTCAGTTTCAGTGGTAAAATCAAAGCTGGTTTGGATTGATTTATCACTCTTTGACTGCCATCCTGCATGCTCAATGCTGAGCACCTGAGAGGAAGTGCTGGTACAGCCACCAAGCTGTCCTGGCTCTGGCAGAGCAGCTGAACCAGCCACTGCTGTCCTCTCCTCAGGGCCAGCAGCCCACAGAGCATCCAGCCCCTGCCCCACGCAGGAAGAGCTTCCCAGTGTGGTGGGATGGTGCCATGGACCCCCACACCACACCATGGGGTGGGGATCACCAAGATAAGCCCAGCTCCAGCACCCTGACAACAGCCACTGCTCAAAGGGCTGAGGTAGGAGCCCAAAGCTCTCTCCAGCTTGTCCTTTTTCCAGCCAGAGGACACTTCAAACCCCTCAAAATCCACACCTCCTTCTGGAGCTCTGCATCCCTCCCCATTGGCCAGAGGAGGCTGGAAAGAAAATAGTCATGGGTGATGTCTCTGGAATCCTTTCAAAACCAACCAGGGGTCAGGGAATGGCCCCAGGCCACCCCCTGAGCTCAGGAGACACCCATGCTGTGTCATTACTGAGTGGGACACTGTGTTGGGCTCACCAAGGACCAGAGGGACCTCAGCTGCCTGTGACACGGACACAAACTCCAAATGACACAGGACAGGAGCTGCACTTACTTGGAAGATATTGGAGAGGTCTCTGAGGTTGAAGACGTAGTGGAACTTGACAGCTGTTGGCAGGAACGTGGCAGCCACCTTCCTGTGCAGCCCCAGGGCCAGGGCAACGAGCTGCTGGGCTGAGTTTTGCACAGCCTCTGAGAAGTTCCCACTGGCTAGGTGCTGCACCAAGATGGTGCTGTAGATCCTGGACAAGGAGTCCTGGTCAGGGTTGGAGAGAGCGAAGACACAGAAGTGACGCTGAGGAAGAGAAAGTGAGAGGTGGAAAGGTCAGAGAGATGGAAACCACCTCCCAGGTCAGTGACCTCTCTGTGGTTGGACACAGCACTGAACAATCTCATCTGGGCTCCACTTCCCAGGAAAGGTTGGCCCAGATGATCCTTTGAGGTCCCTTCCAAGCTGGGATGCTCTATGATCCCGTGACTTCAAGTCCACCAGAACTATATCCCCCATCCAAAGTCCCAGCAGAGGACAGCTGGTAGGAGACACCTTCTGCTGGCTGAACAAGGGATTTTCAGTGGCATTTCACAAGGGAAGCTCAGCCTACTGAAGAGCTGAGAGGTCTGAAGGTTCCACAGACCCCTGGTGAAGCCCAGGCCTGTCTCTGGTAGGAGCAGCCCCAGAAGGTGCCACCTCCCAGAAGACCCTTTGTTGATGAGGAACTTGCAGAGGAAGAGAACACAGAATGGTTAAGGTTAGAAAAGACCTATGAGATCAAGTCCAACCTTTGAATAAATCCCAAAGCACACTGTGGAGTGCCATTTTGGAGTTCATTTTTGAGTACATCCAGAGCTGGTGACTCCACCACTTCCCTGGCCTGCAAGTTCCAGTGTCTGACCACCAAAAGACTTTCAAGAACTCTGGTCCAGCAGTAAGAACCAGCTAGAGGAAGGTAAAATCTGCCTGTCTGAACCAGAAGTTTTACTGAGAGTGGGTATCCAGCTGCCTTGTGACTTCTGCCTCCCACTGAGGAGTAAAAGAAGAGGAAACACAAAGAAGGGAGAAATTCCATCAGGAATTAGTATTTCATGCTGTTTCCACTGATTGAACAACAGCAGGATCTACCACAGGTTCTCCTGAAGCCTTGAGCCTGAACAACCCACCCAAAAATCAGGGCCATGGAGCAGAGCTTTACCTGGAGCCGGGGGTTGATGGTGAAGCTCCCTGCAGTGGGGTTCATGCAGGACACGTACTGCACATTGCTGATCTCCTTCAGGGACAGCCTGCTCCTGTCGTACCTTGGGGCACAGCAAAAGCCACAGATGGTGACCACACAGCCCTGGGTGTGAGAATCCATGTCTGCCCAGCTAGCTCAGTCAATAGAGCATGAGACTCTGTCACTACAGGACACGAAACAACACGAGCGCACACACTGCTGCTTTTAAAGTGAAAAAGAAGAATTTTTTTGTTAGATGACAGCTTAAGGGACTACTTATGGGCTTCAATCAAATATTATACTTTGTGGGAATCTACAAAATCAGAGGGGTTTGGGAAAGCTGCAAAAGGCAGCCTCAGAGACAGCAGAACTGTGATTGGAGCTAAGCAGCAGCCATGAGATTGGTCAACAGAAAAATTATTTAAACTGTAGAAAGGCAAGGACAAATAGAACAATGCTCTGTGTATTAACACTTGTCTAGAGTAACTCTCTAAGCTACAGAAAAGTTTATCTAGTGAGATATTAGGAAGGTTGAAGCTTAATAATGGAGCTCTGTGCATTGTGTTTTAAGGCTCACAAGCAGGTGTTGTATTTGAAATAAGCAAGCATTGTTTAACCAAAGGTACCTGTGCTTATAGTGCTTGGATAGAACTACTGTCAATGTGCTTTTGCTTTGTGTGATTGGGCAAAAAACTTTTAAAGTAAGTTGTAACATTAAATTCTTGGTCTGCTGCCTGGGATGTGAGCTGGTGGCATCTTCCCATTGTCATAGCCATGGAATGAGACTGATGGTGGAAAATAGAACAGCTCAAGGCACGTTCCCAGCAGTCCTGTCCCATTATTGATTTGTACAGAGACCCCAGCCGGCATCAATACTTCTGCTTTTTTGCTTTTCTTGCTTTCAGCAGTGCAGATTTGCCAGTTAGCCACCCCAGAGCAAGGGCCCAGCAGCCTCGTACCAGTGGCCATAGTCCAGGTGCTGCCTGAGCAGGGTGTGGGGCTGCACGGTGCCGTAGGTGTCCACCTGGGGCATGTTCAGGTCATCCATGAAGTACACCAGCCTCTTGGTGCCTGGGGGGCCGTAATTCCTGCCAGCCTTTTTGTCCAGAGGCTTCTCCAGCACACCTGTAGGGGCAGGAGGCACTGGGATGAGTGCTCAGCCTGCTGCAGGGAGCCCCAGCCCTCCCAGCTCACCTGCAATCTTTGTGGCTTTTTAGGAAGGAAGAACACGGAGAGAAAACTCATTTGGAAGCTCTGGAAAATTCCCATTTGTTTTAGGAGAAGGCTGAGGTTATGTGCTGCTCTAGACTGTAGCATATTGGGAATATTTACAATGCTGGAGTGATATTTAATGCAGATCACCCCACACTGCTGCATAAAATGTTTTATAGGTTATTGATTTCTTTCACTGCGGCCTGAGCAACCTTTACTGCCTCAGGAAGGGGCAAAGCAAAGAGCAGCAGCTTTTCTGTGGTGAATTCCTGCCATGGGCTTTTCCTGGAGCCCATCCTCACTCCCAGGTGCTCCCAGCCCTCCTGGACATGGAGGCAGAATTTATTTCACTGACACAGTTTGGGGTTATCACCAGTCCTGTAAGCAGCAGCAAGGCAAGGAGCAATCCTTTGTAATTAGGGGCAACTGGGAGTTTTGATAAAAATTTTGTGCAAATGCACACTTCAGCCATCCCTTATCAAGGGCAAAAGTTATTAGGGAAAATTTATATTCTGGTTTTTTTTTTTTCAGACCACGAATCTTTTAAAACCCCATTTGTTTCCTGCTTGGGTGCCCTGCAGACAGCCTGGTTACCCACTAAGAATTCAGCTGTTTTCTTGTCACAGACACTTCTGCACAAAGCCATGAATTGTGCTTAGAAAAATGATAGATTTTTCCTCAGTGGAGTCTCTCTCCCCCTTCAATAAAACCACAATATTTGAAATTTCTGGTAGCAAGTCAAATTAAGTGTTTCAAATAAGCATTTAATTTAAATTTAATTAGGCCTTAATTAACACATAAAATCAGCCCTTTTTGAGGTTAAACAAGGATGCAGGAGATTCATCATAGTGAAATGCAATTACTGGGGATGAAGTGACATGTTTGTGGAAGTTGCATTTTAATTCAAAGCTTATCCCACAATAATCCTGCAGGGTCCCTGCTCTGGGCTCCTGACACATCCCCATCAGCCCCTCAAACACTCACTGCACACCAGATTTGGCAAGTGTGGCCCCTCTCACCCTGATGGCCATGGGGGAAAGAGTACCCAACCCCAAAAAACACCATTTATTCTCATTTCCTCAAGGCAGATCTGGAGGGGGAAGGTGGGGAATGAGGGCAGGGATGGAGCTGATGGAGGAGCAGAGGTCCAAGAGGGCATGGAGCAGCACACCAGAGCTCCAGGCTCCACAGGAAATGGGATTTGATCACAATAGACCAAAGAAAATCCCCAAAATGTGCCCAGGTTTGGGTACAGAGAGAATCTGGCTCCTTTTAACCCCCATCACATGAAAATCTGTAAGCTACAGGTCCACAAAGATTGTTTGAACCACATCCCTGTGCTTCCCATCAAGAGTGCAGCTCTGCACCCTAAAAATCTCTGTCCCAGACAGGCACCTCAACTAAAAATTCCTGGCTTTCAGGTTGGCTCTTTGCAAAGTAAATAAAAACTAGAATCCCAAACTGCTTTGGATTCACATTTTACAAATCTAAAGAGGCACCTGCTGGGGAAGAAAAAAAAGCAGCCAACTGACAAACTCCACAAAAAGGGACAAATTAACTAAAAAATGAGCAGTGGGGAAGGATGCCAGGCAGCATAAATCACACTTCCCTGTGATGAAGATGTGCTGGGCTCTGCAGAGGAAGGAAGGGAGGGCTCAGCCCAGAGCTCAGAGCAACAGGGACACCCTGTACCTGCCCCACACCTGCACACACTCACCTGGGCAGGTGGGGAACACCAGGGTCCCCAGCTGAGCCCCCTCCCAACCCAGGGCACTCCCCGCTCCAGGAGGAAAAGGAAAAAGGGAGGTTGCAAGCACCACACTGCCCATGGCTGTGAGACTGGCCAGAAGGGGAAGTTCTACCCCTTTTTTTTGTCTTGAAGGCCTTCCCTAGGGCAAGAAATTCCTCAGGGGTCTGAGCCCCCCAGGCCAGCAAGCTCTGTGCCCCTGGGGAGGGGGTGGCACCTGCTCCTTGGGACATGCTGGGCTGTGGAAGGACAGGAGCACAGCCCCAGGAACCAGGCCTGGCTTCCAGCCTGCACATGGCCATTAGCACCACCCTCACTGCTAATTGGGATGCAGTTCCCATCATTGCACCCCGAGGACAGTTTGGATCCTCTCCAAGAAACCCATCTTATTCTTCAATTCCAGCATGTTAAAAACACTTCAAGTCAAATGCAAGCCATGGAAGCTGCAGCAGATTGAAACCTGGGCTTTGGCACAGCCCTGAACCAGAGTGCTGGGGTTAAGAATGCAAATCCTCATGTTGGAAAACATCATCTCCACAAAAGCAGGGCTCTGCTGAGCGGAGAGTTTCACTGTGGGGTGGTGAGTGTGCCCACAACAACATGGGCAACTCACCCACGGGTCTTTCCTTGAGCCTCCCAGTGCACATCCAGCTCCAAACCACAATGGATGCCCCAGGAATGGCACAGAATGGCACAGAATCACACAATGGCACAGAATGGCACAGAATCACACAGACTATCACAGAATGTTGCAGAATCACAGAATGATGATGTGACACAGAATCACACAATGACACAGAATGACACAATGGCACACAATGGCGCACAATGACACAGAATGACACAGAATGACACAGAATGTCACAGAATCACACAGAATCACAGAATGATGATGTGACAGAATCACACAATGGCACAGAATCACACAATGGCACACTGACATAGAATGACACAGAATGACACTGAACAACACAGAATGTCACAGAATCACACAGAATCACAGAATGATGATGTGACACAGAATCACACAATGGCACAGAATCACACAATGACACAGAATGTCACAGAATCACACAGAATCACACAGAATGATGATGTGACACAGAACCATGCAGAACGTCACAGAATCACACAATGGCACACAATGAAACACAATGACATAGAATCACACAGAATCACACAGAATGTCACAGAATGTCACAGAATGTCACAGAATGACACAGAATGACACAGAATGACACAGAATGAACCCAGCTGGAAAAGACCTTTGAGATCATTGTGTCCAATCTGTGACTTAACACCACCTTGTCAAGTAAACCACAGCACCGAGTGTCACATCCAGGCTCTTAAACACCTCCAGGGATGGTGACTCCACTGCCTCTCTGGGCAGCCCATTCCCATACCCAACCACCCTTTCTGCACAGAAATTCCCCCTGATATCCAACCCAAACCCCCGAGCACAGTCTCAGAGCTTACCTTGCAGCATGGCAGAGGTGGTGTAGTAGTTAAAGGGCACCTTCTTGACCAGGAAGGCGTCGGTGTCCAGCGAGCAGAGCGTGTCCCCCAGCAGCACAGACTTGCCCGTGCCAGCGGTGCCCACCAGCAGCACAGGGCGCTGGCGCTGCAGCAGCCGGGCCACCAGGAACCGCAGCCGGACCGTCTCAGCCGTGGGCACCAGGCAGGCCTGGGGGCACAGCACCCACCTCAGTGCCCCTGCCCTGGTGCCTTCGGGTTTCAGCCTTTTAGGGAAGGAATGATGTGCTGCTGCCAGCCATAAAAATCTATCTGTCGCAGACATCTTTTATGGAAAATTCTTTCCTTAGGATTTTTCCTCCTGAGAAGCTGAGAGGCCTCAGGAACAAAATGTAAACATTGATTATCTGCTGCTGTGGAATGCAACAGGTGTGTCTGTGATTGGTCTCATGTGGTTGTTTCTAATTAATGGCCAATCACAGCCCAGCTGGTTCAGACTCTCTGGTCACTCACAAGATTTTATTATCATTCCTTTCCATTTTCTTTCCTTGCTAACCCTTCTGATGAAATCCTTTCTTCTATTCTTTTAGTATATAATTTTCTTTTAATATAATATATATCATGAAATAATAAATCAGCCTTCTGAAACATGGAGTCAAGATTCTCATCTCTTCCCTCATCCTGGGGGATGTGAACACCACCACACCCCTGTGAGCAGCACCTGGATCCCCCCACAAAATCACACCTTGCTAAATCAGGGATGATTTTTACAAGTCATCTGCTCAGTGTGGCACTTCTGAATAAACAGAGGAGTGCAACTGGAAACACAATTCACTCCCTGAGGAACTCTTTTCTTGGCCCAAATATAAACCCATCTCTGTTTATAGCCATGAGAATGACAACAAGTCCTGGTGTCTCAGAGGCTTTGTCCTGCTCTGTCTCACCACCCTGGGCACAGCAGCTCCCTGCCCCTGCTCTACATCACTCGTGTTTGGAAGATGGATGGAGGTTGTGCTACTACTGCCAAAACACAGCAAAAAAGATGGGTGATTTAGTTGTATCCAATAAAGAATTCCATCAGTGCCTGGCCTTTCACCAGACTTCATTGAAACACCCACGTTCAGTCACTAAAACACAGGAGCTCCTCCAGCCCAGCAGCCTGCTGGGGTCACCTACCTGCAGTGGCATCTCTGGATCAAATTCAAACTGGGGAATAAGTTTAGACCAAGGCTCAAACTTTTTTGTTTCTGGATCAACGTAAAAGTCAAAGACAGTGCCATGAGAAGGGAACTTGATTGTCTTGAATTCTGCCACCCACCATTTGCTGAACTCCACTCTGTAGTCCACGAGCTGCCAGATAAAGAGAGGAGAAATTAGACAAATCCAGAGAAATTCATTAGAGATGGAGAATGTTACTTATCCTAGTCCACCAGAGTGGGATTAGTCCTTAAAAATATATTCCACAGCATAACAATCTTATCCTTTTTCCTATTATTAAGTCTAATTTTTCATTTTCTTCATTTTTTCTCATCACTCCTATTTATTCCCCTAAATAATTCATCCTCTGTGTTGATCACTCCTAGTATGTCTGAGATTAGACAGATGGATCAATTTGAAAAAGAGAAATACGTGCCCATGACTAAACAGACACTTGATTGATTCTTGGCGCCTACTTCTTCCAACAGACAAGGACACCACATCCATCTCCATCCGTGGCCATGGACAGTCAGAGCATGCATACCAAATCTCTTCCTCATAAATCACACCACCCTGCAAACACTTAGTTGTTGTTTTCTGGCCTCTTTTCAAGCAGACCCCAGTTCAGAAAAGAATGGGAGAGGGGCTGCTGCCACAGAGCCCAGCAAGCTCCTGCTTTCCTGCTTTTCCCCCTTCTATCTCTCCATGCATGAAGATCTTCAAGCATCTGAACTTTTTTTTTTGGGAGCTGGGGTGACAGTTTTTGCTTTAGACACTGAGTCAGGATTTGCAAAATGTGCTTAGTCCCCTTGCCTGCCTCAGGTCTCCTCAGTGAATCTGGGCCAGCCACTGTGTGAACCCTTCCCACGCAGAGCACAGGGACTGCAGCCCTCAGCCCTGGGGAGAAACGGGGGGGAAGGAGGGGGAAAGTGCTGCTAAAAAGATGTCTGGGAGAGAGCACACGCATCACTGAGCCAGTTTTAGCAGGGCAGTTTGTTCCTGGGGCATCTCTATTAGGTCTCTCCTCCCCACAGCCACCACAAGGGTTTTTGGGAGCAGGTGGGACCAGGGACTGCTCAGCCTCCCTCAGGAAACCTGGCTTTGAACTGAGTGTCCTCTGCAAAGCTCCCCGAGCCACCACACATCAAAAGACCAGGGGATTTGAAAAATACATTATTAGCATCCAAGATTTTGCAGTCTCGTGCTGCCCAGAGAGGCAGAATGACTGTAATCTCCTTTCTCCTGCTGTCACAACTCCTCAGCCCGGCAGCAGAAAAGGGATGTGCAGCACTGCTAAAAGCTTTCTCACAGTGCTGCCTCGCCCTGCTCCCAGTGCTGGGAGGGGCTGAGCCCTTAAGTGGAGCAGTCCCAGCCCCAGCTCTATTGCCAGAACGGTGTCGAGCTCAAACTGCTTCCTTAACAAAAACCCCGTGTGGATTTCTGCTAATTTGAGGGCCTGGAAATGGCAAATCTATCATCTGGTTTTATAGAGGGGCCCCGCTCCCCACCAACAAACACCGAGCAGTGGGAAGCCTTCCAGCCTGTTTCTCCTGACATTTCAGCAGCAAAAGGTCAGCAGGAAGGGCACCTTCAGCAGGGAGCAATAAACAGCTTTTATATTGGATCATTTTTCATCAGGCTCCCCCTCGCTCGGACGCCGTGTGCTCACGCTCTCCTGCCTGACATTTACAGAGCAGCAACGCCCAGAATCCTCCCAGAGGGATGCTGAGCTTGCTCCCAGCTCCTCCTGCCACACACCCAGCTGTGCCAAGGCCCTGCCATGCCAGGGCTGGCTGCTGTGGCACGGGAATGCCATGTCCAAGTGCCACCAACCAAGTGCCACGCTCTAGCCAGAGCGAGGGGCTGGAGGGAGCTGCTGGGCAAGGGACAATTTCTGAATTAAGCCATACCCCTCAGGCTTGGCTTAAAAGTCACTGACAGAAGCAGAGCTGTGGTTTTCCCAGCTGGCACACAGGGAATGGAGGGTTAAATCCTCCACAAGGACCACAAAAGCTGGTCTGGCTCTCCACGGCCTCGAGGTGATGGCACCAAGGGAGCACCAAGCTGGGCTTGGCCATTCTCCAGTGTTACCACCTGGATAATGAGGCCTTTCATGAAAGGGATTGTTCAGTTCAGGTTTCCAGGTCAAACAGCATCACTGACACAGCTTTACGTTTGGGAAAGTAGAAAAAAAATAGGGGAAAAAAAGGGCAATAAAAGGTCTGTTGAAAGATGCTGATCTTCACATCCCTTCTTACCTGGTCCTGGAACATGGAGCCACCAAAGGCCCAGACAGCAGCAAAGACAAAGTAAAGTTCATAAAGCTCCTTGGGACAGTCAGGAGGGGTGTTGTCCTCTGTCAGGAGGCATTCCAGCAGGTAACACAGCATCTGAACCATGCTCTGCTCAGGAATGGGAATAATCTTCTTAAATCTGAGGGATGGAAATGGAAAACATAATTGGGAAATATAATTGGTTGAGGCACCAGGGCTGCTCCCAGCCTAGGAAAGCAAGGCAGGAATGCTTTGCCAGAATATCAGCATTTTCCTTGTCAGCAGGAAGAGAACACCCATCCTCTGCCTGGCCCTGCTGGCACTGGCACACACACACATAATAACAGTAATCAGAAGTTTCAGGCATTTAAAAACTTTGATCCTCTTGAAAGAAGTAAAATGGAGGAGTTGCTGAAGGCGATGATTTCCTGGGAGCGCCAGGAGTTCAAAAGCGGTCAAATAGAGGAGTAATAAAATAAAACCTTTCATCTTGTCATTTTACATTCGTTTAAGCTACACTTACAGAATTCCAAACTAATATTGTAGCAGCACTGAAGTCCTCCATAAAGTAATTAGAGCTATTTGAAAGGTTGGTTCTACAATTTCTGAATTAAGCAAGCTACCAAAATACTCAGCTCAGGGCTGGTGCAGCTAATCCTGGGGATTTCACAGGCTGACAATTGCTCAGCATGGAGAGCTGGAGATGCTTGATGGGCTTTGCTGCCAACAGCTTTAAAGTTTGGGCTCTCAGAGAGCAGCTCCCCAGCAAGATTCCCAACTCCCAGTCCCAAAGAGAAAGACTTGCACTCAAGCAGCTCCTCCTGACACCTCCTTGTTGGGGCTGATGGTGCCCAGGTTCAGTTGTTCACTGACTTTTCTTCTTTTTATTTTTTTTAATTGAAACTGCAGGTATGGGGAGCAAGCAGAGGATGGGGAAACACACAATCATAGACTAGATTGGGTTGGAAGGGACCTTTTAAAAGTCAGATATTCCAACCACCTGCCATGGGCAGGGACACCTTCCACTGTCCCAGGCTGCTCCAGCCCCATCCAGCCTGGCCTTGGGCACTCCCAGGGATCCAGGGGCAGCCACATCTGCTATAGGATCTGCTCTGCATCTTCCACGCTTTCTTTCAGCAGTGGTCTGAAATCTGCTCTACAGACCCAAAGCTTCAGCTTCTCCCTGTTTTGCTGCTTTGGAATGTGATTTGGAGAACTGTTTACCCAGCATGTGAATTGTTTTTACTTAATGACCAATCCCGGTCCAGCTGTGTCAGGACTCTGGTCAGTCATGGGTTTTTTATTATTCATTCTTGTGTAGCCTTCTGATGTCTCCTTTCTCTTTCTATAGTGTAGTTTTAGTAGATTATTATATTATATTATATTATATTATATTATATTATATTATATTATATTATATTATATTATATTATATTATATTATATTATATTATATTATATTATATTATATTATAATACATTACATAATATTATATATAATAAAATATAATTTATATAATATTAAATATATTATTATATTATATATTGTATTAAATATAATTTTAAAAATATCTATTATGTTATATATATTATTATTATGTTATATTATATTAAAATTATATAAAATATTATACTAAATATTATATATTTTAAATAATAAAAAATATATTTCAAAATATATATTATACTAAAATTATATGTTACATATATTATATATAACATAATATAATAAATATAATGTAATTGTAATAAATATAATACAACTAATATTATATAATTGATATAATATGATTAATATATTATAATGTGATTAATATAATATGATTAATATAGTATAATATAGTATAATATAGTATAATATAACATAGTATAATATAACATAGTATAATATAACATAGTATAATATAATATAATATAATATAATATAATATAATATAATATAATATAATATAATATAATATAATATAATATAATATAATATAATATAATATAATATAATATAATATAATATAATATAATATAATATAATATAATATAATATAATATAATATAATATAATATAATATAATATATCAGCCTTCTGATAACTTGGAGTCAATTCTCGTCCTGGGGACCCTCCCAACAACCCCACAACCATTAAGAACCACAACCCCCTGCCCCCTTGAGGGGACACAGGCAGCCTGCAGCGGTACCTGGCTCTCAGGGTGTCCAGGCACACGGGCAGGTATTTGTCAAACAGAATGGTCAGGTTGGCCCTCTCCGACTGCACCTCCCGCCGGTCAATCCAGCTGCTCACGGGGGCATTCCAGCCCAGGTCTGAGGGGTTGATGTACAGGATCCCTTGAGGTGCAGGAGAAGAGACAAGGGTAAGGACACATCAGGGCCTCTCCCTTTTTCCACCAAGAACTTTCAGCTACTCCATGAAACAACCGAAACCCTGTCAAATCTCTCATTACCTGCCCCCTCCTCCTGCCCCACTGCAGAGGAGACACATTCACTGTGAAGAGCTGTAACTCAGGAAACTCTCATGACCCTGCCCCAGATTTGGAACATGGTGCTGCCTGAGCCATGTTATTGTTCTGGGCACCAGACACCAGGGGACACCTTCATTGTCCATTCCTATACACTGCTCCAAAAGCTCTTTGGGGTAGAGGCTGCTCTCTCCTCATCAGGCCCACGCAGAGCTGTGCAGAAGAGTTCTCTCAGCAGTGCTGCAGCCATGACCCCACAGCAGCAGTGGGAACACTCTGAGTAAACCCCCAAGATGATGGCAGATCAGGATCCTCAGTGTGTCTGTGAGCTTCAGGAACACTCCCTGCACACCACAGGCAGCTGTGCTCCCAGCCTGGCAGCTTTCAAAGAATCACAGAATCACCAGGTTGGGAGAGACCCCCAAGATCATCAAGTCCAACCCAGCCCCAGCATCTCAACACCCAGTGCCACATCCAGGCTTTGTTAAACACACCCAGGGATGGTGACTCCACCACCTCCCTGGGCAAACCATTCCAGAACTTTCACCCTTTCTGTAAAAATCTTTTTCCTGATATCCAACCTGTATTTCCCTCAAGGCTGGCCAACAAAGGGCTGCAAAGAGCCCCAGGTGCAGCCCAGCAGGACCCACCTGCCCGGGACACGGTGGCCGGGGTGGCCGTGCGCAGGTGGCTGATCTCAAACAGCAGCCTCATCGTGGGGTTCAGGGGGATCCTCTCGTTGCTGGCCAGGGTCAGCACCTGCAGACAGACAGACAGACAGACAGGCAGCCTGAAGCTCTGCCAGGAACAGGAATGAAGAATGTTTAGCACTTGGCACTGCTGGGCTTGGCTGCCCAGCCCAGCTCCTTGAGGCACAGCAGCAAAGGGCTGCAGCCCCAGCAGGACAAGGGGGGATTGTGCCCCTCTGCCCCATCCAGGCCAGACCCCACCTGCAGAGCAGCCCGAGCCCTGGCCCAGCACAGGGAGGAGCTGGAGCTGCTGGAGAAAGCCCAGAGGAAGCACCAGGATGAGCAGAGGGATGGAGTAGCTCTGTTAGTTCTCAGGCTGAGAAAACTGGGGGTGTTCAGCCTGAAGAAGGATCTGGGGTGACCTTATTGTGGCCTTTTGGTACCTGAAGGGGCTCCAAGAGAACAGGAGAGAGACCTTGGACAAGGGCCTGGAGGGACAGGACACAGGGAATGGCTCCCACTGCCAGAGGGCAGCGATGGATGGGACACTGGGAATTAGGAATTGTTCCCTGGCAGGGTGGGCAGGCCCTGGCACGGGGTGCCCAGAGCAGCTGGGGCTGCCCCTGGATCCCTGGCAGTGCCCAAGGGACAGGGATTTGAGCAGCCTGGGATAGTGGAAGGCATCCCTGCCCATGGCAGGGGCTGGGCTGGGGTGAGCCTTAAGATCCCTTCCAGTCCAAACCATTCTGTGATGCCAGGACATGATTTCTGACAGGCACAGAATGCTCCTTCTCTATTCCACAACCCAGAATCCAAAGCACTTCCTCAGGGTGGGGAAAAGACAGAATTATGTACCTACTCTACTTCTAAAGGGCCTAAAGCTATGATCAGGACATTTGCAATTACTCACATGCACGCCTCTTCAGAAAAGGGAAATTCCAATGAAAACAAGCTCTAAGTTATTTCCCTCATGCACCATTGCCTTTATGCAATATTGTTTGGTGTGTCTGAGGAAACAGAGCTGCATTATTCCAGGAGATGTTATTACAATCTGCATTTCTCCCAGGCTGAATCACCCCTGACAAGGAATACCTGCTTCTTTACCTGACATCCATTACCTTATTATCATCCATCACAGTGTTCAGAGATTCAATCCACATTGGATCAATATCTCCATCTAGTACCATCCACTTGGGACCATCATGTGAGATGTTAGCCAGCTCTCTCATGATTGATGAAAACAGTCCTGGGGGGGTGACATGAATATGTTGATGAGCACTGAAGTTGTCACCTGCTCTAACAGATTTTTCCAGCAACTTCCTAAAAATTATGCTTTCCCCTTAAACATTCATAACTCTTTGCATTTGGACATAAATAATACTGTATAATGATATCTGCTTTGATAAAAAAAAAATATTATCAGAGTTATTATCACCGAGAATGACTGTGGGCCTACATGAGCTTCATTCCCACTGAAAACCATAAGACATAGGAAAAATGAAGAGCAAATACTCAGAGAAAACAAACCCCACAAACTACACAATGCAGAGAAAACCATCTAAATATGCCTTGGAAATTCTTATATTTGTTTTTTTTTTTTTCCTGTGGCTTGAAGTATATCAGGAAAATCAAGATGCTTTAAATGCTGGGTCATGGCTTTAGTGAGACTGAGGGGAGAACAAGCCCAGACTGACATTGAGTGACAGAACAAAATGTCAGTAAAATCAAGGAGACAGAGAATATACAGAATCTCAAGGGGAGTAAATAATGAATGCTAAGAAGAGTGAGAAGCTGGGAACAGAGCAGAAGTACTGCAGGGCAAATGAGAGCTCCACAAAACCATCACTCTCCTCCACACGAGGAAATACCTAGGGAAAGGCTGGTCTGCATGAAGGAACATCAGGCAAGCATTAAAAGCAGCCTCTCTCGTGGTGAATTGTGACAGGCATGCTTTCTGTTTCTCCAGGACCAGCCATTCCCTCGTGATGCAGGTCAGGAGCCGCCGGTGGCACTGCGCGACCCAAGAAAAGCTTGTGCAGAGCAGCTCAGCCACACAGCTACAGAGAGGGTCACAGATAAATAACACCTCCCTGGCTCTGCCTGGGCTCCATTCCTCACGCTGGACACAGCCTGGCAACCTCTCCAGCCCTGCCAGTGCCAGCAGCAGCTCCTGCCTGGGAGCATCACAACCACAGCAGCAGCTGGAGGGACATGCCCCTCTCCCAACCTCAGGCATCCACACCACAGAGGGGTCTTGGGATTTGAAAGGAGGGTTTGGTTCTACAAATAGCACTTTTAGGATTCCCTTGTGGGACCGTTTTTCCATGTAAGATGTGCAAATTTCGCAGCTGCTGGCAGTGAAATGAGTGACAGGATGAACTCGGGAAGAGGAAAAGGAGGAGCTGCTCCATAAGGGGACACATCCTCTCCTGTCAGGCCGTGATGAAAATGGGCTGGCTGCCCTTTGGCACCAAGAAACAACATTTCCAGGAATGGTTAATGCAGAAAATATCTGCCTTGAGCCATCAGAGAGGAGCCCTGTAAGTTCTCTTGAAACATTAGAGGAGTGAGAACACTGAACAGCCACCTGCCAATATCTCTCCTGCTGTCCAGTGCCACCCACAGCCCCTGATCCACAATCCCCAACGTGCAGCTCTCTCTGCAGAGGGCTGGCTACATCCCACACTTCCCTCTGTCACTTTGATTTAGGGTCCCCAATCACAATTAAAAAGAAATTAACCCTGGCACTGGAGCGGAGCAGGGGGCAGGAGGGGTGGTGGCAGGGGCAGGGGAGGTGGTGGCAGCTCCTTCTCCTGGAGACCTCTGGCCGAGGATGATTTATGGAGCTGTCCTCCCTCACCTCCCTCTCAGCTCCCAGAACAGCCACACAGGGAATCAAAGCTGCCTTTCTGGATTAGTCACAACCCAACGTTTGCACTCTGCATCTCTGTAATCTTTCAGCAGGTCTTAAATGCTCATCTCATCCTCCTCAGAAGCAATCAGGATCAACAGCCTGGCAAACGCCATGTGCTGGAGATCAGACAGGGATATTCAGTGGAAAAACAGCTCTCAAATGCTGCTGGGAGTGTCCAGCCATAGAAACCTGGAAATGGCAATTTTTGGGGGGCCTCAGTGCACAGCACTGGGCAGGAGGGAATTCTCTCCCATCAGCAGCCCAGCCCTAAAAAACAACCTGCCTCAATTAGGAATTGGGAAACACTTGTGTTAATGAATATGATAATTATCCTTATGGCAAAAAGATAAATTCCCAAAAAGCTGTGACACCCTACATGTCCTTCCAACAGCAAACCCTCACACAGCTGGGAGCAGCACCTGGACTGTGAGATCTACACACAGACACCCATCATCCACTCAGGAGCTTCATTAAAAATATCCCTTTTATCTCCAAATTCAGCCAGGAAAGGACATTTACCATCTCTCCACTCCCTCGTTGCTGGGTTAATGATGCCGAAGAGCTCATCATTGGTGACTGCTTTGGGGTTGAGGTCTGTCCACACAGGCCGGCGCTTCATCCTCTGGTAGCTTTTGTGCAGGGACCTCAGCACCTGAGACTTGCCTGTGCCTGCAGCCCCCACCACGAACACGGAGTGCCGGACACTGAGCAGCTCCTCCAGCTGCACCACCTGGGGAAACACCCCCAGAGCTGACAGACATGCCAAAGTGAAGTTCAAATGTGCAGAATCTAGGGGAAAGAGTCCCTGTCCATGGCTTAGGGTTGGAATGAGATGTCCTCTAAGGTCCCTTCCAACCCACAGCATTCTGTGAAATTAGCTCCCATTGGGTCACAAATTTCCATAGAAGAGCCCCAGACACACAAAGGGATTTGACTCCCAGTTTGCTCTGACCACTCAAAGCAGGATGGTGAAATCCCGAGCAGGCAGACAAACCTCCAGCACTGATCACATGTCACAGCCACCAGCCAGGGAGGCTCTGCACTCCAGGGGCTGCGTGTGCATGCGAGTCAGTCTCTGGAAATCCAGGGAAGAGGCAGAGCTGGATTTAGGAGCAGTCAGACCCAGCATAGCTGACTGTCCTCCCATCAAGATCTGTCTGCAAGGGGAATATTGTGGCTTACCCATCCCTGGAAGTGTCCAAGACGAGGTGGACAGGGCTTGGAAGCACCCTGGGATAGTGGAAAATGTCCCTGCCCATGGCAGAGGGTGGAACAAGCAGAGCTTTAGGGTCCCGTCCAACCCAAACCATTCTACAACTCTGTGATTGTGCAGAGCCCTCTTTGAAGAGGCAAAGATGGTTGAGAAAACCCAGCTGAGCTGATGATAGTGCAAGTAGAGCAGTATCACCATGATATTTTATGAAAAATCTCTTCACTGTCATTTTTTTCTCCTGGGAAGCTGGGAAGCTTCAGCTTCTCCCTGTTTTGCTGCTTTGGAATGTGATCTGGAGAATTATTTACCCAGCATGTGAATTGTTTTTACTTAATGACCAATCACAGTCCAGATGTGTCAGACTCTCTGGTCAGTCGCAGGTTATTATTCATTCCTTTCCAGCTTTCTGATGTATCCTTTCTCTTTCTTTAGTATAGTTTTAGTCTATAATTTCTATAATATAATATATAATATATAATATGTTATAAAATATATTATAATATATATTATAATTTATAAAATGCAAAATATAATGTATAAAATATAATATATGTAATATATATAATATATAAGATAATTAATATAATATAATAATATTAATTAATATTATATTAATAATTTTATGATCATAATTTTATAATCATAATTTTATGATATGAATTTCATTCATATCATAAAATAATAAATCAGCCTTCTGAGAACATGGAGTCAAATTCTCATCTCTCACCTCATCCTGGGGACCCTCACACCACCCCAACACAGCAGAAAACCCCTTGGCCTTACTTTGAGCACAAAGTTGTCCTCGGGCTGCAGCCGCAGCTCCAGCACAGCCTCCTTCACCACGGCCTCGAAATCCAGGTCGCGCTTCCGGGGCACATGCAGGGCAGGGAACAGGTCCCCAATCAGCCCCATGAACACTGGCACGTCGTCTGTCACGATTTTGGGGATGTTGAAGTCGCGGAGGGAGCGCATCAGGACCTGCTCCTCGGGCCGCTCGGGGTCCGCGCGCTTCAGGGAGCCCGCCACCACCAGCACCGACTTGATGGCCCTCAGACCCCAGTCATAGTGGTCCTGCATGAGGGGGAGAAAGAAAGAAATAAAAACAGGGGTGAGTTTATGCCCAGGCAGGGGTAAAAACCAGCAGTCCCAGCTGCCAGAGCAGTCAGCAATGGAAATGCAGCAAAATTTGTTATTTATGTCGTGGCCAGACACCTCCACCAGCCTGAAAGTCCATTTCACAAGGTGAGCTTCCCACCAGGGAAAGTCAAATAATTCAGCTGTTCATGCCATCACGTGGGCTCAGAGCTGGCACTAAGTCAGCAGTAGGACTTGCACTCTGGAGACCTAAGCCATTTCCCCCCCTAAACCCTTGGCCTTTGTGCAGGTTAAGCGAGGCCTGCCAGAGCCCTGGATCTGCAGGAGCTACTGAGGTGAAAGGCTTGTTAGTCCGTTCTGAGGCCTCAGACACTCATATTTCTCCATCACCATGTTACCAGGGACATTTGGTGCTGGGGACAGTCCACCAAGCAGGGGCAGGGAGGACACTGCTGGAAAGGAATCCTAAAGAAATCCAACAAGCAAGTCCTTCTATCTGTGCTCCACTGAGACCCCGCAGGGCACAGCCCAACAGCTTGACTGCTTTGTGTGGGAGGCCAAAGCTCCCACAGGGCCTCCAGCTGCACAGCACAAAGTTTCTGTGAGAAGGCAGAAACCCACCCCAGCTCATGCTGGCACAGCCAAGATCAGGTTTTCCATCTGGACTCCTGATTCAACTCACCCCAGCTTTGATCTATGCTGACAATGCCAAGTTAAAATCTGATTAACCAGAATTTTGCACTGGAGGTGACCTTACGTGGTCAACACTTGACATGACAGAGAAGTATTTAGTTGGACTAAGAGAGGTACAGTCATCATGAACCCCTTGCAGGCAAGAAAATCAATAGGAACTAAGAGAAAAAGCAAAGGGTCACTGAATACTGCCCCAATCATGGTGGCATTTGAGGCTTTTGAAAAAATCTCTCAAATTCAAACATTTGTGAGGTTAATGCAGTTGGTCAAATGCTTCTGTCCCTGAAGACCCTCCAGGAGAGCAGTTTGAAAATGTCATTGCAGAGTGTCACATCCCTGATTTGGGGGATCCAGAGCAGAGTGTCACATCCCTGATTTTGGTGTATCAATAGCAGAGTGTCACATCCCTGATTTTGGGGATCCAGAAGAGTGTCACATCCCTGATTTTGGGGGATCCAGAGCACAGCAGAGGGCTCACCTGCTTGGACAGGAGCTCCTTGCAGAGTTGGTAGAGCGTGATGAACTTCCTTGCCAAGGCCCGGGCCTGGAGGAAGCCCTCGGCCACCAACATAATCTCACAGATCAGCTCAAAGTCTGGCACAACCATGGCACAGGGCCTAGGGAGACAGGCAGGAAAGGACTGCAGAGCAAGCATTGACTACAGAGCTCAAGGGCAGTGGATTTGTAGTTTTATCTTCCAGGTCCTCTCCAGTGAGCCACTGGAGACTCTCCCAGTCTGCCCACACTGCCTTTCCCACGGCACAGGACAGAGTTCTCTTGTCCTCCCTGTGCATTCCCTGATCCAGGCTTGGTGTACAAGGCTGAAACCATCTGTGAATCCCCAGTGCAAATGAATTTCCCAAGAAAACAAAGCTTGGATGTTCCAAAAGACAATTGCTGCCAGTTTTATCACACAGGTCACAAAACCTGACCTCGACTCACCTGAAGAGAGCTTTTAAATTCTCAGGTAGCTCAGTTCGTCCTGCATAACCAGGGTTCATGGTGATGAAAATACCAACTGAAGGGACTAAGTTAATGTCTTCTCCAAGAAAATTGAAGGATTTCTTCTTCTCCCGGATGGCATCCTGCACGCTCTTCACCTGGGAACCAGGGCAGTGCTCAGTGCTGGTGTTCAGCTATGAAAATCCCCAGACAGTGCTGCTGCCCTCCCTGCACTTGGCCCATGATGAGTGGGGATTATCACTGCTCTGGTTTGGGTTTTTACTGACCATATAAAGCTTTCTACATTGTTTGGGTAAACCTGTGTGTGTCCCATCACAATGCAACTCTGACAAAGCAGAAAAGGGCTGAAGAGACTGGACAGTCGAACTGAAAAGAGTTCCAAGAGTTTGATTCATAAGACACTTGGCTGGTCTTTTCTACTTGTCTGACTGCAGCTTTGTTCTTCTCATCCCCCACTTTCCAAAGAGCTCCATTACAGCCAGATCACCTCACTGCCCACCTTCCATTCCCATGGAGTGAGTCACAGAATCAGCAGGTTGGAAGAGACCTTTCAGATTGAGTCCAACCCAGCCCCAACACCTCAACTAAACCCTGGCACCCAGTGCCACATCCAGGCTTTGTTAAACACAGCCAGGGATGGTGGCTCCACCACCTCCCCAGGCAGATCATTTCAGTACTTTATCACTCTTTCTGTAAAAAACTGTTCCTACAGGCCACGAAATAAAATGATGTGGACACGCAGCCCTCCAAGGTAAAAAACAGCGCTTTAAATTTTTGACTCCAACATTTATAGATTTCCAAAAGTGAGAGTGGATTGGAGGGTGACAGTGCCACCTCTCCAATGACACTGGACAAACCAACAGTCCGTCAAATTTCTCCTCCTCCAGAAAATAATGCAAAACAATGAGTTATTTACAGAAAGTGCACGAGAAAGTTTGTTACAAGAATGTAAACATCAGAAGGCTTAGAAATCTTAAAAAATCAGGGTGACAAAAAATGTTTTCCTAAACAGCAAACACAGCCAGGCCACCTCACTGCCCACCTCCCATTCAAAGTCCATTACAGCCAGACCCTCCTTCCCCATGTCCCAAGAGAGCAGCTCACCTCCTCCCTAACACCAACTTCCACAGGGAGGAATCTATCTCTGCCCTAAACTCACCCGTTTGCCACTTTAAAGCAAAGCAATTAAGGGAGTTTCTCGGTGTAAGGACCCACATCGACAGGAGCTGCATGACTAAGGCAGCCAATTAACCATCACCATGGTTACCCTCTAATAGCAGCAGAGGCGATGATGGAGTGACAGCCCTGCTGCTCAGACACCACGCTCCAGCCAGGAGCCAGGGAATCATTAGCAGCTGAGTCATATCTGGGCTTCTTTTGTTCAGCTTCCCCTTTTATTTTAAGATCCTCAAAGATGTTTTTCAATGACAACTTTAAGCTAGAACCTGATGGAAGAAGGGAAATGGAGAGGGAAGGACACGCAAACACCTGTACCTGCCTGCGATTTCTTTGGGACATCAGAGCAGGTACAATGATGAGACAAAGAGAGATGAGAGTGAGGAGTTCGTGGAGGGGTTCAGAACAATTCCTTTGACCAAGACATTTACAGAAGTGTAGAAACTTCTGGGCTCTAGACCTTAATTTTTGCAATGTCAAGCCCCAAAGTGGGTCTAGGAAGAATTCAGCACCTCAGTCAAACACTGGGATCCCAAAACCTGCACTCACAGCTGACACTGAGGACCAGAAGAACTTTAATATTTTAGCAACTCAATTTTCAGCACTGAAGTTCCCCAAGACTCAAATCCTTCTGTTCTGGCCCTGTGGAAGGGAGGGAAGGAAGGCTGGCTTGTATTTATCCACAAGCTTTTCTCTACTTACCTGTACAGCAACCACAGAAAGGACCTCAACTGAGATCCTGTTAAATTCATCAAAACAGCCCCAGGCTCCTGTCTGGGAAAGGCCTTTGTAAATATTCCCACAAGACTGAAAAGAAAAAAAAAAAATAAAATTACAAGAGTGAAATCACAAACGGAATCTACTCCAGCAAAAAGTGGATTTGATTTCCCTGCCTGTTTATTTATAGCAATTTACAGTCTATTGTAGGTATTTAGAAAGTGCACGGGAGCAGCAGGCACAACTCAATTATAATATTTATAGCTCTGCTCAGTTTGCCACTTGATTTGCTAATTGCCCTCTCCAGACAACTCTGCACTCTGGTTCCATCCAAAGGTCAGCTGGGCTGAGTTACTGATGGCCCCACATCCATGAGAGACCTCAGCTGGATCAAATATGGTCCAAGGCCACCAAAGCCAGTGTCCCTGGAGAGCATGGGGATCAGCACCATGACCAGCAGAGGATCCTGAGGAACCAGGAGAGCTCTGTCCCCATGCCTGGGACAGGTGTCCTGTGGGTCTGGAGAGAGGGAATGGATCAGCACAGCTTCGGTCTCCACTGAGCAGGATAGAATTTGTGAAGAATTTCATGTGCAACCTAACTCCAGAAGGGAAGGGAAAGGTGGAGCAGGGCAGAGAGCACAGCTCAGCTCTCCTCTTCCTCAAGAAACCTTGTGCAAGTCTCAAAGACAAAAAGGAGGAGGAGGAGAAAAAGCTGCTCAGCAGGGAGGGAGGCAGCAGGGATGAGAGGAGGGGGGATGGATCAGAGCAAGCCCAGCTGGATAACTCCCACCCTGCAGGTTCCAGGGGCCCTGAGCAGCCCCAGTTTGGGGGGAGCAGCATGGTGGTGTTGGGAGGTTTTTAGGACGAGGTGAGAGATGAGAATTTGACTTTATGTTTTCAGAAGGTTGATTTATTATTTTATGATATGATATGATATGATACTATATTATACTATACTATATTACATAACATTATATTATACTTTATTATATAATACTATATTATACTATATTATATTATATTATACTATACTATACAATACTACATTATACTATATTATATTATATTACTATACTAAAGAAGGAGAAAGGATATATCAGAAGGCTAGAAAGGAATGAATAATAAAAACCTGTGACTCAGAGAGTCCGACACAGCTGGCTGTGATTGGCCATTAATTAAAAACAATTCACATGTTTGGATAAACAATCTCCACACCACATTCCAGAAGAGCAAAACATAGAGAAGCTGAGGCTTCTCATCTTCCTAGGAGAAAAATATCCTGATTAAGGGGTTTTTCAGGAAGTATTAGGGTAACAGAGCACCTTGTAGTCCATCTGCTCAGAGCAGTTGAACACGTAGACCATGATGCCCAGGGCACGGCCCAGGTCCTTGGTGGTCTCTGTCTTGCCAGTGCCAGCAGGGCCTGCAGGGGCCCCACTCATGGTCAGGTGCAGGGACTGGGTCAGGGTGATGTAACACCTGCACAGGACGAGGGAGAAGGGAAAAGAGACTGAGCTGGGTCAGAGGAATGGCAGATTTGTCTTTACAAACAAGCTTTACAACAATAAAGCTTATCTCTAACTAAAATCTTAGCTCCTCTAAAATCTCTAAATTCCTTAAAGTTAATGTCTCATTGTGGTGGTGTTCGCAGGGGTCTCAGGATGAGGGAAGAGATGAGAATCTTGACTCCATGTTTCAGAAGGCTCATTTATTATTTTATGATATATATTATATTAAAAGAAAATGATATATTAAACTATACTAAAAGAATAGAAGAAAGGATTTCATCAGAAGGCTAGCAAGGAAAGAAAATGGAAAGGAATGATAATAAAATCTTGTGAGCAGAGAGTCCAAGACAGCTGGACTGTGATTGGCCATTAATTACAAACAACCACATGAGACCAATCAAAGATGCACCTGTTGCCTTCCACAGCAGCAGAGAATTATTGTTTACATTTCATTTCTGAAGCCTCTCAGGAGAAAAAATCCTAAGGAAAGGATTTTTCATAAAAGATGTCTGTGACATCCTATAACCGCCACCTGAGGTGGTCCCAGCAGGGCCTCACCTGTCGGTCAGGGGGGTGATGACCAGCCGGGGGGTGTTGCCCAGGTACTCGTAGCAGTAGAGGAACTGAGCATCACAGATGTTGGCCCAGCAGTGCCGCTCCTCGTCCGACCAGCGGTGCCGCAGCTGCGCCAGCCACACGAAGGCCTGGCCGTTGTCCACCTGCAGAGTGACAACAGGGAGGGCAGGGGTGGTGCCTTCAGTCCTGGCTTTCACAGTTTTTAGATTCTGTGCTGCCTAGGTGTGTAGCTCTGAGCTTTGTGTTAAGTGTTAGTAGGTTCTCTTTACAAGGTAGGTTGACAAAACAATCCTTTTCCAGCTTGGGACCAAGGAAAATTGATACAAGCTTCAGGCCCAAAATGCATAAAAAATGGGGAACTGAAGAGAGCAAACAGGGAGGATGGGACTTCATGACCTGGAGCTGTAATTGGACAATTAACCCCACTATGGAAATGGACCAAAATTTATAAAAGTGTGAAAACTCCTGCCTGGGATCCATCTTGGGTGTAGCCATGGCTGGGCCCTGGTACTGCCCAAGGAGTATCCCTTAAAGGCCTTTAAATAAATCCCCACTTTATTCTTTTAGCTCTGTCTAGTCTCTGTCCCAGGTCAGCCTCTCTAGGCATCAGTTCTGGCACCCCAGATGGGACAGAAGGCATCTGGAAAACCCCTGGAGCAGAGGAACACCCAGCTCCTGCCCTCCACTCCTGCCAGCACTGCCAGGGGAGCCCAGCTGCTGTCCAGAAGGTATCAGAACCAAAGACCAGGTTGGATGGGGCTTGGAGCACCCTGAGATGGCAGAAGGTGTCCCTGCCCATGGCAGGGGTTGGAATGAGAAGAGCTTTAAGGTCCCTTCCAACACAAACCATTCTGGGAGTGTGTGATGACAGGCAGTGTGGGAGTGGTGGACAAATCCCAAGGGATTCCCCGTGGGCCCAGACCAAGAAAGCTACAGAGAAGAAAATCCCAAATGCTTTTTCTAATGGCCCTGCTGAGGCAGGCAGTGCCCCCAGTGCCTGTCCCTCTACGATCTCCCCCTCAATGCCCAGCATGGCTCACACTGAGCTGGGAGCACCAACCTTCTGTGCTATCATCTTGGCCACCACGTCCCGCGCGTGCACGTCGATGGTGCAGATGGTCATGATCTTCTGCCTGTCGCCCCTGGAGAGCTGCCCCAGCAGCATGGTCACCAGCGTGTTCAGCTGGGCCACCTGCTTCTTGTGGTACTCCTTCATGGCCTTCTCGTAGCCTTCCTTCATCCTGGAGAAGGCCATGCCCACCTCAGCTGTCCACCAGATCTGGGTGCAGCAGAGAGCCACCTGGGGAAACAGAGCGGCTCAACAGCAGGGCAACACCAGGCTTTCCTTACCTCTGAGAGGGTCTGGGCCATGGAGAGGTCAGGGATGAGGCATCCCTGATGTGAAATGAAGTTTTGTTATACAATATCACAGCAGGAAGGAGAGCAGGGATCCATTTTACATTCATTGAAATTCCGGGCACACCCCGCAGCTGCTCATCAGTAAATGAGCCCCTTTCTCATGTCTGAACACATGGGAGGCTGCCATGGGGCTCCTTGCTCTCATCAGACCCCATCAGTTTGTGCTCTCACCCCACTGGGGGTAGGGGCTTGCTGTGACCCCTGGTGGAGCAGCCACTGCCCAAGTCCCCGGGCTGCATCCTGCCTGGAGCTCTGGTCAGAGCACAGAGCTCAGCCTGGGAACCCATCAAGAGATGGCCAGGAGAAAGGAGAACTCAACAGATACCTTGGGTTTTAAGTTTTTCCGTTCTTTGGAGTGCAGCTATAGCTTTATATTAAGTATTACTGGATCTTTTCACAGGGTGGTGGAGACAAAACAACTCCATTCTAGCTGGAGATTCAAGGACAATCTCTTAAAACTTCAGGCCCAAAGCATAAACAATGCAAAAAGAGGAGGGTGGGCAAGCAAGCAAGGAGGATGGAACTTCATCATTTGAAGCTATTAATTGGGCAGTTAAATCCTATATGCAAATGGACCAAGATTTATAAAAATGTGAGATCTCATGACCGAGCCCTCTTTTTCTTCCATCTTGAAGCTATCTGGATACTGCCAGGGCGTGGCCTTTGAAGGCCCCTCAAAAAATCTCCACTTTATTCCTCTTAACTCCATCCAGCCCCTCAGGGCACCACACCCTTCCTCTCTTCCCTGGACAGAACCACTCCCATGCACAGCCCAGACCCCTCTGGAAGCAGGGCAGGGCATTACCTGGGCAGGGTGGTCAAAGAGCCACTGCTCCCTGGGCTTGTCCTCGTAGGCCGCCACAGCCGCGCCCATCCCGTCCCTCACCGTGGCCCTCATGGCGTCCAGCAGGCGACCCAGCCACACCTCCACCTGCAGAAGGGGTTAAATCCCAGGAACTCGCCTGCTTCTCACCCCGGGGTGATGAGGGGTGATCCCAGGAACAGGCCTGCCATCCCTCAGCAATAAGGGGGACAAGCAGCTCAGCCCTCCAGTCAATGCCCTCCTCCAGACTGGGGCACTCAGCCATTTCTGCACCCATCCCATCCCTCACCGTGGCCCTCATGGTGTCCAGCAAGTGACAGAGCCACACCTCGACCTGCAAAAGGGGTTAAATCCCAGGAACACGCCTGCTTCTCACCCCTGGGTGATGAGGGATGATCCCAGGAACACGCCTGCCATCCCTCAGCAATGAGAGGGACAAGCAGCTCAGCTCTCCAGTCAAACAAGCCTAAGGCCTCCCGTCCCTCCCTCGTGGTGTCCAGCAGGTGACCCAGCCACACCTCCACCTGCAGAAGGGGTTAAATCCCAGAACACTGCTGCTTCTCATCCCTGGGTGATGAGGGATGATCCCAGGAACACTCCTGCCATCCCTCATCCCATCCCTCAGCAATGAGATGGACAAGCAGATCAGCTCTCCAGCCAAACAAGCCCCAGGCCTCCTCCAGACTGGGGGTCTCAGCCATTTCTGCTCCTGCAGGATCAGCATCTCCTCCCAGAGAGGTTTTTTGTGGAAATCCAGCTGGAGGAGGAACCACAGTGAACTCCACTGAGCAGCAATTGAGCTCAGCGTGTTCCAGCTCCAGGCCATGCCAGAGTCACCCGTGGGACTGGAGCACAATCTACCAGCAGCAAGAGAATGCTGGGAACACAGTTCCTGCTGAATTTAGTATTTCACAATTCCTGCTGAATTTAGTATTTAGTATTTTAGAGAGGAGAGTTGAAATGCCAAGTGTCACCACCGGGGAGCTCAGAGCTGGTATTACCTACTTTAGCTTCCTTTAACAGTCCATGGAGTAAAGTGCAGCTACAGGGACAGAAAAGCTGAGCAGTAATTTGATTCTTAAATTTTGTACTTCAACTCATCCCATGAAATAAGATTTGGAAAACAGGGGAAAAACCCTTTTCTTTCCAGAGGTATCCATGCAGAAATACAATGAAATAATTTAATCTGTTTTCAGTCTGCATCCCCTCCCAAATGGGAGGGTAAGAGTAACCTTCAAAACATCTTTCAGGAATTAAAATTTAAAAACCCAGTAAAGAATAGGCTGTAGCCCTTCCTCAAACCATGGGCTGTGAGGACCCATCTGGAGCAGGACTAGAGCTGTAGTGTAAGCAGGATTAAGTTCTACACCAGCTCCTCCAGCTTTTCCCATGGGGCAGTGCAGTGGAACTCTACAAGACCTTGGATGTCACTGTGACATTTTCTGAAAAATCCCTTCACCAGGATTTCTTCTCCTGGGAAGCTGAGAGACCTCAGAGACAAATGGAAACAATAATTATCTGATTTGCTTCTCCTGCGTTTTGCTGCTTTGGAATGTGGTTGGAGATTGTTTATCCAACATGTGAATTGTTTTTACTTAAGGACCAATCACGGTCCAGCTGTGTCGGGACTCTAGAAAGTCACAAGTTTTTCATTATTATCTTGTTAAACCTTGTGTAATTATCCTTTCTCTATTCTTTAGTATAGTTTTAATATAGTATTCTTTGATATAATATAATACCATAAAATAATAAATTAACCTTCTAAAAACATAGAGTCAAATTCATCTTTCCTCCCCACAATGGAGGACCCCAAAAATACCACACTTGGCCAGGGATGCCCACCCAAGGGGGGTGGGGGAGCAGGTTCCACCAGTCAGCTTGGACACACAAGGTCTCCCCTCTCACCTGCCCACTGCAGTCACAGGGTTCACTGAACTGAATGTATTCTTCCTCTCTGCTGTACATTCCCAGGCCAGCCTTGGTTGTCTTCTGCTCAGAGTCCACCTGGAATTTCAGCCTGGCCAAGTTGTCAAAGAGTTTGGAAAGGTGGCGCTGCACCTGCCAAAGGGATTGTGTAAATGAAGTGAGGGGGACAGGACACTGAATCACAGAATAATGAGGTTGGAAGAGACCTCTGAGATCATCGAGTCCAACCTGTGCCCCAACACCTCAACCAGACTCTAGCACCAAGTGCCATGTCCAGTCTTCTTTTAAACACATCCAGAGATGGTGATTCTACCACCTCCCTGGGAAGAGCATTCCAGGACTTTATTATTCTTTCAGTGATTTTTTTTTTTCCTAATATCCAACCTACACCTTCCCTGATGTAGCTGCAGACTGTGTCCTCTGGTTCTGTCAGTGCTGCCTGGTGGAAGAGACCGACCCCACCTGTCTGCAGCCTCCCTTCAGGAAGGTGTAGAGAGCAATAAGGTCACTCCTAAGCCTCCTTTTCTCCAGGCTAAACAGCCCCAGCTCCTTCAAACGTTCCTCACAGGGTTTGTGTTCCAAACCCCTCACCAGCCTTGTTGCCTCCTCTGGATGTGCTCAAGCATCTCAACATCCTTCCCAAACTGAGGGGCCAGAACTGGACACAGCACTCAAGATCAAGGACCAGAACAGGCAGAGCAGAGAGCAGCAGAGGTGTGACAGCCACAGTCCTGCTCACAAAGAATGGCCTGGACATCTTGGCAGCACCACATCTTCTCACTCACGGCCAGGATGCTGCCAACAGGAGCCTCTTGCTGTCCTTCTCAGGAGCTGGATTTGATGATCCTGGTGGGTTCCCTGCAGCTCAGGCTATCCTATAATCCATCCTATGTCTTGTTTGCCCAGTTCTCACTCCCTGTCCCACAGAGGATTCCAGCCCCTCCTCAGGAGCTGTCCCAGGTGGCCAAATCAGTTTCTTGCCTGGCTGAATCCCAGGAGGTGCCAAGTGGATCAAAAAGCAATGGACACTCAGCTTCCCCACCAGGACAGGCACACATCCTTTCAAATCTTACACAAACCATGGAATCCTGCTTTCCCCCTGCAAGTGGGCAGGCTCAGCAACCCCCACTGTCCACTCCCAGCCCCTGGCCACTCTGCAGGGCCTTGGCTGTGCTCCAGCACTTGAGACAGCTCTGCCACCAGAGCCCAGAATGCACCTGAACCTGCACCAGCTCAATACCCAGTTCAAGTGGATAATATCATTGTCTATTCAATCCTCCTTTAGGAATTATCAGGCTTTGAAACTACAGTGGAAAGGCTGAGAGCGTATCCGTGTATGATCTTGCCTGACATTTACTTTGATTTTACTGCAAATAGTTTTGAATAACAGAAAGCACCAGGAATTTCTCCTTACTCCGTGGAGCATTTCAGCGCAGCAGCTTTTCTCTGCTTCCTGTGTTCTCTTTCTCTCTCTCCATTTTAAGCATCAATCAGCTGTGTATTTATGACACTCTGTGGGCTGAAATCACCCAGCAGCAGCAAACAGATCCAAGCTGAGTTAAAGGTTAGTGGCAACAAGAGCATTTCCAAGCCTGCCCCATTCACATCCTGACACAAACGCTGAAAAGGAGGAAAAGCTTAAGGAGGCTGAGGTTGCTTACTGCTAAAAGGTGGAATAAGGAATTGATTCCTTACCCAACAGGCTCCATTTGCTGTGAACACTTTGATTTGGTTCACACACCAACCTCAGGATTACTGATGCCTCCCAAAGCAGGCTGGGCATTGCCAGGCTAAGGGGCTGAGGTTCCCTGACAGCAGCTCCACATGGAAAAGCACCAGCAGGACTGAATCCTCTGAACTCTGCCCATGGGGGACAGAGGGTTCTGATCCCTGGGAATGGGGGGAAGGGGACTGGGAAGCCATTTCTTACAACAGGAGGGTCACTGCCAGCTCTTCCAGGGGATGACCCAGCAATCCTGCTGAGCCAGGAGGAGCAATGGTGTGTTTGGGGGGATTTGGGAGGAGGAATGATGTGTTTGGGGGGATTTGGGAGGAGGAATGGTGCATTTGGGGGATTTGGGAGGAGCAATGGTGTGTTTGGGGGGATTTGGGAGGAGCAATGGTGTGTTTGGGGGGATTGGGGAGGAGGAATGGTGTGTTTGGGGGATTTGGGGGGAATGATGTTTGGGAATGGTGTGTTTGGGGGATTTGGGAGGGGGAATGATGTGTTTGGGAGGAGCAATGGTGTGTTTGGGGGGATTCTGCACACCTGGCATTCAGACCCCATCCCACAAACCCCAGTGCAGGGTCAGACACCACCTGGCCACAGCCACTGCCTGACCTGGCTGCTCACCTGTGCAGGCTGTGCTCATCCCTGCCCTGCCAGCAGGACATCCCAAAGGCTTTGCAGGGGGAAAGAAGAAGCACTTCCTGGAAATTGCCTCTTCTGCCTAAAAAATCAGCCCTCTACAAGCTACCAGAGCTCAGCCCTCCCACACTGGAACGCCCAGCCTGGGGCTCTTTGTTTGGTGCCAACCCAGGCTGGGATTCAAGGTCAGCAACAAGTTTTGGATAAAGATCCTCAAGGATCCTCATTTTCCTGCAGCCTCACTATATCCCAGCAGGAGCAAAGCCCTGTTTTTATGGCACAAAACCCACACAGGTGCTCTCTGAACCTGCCATGAGCATCCCCAGGGTCAGACCACACAACACCTGGGGCAGGGCTGCCTGTCAGTGATGGCAGGTGGAGATCAGCTGTGAAGGAGTTGTTAATCCACATAGGATGGGAGAAAATCCCATCCAGAAAGGACATTGAGGAGAGTCCCAGGACAACATCTTCCACTGTGACACTCCTGAAGATGCAGCACAAGCCTTACCAGCTGTGGGTTGGTGCCGTTGGAAAGAATATCCAGTAAATCTGCAGAAGAAATGAAGTAAAATCTGGGAAAAGCCAACCTTTTCATGTCCAAATATTCAGCCAAAGCCTTCTCACACAGAGACAACCTGGGGAGACAAAGCAGAGCCCGGGACAGGTGGGTAAATACCCTGCCATGCTTTGTGCTGCCCTTCTCAGGCAGGTTCTCCCCACCATGGGGAAATGCCAGGCATGAGCTGAGCCTGCAGGCTGCTCCTTCCCCCAGCCCTGAACAGATCCACAAAGCACAAGGGAACTCACAGCTCACTCTGCTCCAGGGGTCAAACACCCAGGAGTCAGGGCAGCCTGATGAAAAAGCAGAAGCACAAGGGGAAGAAGAGGTTGGAAAGGTTTGCAGTCTGACCCACTGCTTTAGACAAGCTCATAGCTGCCACAGGTGGTGGCATCCACTGGGATGAACATTTCCAGAACTGCTTTTATTCTAATGAGCCACATTTTAAAGTCTGATTCCAACCAACTCAGCTTTTTGTGTTTGCAAAGCATGAAAGGAAAGTTGTTTGCTCCGATCTAAAATGAATCTTGCAGTGTTCACATGCTAAACTGCTGCTGAGCTTACAAAGTTCCTAAATAACATTCTCTGTGAGGAACATTGGCCTTGTTCGATTGAAAATAAAATCAAATCCTTATTTGAAATGGAGAGCTGCTACTGCCACAACAGCTTAGCATGGACTTTGAAGTGGTTTTCAGGCAGATTCATATGTTAAGTGAGAAGTGTCTCCATCCCAGGGCACTCAGGTCTGTCTCAGGGAGCTGTGTTATGCCTCAAGGGTACACAGGGATAATTTTGTAAATTAAATGGGCTCAGATCTGCTTTTTTGGATCACAAAATCACAGAAGGGTTTGGGTTGGAAGGGACCTCAAAGCCCAGCCTGTCCCAGGCTGCTCCAAGCCCTGTCCAAGCTGGCCTTGGGTACTGCCAGGATTCCAGGGGCAGCCACAGCTGCTCTGGGCACCCTGTGCCAGGGCCTGCCCACCCTGCCAGGGTGATGGGTCACAAATGCAGAAACTTGAGAAAGATCAGAGAAGCTGGAGATTTGTGACTGCAGAGGAAGCAGAGCCTCAGAAAAAGCCTCAGAGCTTGTCATGGCTGATTCCAGCCTCTGACAAAACCCTGGGACTGATGTTCTACCTACCTACTCTGGATGTCCTCCAGCTGCTGGGACAGACCTGGTTTATTGGTGGCTTCAACCACATTTGGGGTTTTCTGAACTTCATAGGCCAGTTCTTTAAAATCCACATCAATGCCTTCAAAACGTTTGGAGTCCTACAAAGGGACACAAAGGACACAAAGGTCAAAGCAATGCTCTCTTGGTGTGCTGAGAGATCCCAACCTCTGAGAGCTGGCTTTGGGGTGAGGGGAAAGCTCCTCCCTCACCAGTGAAAGGCTTGTTCCTGCTCAGCATGGCTGTGAGCCTGGAATAACACTGGGAGCTGGGCTGGAGGCACCTGAGGAGCTCCCCAGAGCAGGAGCAGGAGAAGAGCTGCTCTCCTCCAGCACCAGAGTGGATGGACAGGGGGGAAAGCTGCCAAAGCTGCCTGGGCCAGCTCTGTTTGATGATTTGCAGTGTGTGAGCAATGGTCTCAGTCCTCTCCCCTCCAAAGGAAGAGGGAACACGCCTGCAGCACTGAAGGAAGGCAGCAGCTCTCACTCAGCACCCAGGAGCTTTGTGTTTGCCATGCAGTGCTACAAGGGAGAAGATCAGCCCCTCAGCACAGCTCAAGCACAAAAACATCCTTGGGGGAATAATCAGAGCACTGAGGGAGCCTCCAGAGGAGCGAGGCAGCAGGAGAACAGCCCTGCTTTGGGGAATCTGGCACTACAAATAACCCCATTTAATAATGGAGCCTCTTCTTCAACACTTCCCAGACAGGAATTTGGGATCTGGGGGCTCGTACCTGGGGCAGCTGTGCCCTGATATCTTCTGAGCCTATGAAAATGCTCTCCAGGTGAGACCACGTGCACTGCACCTCGAACCAGAGGGAGATGACAGAGTCAGCAGTGGAGAGCTTCCTCTGCCAGGCAGACACCTCCTCCAGGAAGAAAGCAATGTACTTGGAGGACATTAAATTCTGCAGCTGCACCTGGTTGTCCTCTAGAGTTTCAATGAGCTCCTCATCTGACTTCAGCAAGGGGGTGTGGGTGCGGGGGTGAGGCTCGTACTGAAACTCCCTGGAGCTCCAGGTCACCCTCAGCTCCTTCAGCACCTTCTCCATGCTCATTTCTCTCACTGCTTTGTCCACAATGCCATGGACCTCCCCCTCAAATTCATGCAGGTTGAGCTTGAGGAGGTCAGCCAGGGTGGTGTCCGAGTCCATCACAAACCTCACGCCCGCCACCTGCATCAGCTGGTTCCAGTGCCTCTCCCTGATGGCAGGATTTTGAAGTTCTGCCACAGCCTTGAGGGCTGTCAGCATGTTCTTCACCTTGCTGTCCAGCCCATTGAAAGCATCCCACGCCCTCATTTCCTTGTCCAAATTCCGAATCTCTCTTGCAAACTTCTTGCACTCCAGATCCATGTTCTCCACATTAATGTCCACCCATCTGGTGGTCTGCCAGTCTTCGAGGCTGGTGTTCACCAGGGAGATCATGTCCCAGAGCTCTTTGAGCAGACACAGCTCCTTCCTGCACTGCTTCAGCTGTTTATACTCGGGCACCATGACTTCAAACAGACCAGCTGATTCATAAATCGAGGTCATGGCTGACTCCATCTGTTTAATCTCCATGTGCTTTGCATCCAGCAGTTGATAAGGCTTTTCGGTGTCAAACCTAGAAATAAACGTTTATTCTTTGTGACATTGTAACAACTTCTAAAGGACCCACAAAACAAACAGAGCCTCTGAGAGCCATGGGAGAGATGAAAGTTCTCTACTACACCCTGATGGCTGAGCCACGTGGCACTGCTGACACCACCCAAGGCCAACCTCTTCCAGGGACACAGCGCTGCAGGCACAGCAGGGAGGAGAGCTGTGCATCACCAGGACATGCAGGTGATGCCTTAAGATTTCAGCTTTTATATTTTTCAAATCCTCTAGTGCATTAGTGCATAGCTGTGAACTCCATATAAAGTGTAGCTAACTGCCTTCACATTTTGGTCAGACAGAACAATCCTCTGGGCCTGAGATCCAAGGACACACCACAGCCTCATGCCTAGAAAAGTATAAACAAAAGTGAATTGTGGGGAGCAAACTGGGGAATGTGACTTCATTACCTGAAGATGTAAGTGGACGATTAACCCCTGATATGCAAACAGACCAAACTTATTTCTGTCTGAAAAACTGGTGACCATCATCCATCCTGGGTGCAGCCTCTGTGAGGCTTTGACTGCCCAAGGTGAATCCATGGAAGCCCTTTAATAAATACCCACTTTAACTCTTTCCGGCCTCAGTTCTAGGTAGCCGCTCCAGGGCACCACAGGCATGAGCTCTTCCCTCTGCAGGCTCAGAATCACACAATCACAGAATAATGAGGTTGGAAGAGACCTTTAAGATCATCGAGTCCAACCTATGCCCTAACACCTCAACCAGACTCTAGCACCAAGTGCCATGTCCAGTCTTTTTTTAAACACATCCAGAGATGGTCATTCTACCACCTCCCTGGGAAGAGCATTCCAGTACTTTACTATTCTTTTGGTGAGAAATTTCTTCCTAATATCCAGCCTGTACCTTCCCTGCTGTAGCTTGAGACTGTGTCCTCTGGTTCTGTCAGTGCTCCCTGGAGGGAAAGACCGACCCCACCTGTCTGCAACCTCCCTTCAGGAAGGTGTAGAGAGCAATAAGGTCACCTCTGAGCCTCCTCTTCTCCAGGCATGTCAGAACCCAGGACATTGCTCTGGCTGCCCTGGAGGACTCCAGACCTTGGCAGGGGGCTCAGAGACCTTGGTATGGAGTCAAAAACACCTGTGCCTTTGATTTTAGCCCTTGGAAACAATTACCAACTTTCTGTGAGGATTTACAAGCCACAAGGGTCTGAATAGAATGATGGTGAATTTATCACCAGGTGAAAATGTAGAATTTTGAGGTTTTTAAAATGGGAGTTCAGGAGGCAAGATGGAGGGATCTGGGCATGTCCTGTCTTTCTCCTTCTTCTTCTTGTCCTCCATCATCTGCTGTGATAAAGTAGCACTAAATATTCTAAAGTAGCACTTTTAGATTAGTTTAGAGTGAAGACAAACTGTCTAACATAAGTGATAAGTATTAAAAAATTATTATAAATAAAGTACATGTAGTTTTTAGTATAAAAAGATAACACCGCCCTGAGGGCAGTCAGTGTGCCTCAACCCAACCTGCTGAACAAACCTCTGCAGATCCAAAAAAGGATGTGTTGAACAAGAGAAAAAAAACCAAAGCCGAAGAATCCTGACTTCTCCTTCGAGCGCGGGGCTGGGAAAAAAAAACTTTTAACACCTCAAAAGCCATTACAACAACAAACCCGAGACAGGCTAAACAACTCCAGCTCCTTCAAACGTTCCTGAGGCTGGTTGGTGCTGGAAGAGCTGTACCTGAAAGGAGCCTCGGTGGCGAAGCGCTCGCGGAGCCGCTGCTGCTGGGCGTCGAAGGCGGCGCAGCTCTGGCGCAGCGCAGTCACCTCGGCGGCCTGCAGAGGGGCCACCTGCTGCTTCACGGCCACGGCCAGCTTCTTCACCTGGCTCCACTTCTCCGGCAGCTCCTGCGGGCACAACGGCACTGCTGGGTCCCCTGACACAGGGGGGTTAGCACTGACCCCGTGATGCTCAATGCCACTGCTGGGTCCCCCTGACACAGGGGGATTAGCACTGACCCGTGATGCACAACGGCACTGCTGGGTCCCCCTGACACAGGGGGTTAGCACTGACTTCGTGATGCTCAATGGCACTGCTGGGTCCCCCTGACATGGTGTGATTAGCACCGACTCCGTGATGCACAATACCACTGCTGGGTCCTCCTGACACAGGGGGGATTAGCACTGACCCCGTGATGCACAATGCACTGCTGGGTCCCCCTGACACAGGGGGGTTAGCACTGACTTCGTGATGCTCAATGCCACTGCTGGGTCCTCCTGACACAGGGGGGATTAGCACTGACCCGTGATACACAACGGCACTGCTGGGTCCTCCTGACACAGGGAGGATTAGCACGACTCCGTGATGCTCAATGCCACTGCTGGGTCCCCCTGACATGGGTGTGATTAGCACTGATCCCGTGATGCAGAAGGTGTAATTAGCACTGTGTGATTAGCACTGACTCCATGATGCAGAAGACTGAACTGGGGTGGTGTTTGAAGGTCCCCAGGATGAGGGAAGAGATGAGAATCTTAACTCCATGTTTTAGAAGGCTGATATTATATTATACTTTATATTATATTTTATTATACTATATTATACTATACTATATTATATGTTGTACTATGTTATACTATATTATACTATGTTGTATTTTATATTATATTGTATAATATTGTATAATATAATATTGTATTGTATAATATAATTAATATAATATATGTTATGCTACGTTATGCTACGTTATGCTATGTTATAAATGCTATAGTAAAACTATACTAAAGAAAGAGAAAGGAGACATCAGAAGGTTAGAAAAGAATGAATAATAAAATCTTGTGATAGACTCAGAGTCTGACACAGCTGGCTGTGATTGGCCATTAATTAAAAACACTTCACATGCTGGGTAAACAATTCTCCAAATCACATTCCAGAGGAGTAAAACATGGAGAAGCTGAAGCTTCCCAGCTTCCCAGGAGAAGAAATCCTGGCAAAAGGATTTTTCATAAAATATGTCAGTGACACTGAACTATTGCTTTATTCTTCTATATTATATTCTTACTCTATTCTTAAGAAACCCATAACCCCTTCCAGCCTGTCCAATAGAGCTTTGACCTCATTGGTCAACCAAGCAAAAGACCACTGTGGTATCCACATTTTCTGAAAAATCTCTTTGCTCAGGACTTTTCTCCTGGGAAACTGAGAAACTTCAGAAAAAAAGAAAACAATTATTACCTTATTTGTTTCTCTTGTGTTTTGCTCATCTAGAATGTGTTTAGAGATTATTTATTCATAAGTAATTGTTTCATTGCATTCTGGTGGGAGTTGTTTTTACTCATTGACCAATCAGGGCCAAGCTGTGTTAGGACTCTTTCTAGATCACAAATTTTCATTATTATCTTTTTAGCATTGTGTAAGTATCCTTTCTGCATTCTTTACTATAGTTTAGTACAGTATTCTTTAATATAGTATAGTATCATAAAATAATAAATTAACCTTCTAAAAAACATAAAATCAAATACATCACTCCTCCCTACCACAAAAATCTCAACAAATACAATACACCACCACCCTCTGGTAAACAAATCTCCATAACACATTCCACATTTGCCTAGCAACAGGTGCAGCAAGTGGAGATAAGAATTGGTTTAATTCTTTCTCTGAGCTTTCTCTGAGCTTCTCACAGCTTTCCCCAGGGAAAATGCCTGGCAAGGTTTGTGTTTGCTCTCTGTAGCCAGAGAGTGGCTGCCACAATGCTGGCAGGCAGGAGGGACTCTGCAGGGTGGGATCTGCTCATGGACACCCATGGAATGGGAAAAGCCACAGATGCCATGGCTAAAACTGCAAGGGAGGGTGGTTGGGATGGCCCAAGTCATGCCTGGGGGGGTTTAGATTGGATAAGAGGAAAAAAGTTCATAGGAAGGGTTGTAAAGCATCAGAACAGGCTGCCCAGGGCAGGGGTGGAGTCACCATCCCTGGAAGTGTTCAAAAACCCTGTGGATGGGGCACCTGGGGACATGGTTTAGGGTGATCACAGTTGTGGTGCTGGGTGGATAGTGAGATTTTATCATCTTAAAGGTCTTTTCCAACCTTCACAGTTCCATGATTGCCAAGGGCTCTGCTGTCCCCAGGTTCCCTCCTCTCCATGGGCTGTGCAAGCCCACAGGAAAGACTCTGGGTTTCTCTCCATCCCAGCTCACACTCTTGAGGAGATTAATGGAGATCCACCGTGGAAAGAAGGGAAGGAGCTGCAGGCAGCTCTGAGGCAGCAGAGATGGCCAGGGCAGGGCCAGCCCCTACTGAGGGGTCTCCTCCTGGCATTTTTCACCACAGTCTCAGCAGAAATCACCATCCATGACCACACACAGAGCTGCCTCCTTCTCTTCCTACCAAGCAGCAGCTCCAGCCCGTCCATCTCCAGGGAGGGAGAGGAGCCTGGAGGAACTTCTGCTTTTCCCACTCCACACAGGAGGGAATGAATCATTCACACACAAGTGTTGCTGTCACTTGCCAGGAAGAAAAATTCTTTGGCTGCCTCCTGCATCTGGATGGCTGCTCCTGCTCCACACCCTCATTTCTTCTATCAGCAAAGTAAATCAGGTATTTGAAGGTATTTGCACAAGCAGGAACACACCAGCAGCTGCCAGGCAGGGGGATTTAGTGTGGCTGGGCTCTTCACAGGGCTGGGTTTTATGGTGGATGAAGACACAGATGGCAGGGCTTGTCTCTGTCCCCCAACACTCACCATCTCTTACAACCTTCTCATGGTCCCCTTTGCAGAAAAGAAAGGAATTCCCAAAGAACTGACTCATAAGAGCCAGATGTGGAAAGATGCCAAAATATTTTCATAACCTGCTCCCAGGGATGTCTTCTGGGTAAAGCAGATCTGGTGGTCTCAACCCAGAGGAGGACTGAAGTCCTGTGGGAAGGCAGCTCCTCTGCCAACATTATCCTCCCCATCTCCATAGCTGCCAGGAACCAGCTTATTTAAAAATAATTATAATTCAACCTAATTAACAGATGGATTTGAAAATGCATTTTTTTTTTTTTTCAAGAGCAATCGCTGGGAGTTGGAGCAGGCAATTCCATGTTTTTCACACATAACAAAAGGCTTAATCTCTGCTTTAAAAGAAAAAAATCCCAACATTTAGAGCTATCAAGGTACATCCTGCAAGAGCAAAATGCTGCCCAATGAGGCCCTCTAATGACAGGGAGCCTTGAATATCTGTAGGATGCTCCTCCACTCCTGCTCCCTTTGCCTTCTGCTCCTGGGCAAACCGTTGTGCCCACCACAAACCCTCCTGCCCCCTTTGCCTTCTGCTCCTGGGCAAACCGCTGTGCCCGCCACAAACCCTCCTGCCCCCTTTGCCTTCTGCTCCTGGGCAAACCGCTGTGCCCACCACAAGCCCTCACCCACCTCCAGCTGCTGGTGGACTTCTTCTGGCAGCTGCTGCTCATAGGTCCTCAGCAGCTCAATGGTCTCCTTCAGGGGCTCAAACATGGCATCAGTGGCACTGTGACGTTCCTTCACAGCCAGCAGGTGACCCATGACCTCCACCAAGCCACTGTAGTCACCTCTCTCCACCTTTCTGCTCAAACCTTTCTCAGCAGTTTGGATGAACTCGTCCAGGTCAGCCAAGCTGCAGAGCACAAAGCAGGGGAGGAAGCACAGGATGAGGGTAGCTCCTCTGGAATTATTATTCTTCCAGCTCCTCTGGAGTTAATATCCAGCCTCAGAACTGGAATTCCTGCCCAAAGGTGTCACTGGATGTGGTACAGCTTCCTTCAAGGCTGGGACTTCTCAATTGGAGACAGAGTACCTGAACAGAGACAGGGAGCTCAGGAGGGGCTGTCTGAGAGCACAGATTTTACTGTCCCAGTTTGTACTGGGAGAGTGGGGAGGCACCAGCATGGGGTGCCCAGAGCAGCTGTGGCTGCCCCTGGATCCCTGGCAGTGCCCAAGGCCAGGTTGGACAGGGCTGGGAGCAGCCTGGGGCAGTGGAAGGTGTCCCTGCCATGGCAGGGCTGGCACTGGATGGGCTCTAAGATCCCTTCCAGCCCAAACCATTCTGGGATTCTGTGATAGTTTTCACCCTATCTCTTCCACTACAGGAATCCCAGGTCCCCAGGTGAACCTGACACGTTTCAAAGCTGTAACAAACAGGGCTTGACCTTCATGCACTGCCTCTCTTCACAGGGCAGCTCCCTCCTGCAGGTGATGCAAATTCACAGCAGCTTAGAAAAGCAACTGTACATTTGTGGGAGGAAAAAATAAATCCCTCCAGGTCTTTAAAATTAAGATCCCTGTCTCTCAAAGCCCTTGAGCCATAAACCATCACAGACAGGAGAGTTTGGGCATGTTCCCTCACCTGCTTATCCTGTTCTTAACCTCACCAGCTACTGGGCACTTTCAGCAGAGGAACAATGGGCTCCTGGGTCTCAAAACACTTCTTAAGTGCCTACTTAAATTCTCTGGATGCTGCTGGGCCTAAAAGTATCCTTAAATACTTCACCTAATAAAGACTAAACTGCTGAGTCAGGGACTCTCAATAACAGCTCCTAAATGCTCATTGTCTGCCACACTAAACCTCTTTGCAAAGAAATTATCGGACAGATTTATGGCGCTGAAAAGCACACCAGAGATCACATCACCACCCCACGCAGCAGCCTCCTCTTCAGATGTCTGGGAGCACTCCCCTGGGAGCACCCACAACCTAAGACAACCTTCAGTTGTGACCAATAAATCACCCAGGGCATTGTCCTGCACAGATCTGAGCAGCTCTTCAGAGCAAGGAACACGTGCTAATGCAAAAATTGAAGCCCAAACTGCTCCATGATACCTCCCCATGACTGCTCATGCCAGCCTACCTGAATCATGGGCTCTTAGAAACCTCACAACATCATTGCAGATTTACTCCTGGCCACCATCAAATCCAGTAAAGCAAGCCCAGAGCCCTGGCTGAGATGGGATTATTTGGCTCAGGAGGAGCAGAACACACACCTTGGGCAAACACACACCCCACATCAGGTCCCAGGGCATTGGCTCAGGGATGTCAGGGGTACCAAGGGATTGCCACTGCTCCCAGCCCACACACAAGCAGAGACCAGGGCATGGAAGACTCAGCACTGGGATGGAGCTGCTGTGCAGCATGAGCCCTTCTCATGCTCCTGTATTAACTCTGGAGGTTGTCACAGCTCTGAGGCTGCCAGAGCTCCAGAAGCATTTGGACAATGCTGCCAGGGATGCCCAAGATGAGATTGTTTGGGTGTCTGTGCAGGGCCACGAGCTGCACTGGGTGGTCCTTGTGGATCCCTTCCAACCCAGGGTATTCCATGATTCTCTATCCTTTGGTCATGAGTGCAAAATGACAGAGGCCAGCCCAGACAAGAGAAATTCCATGATCAGAGGCAGAACCAACCCTCACCTGTGCGTGACATGGTCCAGGAGGTGCTGCTTGAACACCAAGCTCCACCTTTTAATCTCGTTGAGCAAGGCTGCCTTGAATGGCCGCACATCCAGCCTCAGCCAGCCCTGGAAGGTGCAGAGGGGCTGCATTCGAGCCACCTCCTCATAGAGCTGCTCGTAGGAGCCCAGCTGCTCCCTGAACTGCTGCAGCGTGGCCGGTGCCTCGGAGAGCCCCTCCCGGTGTCTGCAGGCACGGGGACACGGAGATGGTGGCCCAACCCCTGCTGTCCTGGAGCAGGAGGTGGTGGCCCAACTCCCTGCTGTCCTGGAGCAGGAGGTGGTGGCCCAGGTCCCTCCTGTCCTGCAGCAGGAGGTGGTGGCCCAGGTCCCTCCTGTCCTGCAGCAGGAGGTGACAGAAGCGCCGCTCCAGCTCCGCGCGGTGCTCGCGGCACGCGGTGGCCGCTGCCTGAGCCCGGGCCAGCAGCTCCTGGCGCCACGAGCACAGCGAGGGCATGGCCTCCAGGGCAGCCTGGTGGGCACAGGGAGAAGGGGAGAGGGGAAATGGAGAGAGGAGAAGGGAGGAAAAAGAGAAGGAGGGAAAAGGAGAGAGAAAAAGGGAAAGGAGAGAGGGAAAGGAGAGAGGAAAAGGGAAAGGACAAAAGAAGAGGAGAAGGGAGAAAAGAAGGGAAAGGAAAGAGAAGGAGGGAAAGCAGAGAAGAAGGGAAAGGAGAGAAGGAGAAGCAGAAGGGAAAGGAGAGAAGGAGAAGCAGAAGGGAAAGGAGAGAAGGAGAAGCAGAAGGGAAAGGAGAGAAGGAGAAGCAGAAGGGAAAGGAGAGAAGGAGAAGCAGAAGGAGAAGCAGAAGGAGAAGCAGAAGGAGAAGCAGAAGGAGAAGCAGAAGGAGAAGCAGAAGGAGAAGCAGAAGGAGAAGCAGAAGGAGAAGCAGAAGCAGAAGGGAAAGGGAAAGGGAAAGGGAAAGGGAAAGGGAAAGGGAAAGGGAAAGGGAAAGGGAAAGGGAAAGGGAAAGGGAAAGGGAAAGGGAAAGGGGAGAAGCAGAAGGGAAAGAAGAGAAGGAGAAGGGAAAGGAGAGAAGAAGAAGGGAGAGTGGAGAAGAAGAAGGAGGTAAAGGAGAGAGAAGGAGGTAAAGGAGAGAGAAGGAGGGAGCAATGAGAAAGGAGAAGGGAGAGTGGAGAGAGAAGAAGGGAAAGGAGAGAAGAAGAGAGAAAGTAGAGAAAGAAGAGGGAAAGGAGACAGAGAAAATGGGAGAAGGGAGAGGGGAAAGAGGAGAGAAGGGAGAAAGGGAAGAGAGAAGAGGGGAGAAGGCAGAGAAGAGAAAGGAGAGAGTGGAGAGGGAGGGGAGAGGAGAGCACAGTGAGGTGGGAGCCCATGGCACCTCCTCACTGCCCCCAGCCCAGGGAAGCCCCAGAGCACAGACCTGGTAGTGGCAGAAGCCACTGTGTGCAGCCAGCCGGGGCACCAGCGAGGAGATGTGGAAGATGCCCTGGAGAAGACTTTCCACCATGTCACAGAAGCCATCACTGGTGCCAGGGTCCAAAGGAGGGCGAAACACCAAATCTGGGATCACCAAATCCAGCTGCACCTCAAAGAGGGGAGCAAGCCCTGCCTTGGGATCTGGTAGGGAAGAACAGAGATGTCAGGGTCTTTTTCAAGGCATCTTGAGCCACTGAGGTCCTGTTACAAGGTGCCACATGGCCTGCAGGGACAGCAGGAGGGTGTGGTGGCAGACACACACAATCCATGGAGGTGTTGGCAAACCAGCTGTGCTGTGGTATCCACCAAAACCAGTGGGGAACAGGTGAGACACAAGTGATGTAAGGAGCAGGAAACACTCTGAGGAGGAAAGGCTCTTCAGGTAATGCAGAGGGAGTCTGAGAGCTGAACAACGCCAGAATGGAAGTGCTTGCAGAGGAGAAAAACAACAGGAAAAATAGCTCTTTAATTTAGTGGTGAAAAGCATAAAAGAAAACAAAAAAAAAACAAAAAAAACCACCCAAAAAAAACCCTGCCAGAAACTGAAGCCAGATGCAAATGTGACAACCTAGGCAAGTTTTTAACAAGATGGTGAAGAACTGCCTGCAATTCTCTGCCTCATTGTGCCTCACATCCAGAAGGGAAGTGTTCCTGGGGATGTGCTTCAGCTGCACACAAGCTGCTCTCAGCAGAGCAAGGAGGGCTGAGCTGGGCACTCCTGAGCCCAGCTCACCTCTGCCCAGGACTAATGCTCAGGGACTGAGGGCTTTGTTTGGTGCCTTTCAGGAGCAGAACTGGCTCTTGAGCCTCCCCACAGAGGAGGGATGGTACCACCCTGTTGCTTTGGGCATGGGAGGGTGGGAGGTGGCTGATGTCCAAGCACACATGTGGGAGAAGCTTCAGAGGTCTCTCTCCATTAACCCTTGCAGACAGTGCAATCACCTCCATCCCTCCCCCTGAGCAATCCAGTGACCAGTGCTGGAGCCACCCTCCCATTCTGCAGGCTCCAGTGCCAGAGGAAAGCCAGGAAAAAGAGAACAACCACTGAGAATGAGGGAGCACAGCCAGAGATGTCCCCTTGGAGAGGCCAGGAAGAAGAGAACAACCACTGAGAATGAGGGAGCACAGCCAGAGATGTCCCCTTGGAGAGGCTGAGCCGCCCCTGCAGCCAGGGGACAGGAGCCAGCTGTCACCTGTGTTCTCCAGCAGGTATTTCAGGGAGCACTCAATGGCAGTGAAGAATCCATCCAGGACTATCTCATCCACATAATCCAAATACGCCTTCCAGGCATCAGAGGCTGGCTCTGCACGCAGGAGGTTCTGGTTTTCCTGGAAGACAAAGAAGATTCCTTCACACACAGCAGGGCTGAGTGCGCCCAAAAATCCTCCTTGCATGAAATACAGAGTTCACTGAGTGTGGGTAAGGAGGTGCTGATGCTGAAGCTGATGCCTTGTGAAGGCATCACTGCCCCACAGCCAAGGGCTGATGCTGGGCAGCACAGCAGTGCCAGCCTCGTGGAGGTGGATCTTCCTACTGGGGCATGGCCACAGTTTGCTCCTGTCAAGGGCTGCTTGGTCTCCAGGAACACTTCAAGGTGAAAATGGAGGGCAGAAGAGCCTTAGAAGGTCTTCCACGTGTTCTCCCTCTTCTATGAGGCCATGGGACTTGGGACTGCTTTGCACCCCTGGGACAGGGAGAACTGGGGGTCTCAAAGGCCCATCCTGATGAACCCATCTGGTTCTCTTCAGAGTCCAAGGCCAGACATGACCCTCAGGAGAGGGCTGGGTCCATAACCCATCTCCTTCAGGCCAGGGGCTGTCCCTGACATGCACAACTCCTGGCTCCAGGCAGGTGAGGGGCAGAGCTTTGGGCTTTCTCCTGGCCTGCAGAGGACTCTGAGCTCTGGCAAAACTGCTGAGAAACACCAAGGTTTGGGACAGCAGTCTCTCTCCTGTCACTCAGCTTCTCCCTGGGTGCTCAGCATGACCTCCTGCTGCACAGAGGGACAGAGCCTCAAACCGAAGGGTCAGCCCCAGCCTCTGTTCCCAGGTAACACCTCAGAGGGGATTTTTCCTTGGAGCAGCATCATCCCAAACCCGATGCACCACTCCCCTCTAGCGGCTCTCCAGCAGCCAGGGCTGCAGCCAGACCCTTCCCTGGGCTGGAGCTGGTCCTGCCCGGGGCTGGGAGCCCAGCCAGCCCCACACCCCACCCCAGCTCATCCCACCCCTCAGAGACAGCATCAATTAACCCCGGGGCGGGTTCTCAAATGGGTCCCGGGAGTTCATTTCAGGCCAAGCACTCTGGACATTTCCAGTGCCACAGGGACAACACGGAGCCTCTGAGGAGCCCCCCAGTCCTGCAGGTGCCCCCTCACCTTCAGCAGGGAGTGGATCCTGTGCCCACCCTCCCTGACCAGGCTGTAGCGCCGCTCCAGGCGCTCCTGGCACTCCTCCAGGCTCAGCACTGCCTCCCTCTTGGGATCCCTCCTCTCCAGCATCGGCAGCCCCCACGAGCGCGCGATGCTCTGGATCTCCTCAACGTTGCCCTTGGCCTTCTGCACCCTCTGCTCCAGGTCACAGACATCACTCACCACCCCGGAGATGTGATCCCAGACACCTGGGGAAAATGAGATGGTTGAGCCTCTATTTCCGGAGCTGCTGGGACAAGCTCTGGTGTTCTCTTCCTTCAGACCTTTTCCCCATGGTCTCAGGTGTTTCTCACTCATCCTTAAGGAAAGAGATCCACCACCTGGAGCAGCAGAGCCGCCTCTACCTCTCCCTTACTGTAGTTCTGATATTTTCTGAAAAATCCCTTTGCCAAGATTTTTTCTCCTGAGAAGCTGAAAAGCCTCAGAAACGAAATGTAAACAATAATTACTGCTGTAGAATGCAACAAGTGCATCTTTGATTGATCTCCTGTGGTTGTTTCTAATTAATAACCAATCACAGTCCAGCTGTCTCAGACTGTCTAGTCAGTCACAAAATTTTATTATCCTTCCGATTCCATTCTTTCTCCATTCCTTGCTAACCTTCTAGTGAAATCCTTTCTTCTATTCTTTTAATATAGTTTTAATATAATATACTATACTATACCATAATATACCATACCATAATATACCATACCATAATATACCATATCATAATATACAATACCATAATATACCATACCATAATATACCATATGATATGATATGATATTATATTATATATCATAAAATAATAAATCAGCCTTCTGAAACAAAGTCAAGATTCTTATCTCTTCTCTCATCCTGAGACCCCTGTAAACACCACCACACCCCATCCCAACAAGGCTCAGCAGGGATCACCAGAGACCTCTCCTCCCCACAGCCTGGGCTAAACCTGAGGGGAGCAGGATCCTGCCCACAGCCCCAGTGGATCAAAGGGATGTGGGAAGGAGAAAACACACCGGGAGCTGCTCCTCATCCTCCCAGTGCTGGATACGCCAGAGAGAGTCCTGTCCTACTGGGAACTGCCACTGGGAACCAGGGAACAGGAGGAGCCCCAGGTGTCACACTGTGGGAAATGGGTTTGTGAAGAATTCTCACAATCTGACAGAAAGCTCACACAGCCTTGGACATCTGTGTGCAAACTCTGAGATAAGGTGTGCTGGCTTAGGAGGGCCATGGAATAGAGATGACATTGTGGAGAGAGAGATTGAGCTAGAAATAAGTCTCAAGAAGTTTCAAAATATAGCCTTGCAAAAAGACCAGATATTTTAGAGAATTAGAACTGTGAAAATGCACTGTAGCATGACGTGGGGTAAAAATATAGGTGATTGGTGTTAAATACAGGTTAAAATATAGGTGATAGGTGTTAAATACAGGTAAAAATATAGATGATTGGTGTTAAATATAGGTAAAAATTATAGGTAAAAAAATATAGGTAAAAAATATAGGTAAAAATATAGGTTAAAAATATAGGTTAAAAATATAGGTAAAAAAATATAGGTAAAAAAAATATAGGTAAAAATATAGGTAAAAAAATATAGGTAAAAAATATAGGTAAAAAAATATAGGTAAAAAAATATAGGTAAAAAAATATAGGTAAAAAATATAGGTAAAAAATAAGGTAAAAAATATAGGTGATTGGGTTTAAATATATGTTAAAATATAGGTAAAAATAGAGGCAATTGGTGTTAAATATAGGTTAAAATATAGGCAAAAATATAGGTGATTTGTGTTAAATATAAGTTAAAATATAGTGAAAATAGAGGTGATTAGTGTTATATTTAACAGCAGCATTGTGGAGCAAAAGCTAATAGGCTGAAAAACATTTCTAAGATATTGTAACCAGGAAATGGGTTGGCTTCTGATGGAATGGAGTTGAGTTTTACATCTGTCTCACTATTCATTGAAACTGATAATGAAATAAAATCTTTTAAAAGAGTTCTCAGTTGCCCCATCTCAGTAAAAGCTGGGAAAACCAACACCACACAGAGCCAGCTCACCCTCTGTCTTCCAGGTCAGCGTTTCTTCTGCCTCTCTCAGCTTCACATCGATGTCCTGCAGCTGGCCCTGCACCAGAGGTTGTTCCACCTCCAGCACGGATCTCAGGACCTTGTTGTAGCTGTTCCCCATCAGCTCCAGGCTGGCCACCAGCTGCCAGAAGGATTCCTTGCAGGAATGGAGCTCAGCTGCTGCCGGGGGGATGGCTCCTGCCCCGCTGCCCCTCAGGTAGCTCACCTCCCTGAGCACGGCCACCAGCTGGGGAGGCAAGGCACAGAGCTGGGCTCAGCACGGCCCTGCCAGCTCCTGGAACCCCCTCCAACCCCTTCTGAGCACCACAGGATGTTCCTGCTGGTCAGCACAGCCCTCCCAGCTCCTGGAACCCCCTCCAACCCCTTCTGCTGGTCCTGCTGGGCATCACAGCCCTGCCAGCTCCTGGAACCCCCTCCAACCCCTTCTGAGCACCACAGGATGTTCCTGCTGGTGAGCACAGCCCTCCCAACTCCTGGAACTCCCTCCAACCCATCACAGAGGGGTCCTGCTGGTCAGCACAGCCCTCCCAGCCCCTTCTGACCCTCACAGGGCTCCTGCTGGTTTATTCCCAAAGCAGCAAGCTGGAAAAGGCCTGGACAGCTCCTGGTCTGTACCACCTGTTTCCCATTGACCTCTGACTCTGGATTCCTTCCCAGCTCTGTTAAGCACCAACCAGCCTCTAAAAGCCACCATCACCCCTGGTGCTCTCAGCTTTCCCCATCCATGTTCTTCTCCTCTCAGGTGGAGGCGGAGCCCCATCACAAGTCCCAGCAATGCTGTTCCAAAGCAGAGCCATTGGCCATTATCAAAGTGAAAGATAAGATGGCTCCAGCTCTCTTGGTTTGCTGGGCTGATTGGTATAAAAACATAATTTAAAAATCGTACCGTGGCTTCAAAGCCACTGACTCAACTCATTCTGGTGCCATCAAAGATTTCTGGAGTCACAAAGCAAACCTCCCCTGGGTTTTTCACACCCTTTCAGAAGCTCAGGTTCCAGGTACACACAACATGAATGTGCGTCTGTAGATGATGTCCCATCACTCCCCACACCAGTATCAACCAGTATGGTGTGGACATGCTGACACCAGTCACACCTCTGGCTCCTGAGGGACTTCTGCCACTGCCTTAACCAGAATTTGCTCTGCTCAAACTGTAATTAGTGCTGGTATCAGGCAGAGCAGGTCTATGGTAGAGCCTTGTTACCCCCATGGGAGGGGCTCCACAGAGCACAGAGAAGCCCCCCAGGTGTCCCCCACAGCTTGGGGACATGTCCTGGGGGGCAGGAGAGCCGAGGGGCAGCAGCTCTTACCTGGGGATCAAAATTGACCGTGATCAGTTTGCTCTGTGCCTCTCGCCGGATGAGAGGCTGAGCCAGGTTGTACTGGGATTTCTCTGAGACTGTCTGGGACCAGTCCAAATACAGCTTTTCCTGATACCTGCCAGAAAAGAGAAACGTGCACCACACAGTTACCAGACCAGAGGGTGCAGCTGTAACTGAGGGGAAGCAGAGCCCACTCTGAGGACTGAAGAACGTGAAGGAATCTTCAAAACCCACCCACGCCACCTCTACAACAGGGCTTCCAAGGCAAACACCCAAAAAATAGCAGCAGCATCAAGTCAGGAGGGCACAGCTCTCTCAAGTACCAGTTTTAGCAGAGAATTCAGATTTGGAGATGGATTTTCCAAAGCATTTAGCCTAATGTGACATATCAGCAGCTGGGGGTTCCAAAGGTCTGAGCAGGGCAGGTTCCTGAAGCCCCAGGGATGCTGGGGTGGCTGAAGCTGAGCTCACCTGGCTGTGTGAGGCCATGGCACCCCTGGCATGGGAGCACAGAGGGCAGAATGGGGCTCCTGGCACCTCACATGTCATGGACAGTCCCTCCCTCCCCAGTGACAAAGTCTGCTCTGAATCACGTTGTCACCAGAGCACCCAGGACACAGCACCTCGAGGTGGTCACCCCACACCCTCTGTGGGGCTGCTCCTCTCTGGAAGGCTCTGCTGAACCACCCAGCCTTGCTCTGGTGATGGCAACAGGGTTCTCTCCACCCACCCTGCAGCAGCCCAGGGTGGGCTCTGCTCATCTCAGCTCCCTCCAGTGTGGATGGGGAGCAGGACCCTGCTACAGACATCTTTTATGAGAAATCTTTTCTTCAGGATTTTTTCCTCCTGAGAAGCTGAGAGGCCTCAGGAACAAAATGTAACCAATGGTTATCTGCTGCTGTGGAATGCAACAGGTGCATCTGTGATTGGTCTCATGTTGGTTGTTTCTAATTAATGGCCAATCACAGCCCAGCTGGCTCGGACACAGAGTCCGAGACACAAACCTTTGTTATCATTCTTTCCGATTCTATTCTTAGCCAGCCTTCTGATGAAATCCTTTCTTCTATTCTTTTAGTACAGTTTTATAGTTTTAATATAATATATATCATAAAATAGTAAATCAAACCTTCTGAAACATAAAGTCAAATCCTTGTCTCTTCCCTCATCCTCGGACCCCTGTGAACACTGTCACAGATCCCTCCTTGGGGCAGGGGTTCCTCTCAAGGGACAGCCCAGGGCCATCAGGTAAAACATCAAACACTGAGATGCCAAGTCCTGGACAGTCACCCCCAGCTCAAACTGTGGAATATCCACGTTACAGCCACTTCAAACACAGCCAGGGAGAGAACAGAGACTTCTCCCAGCTCAGGTTTCCACCAGGGCAGCTCCCACCCACAGCAGCTCGTTCTGAAGTTCCTGCTGGGCTGCAGAGCCCCTGTTCCCCCCCGCAGGATTCTCACTGGAAGCCATCCCAGCAAACCTGCAGCACCCAGTCCTGGCTCCCTCCTCCTCTCCAGGCAGGAAATTCCCTTGGGCTTGCAAAGGGACATTCCCAAGCCCTGGGCTGCCAAGTGTTCTGGCAGGTGGCTCAGGGGAGGGGAAGCTTTCCTGAGCCACAGCCCTGCCTGAGCCCCTGTACCTGTCGAGCAGCTGGATCATTTCTTCATATTTCTGCACCACCATTCTTCCACGGGCAGAGTCCAAGCTCCTGGCAGCACAACAGACGGGGGTTCATCACCTTCAGTCCTGGGGGCTGGCATCTGCATTTCCCCCTTCCCAAGGTCCCCCACAGTCTGCCGGCACAGTCTGCCTGATTTCACCCCAAATCCTGGATTTCACCCCAATTCTCTCCCTGCACAAGGCTGCCCAGCCCCCTGGGCTCCCTCTCAGGGTCTCCCTGCTGTAAAATCGGGAGCAGCCACTGGGATGGGAGAAGGACCCAGGGCTGCTGGAAAAATCAGTTACCAAACATGACTTTTGAACATTTCACTCTTGACAGTTTTCTGTGACAGTTGTGCTCCACTAGACGCAGGTCACAGCTGTGAGAATGACTGTTTATATAATGTATAAAATGTATTTCTATATGTAAAAAAAAAAATAGAAAATGTATGCAATAACATACAATATAGTTAATATATATGATATAAATCTATATATACACATATCTTCATTTTTCCTTTTCAATCCTTTCTCCCTCTCAAGCTGCACATGGAAAGAGCCTCACACCACCCTGCTGAAGGACTTGTCTTTAGCTGCTCTACACAGAGGGGTAAAATCACTGCTAAATGCAGGGACCATGAGAATTCCAGCCCTGGTTTGTTGTCTTGATCTTGGGTGATTGTTCCTTTGTTTAATGCTGAGAAATTATCTTCTGCCAGCGCCCAAGAGCTGGGCTGCTCCCAAGGAGGTCCTGGAGGAATTACAGTAGGAAAAGCTGCAATGTCTATTTTAATTACAACCTAGGGCTCTGTTAAAAGCTGAGGAGCCTATCTACTGTGCCACAGTGCCTCTCAATCACTTAATAACCGATCCAATTTAAAAACTTCTTCAGAAAACCAAGATGGCAGGGAAGTGAATGGCTCCAGGGCACCTCTTCACTTCTCCCCTCCTCACTAAGGACTGCTTCAGCTGCAGCCATTTGTAGGGGGATAGAATACAAGTAAACAAAGGTAGTATAGCAAGTTAATCTTACCCCCTCAAGAGTTGCAGCTGGGTTAATTATTAAAGATTAGGAGCAGGCCTGATTGAACAGGCCACAGCTGTAGCCAATAAGAGTGTTACAAAAGAGTGGATTGGTTGGCTGAGGGGACTGGAGTCAGTTGGCTGCTGCAAGGACAAGGAAGAGTCAGTGCCTAGAGGAGCTGCCTACAAGAAATACCAGGGAGGTATGAAAGTCTAGCAATGTGGAACCTTTGCAATGTAATGACAATAGAACTCTTGCACTATAATGACAACATCCATTGGAGAGCATTCAACACAGAGAGAACCTCCAGAGAGAGGTGTCCAGATGGTCCCGGCCCATCTGGAGCAGACACTCACAGCCCTGGGACGTGCCTGAGGTGCTCCAAGGGCCCCTGGATCCGCGCCCGCAGCTCCCGCGCCCAGCCCAGCGCTCCGGCCACGGGAGGGACGTTCTTGTGCAGGGGGGGGAACCCTGCAGGGCACAGGGAACAGCATTCCATCAGCCCTGCAAGCCCACGGCACCCACAGCCCCTCAGAGCTGCCCTGGGCCCAGGCTTCCTCCCTGACATCCAGCCTCTGTCACTCCACGGAGGTCTGCTCTCTCAGACATCTTTTATGAAAAATCCTTTCCTTAGGATTGTTCCTCCTGAGAAGCTGAGAGGCCTCAGGAACAAAATGCAAACATTGATTATCTGCTGCTGTGGAATGCAACAGGTGCATCTGGGATTGGTGTCATGTGGTTGTTTCTAATTAATGGCCAATCACACTCAGCTGGCTCAGACAGAGTCTGAGACAGAGCCTTTGTTATCATTCTTTCCTATTCTATTCTTAGCCAGCCTTCTGATGAAATCCTTTTTTCTATTCTTTTATTATAGTTTTAATGTAATATATATCATAAAATAATAAATCAGCCTTCTGAAACATGGAGTCAGATCCTCCTCTCTTCCCTCAACTTGAGACCCCTGTGAACACGGTCACAGTCTGTGACCTACAAACCCCCCTGTGGATTTGGAATAAGGGATCAGAGGAGAAGCCTGGCACGTCCTGGAACCAGACTGGGGGAGTTCTCTGCTTCCCACAGACATTGAGGAAGGGATTTCTGGCTGGGAGCTGGCTGTGACCATCCCATCTCAGAGGCACAGAACTCCCCAAAGCCACAGCAAATGCTGCACTCACCCTCCATGGATTTCCCCACTCCCCTTGTTAACGTGCACTGGTTCCAGCAGTGCTGCTCTCCTGAACTCCTCTGCTTCCAGAACAGTCTCCCCTAGGCTTCCTGACAGGAATTTAACTATTCCCTTCAGTGCCAGCATTCCCAGGGAATAATAAACCTGGGAAAGGCTGATCAAACCCCAAATTCCCACCTCCCCCTTGCATTTCCAGCATTACCCACACATGCACATTTCAAAGAAAGACATTGGCATTGCTTTAATGCCAACAACAGGGCATTCCCAGGCACTTCCCATTAGAAAAGCTGAAAACCTTTGCAATTTGAGAAGTTCTGGTGTCCTTAGCAAAAGCAAATTATTTCCCCTCCCTAAGTGAGCCTAAATCCAGTTTCCTGCAAAATCCATTTTCCTCCTGACACGGCACCCACCGAGCTGCAGCCCTGCCTGGGTGTGCCTGGTGTAGGTGAGCCTGGCCTGGTCCAGGGCAGAGCTGAACATGCTGAGCAGGACAGGAACCTTGTCAGCAGCAACTGCAGCAATCCCAGGGCGCTCCAGAAGGTTCTGGAACATGGCCAGCAGCTGTGCAGGGGAAGGAGCAGGAAAAGAATGGGAAAAGTCAAACTCCAAAATCCTCCACTGGGATTTTCCTCGCTGATGCAGCTCCTCAGTAACTCAGAGGTCTGCACTGATGGACATCTGCCAAAGGGAAGGTTTTCCCCGCTTTCCCAAATAGTTCCTGCCTTTCGTGGAGACATTTAGGTTTGAAAAGAACTCCAAGATCACCTTTGACTGATCCCACCACTAAAACCATATCACAAAGGATGTCTTTGTTACAGAAATGCTCAGGCCTTCTCTGTGGGTGAACCATATTCCAATCGTTATTCTTCAAAATTTGCTATTAAAAAAAAAAAACAAAACAACTCAAAGATAAATGCTATCACTTACCATGTTCTATAGTAATTTTTACAATTATTCTGATTTTTTTTCAGAAAATACCATTTACTTTCTCTGCAGGATAGATTCACTGGTAAACAAAGCCCCCTCATTTCTAGAAAACCTCAATTTTCAGAGTTGAAATCTATCCATGTATTAACAAATTGATATTAACAACAATCACCTGGTTTTAACAACAGTTTTCACCAGGAAATCAGAGAATCCCAGAATGGTTTGGGTTGGAAGGGACCTTAAAGGCCTACCATAGGCAGGGACACCTTCACTAGACCAGGGTGCTCCAAGCCCTGTCCAACCTGGCCTTGGAACTCAGAGCAGCCTTTCCTCCACCTCCCAGGGACACCAGTGCCACTCCTGCCACCCAAAACCCTGATTTGAATCATTTCTCTGGCTGCTCTTCCCCAAACTGAGCAAACTCTGCCGTTTGTGTCAAGAGGTGAGGAGCAGGGACACTCCCAGCTCCAGGGCTCATGATGGACCCACAGGGCTGAGCATCCCTACCAAAGTCCAACCCAATGTCACCGTCCCCTTGTCCATCCCAGTGTCACCATCCCCTTATCCAACCCAATGTCACCGTCCCCAATCTATCCCAATGTCACTGTCCCCTTGTCCATCCCAATGTCCCCAATCCATCCCAATGTCACTGCCCCCAAGTCCATCCCAACGTCACCATCCCCAATCCATCCCACTGTCACTGTCCCCTTGTCCAGCCCACAGGCACAGCCTGCAGCTGCAGCCCTGTCTGGGCTCTCAGTGGGGCTCACAGGGAGGGAGGGGAGGCACAGATGGACAGACAGACAGACCTTGAAGATGTGCTCCAGGCCCGGGGCGTCGCTGAAGGCCTGGCTGAACACGGTGCCCAGCCGACGGTCGATGTCCTGCACCTTCTGCTGGAAGCCCAGGGCATCCTGCTCAAACTCCTGTGGGAAGGGCAGCAGCAAGTCCTGGGCTGGGAGAGGGCACTGGGGAGGTGCCTGCCACCTCCCTGCCACCGCCCTGCCACCTCCCTGCCACCTCCCTGACACTGCCCTGCCACCGCCCTGCCACCTCCCTGACACTGCCCTGCCACCGCCCTGCCACCTCCCTGCCACCTCCCTGCCACCTCCCTGCCACCTCCCTGACACTGCCCTGCCACCGCCCTGCCACCTCCCTGCCACTGCCCTGCCACCGCCCTGCCACCGCCCTGCCACCTCCCTGCCACCGCCCTGACACTGCCCTGCCACCGCCCTGCCACCGCCCTGCCCAGAGCTGTTTGCTCCCCTTATTCCCCAGGAATAGATCCAGTACATATGCAGTTTAGAGACAGAAATGCTTCCAGAATCAACCGTGCTGCACAGAAAGAGACACTTTCATTTGGCTCCTGCCTAACATGTCCAGAGGTAATTGAGTCTCTTAACAGCTGCTGTCCAAGTGAAGATGAAAAGCAGCACCTGTCATAGCTCTTAAATGGGATTGTGTGTTTGTGGGGAGAAACAACTTGAAAACACATTCTTATAAAGCAGAGCAAAGAATGAATGTATGTATAATCTGAATGTATGTATAATCTTATTCACCAGGAATTAAAACACTCCTCCACAGAGTCAAGGACACTTCTGTCCCACCCCATGGCTGAGCTCATGGGCCCCCAGGATGCACCCACAGTCCAAAAAGTCCTAACTTCAGCTGGAGGCAAGACAGGAGGTATCTCCACACTCTCTCACCCTGAGAGAGGTATCTATCTCCACACTGAACTGGCCTGAAGACCATGCCACCATCCCTAAAACCCACAAAAGCTCAAACTCATTGAACCAGCCAGGTATGCTGGATTTCAGCTGTCCCAGGGGAACTTTAGGTTAGACATCAGGAAAAAAGTTCTTCACTGGAAGAGTGGTTGGGCACTGGAATCATCTGCCCAGGGAGGTGCTGGAGTCACTGACATGTTAAAAACAGGCTGGATGTGGCACTCAGGGCCATGGTTTAGTTGATGAGGAGGTGTTGGGGCACAGTCTGCACTCGATGATCTCAAAGATCTGTTCCAGCCTGGCTCCTGGTGTGATTCTGAGATGTGGAGCTGCAAGAACTGCCAAGTGCCTGCAGAGAAGGCCAGCAGCTCCCTGTCCCCTACAGGGACAGATCAGAGCACCACAAAGGGAGGAAGGAGCTGGAAGGAGGAGCCAGGCTCTGCTGCAGAGGGAGCTGCTCCCTGGGGAGGAGGCTGAGCTGCTGCCATCCCCACAGGTGCCCCACCTACCACGTTGGCCAGGTCCAGGCAGTTGTAGGCTCGCTCTGAGAACACCTGGTAGCACTCCTGGAACTCCTCGTGCATGGCCAGCACCTGCTGGCCCAGGGCCTTCCCTCTCATCCCCCCAAACTCAATCTTCTCCAGCTGGGCCAGGTCCAGGGCTGTGGTCAGGAGGCCCTGCAGAGCCAGAGGAGGCACACACAGCTTCAGCCACAAGCAGATGACAAGTTACCACAGCACAGAGCCATGTTTGCTCCTGGGCCATCCTCAGGATGGGATCAGGATGCTCTTTGAGGTCCCTTCCAACCTTCCCTTCCAACCCAAACCACTCTGTGATTCTACAATTGAGTGGTTTTAAAACAGATGCCATCCACTGTGCTTTTCAACACAGCTCCTTAAGGAAGGAGCAGAGTTACACAGTGTGGTTAGACCAGTAAAACCTTCTGTTCCAGTGCAGGGAATGGGAGAAGGAGAAAAGCAACCCAGACCTTGCCTTGCATAGGCACAAGCAGCCTGTGCAGCACCCATCTGACCCCCAGCTGGGAACAGCACATCCAAAAACAGAGATTGTTGACAGTAAAAGATTATAAAATCATAGAGAATTCGTGGAGCTAGAAAGAAAGTTGGGCTTAGTAGGCCCTGGGAAAATGTTAAAGGTAGGCCCTGGGAAATGTTAGACCTTGTATTTGCTAGATCATGTGAAACTGCACCTGTGTAGTCAGTATATGATAAATGATATAATTGTTAGATGGGATTAGATATAATTATTGTTTAAAGAATCATGAGAAACTATGTTAGAGGTTTGAGGGGATCATGAGAAATCCATGCTTAGATGAAATCAATGTATACAATAGAACGATGTAAGTTTAATAAGTAATATGTAAGTTATGCAATGATAGAATATAAAATATGTTTGGTCTGAAACCATGGCAGGTCAGATTTGGGTCTGTACCCCTGACACTCAGAGCTCTCTAATAACAGCAGCTGCATATTATAATTGTGTGATGATGTGTTCCTGAACAGTAACAGAGTGAGCAGCAGCTGCAGTGAGCTGGTACCCACAGGAGAGATCACAGGTGAGCACAGTGTTTGTGTGACAGCTACACCCTGTGTAACAGGTACCCACAGGGCCTCAGCCATGCTGGGGGCTGAGGGATGGTGGCACTCATGACACCCCCTGTCCCTGCCCTATCTCACAACCACAGCAAACAGGGACACCCCAGAGCTGGGCACACACTGGGATGGGACGGGATGCCCTGGTGAGGGATGTGGAAAGTGTCCCTGCTCCTCCCCAAGCCCCCTGTGCAAGTCAGGAGATGCCAGCTCCAGGGTGTCCCTGAATGCCCCACGGTGTCCCTGAATGCCCCACGGTGTCCCTGAATGCCCCAGGAAGCCTCGGAGCTTGTCCTGGTTTACTCCCACCCGTACAAACCACAGTCCCATGATCACCATCCCCTTGTCCCAACAAGGGCACAAGTCCCAGAGGAGCCCTGGGAGCACTGACACAGCCAGCAGAAGGACACAGCAGCAAATCTGACACAGGCACTGAGCAGGACCTGGGCAAACAAGTCCTGGCCTTGATGTCAGGGGGACCCCAGGGCACAGAGTGATCCCCTGGCATCAGGGAGGGAAGGTGCCAGCCAGGCAGTTCATGGCTGCAGTACCTCACAGCTCCAGCCTCACCTTCACCATCTCCAGCCTCTGCAGGAAGCTGTCCAGCCTTGTAAACACCAGCCTGGAGGGGAAGTCCCAGCTCTTCACTTGCTGGCCTGGCTCATAGTACAGCTGCAGGTTTGCCCTTCTCTCCTCCAGCGCCCCTTTGAAGGCACTCAGGATGTCAAACACTGTTTGCACCTTGCCCAGGCTCTCCTCCACCTCTGCTTTCAGAAGATCTTCTGGGGACAGGTACACCACAGCCTGGAAGAGCCAAATCACACCAGAGATGTCCCTTGCTGCCACAGCAAATGGTGACTTCTGGTACTGAACAGCTCTGACCCTTCCTCTCAGTCAGAATTCCTTTGGAAGGAAGGACAGGGGAAAGAAGGAGAGAAGAGAATTGCTGTAGGAACAACGGGGGTAGGATGGTTGGGATGGATGGAGACCAGAGATCTCTGAAGCCAGGGCTTGGAACTTGTGGTTTATTGCAAAGGGCCAAGTGCAGGGCCCTGCTGGGAGCTGCCAGCCATAGCTTGGACAAGGAAAGAGAAGAAAAGAGAGAAGGCAAGAACGTGGTAAAGAGGAAGAGAGAGAAAGAGTAAAAGAGGATGAGAGAGAGAGTAAAAGAGAACAAGGTTCCCGTTACAATACCATAAATCTTCTTCTGTGCTGAATATTCTAATTCTCACTAACCAATCTAGTACAAGATACAAATCCTATAGCATTTACATACAGCCTGTAAGAATCACTACATTACCATACTATGTTTCATTTTAAACCCCAAAAATTCCTTTTTGGGCCCCTTCTGCCAAGCTGTAGGGTCTGCTCTGACCCTTGGAGCTGTCTGCAAGCAGAGGGTGTTGTTCCATCAAAAGGGGATTACCTTCAGTTGGCCACACCATTGTTTTCCATTTGTTCAGTAACTGAGATATCTCAAAGCTTGCTTTCATTTCAATCTCACTTATAGTTTCCATATTCTCAAACTCTTTTGCCAGGCAATCGTATTTATAAGGCTTTCCTGTTTCATCTTCCCCTACAGCTTCCCTCAAGCCCTTCCTGTCAAACCCAGGTGCCCCAGGCACACACCTGCTGGATGAGGAGGTTGCAGATCTCCTTGAGCAGCACCACCAGCCTCAGGGGTACGCTGTAGTGCTGGCAGCTGGCCCAGATCCAGCACACCACGTGCAGCAGGGGCACCAGGAGAGGCTTCACCTGGCTGAACTCAGCAGCCTCCACGCGCTCCAGGGGCTGCTGCAGGGCTGTCAGGTGCAGGTCGATGTCCTGAGCTTCCCTCAGAGCTGGGGGAGGAGGGCAGAAGGGGTGAGAAGGGCTGGGGAGGGGGCCATGAGTTATATATATATACATACATGCATATATATACACACATGCATATATATATACATATATACACACATACATACATATATATACACATACATACATATACACATACCTATATATACATACATATATACACACACATACATATACATACATACATATATATATACATACATATATATATACACACACATACATATACATACATACATATATATATACATACACATACATATATATACACATACAAATATATACACACATACATACATATACATACATACATATATATACACATATATACATATATATACACATACATACACATACATACATACATATATATACACATATATACATATATATACACATACATACACATATATACATACATATATATACACATATATACATATATATACACACATACATACATATATATACACATACATACATACATATACATACATACATACACATATACATACATATATATATATACACATACATATATATACATACAAATATATGCACATACATACAAATATATACACACATACATATACACACATACATACATATATATACACATACATACATATATATACATACATACATATACATATATATATACACACATACATATATATACATACAAATATATGCACATACATACAAATATATACACACATACATACATATATATACACATACATACATATATATACATACATACATATACATACATATATATATACACATACATATATATACATACAAATATATGCACATACATACAAATATATACACACATACATATACACACATACATACATATATATACACATACATACATATACATACATATATATACATACACATACATATATACACATATATACATATATATACACACATACATACATATATATACCCATACATACATATATATACATACAAATATATACACATACATATACATACATATATATACATACACATACATATATATACACACATATACATATATATACACACATATATATACACATATATACATATATATACACACATACATACATTGACATACATATATATACACATACACATACATATATATACATACATATATATACACATATATACATATATATATACACACATGTATATATATGTACATATATATATGCATGTGAAAAAAAAAAAAACCTATATATATATATATACTGTCCCAACACTGCACGAGTTGGGAGCACAAAGGGGGGCACACAGTCCTGGTGAGGAGCTGAGTGCTGGCACAAAGAGCTGTGTGGCTGGACCCTGAAGAACTACCCCAGAGTTAATAATTAATTCATTTGTATTAAATTAATGAATTTTAATAAAACCAGGACATCATTGTGCAACTAAACCTGTGGACCAACATGAAGAGAATCATCATCATCTAATCATAGAACCATGGAATGGTTTGGGCTGGAAGGGACCTTAAAGCACATCCTGTTACACCTTCCACTGTCCCAGGCTGCTCCCAGCCCTGTCCAGCCTGGCCTTGGGCACTGCCAGGGATCCAGGGGCAGCCACAGCTGCTCTGGGCACCCTGTGCCAGGGCCTGCCCACCTTCCCAGGGAAGGATTTCTTCCTAATACCTCATCTACCCTCTGACAGCATGAAGCCATTTGCCTTTGTCCTGTCACTGCCAACCCTTGTAAAAAATCCACCTCCAGCTCTCTTGGAGCCCCTTTAGGCACTGGAAGGCCAGAATAAGATCACTCCAGAGATTCTTCTTCTCTGGACTGAGCAACCCCAATTGTCTCAGCCTTTTCAGAAGTGCACATGCAAATAACCCCAAAGCTCAGGACTAAGAAGAAGAAACTCTCCCTTATCAGCATCTCCCTCCCACAAAGCCACCCTGTCCCCCCAGCAGGGAGGGCACAGCGCCCTGGCACCCCAGGCTATGACAGAGGACAGCAATCAGCACCATGCAGAGCTGCCCCAGGCTCTCACCTGCCTCCACATCCACGAGCATGCTTTGGAAGGCTGGCACGTAGATGCTCTGCACTCTCTCCAGCACCTCCAGCATGTTGCTGACCCTCCTGGACCTCAGCTGTCTGTGAATGCCTTCCAGGTCAGCACACCTGCAGCACCAGGACACGTCACCAGCCCCGCTGGGGCAGCCCCAGCCGTGCCCCAAAGCCCTGGCTCAAGGATTTTCTGCAGTTACACAAGGGCACAGACTCTCTAGAACAGGCAACTTAGAGGTACAGCAGGGTTTGGAACTGAGATCCCCAAATAGTGAGAGTCCTGAACTTATTTTTATGTGGGGAAAAAACTCCTTTGAAGAATAAGAAATCTTGGGAGGGGGGGGGGGGGTCATGTTTGTTTTAGATTTGGGGTTTTTTGCAGGACACACAGGAAGTTTTCCAAGCAGTTTTCCTGAAGCCCCCACACCTCTGGAAAGCAGAAGATTTACCTGCATGAGCAAAGAGCTCCAGCACAGGAAAGTACAGAGGATGGAAGAAGAACAAGGCTGTGGCTGGAGAGAGGGAAGTGGTGAAGTCCTGCAGCCACTGGGAGGATTTTCTGCACAAGCTGCAGTATAAACAGACCCAGGCAGGATCTCACCCAGAAAGGAAACATTCCTCATTTTAGGAAACATTTTGTTTTAGAGCTTAAGAACCTCTGTTTTGGTCTGAACTGAGCTGGCAGGAAATGGGACCAGCCCTGGAGGACAGAGCTGGTGCCAGCTCAGATGGGAGCAGTGCCAGAAGGAGCCAGGTGTTGCTCCTGCAGCCGCTGCTGACAGCTCTGCAGGGGCAGGGCTCTGTCTCCAGTTGGGCCGAGCCAGCACAGCACAAAGGGCAGCTGAAATTCCACTCCCTGGCTCATCTGACCCCCCTGTGGCACCCCCAGCTGGCAGCATGGACAGCGCCCAGCAGCTCTGCTCAGGGGCTGGTCCTAGTGACCAGTGATGGAAACACCATTGTGCCATTCCCATTCTCTGAACAGACAGAGACATAATTCTCTCCCTCTGGGTTTTTTCTTAGAGAAGCACAGAGAGAAGAGGAGAAAAACAATTCTTATCTCTACTTGCTGCTCCTGTTGTTTTGCACATGTGGAATGTGTTAGGAAGATTGTTTACCTGAAGGGATTTGTCAATTGGATTCTGCTGGAGATTGTTTTGTTTCCTTGGCCAATTGGCTCAAAGCTGTACCCTGGCTGTCTGCAGACAACCAAACACCATTTCCAAATAAATCCCCTGGTGGTGTAGCCCTGAACTGTGGCTGGGCCAAGCCAAACTGAGCCAAGTGCCCAGGCGCCCCCAGCCACTCAGAGATCATCATTATTTTAGCAATATTTTTGGGTTCAGGTCTCAACACGACCTCGAAGCAGCTGTTCTTGGCTCAGAGCAGCAGCACCCCCTGCACCCAAAGCAGCAGCAGCAGCATCCCCAGCAGCTTCCCCAGCACCTGCTCCTCCAGAACTGCAGCTCCACCTTCGGGGTGGGGTTGGTGCCTTGCAGGAGGGGCTCTGAGGACTCCTTCCTCAGCACTCTCTGGATCTGCTGGCTCCACTCGATGATGGCTGACTCGGTGGCATGGACGAGGGATTTATTGATCAGCTCCAAGCTGCAGGACACAGAGCACCAGGGTCACTTGGCTTTCCACTTGTGCACGTGCATTGCTGAGTTGGGTCTACCTCAATGGGCAGCTGGAGTTTGCAGTTACAGCCCAGATTCATGTTTCAAAACCACAAAAAAATAAAATTCATGAGGGAGAACATTTACCAGGACAGTTAGAGACAAGATAAGGAGGGATGGTTTTAAACTGAAAGAGAGAAGGTTTAAATTAGATATTAGGAAGGAATTGTTCCCTGTGAGGGTGGCAGGTCCTGGCACAGGTTGCCCAGAGCAGCTGTGGCTGCCCCTGGATCCCTGGCAGTGCCCAAGGCCAGGCTGGACAGGGCTGGGAGCAGCCTGACTGAAGATTTTGGAGTTTTCCCTCAGCGATCCCAGCAGTTCATTGTTTCTCTGCATGCCCACATCCCCTTCCACCTGCTGAGCTTTTCCTGCTTGTATCATTGCACAGACCCCAAAGACAGAGCAAAATATCCCTCCTTGGCAGCCTGATGAGCTGCAGAGGACAGGGAGCAAGAAGAGTCCCCACGTCTGACAGGGAGGATTCCCAAAAGGTGCAGCACACGCAGCAGCAGAGGAAAACCCAGTGGAGAGCAAGGGCTGGCACTCACAATTTCTCACTTTTAGGATCAATGTTCTCAATTCCCTCTGAAGCAGCTGGAGAGGCAGCAAGGTCTTGCCCTTCACCTGGCCAACAACCTTGAAGACAGTATTTTTCAGGCTGTGGACGTGATGGATGATGTCCTGTGACACCACTCGTGGCCAGCCCTGGTGGTTTCTCCGGTTTGTCAGGATGGGCACGATCACCTGCAGCAGGAGCCATGGAACAGCAGGGGGGAAGAGCTGAAGGAGGGCGGATTTAGGTTTGATTTAGGAAGAAATTGTTCCCTGTCAGGGCGGGGAGGCCATGGCACAGAGAAGCTGTGGCTGGCAGTGTCCAAGGCCAGGCTGGACAGGACTTGGAGCACCCTGGGACAGTGGAAGGTGTTCCTGCCATGGCAGGGGTGGGACTGGGTGGGCTTTAGGGTCCCTTCCAACACAAAACATGCTGTGATTTGATGATTCTATGGCAAAAGGCACTATGGGGATGGATTAACCACCAGGCTCTGAGGCCCTGGGCAAGCCTGGATGTAGCCATGATATTTTCCTGAAAAACCCCTTCGCTAGGATTTTTTCTCCTGAGAAGCTGAGAGGCCTCAGGAACAAAATGTAAACATTGATTATCTGCTGCTGTGGAATGCAACAGGTGCATCTGTGATTGGTCTCATGTGGTTGTTTCTAATTAATGGCCAATCATAGCCCAGCTGGCTCGGACTCTCTGGTCAGACACAGGACTTTGTTATCATTCCATTCTTTTTCCTTGCTTGCCAGCCTTCTGATGAAATCCTTTCTTCTATTCTTTTAGTATGGTTTTAATAATATATATATATCATAAAATAATAAACCAGCCTTCTGAAACATGGAGTCAGATCCTCGTCTCCTCCCTCTTCCTGGGATGCCTGCGAACACCACCACACCTGGAGACCCTCATTCACCCCTGTCCAAGCAGCTCCCTGCAGGTGAAGGTGAAGGCCAGCAGGGCTGGGCTGAGCCCAGGGGCTGTCCCTGCACAGCCACCCCCATATGCAGAGGGAAGGTCCTCTGCTACCTCCTGGCATCTACAGCAGAGCCACGTTTTAGGTTATTTCCCAAAGCTGCAGCCCACTAAATACGGTTCCTGTCTTTACCAGTGGAGTTCCAGCAGCTGTGGGCTCTGGGCTGGGCTTGCCTGGAGCTGAGCTGCTTCTGGCTCCTTTGTGCTGGGATAGCAACAGTGCCTGTCACCTTGCCCTGGGATCAGAGCCAGGTTGCCCCTGGTGATGAGCAGCCTTTGTGTGGCCAGACTTGGGGGAGGATAAAGGTACAAAACCAGCTACAAACAGGCACAGAATCAGAAAGTAACAACCAGGGTGCCACTCCAGGGTGCTGAAAGTTCTTTGCACCACAACCAAAGTGGACCAGCAGGAGCAACCACCATGCCCAGGGAGCCATGGGAAGGGGGAACAAGCCCAGGGCACACAGAGCTCACCTTCAACAGCTTCAGCTGCAATAGTAGCAGGCTTTGTCTCCATTACTCAAATCACACAGACTGCTGATGAGAGTGATGCCATAACCAGTCACATCAGCTGCTTGTATTCTTTTGGATTGTTAAAATGACAACTGGGCCCCTGATGGAACCTCTTGAAGATCCCTTTGGGAAAACATCAGCTCACTGAGGCAACAGGGCACTCAAATACAGGAGGCTCTTTTGAACAGCAGGAAAAACCCTTTCCTGAATGTGACTGAAGGCTGGCACAGGAGTCTCCATCGGCAGGGATACTGAAAAGTCACCTGGACATGGCCCTGGGGGGCCGGTTGGAGCAAGTGCTTGGACCAGCTGTGCCTGAGGTGTGCCACACAGCACCCACTATCCCAGAATCACAGAATGGGTTGTGTTGGGGGGATGTTAAAGTTCACCCTCTGCCATGGGCAGGGACACCTCCTGCTATCCCAGGTTGTTCCAAGCTGCATCCACCCTGGCCTCGGACATTCCAAGGACGGGACAAGAACAGCTTCTCGTTCTGACTAGCCCATTCTGTGACTGTGTAACGTGGGTCATCCCCCGTGAGACACCCAGAGCCTCCACAGCTCATGATTTAGGAAGCTCCACTGGGCTCTACAGCCCCCAGCACCACTTTTTCCCCCCCTTACCTCCTCCACCAGCGCTGCGAAGTGCGGCAGGGGCTCAGCGGGCAGGTCCCCGCACAGCAGCTCGGCGGGGCCGGGGCCGGCTCCGGGCGGCCGCAGGAAGAAAAGCGCTTTGGTGGCGCTGGGGGGCGGCGGGGGCGGCCCGGGGCACAGCCCCAGCTCCCCGCCCGGGCCCCGCCAGGCCAGCAGCAGCGCCGGCCCCGCCGCGCCCCGCACGAACCCGCGGAGCGCCGGCCCCGCCGCGCCGCCCGCCCAGCGCCGCCAGCGCTCCGGGGGCAGCGCCAGCGCCCGCGCCGCGCACCGAGCCAGCCGCGCCTCCTCCGGGGCACCCTCCCGGGCACCCTCCCGGGCATCCTCCCGGGCATCCGGCCCCGCTAACCCGGGATCCCCCTCGGCCTCCATCCGCCCGGCTCCGCAGTGTTTGCGAGCAGCCGCCGCCGTTGCCCGGGGGACTCCCGGGAGCTGCTCCCGTGCCCCGCCGGGATGCGAGGGCGGTCCCAGCGCTGCCGCCTCCCTCCGGCTGCTCCGGCCCGTTTCGCTCACCCCGGCAGCGCTGGGCAGCTCCAGAAGCAATTCCCGGCTCGCTCCGCGGGAATTTTTCGGGCACAGGCAACTGCTCCCCTCGTCCCTCACCCCCGGTGCTGTTCCCGACACCGGCGCACCTGCAGCAACCACCTGAAGCTGAAACTTGTGTGCTCCTGCCACCGCTGCATTTCCACTTAATTAACACCCCCTTCTGTGAGAAGCAGGTCACTATTTTTCAAATAAAAGATCCTTCTGTAGTTCCGTGGAAAGCAGCACACGGATCCTGTGCAGTCCCAGAGCTGCTCGTGTCACCCCAACCAGGTCCTCTCTTCTGGGCACCCCAGCCCGCTCCAACATCCACCTGTCCAGTGACAGGAACATTTCGGCTCTCCCAAGTCCCCTGCTATTCATAAAAGCCCAGCAGAGCTTTTCTGGAGGACACAGATGTGTCAATTCTCCAGTCTCTGCTTTAGACAAGCATCACACTAGAGCGCAGCTCATTAACAAAAGATGCTTTGCTGATGATTTGCCCCTTTATTTCCCATAAACTCAAAATGAAGTCTTAAGACTTGTGTGCAAGCATCATCTCCTGAGTGAGGCCTGGGTGTCTAAAAGTTGCCTCCAAAAATGAACTCCTTTACTGGAACAGCACAGAACTTCCCTCCTACTTCCAAACACAGGCAGTGACAGCAGTGGCAAGGGAAGAAGCAAGGCTGACCCACAAAAAGCCTCAGAAAAACTCTTCTTAACCACAGACCTCCTCTCTCTCTGTCTGCTCTGCCACTTTCCTGTCCCCTGCATCCAGAACCAGAATCTGCTCAAGGACATTCAGAGCCATGAGGCTCCAGCATGATCCAGATCTGATGGGCAAGATCTTGGTCTTTACTCCAAAGCCAGCCAAGCCAAGGCCATTTGCCAGAGAAATCAGGTTTTTGTTTCCTCATTAGTGATCCATACACAACACAGCTTCTCTGGAGGATGGCGAGTGGTTTATTCAGATTCTAAATAAAGGGTTTGGAAAACTGATCTTTTGAATAAAAAACCAGCAGAGAAAACCAAAATAAAATGGGAACACTGATGTACAGATTTATTCTCACCCCTAATTTAACCTAAAACCCTACAATTGGGTTCCATTTTACTGTTAATTTTCCTCTTATCACCTGGGTTCTGATAGTGAAGGAGGGCATAACCAGCTGAGACATGCTCACCTTCTTCTGGCAAACCCACAGCCCCTCCAGGGCCTCTCACACCTGATCTCTTGCAAAGGTCACACCTGCTGCTGTTACATTATCAATACCTCATAGCACAAACCCCAAAATTAAAACAGTTCAGAGAGAATTTCTGGTTAAAAGAAAGAGTGCCCCACGGACTGGTGAGCCCCCAGAAGAGGAGCTGTGTGGGCAGATCCTGTCTCCACAAGGACCAGTGCTGCTGACAGCCCACTGGAGCTGCAGCCCAGGGAGATCCACGATGAGCAAGCAGACCCAGATGCCCAGGCCAGCCCCTGTCCCGTGGTGCTGGCAGCACCATGCAGTGCCCAGGCCTGTGCAGAGCCAGGCTTCTCTCTCAGAGTAGAGCATTCCCAGCCTTGTCCCTCTCAGTTGGCTGTTTTAAGCTTCTTGTCTGGCAGTTCCTGATGGTTCTTGGCTTGTTTTCTTTTCTGGCATGCTGCTTCTGTACTGTCCCCCCTGGTGAGCTTGTCCAGGACCAGGGCAGTCTCCTTCAGCAGCCTCATCTCCCTCTTCTCCTTCCTCTCCTCCATCTCCACGATGTCATCTGCAAACAAAGCCTTCAGGGGTGGGATCAGCTTTGGGATGGCTGGGAAGTCACCAAAACGAACCTGAAACACAAGCACCAACTCCTGTGTGACAACTGCTGTTTGATTTCCTCACTCCCCCTTGCCTTTGGCCTGTGCAGACAGCAGGGCACTGCCCCTTCCTGTGTGCAGCACCTGCACCCAGCAGCCCTGGCCTCAACAAGTTATTGATGTTTTCTTCACAGAAATGCTGTGGGTCAGTACAAATTCTGACTCTTAGCTGCCCTCACTGCCACGAGTGCCTTCAGCCAGCTTTGGTCTGCTACAGAAAGCCATTGGAGCAGCTCATCAGTTGGGGTGGGAATAGAAGCAAAATTAAGTTTTTTGGCTGGGAAGAGCAAGCACAGACTTGAGGTGGCACGAGTCAAGTACCCAAGCGTTGGATTTGAGGGCCATTAGCACCTGGCTCACAGCAGTGTGCGGAAAGGGTGACAGAGCATCTGCTGCCAGCAGTTAAAGGAGCTGTTTCACACTGCTCTTCAGGAGCTGGAATATTGATACAAGAGGAGCATTTAATTAATGAGCAGCTATCAAAATAACCTAGACACTGTTCCCAGGCCTGGCCCCAAGCCCCCAACTCACCCTCATGTGGTCAAAGGCAATGCCGACCCTGTCGCTGAAGTCCTCGCTGAAGAGCGGGATCTTGGCGTACCTCTGGCTGAAGTGATTGAGCATGATGAACTCTGCATTCATCTTCATGCCAGTCTGGATGGCCTGGGAGGTTGTGCTGCAAAAGGAACACGCCCTGCTCACAGCCAGGCTGGCAGGCACTGCTGCTCTGCCCCCAGGGTCACAGCACACCAAGTGACCTCTGCCTCAGGCAGCCTGCACTGGTGGCAGCTCTCTGACTTCCACACAACCCTGAGTGCAGGAATGCAGCTGTAATTGTTGCAGCCTTGCATTTAAGAGCTCCACAACCTGGGGACAGGCACTTGTCCCAGTGTGCCAATAGGCTCAGCTGTGCCTGGCAGCAGGGAATGCTGAGCAGCTGCTCCTGGTCTCCCACATTTGCCTGGGGAGCACATGGAATCCCTGGCTGCAGGGCTCTCTGTGAGCTCTGGGGGTAAAACAATTCTTCTGCCCAGGATGTACCCATGCAGAGGGCCTTCCCCTTGGGCTGCTCTATTTGTAGAGTTACCAATGTCTGCTTGAAAGCTTTCCCCATTTCCTTTGGGGATGGGGAGAGGAGCTGTGGTGGTCTCAGCTGCTGCAATGACCAACACCCCATCTTTAGTGTGGAAGAATTCTACACACACCAGAACCTTTGACAGGACTTGGGCCCTTCACCACCAGCTCCAAGACCACACCGAGCTGTGCATCTTTCCCTTCCTAACAGGGACAGACAGCAGAACACACCCCACCTGTGGGTCTTCTCTATAGCTTCCTTTTCCATGCCATCTTCCAGCGTGGCTTCGTGGATCAGCAGGTTGGCATTTTTACCTGTGCAAACAATCACAAATTCAATCTTCAGCTGAAGACTGACAGCCCAACTGCCCACAGGAGCCCTCCTGTCCCTCCTCAGCCCTGTCTGTGTGGCAGACACAGCACCAAAGGTTTGGAGATGCCCACTTAGGTCTCCATCTGTCAGTATCCATTCTCCAAGAGATTCTGCAAGCAGAGGGTTTTGTTACCTACCCATTTGCACTAAGGCCATGCAGGGCATTGTATCACCAGAATAAACTACTTTCCAGCCAGACTTGTGGATCACTGAACACGCAAAAGCATTTTTACAGTGTTGGACTTCACAGGTCTGAAACTGAACAAGGATACAAATGTTAGACTCCAGGTCACCTCCAGCCATGGAAACCCCCAGCTCAGGAACTCACCTCAGCCAGGTCGTAGCTCTCTAACAGAGCTCAGAAACTCCTTGGCTTTGGGCCTGATGTTCTCACAGCCTTTTACAAGACACTGAGAAGGAATCATTCTGGGAGGGAGGGAAGAAGAGATAATTAAGGGCAGGTACAAAATAAAATCTTCTTTTTCAAGCAGACAACTTCTCCTCCTCAGACTCAGTTCAGTGCCTTGGTGGCCTGTACAACCTCTCACTTTCATTGGTACCCCAGTAACTCACCCAATCACTTCTACCCCACTATCAAATACTTTCTTCTACTTTCTTCTACTGCCCAACTCCCTTTTCCTACAGCAAAGGGAAGCCTGCACATAAACCTCTATCTAAGCAGCACAGCTGAGTACAAGCTCCCATCCTGCCCTCTGCAGACTGCATATCCTTGTTCTACAGGCAGTGAAAGGAGTCAGAGCCACCTCCAACAAGGGCTGGGGGAATGGATGAGTTTGCCTTGAATAAAGACCAAGGACATTTCTCCACACAGAACACTCACTTGATGTCTCCAAGAATCTCCTCACAGTGGTTGTGGTACTCGTGCAGCCAAGGCATGATCTGCTCAGGTGCTACCAGAAACAGAGGGCTGAAATCCTGACCCAGGGCTGCCTGCAAAACCAAAGGCAGGGGGAAAAATCAGTGCTAGGTGCACACCAAATCAGAGAGGAGAAGTGCTAGGGATAGGCTGGTGCTTCTCCACTACTCTGAAGTTGCCCTCTCCCCGCCCCAAGCCATTGTAAGAGCAGAGTAACTACTCACAAAAGCTCTCCGCCGCTCCATCAGGATATTCACCAGTCCCTGAAAATGAACACAGGACACAGCAAGGGAGTCAGAACTGCCTGGGGAGTCAGAGGCAACAGCCAACACAGCTCAGCAAGCCCAGAGTCAGAACAAACAAGAAGAGAGAGGGGATTAGAAACACAGGCAGATTCAGCAGTGCCTGGGGAATGAACTAAGAGAGGAATGCAGAGTGGGGCTGTGACAGTCTAGGTAGAAAAATCACAGAGAAAGGCTTCATAAAATCAAGCCTGCTCTCCTGGAATCAGTGGCTGGCCTTGTCAAAGCCAGCATTTTGCAAATTCCTATGTGAATGCAATCCTATTGTGAGACATTTCCTGGGTAAAAAAACAGCTTGCACCTGCATCAACTGTATTTGCACCATTAGATAGAAAAATGAAAACTATATTTCAACAAACAACTTCCCTGCACATACACACCAGGGGTTTGAGTGACCATTCAATACAGAATAACTTGTTATTAACAAATAAAAGTAATTGGCAAGAAAACTACTAACCAATTGGAGTCACACACAAAGTGTGTAAAAGTGTATAAAAGGAGTTGTATACATAACTCCTTTTAATAATAAAGGTATAATAAATATACTAATAAATATAACTAATAAATATATAACTATAATATATAACTATAATATATATAAATATTAACATTATATAAAAATAGTAATAGAACTCCTATAAATAATATAAATATAAAACTCCTCCTTCATAATAAAGAATGGGCTTTTTCCACCAGGAAGAAAATGGAGTCCTGCATGATTTATCCCATACAAGACAGCCCATGTTCCTCAGGTGGAGCTACCCAAGGTTCAGAGCAGAGCTGCACAAGCCCCTTCCCATCCCCTGAACTCACAGAGTGATGATCTGTGTGCATGTGGGACACAAACACAGCCACGAGGTTACACAGCACTTGGTCCACTTGCTCTCCATAGTGGCGGCAGAGCTGGCCAAAAGTTCCTTCTCCACAGTCCAGGAGCAGGGACCTGGTAGCACTGGTGAGAAGTGACAGAGACATTAGCAGCCCCTCTGAGAGCTCTGGGCAGGGCCAGGCAGGGAGGGGGATCCTTGGGGCTGGAAGGCAGAGATCAGAGAGCCCTGGGGTTCACCTGGTATTCAGCAGCGTGGAACTGACATTGCGGATTTTCATTGGGATTGCAGATCCCGTTCCCAAGAACACAATTTCAGGATAAGCACCCACATTTCCTAGAGAAAACAGACAACAACAAGGATTTGGAGGCAATGCTCTCCACACGTTGCCCAGTCAGACACCATCTAATTCACCAGCCCAGGAACTCCAGAGCCAACATGGCCAGCACAGGCATTGCTCTCTCAGCACCCAGTTCATAAGGGAAGGCAGAACAAGCCCCACCACTTCACAGCTTCACTTGGGCTCTGAAGCAGTGGGCCCAAGAGATCCTACTTTCCAGCACGCTGATCCAAGCTAAATTGCTGATCTGTACCTGGTACAGCAGACAGGCTCTCCTTGCACTCCTTCACACGGGTCTGGAAGTCAGGGAGATCCAAGGCCTCGCTGACAAACTCATCAGGATCACAGACAGTCACAGCATCTCTGCAACAACAGGCCACCCATCAGGATGGGGCAAGGCAGGAGCTGAAACAGCCCTTTTCAGAGCAAAGTGACAAACTCCTGTGACTAAACAGCCTTACAAACTCCTGTGACTAAACAGCCTTACAGCAAGGGGACAAACACTCTTTCCGTTTTGAGGGGTTGGAGAGGACACATCTACAAGAGTGGTGTGTGCCAAAAAGGCCTGGTTGGGCTGAGCCAGGCACAGAAATGATCATTCCACCAAGTGGAGAAGCTCCTGCAATAGCACTTCATCCCCTCCAGAGCTGCCAGGCCCTAGAGGGCACTGCAAGGCAGAACAGAAGGTCCTGCAAGAGGAGCAGAACCCTAAAGAGATCCAGGCATTGATGGAAAGTGTAAGAAACCTGTGACCTGGGCCTGCTTCAGAGCATGTGCAGCACTACAGGTCTTCAGTTACCTCACGAGAGAAACTAAAACTCTTCTTGGCACCTGTATCCTCCTGTTGTGCCCAACAAGGACAGAAATCTGAGCCATGGTGGCTGAAATCCCCTTGCCCCCTGTGGTCCCTTAAGGTTCTCACTGAGCAGTTTCACCCATTGCCCACCCAGGAGCAAAGCTAGTAACTGTTCTAGAGCTTTCACCTCTAATGTCAGACTATCTAGGCCTTCAGAAGGTTAAGACTCCCCAAAAACTCTCTCCCTGCCCCCATCTGCTCTGCCACAGCCGGCTGCACAGCAAGAGTCAAAGCAAAGGACAAAGGACCACAAGGCTACAGGAGCAAGGGACAGAAACAACATTCCAAAGCACTGGCCAGGTGCGGTTTTCAGTGGTTCCTCCACGTGCTACACCTTGTCTGAGACTTTCAGGGGCAGGGACACAGCCCTCAAAAGTTTCCCCCAGCACAGCCACCAGAAAGGATCTGCAGAGGATCCTGACACAGTGCCCTCCCTCACCAAAAGGCTGCTTCAAGCAAACACGCAAAACCTGGGAAGGAAAAGATTCCCACTGACCTCTGCCACTCCTGCTGTGGCCTGAGGTGGTATTTCAGGAGGCACTCCCCTCTCACGATGGGCACAGGGCACACAGCCTCTGCTTCCTGCAGGAGGAGGGTGATGTGAGACACAGCCTTTGCTGAGGGCAGCAGGCACAGGGGCAAGGTGGGCCTGGATTACCTTGCTCTGGTAGGTGGTGAGCAGAGGGAAGATCTCTGGGTGGATGAGGTTCAGCTGAGTTTGGATCTTGTAGCTGCGTGGGTTGTGCACAGCAGAGGAGTTTTCATTGAGCACCAAGTGCTGAGTGCCAGGCCCAAATCTGCCAGAGGACAACAATGCTCAGCAGCTTCAGCCTCATGTTACAACTGGGTATATTTGCATACCTGAGTTAAAATGTCACCTGAGGCAGCAGAGCCCTCTTTCAGAGCTCTTTACTTTGGGACAAAGATGTGCAGCAGCAGAACAGGCTGCTGCCCACAGCCAGGAGCCCAGGGAGCACAGCACACGTACCTGTGCATCCACTGCTGGTAGCGGCTGTCTCGCAGCACTGCCTCGGGGGTCATGTGAATAACCAAGGCCACCTGGTGCTCAGCAACACCCTCCTGGTACCTGGGACACATGCAAGCAGAAAGAACATCTGTCACCCTGATTTAAGATTTTCTAAGCCTTCTGATGTTGACACTCTTGTGGTGAACTTTCTTACACAGTTTCTGTAAATAACTCATTGTTTTGCATTCCTTATGGAGGAGGAGAGAGTTGATGGCCTGTTGGTTTGTCCAGTGTCATTGGAGAGGTGGCACTGTCACCCTCCAATCCACTGTCACTTTTGGAAAACTATAAATGTTGGAGTCAGAAAATAAACTCCCCTTCTTTCTTCACCTTGAGAACAGCGGTGTGAGCTCATGTTGTGTCCTACAGTGACATCCATCTGTGCTCCAGTCCATGTCCTTGGCATGCCCTCCCCTCTGCCCCTTTGCTGCTGCCAGAGATGCCCCCTGAGGCAGGCAGAGCAGGGATTTATTTTCAGAGCACGGAGCTCCAGCACTGCATCACCCAAGCCACAAGGCTCAGGCCACCATTTGCTGACACCTCCACTGTCCCCCACAGGGCAGTTCCTCTCCTCCATCAGCAGCAACATCTGCAGAGCCTCCAGGAGCCCAAATGCTTCTGCACAAGCCCTACAGAGTTGTCATGTGCAGTCCAGGCTTCCAGCAGCCTCCACTGCTCCCCAGGCAGACACCAGGGCACATTCCTGCTCTGGAGGTCCCTGAGGGAAAACAGGCCCATGGCAGTCACAGAATCCACTGGTCCTGCCTTTCCTAAGAGCCCCAAAATGCACCACCAAAATCCTTTCTTGTATCTCAAGCTCCTTAACAGTGCCAAAGAGCTCAGACATCAGCCATGAGAAACAGCACACCTGAGCTAGAACAAGAACAAAACCAAAACTCAGCACAGGTCCTTCCCCAGGCACTGCAGGTGTCCCAGCCCTACCTTTGGAAGGTCTCATTTTCACAGACAGCATCCACAAAGCCCTCGTGGGGACACTCCAGCACGAGGAACACTGGGCCAGGGTCAGTGGGGGTGCACAGCTCCTCAGGAAAGAGCTGCAGGCAGATACACAGTGGTCACAGCACAGCCATCCTGCACACACAGCCCTTCTGCACCTCTGGGTCCACTCCTTCAGTCACACAGAGCCCAGCAGCCACTCCCAGTGCTCAGTGCACCCAGCCAGGGCAGCTCTGGGGCCCTTTCTGCTCTCATTTCACAGCAAAATCCAATGTGTGTAACAGCAAATCCCAACCCTGGCCTCACAGAAACCACAACCTAACTGAGGAGGGGAATTTCAGCACTTTTGAGGTTCCCATGACAGATTCAGACAGCAGCAAAAGCATGTGTAAGGAAAAAAAGGCTTTATAAAGTTCTTGTGACACAAAGATGTGCTGATTCCGTCTCCCAGGTCAGGATCTCCACTTGCAGATCACCTGGGCCATGGCCAGAGCTGCCCCTGCCTCTCACTCCAGTGTCTGAGATGCAGATCCTTACCCCAGAACCACTGAGTTTATTCTGGGGTCAGGAGGGGAGTGATGGCTACACAGGCATTCAACCCCCAGATTTGAACAATGCAGGGATTAACTCCACCAGCTCACTCCTAGACCTGCACCAGCTCTGGGGAGGGGAGATGAAGCAGCTCTGCCAAACAGCAAACACCCAGCCATACCCACACAGGAGCTCAATCCCTGATCAGCACCCCAACAGCCCCAGGCATGCCACACTCAGCAACAGCCTGGATGTAGTGGCAGGTAAAGCATTCTGCACCAAAAACTGTCACCCTTGGAGCCCAGTGAAGGAGGGACAGTGGCAAAGCCACAACAGAAGCACAGGCACATCTTACCTCTTTGCCTTCAAAAGTGATGCTCTCCCCGTTTTTGAGAGCTGTAATGATGGGAAGGATGGCTGGAGTTCCCCTGAGAACAAGGCCACAGAAGTATTGAGCTGCCAGCACCCCCCTGTGCCTGCTCCTGCTCCCCCTGGCCCAGGCTGGGCTCTCATACTCACACTGGCAGGCCCAGCTCCTGGGCTTTAGCTGCAAGGAATTTCCCCTTCCTTGGGTGAACCTGCAGAGAGACAAACACAATTATCACCCAAATTAAGAGATTAAGAGGGCCATGAAACAAGATCACATACTGCCAGCTTAAAAGCTTCTCCACAAACCAAGGGGATGTTTTGTCCTTTTGCAGTTCCACAGCCCCTGCTCCAATTTACCCCAAAAAGGCTTTTCTGGGCTCTCTCCTTTCCAGGATCATGCTGCTGCTTCTTGTCCCCTCTCTAGCCAAGCAAGCACGACAGCCTGCCCTCCTCTGAGGGTGAAACAAGAATGGAGCCTGTACACTCCTAACCATGGCTGGATTCTAAAAAACACCTCCAGTTTTACACAGTCCTACTCAGGCTACAGCAACTCTGACACTTGAAAAGCAGAAACACGTTAGAGTTTCAAAGCCCTACTTGAAAATGCTCTCTCCATTTAAATCCCTGCAGTAAATGACATTAGGAAACATTTCCTTAGAGAGGGTGGTCAATGCCCCAAGCCTGCCAGTGTTTAAGAGATGGCTGGACAATGCCCTCAATAATATGTTTGAAATTTTGGGCAGCCTGAAGTAGCCAGGCAGCTGGACTGGATGGTTCAACCTTGGCTGGATGGAGCTTGGAGCAAGCTGATCTAGTGGAGTGTGTCCCTGCCCACAGGGGCATGGAATGAGATTATCTTTAACCCAACTCATCCTGTGGTTACAGATGATCACTGTATGTCCCTTCTCCCTGAAATACCCTGTTTTATTCTCTTATCTGTTGTGTTGGTTTAGAGACTCTGTGTCCAAACTTACTTTGCAAAGAAAAGCTGTCACCAGCTCAGGATGCTTCCTTGCACACTTCTGCTTATCACCTGTAAAACAAAGCAAAACCACTAAAAAATCATCACTCACCATCACTTTTCTTAAAACCAAAACATGCCAAAATTTGCTAAAGCATTAACAGGAACATTATCCACTTAACTTGGAGCCCAGCAGCAAAATGCTATGAACACCCAAGGCCAGACAGCCCATGGGTTCAAATACAGGAAGCCAAACTAAAGTCCAAGACTGAAAAATCATCAGCCCAGCATCCACCTGTAATTAAATTACAAAGGTTGGAGCATCTACCCCTGCCAGAAGCAAACTACTACAGGGACTAATCACACCCAAGCACCAATCATGTCCAAGTTCTTAGGCCTTTTAAGTTCTCTGTAACTTCCAAAGTACAAGAACACTTTCTGGTCCATGGAACCTTCCAGCTGAACTTCTCTACCAACCTCACTTTCAGACAGCAAATGGCTCAGAGGACAAATTCCAAACCTTTGGAATCATCTCATTGAAGTTAAAAAGGTCACTCCATGTGTTTCACCTGCTTTTTTTGGGCTCTCTTTTCCTTCCTCCAAGCTCTGCTGTGCAGCTCTCGGGGATCCAGGCTCCGTGTCCCCTTTGGGGCTATTTCTGCCTTGAGGAGATGCTCCAGGACTCTGAGGGGGTGAATTTCCAGCAGCCAGCGGTTTTGCTGTCCCAAATCCAATAAAAGCAGACAAAGATAACTCAGTCCACAGCAACATAAAAGAAAATCATGAGTAGCATTCCCTCCTCCATGGCAGTCAAGCTTAAACTGCACCAGAATACAGAGCTCTTCCCCCCAGTCCAACTTGCACTTGAATTCTGCAGTCACTTATTTCAGGGGCCATCCGTCCTCCAAGTCCTTCTCCCCAAACTCTGTCAAGCCTGTGCTGCATCCCCAGTATCACATTTTGGAGCAGAAAGAATGCAGCTGGCTGAGAAAGCCAAACCCAGGCATGTTCCACAGGTCATTCCATCCACCCACACCTAAAGGAACAAGCCTGACTCAGCAGGTCTTGTTATTTAAATGAGATGCTTCTCCTGAGAAAAGCAAATTAATGAACCTCTGCTTACTCAGAAGCTGCTCCTTGAACCTTCATTGTGCTTCCCCTGTCTCCCTGCAGCAGCAGGGCTCACCTGTCAGAGGGATCTGGTAGACAGTCATTGTCTCATCCTTGTACTCAGGCTCTGTGTGCAACTGCACAGCTGGGAAGAGATCAAACCCCACCATTAACAAGTGCATAAGAAGAGATTCATACTCTTCAAGGATATAAATCAGAAAAGTGTCTTTGTCTTTCTTTAACACAACCTGCTGAGTGTTCCCCTGCCCTTTCTCTGCCCAACTGCACACCCCAATGAACAATTAAAGTTTTAAACACCCATCATCCTCAGAGAGCAGCCCAAGATGAGCAAATTCATGGCAGACTCTGGGAGTAACTGCCTTCAGTGTTTTAAAACCAAATGCTGTCTGTATCAGCCAGCCTGGCAGCCCCTGAGCAGAAACAGAGCTGGAAACACTGTTGTGAGGGGTTTAACAGTGTATCAGAGCAAAACAAATGTTTAAAACATCCTCTGAGTGGACCCAAACCAGAGGCTGAGGCTGTTGCTCGGCAATGCAACCTTGGCTAGAGATGAAACAAAGTTCCAAGTTCCTCAGCTCCACATCCCTGACCCCCTGACCTACCTAAATCCATCCTTTTGAGGGGCCCAGGGAAGAGGCGAATGGCTTTCAAGTAGTTTTGCTGGAAAAGAGGAGAAAGGCCATCAGCAGGGGGCACGAGCAGTGCCATGCCAAACACCCAGTCAGACCAACCTGAGCAGCTCAGACAGCTCTGGGCAGGCACTGTGCCTTTAGAAAGGGAAAGAACCGCTGTCCCCACCCCCTCCAGCCGTGCAATTAGTCAGCAGAAACTGCAAGGAAATTAAACCACTATAACAACGCTGAGGATTGCAAATTTCTGGTCCAGACATAGTATTAGGCTGGCAAGGAGCACATCAAACAGGAAAGCAGAGACTGAGTTCCTATTAATGTAAAATGGGGAGGGAGCAGACAGGGGAACAAAGATCCTCCCCTCTCCCCAAAGCTGATTTATCAGGACATGAGACTACAAGACAAGTGCAGAACATTTCTGCTGTCCTGTAACTGAGATCTGGATTTTCAAGCCAGCCCTTTGGATCCTCCCCTCTCCCCAAGCTGATTTATCAGGATATGAGACTACAAGACAGATGCAGAAAATTTCTGCTGTCCTGTAACTGAGATTTGGATTTTCAAGCCAGCCCTTTGCGCTGACACTAATTCAGAGCAGCATTTCACACTTGCACAGAGATTCCCTTTGCCACCAGCTCTCCCAGTTCCAGGGTGAGCTTTAACCCTTTGAGGTTTGCTCTGCCTCGTGCACCCTGCCATACTTACCAGCTTTGGTGGCCCCAGGAACACACACCTCTGGAGCCCTATGGCCTTCAGGGTGAGAATCATCCCTAAGAGCAAGCAGAGAAACAGCTTTATCACAGCTCCAGTGAGCACTGGTGGGTCCCCAAAAAGAGCCCTCTCTGTTCAGGAGTGCTTGGCCTCTCCACAAAGACCAGAACTGAACCTGGGCCTGAATTCTGTGGCAGTTTCAATAGGTCACTCGCCTCTACAGACAAAGAAAATACATATCTTGATAAAATTAATCTGGAGCAAGGCATCAGAACAGATCATTAATCACCTCTTTTTCTTGAAGAGTTCCAGAATTTTAATGGACAGACCCAGAGCCATCTATCCTAACCTCATCCTGCACTGAGCACAATGGTGCCCACAAATTTTTGTGTGCTCCTTTGGGCTCAAACCAGTCAAATCACCTCCCTGCTGGCAACACTGCTAGAACCTTCTGCTCAGGAGATTTTGGGGAGCTGAATCCAGGCATGCTGGACAGGCAGGGCCTGTCCCACCACGTGTCTGCAGTGAGAACTGAGTGCTGTGTCCAGTTCTGGCCCTCAGTTTGGGAAGGATGTTGAGATGCTTGAGCACATCCAGAGGACGCAACGAGGCTGGTGAGGGGTTTGGAACACAAACCCTGTGAGGAACGTTTGAAGGAGCTGGGGCTGTTTAGCCTGGAGAAGAGGAGGCTTAGGAGTGACCTTATTGCTCTCTACACCTTCCTGAAGGGAGGCTGCAGACAGGTGGGGTCGGTCTCTGACAGAACCAGAGGACACAGGCTCCAGCTACCTCAGGGAATGTGTAGGTTGGATATTAGGAGAAAAAAAAATCACTGAAAGAATAATAAAGTCCTGGAATGCTCTTCCCAGGGAGGTGGTAGAATCACCATCTCTGGATGTGTTTAAAAGAAGACTGGACATGGTGCTAGAGTCTGGTTGAGCTGTTAGGGCACAGGTTGGACTCGATGATCTTAGAGGTCTCTTCCAACCTCATTATTCTGTGATTCTGCAGTGCCGCAGAGCCCCAGCCCAGCCCAACACCCCCTGCTCAGGAGATTTTGAGCAGCTAAAGCCAGGCATGCTGGTCAGGCAGGGCCTGTCCCACCACGTGTCTGCACCGCACAGAGCCCCAGCCCAACACCCCTGCTCAGGAGATTTTGGGCAAAAATCTGCCGCAGAGCCCCAGCCCAGCCCCAGATGTCGCCATCCCCAGCGCAGCTGGAACTCCCCGCAAACCGCACGGGCCCCGGACAGTGACCGCGCCCTGCCCGCACTCACCCGGCAGCCCCCCGACGTTGGCCCAGGACACGCGGCTGAGGAAGATGCTGTCCAGGTGGGAGATCTTCAGCCTGCGGGGCACACGGGGGTGAGCGGAGCCCGCGGAGCCCCGGCGTCCCCCGGTGTCCCGCACTTACTTGTGCTCCTGCATGGCGCGCTGCGTGCCCTCGCCGCAGTTGAACAGATACCTGCGGGGACAGCGGTGTCAGGGCGGGCCTGCCGGGGAGCATCACCGCCGCTGCCGCCGCCATTCCCGCACTCACCGGTTGAACTCGGAGAACACGTACACGGCGGCCCCCGCGTCGCGGCTGCCGGCCGCCACCACCTGTACGTACACGGTGTTGGGCCCCGCCAGGCCGGTGCCCGCGCTCCGCCGCCGCTCGCGGGCCCACACGTGCCGGGGCACGTCCTTGGGGCGCCGCCGGGGCCCGCCCGCCACCGAGGGCCCCTCGGCCATGGCCCGGGCCGCGCCACCGGGGCCCGCCCGCCGCCACACGAGCGCCCGCGCCAGCGCCCACATCCGCGTGCCCGCCCCGCCCGGCGGGCCGCAGCCAATGACAGGCGAGGAATGCCCGCGGGAGGACCGCCCCTTCGTGACGTCATGCTAACAGACCAATGGGGAGTGAGAACGGCGGGCGTCGCCCCGCCCCTGAGGCACCGTTGGGCTGCCCGGCCGCTGACACGTGACTGGGCTCTGCCGGTCGGTGTTCGGGGGATTCCGGTCCGGGCGGTTCTGTGTCCGGTCTGTTCGGTTCTGTGTCCGGTCACTACCGGGGCTCTCTGACGGGTCATTGCCGGTTCTGTGTCCGGTCATTGCCGGTTCTGTGTCCGGTCCGGCGCGTTCTGTGTCCGGTCACTGCCGGTTCTGTGCCCGGTGTGTTCAGTTCTGCGTCCGGTGCCGGCCCGTTCTGTGTCCGGTCACTGTCGGGGTTCAGGGCACACAGCCCTGGGAGCCCTGACCTCCATGAGGGGGTTGAGCCCCTCTAAACCCCTGTGTGTTTGTTTCGGTTTAGGGCAAATTTGGGAGAGAACTTTTAAAGGGGCTTCTTTAGAAAAGCAGATTTAATTGTTTGGTTTTTTTTTTTTTTAATTCCCCAGTGTGATAGATGAGTAATGCCATGATTGACAATAGACAAATATCATTTATAATAATACATCTGTGATACGATAATAGACAAATATCATGTATAATAATACATCTGTGATACGATAATAGACAAATATCCTGTATATAGGTTAAGAAAAGTTTTATAGATTTATACTTATGGTTTAGCCCCTTGCATTGTCATTAAGGGACAGCCGGGGCTGGGACATTTGGGAGGGTCAGATTGTCACTATGGAACACCTGGGCTCCAATCAGGATTTAAGGAATGATCTCCACCACTGGACGGCAAAGAAGGGGTTGATGGACAGAACTTCAGGAGGGGTTAAAGGGTTAAAAAGGAAAAAACGTCCATTGTGTGGCTGATCACATAGTGGGGAAAATCCTCTGCTCCCCAGTGCTGTAATATTTTCTCTATTCAGTCTTCTGTTGTATTTTTTATAAGGTTTAATAAACTTTTCTAAAATTATGAAAAGTGAGTAACCATTTCTCACACCAGGTGTCACGGACATATTTAATGAAAAATCCTTTCGTAGGATCTTTTTCTCCTGAGAAGCTGAGAGGCATCAGAAATGAAATGTAACCAATGGTTATCTGCTGCTGTGGAATGCAACAGGTGCATCTGTGATTGATCTCATGTGGATGTTTTTAATTAATGGCCAATCACAGCCCAGCTGGCTCAGACTCTCTGGTCAGTCACAAGATTTTATTATCATTCCATTCCTTGCTTTCCTTGCTGGCCTTCTGATTAAATCCTTTCTTCTGTTCTTTTAGTATTGTTATAATATATCATTTTCTTTTAATATAATATATATCATAAAACAATAAATCAGCTTTCCGAAACATGGAGTCAAGATTCTCACCTCTTCCCTCGTCCTGGGACCCCTGGGAACACCACCACACCAGGCTCCCCCATTCCAGGAGCCTGTTCAGGACCTGTGGACCAGCATCCAGCTGCAGTGATAGCATCAGCCACGCCACAAGGGAGATTTAAAAGCAATATCCCCACAGAGCCCACTGACAGACCAAGGGGGATCCTTATCTTTGGGATTTCCCCAAGGTGGTATCTGTACTGTCCTTTGTTTGCTCTGTATTCCATGATTATCATCATCCCCTGAAGCCCGGGGTTTATTAGGAGAGCAGGTTTACACACAGGTTAAAGACAGCACAGGACAGTATGAAGAGTTTGGTGTGTCAGTGGCTCATAAAGATAACCAGTCTGGTCAAGATAAAAACCAAAATCAGTGGAAGTAGATCTTGAGGGTGAAGCAATAACCACAAGATGCTGGGCCCAGGCACAGAGTGTTGGGGAGGAGGAAAGTTTGACAAGAAAGCCTCACAGTTATGTGTGCTTGGCAGAAAGATGTTTGAACGTAGAGTGGGACGGCAGGAGGGTCTCACAAAGGGTCCCCTCTTTCTCAGCATTGCAGCTTAGAGCTCCAAAAGCTCAGAGGATTCACGTTAAATCCTGCCGAGTCTGGCCCTGCACAGCCCCAGGGATGGATTTGTTCAGAAACACATAACCATGGAATGATTACATGCAGGAGCTTTTATTGAAGAGCTCTGGGGGTCAGGGGTACAGACCCAAATCTGACCCAACTTGGGCTCAGGATGAACACGTTTTTATACCCTTATCATTATGTAACTACATATTCATTATTAAACTTATATTGTTCTATTGCACACATTGATTTCATCCAAGCATGGATTTTGTAATTTCCATCAACCCCCCAAACATTGTTTCTCATTATTCTTGTTACAATTAAACAATAATTATATGCAATTATCAAACAATTATCACATTTAACAATCATATCAGTTATCATTTAACAATTGTATCATTTATCATAGTCATTAAATGATTTTACAGGTGCAGTTTTGCATGATCCAGTAAAGCCTAAAATTTTCCCAGGCCCAACCTCTCTTTCCAACTCCCCTGAATATCCCATGATTTTAGAAACATTTTATCCCTACATTATCAGATTTACCCTGCCAACCTGTGGTTCCTGAGGGATAACTGAGTTACCAACGGCATCGAGTGATGGGGAGCAGACAGGGAGTCCAGGAGGAGAAAGCAATTTGACAATTCTTCTTTTGCCATAAAGGATTTGAATGGAGATTGTGGGGAGGATTACCTTAAGAGGTGAGATTTCAGGTGGCTCATCCCTCAGATTAGTGGCATTTTGCTGAAAAGGTCTTGTTCCTCAGCAACAAATCATGACAGTACTTGGCAGAGGAGGGGGGAAATTCTCAAAAAGTGGCACAGGACATGACAGGCACTGCCTTAGCCAGAAAAACCTTCAAAATAAAACCCCCAAAAAATAAATATGCAGAGATATTGGTAACTAAATAAGAGAAAGATTCATTAGGCCTCAGAAATACTTGAATGTAGAATGATTGCAGGGAGCCAACAGCAAGGTGTAACCGAGGGAGCTTCATTAAAGAAGAGTTTACTTTTCTTATCTGCAATCTGCCCCATGTCCTGTGTCTGCCAGAGGAGCAGATGTATGGATAAGCCTGATCCCTGCAGAGCCCAATCTCCCAGTCCTCCCAGCCCAGGGATATTTCCTTCAGCTCTTTCAATAAAAGAAAGGTAAACACCCCCCACCCAGCTGCAGTGGCTTGGGATTATTTTCAATATTGCCTGGCAAAGTATAAATTAAATCAATTCCTGTTTGTTCGAGGAGGAACAGAACAGCCCATTCCCACAGCCCATTCCCACAGCCCATTCCCCATCCCGTTCCCATATCCCATATCCCATATCCCATATCCCATTCCCATACCCATTCCCATCCCATATCCCATATCCATTCCATACCCCATATCCCATATCCCATATCCCATATCCCATATCCCATTCCCATACCCCATATCCCATTCCCATATCCCATATCCCATTCCCATACCCCATATCCCATATCCCTTCCCATATCCCATACCCATATCCCATATATGCCATACCCCATATCCCATTCCCCCATTCCATATCCCATACCCCATATCCCATATCCCATTCCCATTCCCATCCCATATCCCATCCCCATATCCCATCCCATATCCATACCCCATATCCAATCCCATACCCATACCCCATACCCCATATCCCATATCCCATATCCCATATCCCATATCCAATTCCCCCATATCCCATACCCCATACCCCATACCCCATATCCCATATCCCGTTCCCCATCCATTCCCCATCCCATTCCCATATCCCATACCCCATACCCCATATCCCATACCCATACCCCATACCATACCCCATACCCCATACCCCATACCCCATACCCCATACCCCGTACCCCATACCCATACCCCATACATACCCCATACCCCATTCCCATTCCCATTCCCCGTTCCCCATCCCGCCCCGCAGTCCCGGCGCTGCCGTGGCCCGGCTCCGGCCCTAGGTGGCACCGTGACTCTGCCGCCGCCACCGCGTCCCGCCGCCGCCGGGCGGGAGGTGAGGACGGGGCAGCTCCGGCGAGTCCCGGCAGCGCCCGAGCCCCTCCGCCTCCCTCCAGACCCCTTCCCCCCGTGATGTCCCGCTTCCCCGCTGTCCCCGGCTGTCCCAGCGCCACCTCCCAAGCTGTCCCGCTGTCCCCGGGCTGTCCCTGCTCTGCCCCATCCCCTCCGTGCTGCCCCTGGGCTGCTGCACGTCCTTGCCCAGCACCTGCTGCTGCTCCGGGCTCACCCTCTCCGGAGAACGGGGCCATCCCACAGCGCGGAGCTCCCACCCCGGCTGGCTGTCACCTGCCCTCGGTGTCACCTTTGGCACCCCCAGGGCAAATCCTGCGGCAAATCCAGCTCCTGCACTGGCACAGGCAGAGCGTTGCCCCACGGGTGTCCTGTCCCCTCCTGTGCAGCAGCCTGGGACACGGGACCCCGCCCCACTGAGGGTGGCCCCTTGCCCGTGTCCAGCTCCAGACACAGCTTGGAGAGCCCAGGACCCCAGGCTGCTGCTGGGTTTTCACCAGCTCACCCATCCCAGGACTATCACAGGGCCCAGAGGCTGCTGCTTGATGTGGGAAACTCCTGAGGATTAAAGAAGGCCATGGAGCATTCATGGGATGTGTCCCCTGTTTGTTTCTCCCTGGCACAGTGATGCCCCAAGGAGGAGCAGTGGGCTCTGCCCCACTCTGAGCTCCCTGGCACAGTGATGCCCCAAGGAGGAGCAGTGGGCTTTGCCCCACTCTGAGCTCCATGGGACAGTGATGCCCCAAGGAGGAGCAGTGGGCTTTGCCCCACTCTGAGCTGCTCCATAGGACAGTGATGCCCCAAGGAGGAGCAGTGGGCTTTCCCCCACTCTGAGCTCCATGGGACAGTGATGCCCCAAGGAGGAGCAGTGGGCTTTGCCCCACTCTGAGCTCTGCCTAGGACAGTGATCCCCCAAGGAGGAGCAGTGGGCTTTGCCCCACTCTGAGCTCTGCCTAGGACAGTGATCCCCCAAGGAGGAGCAGTGGGCTTTCCCCCACTCTGAGCTCCAGCCCTCTCCCCATCCCCATCCCGCTCCTCACGTCTGTGCCACAGGAGCAGATCCCTTCAGGACCTCTCTGGTTGCTGCATGGATGACCCCAACTCCATCACCTCCTCCAGAAACCAGAGCTCAGCATTTCTGCTGGCGTTTCCCCAGCAGCTGAGATGGGCCTGGAGGGTGGGGCAGGGAGAGCAGGAGGGCCCAGAGCTGCTCTGTCCTGGCACCACCAGCCCCTCCTGGTGCCAGTGGGCTCAGTGGTGCCAGAGCCCCATGCAGACAGAGATGCTGGCACCCCACCTCTGCTCAGAGTGGTCCCTCAGTACAAAGCTCACTCCCAGTGATCCCATGAACCACACTGGGGTGAGCACACACTTCAGTGGGTGGCTGACAGCTCAGCCTTGACACAGAGGTCATTTCACTGCATCCCCCTCCTCATTTGTTTGTGGTCCTTCACCCCAGCGTGGCTTCGCCCTGATGGACGGTGTTTGCACATGTTCCTCTTACCCAGAACACGGGGCTTTGCAGCCACTGCTCTATTTATTGTAATTTTTAGCTCAGACACAACCAGAACTCCCACCCTGTCTGGGCTCTCAGTGCAGAAAACAAGACTAAACTATTTTGGGATGTTTTTCCCTTTTCCTCATACTTGGGTGCTTTCCCATGTGGCTAAGCCTCCGGAGCCTCGGGAGGTGAACCTGTTTCACGCACCTCTGAGAGCTGCCTCTGACCCCTGCACACACTTTAACCCTCTCCCCTGACCACAGGCACCTCCCACACAGGCCAGCTTCATGCTCCACTCGGTTTCCGAGCTGGGGAATGCATCCAGTGTCAGGGATGAGCTGAGAGCACGGCGGATGGGAACGAGCCTCCCAGGCTCCATCCTCACCCTCCTCCTTGTCACCTCGTCTGGTCTCACCTCCTCAGGGTGCCCAAAATGCTCTGTACTGCTGCCCCAAGACAAGGAGGGAACGCGGGTTTGGCCCTGTTTGCCTGGCAAATGTGGAAAGGAGCCTGGAAAATGCCCCTTTGCCTGCATCACTCCCATTTTAGTCCCACTGGGTGGCACCCTCTGGGGAAAGGCCGGCAATGCACAAAGCCTCCCCCCCTCCCGCCTCTGTCACAGCCAAGGGTCTCTCCATTGAAGTTTACTTTAAGGTCTAATAAAATTTCCAAACTGGAAAAATCTTTATGCAGAGGTTTGCTTTGTTTAAAGGAAGAGGACCATAAAGATAAAGCCTCGCCCGCCCGCCGCTCCCCTCCCTGCCCGGCCGAGGGGCCGCGGCTCGGCCCCTCCCTCCCAGCCCGGAGGAAGAGCTTGTTTTCCTAACGAGAGGTTTGAAGATTAAAAGGGGAAAAAAATCAGCCATTTGGAATCCTCTACTGACGCTGCAAATACCCTCGTTAATAGATATGTCTCGTTTTGTTACCTCATTTTAATTAATCACTAAACAAAGACAGCTGCCAAATTTTGGCTCTGGCTTTGAGCCTACAACTGACTTGAAGCCCTTGAAAAATAGACTATTTATGGTGCCTGGGCTTAAAGCTTAAATTTCTTGTATAAACTTTACCCTTCCTAAGAATAGCGTGGGGAGAGCATTGCCGGCCCCATGCACGGTGCCCGTGCCCCCATGCCCAGCTGGGTGTGGGCAGCAGTGGGGCCAGGAGGGATTGGGGTCCCTCGGGCTGCTGACAGCACAGGAGCAGCTGTGCTGCTTCCAGGGTGTCCCTGAACAAGTCCTGTTGTCCCCACACTGGCAGGTGCCACCACCAAGGGAGGTGCCCCATTCCCTTTGCCCTCCTCCACAGGGCAGAGCATCCTGGTGCAGGAGAGCATCCCCAGGGCTGGTTGGGTGCCTAATGGGAGTATTTGTATCCCAGCCATGCAGCGTGTGGGGTGAAGACGTTATTACATGTTTTAGGGCATGGTTGCTGCATCCAACCCTGCCACTTCCCCTGTGGGATGGGGCTCCTGCCTCTGCTTCATCCTCACCCCAAATACCAGAGCCCTGGGATTTTGCAGTGTGGTGGAGCTGCCACAGCAGGGACACGAGGCTTCCCTTGGATGGCAGCTTGGGCCTTCACAGGCTCTGAAAGGACATTTTGATTTGTGTACGTATTTTTGGGGGTATCCTGGTGAAAGGCTTCACCTTGTCCTTCCCCATCCCTTCAGATCACAGGCAGGGAAGGAGCTTTCCTGGAGGACTGGGGCTTGGCATGGCAGGAGGAGCAGCCTGAGCACAGGCTGCAGGCTGCCAGGGGATGCTCAGGGATGGACAGGCTGCAGCAGGGGCTGCGTGCCCTGGGTGCCGTGGGTGCTGTCTGTCCTGGCTGCTGCGTGCCCTGGCTGCCGTGTGCCCTGGGTGCAGTGCGCCCTGGCTGCTGTGTGCCCTCAGTGCGGTGTGCCCTCAGTGCGGTGTGCCCTCAGTGCAGTGTGCCCTGGCTGCTGTGTGCCCTGGCTGCCGTGTGCCCTCAGTGCGGTGTGCCCTCAGTGCGGTGTAGCCTGGCTGCTGTGTGCCCTCAGTGCGGTGTGCCCTGGGTGCGGTGTGCCCTCAGTGCGGTGTGCCCTCAGTGCGGTGTGCCCTGGGTGCTGTGGGTGCAGTGTGCCCTCAGTGCGGTGTGCCCTGGCTGCTGTGTGCCCTCAGTGCGGTGTGCCCTCAGTGCGGTGTGCCCTGGCTGCTGTGGGTGCAGTGTGCCCTCAGTGCGGTGTGCCCTGGCTGCTGTGTGCCCTGGCTGCTGTCTGTCCTGGTGTGTGGCTCTCAAGGCTCTGCAGAGCCAACTGGCTTCGCTGCTGGCCCTGAGCGAGTGCTCGGTGTCTGTCCCACAGCCCGGTGTCTGTCTGTCCCACTGCCCAGTGTCCCTCCCGCTGCCCCGTGTCTGTCTGTCCCACTGCCCGGTGTCTGTCCTGCTGCCCGGTGTCTGTCCCGCTGCCCGGTGTCTGTCCATCCTGCTGCCCGCTGTCTGTCTGTCCTGCTGTTCCGTGTCTGTCCCTCCCTCTTCCCAGTGTCTGTCCATCCCACTGCCCACTGTCCATCCCGGTGTCTCTCCTGCTGCCCAGTGTCTGTCCATCCCGCTCCCCGGTGCCCATCCCGCTGCCCGGTGTGTGTCCCTCCCGCTGCCCGGTGTCTGCCCCATTGACCGGTGTCTGTCCATCCCGCTGCCCGCTGTCTGTCTGTCCCGCTCGGGGATGGTTCTGCTCCGCAGCGGCTCCCGCTGCCCTCCTGGCCCGGGGCGGGAGCAGAGCCGGGCTGCAGGACGAGCTGCTCCAGCTGCAGCCGGGATCCCGCAGCTCATATTTCAGCAGGTCTCCCACTCGGGTGACACCGAACGCGTGTCACACGCGCTGGAGGCACGGGCTGCCGGCCCCCGCCCGCCCACACAGCCTCAGCCGGATCCTGCGGCCGTCTGCTGCCTCCATGGCTAAAATAAACTGTCTGCTGCACAGACAGCGAAACTCACAGCAAAACCTCCCGGTGCACAGACAGCGAAACTCACAGCAAAACCTCCTGGTGCACAGAGAGCGAAACTCACAGCAAAACCTCCTGGTGCACAGCCGGCACCGCTGCTCCGGCTGCAGCGGCTCGGGAGTGCAGCCCTGCGCGCTCCGTGCCAGAAAACCCCGCTCGGGTCAGCACCTGCTTGGATCGGGGCGCTGCCACAGCCAAATCCAGCGTCCTGCTTCCCCGCATCAACACCCCGGGATACCCCTGGTGTCCCCATCCCGAGGAGAGTGACACAGCCACGGCCACACCGCCACCTCCCCTGGAGCAGTGCGGCACCCACGGGCAGCGGGTGACCCCGGGTACCAGCGCTGACTGCTCGCTGGGATTGCCAAGGGATAGCCCTGTCCCTGCTGCGGCACCCACGGGCACCAAGTGACCCCAAAAACCAGCGCTGGCTGCTCGCTGGGATTGCCAGGGGATAGCCCTGTCCCTGCCTGTGCCACCCACGGGCACCAAGTGACCCCAAGAACCGGAGGTGGCAGGCAGAGAACAGCCCTGTCCTTCCCTGGCACCTCTGTGCCACCCATGGGCACCAAGTGACCCCAAGAACCAGTGCTGGCTGCTCGGTGGGACTGCCAGGGGACAGCCCTGTCCCTGCCTGCCACCTCCGTGCCACCCACAGGTGTCCCTAAGCTGTCACCACACCTGTCCTGGGCTGCAGGGCAGAGCTGAGCCCCTCTGCTGAGCATCATTGCAGCTCCTTTTGGATGGGATCAACTCACCAGGTGTGGGGCTGGCAGGGGGTTACACTGCTGCCAGCACTCAGGGCTCGTTCTGGAAGTGCCCCTGAGCCCACCCTGCCTCTCCTCCTCACCCTGGCCCACGCTCTGATGTTGCTGCAGGAAGGTCCTGCCCCACCTGTGGGGTAAAACTGTGCTAAGGATCTTCCTCTGCAAACAGCAAAAACTCTGATGTGCCCCGTGGGCTGGGGCAGTGATGGACAGCAGATGGCTCAGAAGGAACCTGAGGGAAGTGGGAGTTGTTCCACTGCCCACTGTGGATTTTTAACTCTGAGCTCTAAGGATGGCAGCCTGAATAACAACTGTATTGTGTATTGGTACAGAAATATATCCCAAATACACAGAGCCCTGGGGTTTCTGTATTGATACAGAAATATATCCTAAATACACAGAGCCCTGGGATTTCTGTATTGGTAGAGAAACTTATTAATACAGAAATACAATGGTATTTCTATATTGGTACAGAAGCTTGTTAATACAGAAACTCCCACCTCTCCACTCCAGAAACGTCACTGTTCCCCTTTTTGTGCCGGTCCTAAAAGCCTCCTGCTTCTAAATGACATTTTGTATGGACTGCAGCTCTGCCCCGTGCAAACACATGATTTCTGGATTTCTGTATTGGTACAGAAACTTATTGATACAGAAATGCAATGGTATTTCTCTATTGGTACAGAGACACACCTCAAATACAGAGAGCCCTGGAATTTATCTACAGGTGCAGAAACTTATTGATACAGAAATACAACGGTATTTCTGTATTGGTACAGAAACTTGTTAATACAGAAACTCCCATCTCTCCACCCCAGAAATGTCACTCTTCCCCTTTTTGTGCCTGTCCTAAAAACCCTCCTACTTCTAAATGACATTTTGTATGGACTGCAACTCTGCCCTGTGCGAACCCACCACGAGCAGAGCTCTCCTGGGCAGGCTCTGGGTGTGACACTGAAGAACCTCCCAGGGGACCATCACCCTGTCTCATCACTGCTGTGGCCTTTGGGGCTCTGCCTCAGGTCTCTCCCACACCAGGAGCTGCTTTGCCAAAAGGATTTCCCTCACAAGCTGCTGTGCAAACAAGCCCAGGGGGAGCTGGGGATTTCTGGAAGGGCTGGTGGAGATCCCCAGCTCCTCGGGCAGGGACTGCTGCTCTGACCAAAGGGAGATGTGTTTGTTAGTGTGAGCAGCAGGTTCACACTAACACAGCAGGCGGGGGAGTTTACAGCCACGTGGATATAAATAAATAGCAGGAAAAGGACTTTCCCTGCCTGGGGAGTGGCATCCTGCCCGCCCAGGGAGGGCTGCCCTTGGCCTGGATGCCAGATGGAAGAGGGATTTGCTTCCCTGCTAGTGTCAAAAAACCTACAGGGATTTTTGTTTGTTTGTTTTTGTTTTGTTTTGCTTATTTGTTTGGGTTTTTTTTTGTTTTTCTAGGGGTTGCCACCAGTGCTGTCCCCAGCACCACAGTGGCACTGAGGGCACAGGTGGGGGGACACCATTCTGCTTGTTCTCAGTGGGGAGAAAGCCCTGGGATGCATATCTCAATGTTCTCAGTGGGGACAAAGCCCTGGGGATGTATATCTCATATATCTAGTGAGGAGAAAGCCCTGGGGACGTGCCGGGTTTATAGGCAGGTCATGCCATGCCTGCTTTGGTGCTCAGCCTGCTGTGCCCAAGGTGGCAGCACCTCAGGGAGGGCTGGGCAGAGCTCAATAAACCCTCCAGAGCTCAGGTATGTGGGGACAGACCGTGGGGTCCCTGAGCCCACACTCAGGGGAGCAGGATGCAGGAAGTGCCACCTCCTCCTGCCACCTGTGTGAGATCAAGCCCTGAGAGTTGTTGAGAGCAGAAGGCTCCAGAGAGACCGTAAAGCCCCTTCCAGTGCCTAGAGGGCCTCCAGAAGAGCTGGAGAGGGACTCGGGACAAGGCCTGGAGAACCAGGACACAGGGAATGGCTCCCACTGCCAGAGGGCAGGGATGGATGGGATATTGGGAATTAGGAATTGTTCCCTGGCAGGGTGGGCAGGCCCTGGCACAGGGTGCCCAGAGCAGCTGGGGCTGCCCCTGGATCCCTGGCAGTGCCCAAGGCCAGGCTGGATGGAGCTTGGAGCAGCCTGGGACAGTGGGAGGTGTCCCTGGGACAGGGGAAGGTGTCCCTGCCATGGCAGGGGTGGGATGGGATGGTCTTTAAGGTCCTTTCCAACACTTCCAAACCTTGCTGTGATTCTCTGTGCCCCCTCCTTCAGCTCCCCATTTCCCAGTTCCGCCCAAGCAGGGGCACTTTGCAGTGCCAAGACCTGCTCTGCTCACCCAGCCTGGCCTCCCTGGGCTGACAGCAATGCCCAGCACACACTGAGACAGCAATCCTGGCAGGGACTGACCCATCGGTGCCACCCTTGGCTGGGATCCTGCCAGGGGACGACTCCTCAGGTGCCTCTGCTGCCCTGTGCCAGCGCACAGACGCTTCACTGGGGTGCAGAGGGGCTGGGGGGGATGCGGTGGGGCTGCCCCCTGCCCACGCAGCCCCGGCAGAGGGGCAGCCCCAGCTCGGGGCTGTGCCGGGAGGGGACAGCAGCGGCAGAGGCGCTCGGGCAGCGCTCCCGGGAGGCCCCGGCCCCCGCCTCTGCTCTGCCGAGGGCTGCAAGAAGTTAATTTATTTTTGGAAAAGCAGCTCGCAGAGTTTGTCTAATTCCACCCGCACCAGCTCCGTTCACTCTATTTTAAACCCGTTCTTACTGTGCTTCAAGTTTATAAAACACGATCGGTGCTCCCTGGTCAAAGCAGCCCCAAGCCGCGGAGCAGCGGCAGAGCAGCATCTCCTGCAGGACGCTCGAAAAGCCCTCAGGTAATTAATTCATGTTCCTTCTTCGTGTTGTCCTGTCCTCGGCTCGGTCACGGTGACACACGGTGTGTGGGGACAGCTTTGGGGACACAGCAGAGCCGGGCATCGCTGCTGCTGCTGCTCCTCCTGGGGTTTGGAGGGGTCCCAGCGGCACCTGGCACGTTGTGGAGTGCAGAGAGATCTCTGAGGAGCGTGGCACACCTTGAGGAGCGGGCACAAGGTGTTTGGCACTCAGGGCACGAGGTGTGGTTGGCACTCAGAGCCAGCCTGGCAGCAAGAGGTGCTGCAGAGGCAGCGCTGGCTGAGCACAGGGAGGATGGAGCTGATGGGCCCCAGAGCTTCCCAAAGGCTCCCAAAGCTTCTGGCTGTGCTGCAGCCATTGGGACACTGCTCTGGTGGTTTCTCTGGTGTCCCCACCCCAGCTGGCACGGTGGGACCCCCCAGCAGCTCAGCTTTGTGGTGTCACCCCTCTTTTACTCCTCCTTTGCCATGAGCGTATCACAGCTCCCTGAACCGCGCAGGGTCACCCTGGTGGCACCAAACTCTCAGTGTTTAATGCACCCTCTGGGTGACTCACACTGCAACCCACCAGGAGTGTTTAGAAGAAGCTCCCGGCATCTCTCACACGCAGAAATCCGGGGCATTTATGGAGCGCTTTGTTTCTGTTACCCGAATACTTCACAGGAGCGCTGATGTCATGTGCTGACATCCCAGCTCTGGCAGCCCCGGGCTGGGCTCTCGGCTACCTCGGGGTTAAAACTTCCCAGAGCATCCCCGGGCTGGGCTCTCGGCTATCTCGGGGTTAAAACTTCCCAGAGCATCCCCGGGCTGGGCTCTCGGCTATCTCGGGGTTAAAGCTTCCCAAAGCGCCGCCCTGGCAGCCGCAGCCGGGGCATTTCCAGCTCGGATGGCTCGGCTGGGCTGCGGAGCGGGGATGGGGCAGCATCCTCCCTCCTCAGCCGAGGGATTGGTGACCCCCAAGAGGATTTGGTGGCCCTGGCAGGGTTTGGTGGCCCTGGTAGGGTTTGGTGGCCCCCAGGAGGGATTGGTGGCCCCCAAGAGGATTTGGTGGCCCTGGCAGGGTTTGGTGGCCCCCAGGAGAGTTTGGTGGGCCTGGTAGGGATGGCTGCCCCCCAGGAGGATTTGGTGGCTTCCAGGAGAGACTGGTGGCCCTAGGAGGGTTTGGTGGCCCTGGCAGGGTTTGATGGCCCCCAGGAGGATTTGCAGGGCCCCAGGAGGGTTTGCTGGCCCCTAGGATTGTTTGGTGGCCCCCAGAAGGGTTTGGTGGATTCCAGGAGGGTTTGGTGGACCTGGTAGGGATGGCTGGCCACCAGGATTGTTTAGTGGCCCTGGCAGGATTTGCTGCCCCCCAGGATTGTTTGGTGGCCCCCAGGACTGTTTGGTGGCCCCCAGGAGGGCTTCATTGCTCTGGCAGGATTTAGAAGCCCCCAGAAGGGCCATGCACGAGTGTTTTGGGGACAGGGAGGGTTCAGGGTTCGGCGCTGTTCTGAGACCCCTCTGTGTCCTGCTTTACTGCTTCTTGCTGCCTCTCATCATTTCAGCTCCGAGCATGGGGGAAAACACCCAAAAGGCAGAAAAATGAAAGTGTTCTTTTTTAAGTGACCTCTCCTATAAATGTCACTTGTCAGACTGCCCCAGGGCCAGCAGCAGGAGGTGACCCCAGGTCCCCCTGCCCAGTGCTGCTCTCTCTGGTGCTGCCTCTCTGTGTTTTCTCTGGGTTTTCTGGTGGTCCAGCTCGGAGGGGAAGGGAAATGTGGTTGTTGTGTGGAGCGTTCAGGCTAAAAATAGTTTCCCTCTCGTGCTCCATGTGAATGGGCAGCCACATTTGACTGTACATGGATTTGTCTGATAGTCCCATTTCAGTGTAAGAGACAAAATATCTTAGTTATGGCTTTGTTCTGCAGCTAACAATGGGTAGCTAAAAATATCCCACTTTGTTCCACTCAATAAAGTTCTCTCAAGGGGAGACACTGACGTTACATTTTTGCCAAATCCATGCAAAACACGGCCAAAGAAAATGCGCATTTTTGCCAGCAGCTTTTCATGAAACGTGTAACGAGCAGAAAGCTCTGTCCTGTTGGGCTGGGCTGTCTGCGGTGCAGCATCCCAGCGCTCCCGGGGCATGCCAGCAGGGCCGGGCACGCGGGCCTTCCTCCCACCCTCATCCTCCTCCTCTGGGCACAGCCCCTGTGCCCGAGGGGTGGGCTGGGGCTGGGGGTGAGGAGCTGCCCGTGTCTGGCAGGGGAGAGTGCCCTGCTCTGCCAGGGGAGAGTGCCCTGCTCTGCCAGGGGTGAGTGCCCTGCTCTGCCAGGGAAGTGCCCAGCTCTGCCAGGGATGGCTGTGCCCTGCTCTGCCAGGGTGAGTGCCCTGCTCTGCCAGGGGTGAGTGCCCTGCTCTGCCAGGGGAGTGCCCAGCTCTGCCAGGGGAGTGCCCAGCTCTGCCAGGGAAGTGCCCTGCTCTGCCAGGGGAGTGCCCTGCTCTGCCAGGGAGGAGTGCCCTGCTCTGCCAGGGAAGTGCCCAGCTCTGCCAGGGGAGTGCCCTGTTCTGCCAGGGGTGAGTGCCCTGCTCTGCCAGGGTGAATGCCCTGCTCTGCCAGGCATGAGTGCCCTGCTCTGCCAGGGGGGAGTGCCCTGCTCTGCCAGAGGAATGCCCTGCTCTGCCAGGAGTGAATGCCCTGCTCTGCCAGAGGAGTGCCCTGCTCTGCCATGGGTGGCTGTGCCCTGCTCTGCCAAGGGAGTGCCCTGCTCTGCCAGGGGGAGTGCCCAGCTCTGCCAGGGGTGGGTGCTCAATGGGAGCTGTGGTCTCCACAAATTCCTTTATTTGCCATCTGGAGGCCAACCAGGCCAGCCCTGGCACACTGGGCAGGGCAGGGCAGGTGTGTGGGAGCAGGAAAATAAATAAATATTTATCATATTTATAAATATTCCAGTGGGGTTTAAGATGGAGAAAATAAATAAATAAATATTTATCATATTTATAAATATTCCAGCGGGGTTTAAGATGGAGAAAATAAATAAATATTTATCGTATTTATAAATATTCCAGTGGGGTTTAAGATGGAGAAAATAAATAAATATTTATCATATTTATAAGTATTCCAGAGGAGCAGGGGAGCTGAGGGTGCTGTGGCAGGAGCAGCGCCCTGTGCCACGGCCTGTGGGGTGGGTTTGATGCCCCTGAGCAGCTCAGGGTGCAGATGGAGCAGGGGCACAGCCTGGGGGATGATGTGTGGCTCTTCCACCCCTCATGGCTGCCCCAAACCTCCCTCTGCCTGGCGCTTTCCCCACTCCTCCACCACCCCAGGTGGGCAGGACCTGTCTGTGCTGGAAGGGCCAAGCTCCAAAGGTGGGGTGCCCACCCCAAGTGTGGTTTTTGGGAAGCAGACGTGGCCCGGCGTGGTTCATGCAGTGTTTGCTCCTTGCAGCATTCCTGGAATGTACCTGCTTTATTTCTTGGCCTTCCTGCCTGTGACTGGGGAGGAGCTCAGCTCGTGCTCTGGGCTTTGGGGGACAGATCCAGAGATCCCTGCACTCAGGGCTGCCTTGCAAAGGACAAAACCCCCGAGCTGGAGGGCAGGGACCTGCTGGGGTGCTGTTCTGACAGATGGGACACATTTGTGTCCCCTCCTCAGCTCCCCAGGGTTGGTTTAGGTGGGACATTGCCCATTACCTAGCCAGGAGACTTGGTTTAGGTGGGACAGTTATCCATGACTCAGCCAGGAGGGTTGGTGGGACATTGCCCATCACCCAGCCAGGAGGGCTGGATTTGGTGAGATATTCACCCATCACCCAGCCAGAAGGACTGGTTTAGATAGGACATTCACCCATTACTCAGCCAGGAGGACTGGTGGGATATTTGCCCATCACCCAGCCAGGAGAGTTGGTCTAGGTGGGACATTCACCCATCACCCAGCCAGGAGAGCTGGATTTGGCGGGACCTTCACCTATCAGCCAGCCAGGTTTTGGTGGGACATTGCTCATCACCCAGCCTGTTCCCCAGGAGGGTTGGTTTGGGTGGAACATTTATTCATCACCCAGCCAGGAGGGTTGGATTTGGTAGGACCTTCACCCATCAGCCAGGTTTTGGTGGAATATTTGTCCATCACCCAGCCAGGAGGGTTGGTTTCAGTGGGACATTCCCCAGTCATGCTGGACGGGGCAGAGGAGTTTGTCGAGCTACCAGCAGAGGCACACGCAGCTCATTTGCACTGTGACTAACAGCGTGCCGTTGCTGCTGGAGGGCTGTGATGCCGTGTGGGATTTGCTCCCAGCTCAGGAAATGTTCCTGGGAAAGCCTTTCCCCGGCAGGAGAGCAGTGACAGCTCTCGGAGCGGCCCCGCACAGCTGCCAGCCCCAGCCCGCAGGATCCCGCTGCCCTCCGTGCCACTCCTGCCCCACAGACAGCACGGAGGCACCGCCGCGGGGGCTGGCACCGCCCTGCCGAGGAGCTGGCCCAGCACGCAGTGCCCAGCCTGGCCCCGGGGCTGGCAGGCGGCTCCCGGCACGGGGATCGCCCCTCGCTGCATCCCTGTGACACAGAGCATCCTTTCCTTTCATCCCTGTGCCACACGGGATTCTCCTTCCTCTGCATCCCTGTGCCACGGGGCATCCCTGTGCCACAGAGCATCCCTGTGCCACAGAGCATCCTTCCTCTGCATCCCTGTGCCACAGGGCATTCCTGTGCCACAGAGCATCCCTGTGCCACAGAGCATCACTTGTCTGCATCCCTGTGCCACATGGGATTCTCCTTCCTCTGCATCCCTGTGCCACGGGGCATCCCTGGTGCCACAGAGCATCCCTGTGCCACAGAGCATCACTTGTCTGCATCCCTGTGCCATAGAGCATCCCTGTGCCACAGAGCATCACTTGTCTGCATCCCTGTGCCACATGGGATTCTCCTTCCTCTGCATCCCTGTGCCACAGAGCATCACTTATCTGCATCCCTGTGCCACAGGGCATCTCTGTGCCATAGAGCATCCTTCCTCTGCATCCCTGTCCCACAGAGCATCCCTTCTCTGCATCCGTGTGCCAGGGGGCATCTCTGTGACACAGGGCATCCCTTCTCTGCATCCCTGTGCCACAGAGCATCCCTGTCCCACAGAGCATCCCTTCTCTGCATCCCTGTGCCCAGGGCCCAAGGCGTTAGGAAATGTCAGTGCACAGGACTACAAACATCATCCCAGAGCTCTGTCCTGCTGCCAGGCTTCATCTTCAGGATGGTGGTGCTGAAAGGTGGACATACAGCCCTTGAGAAGGGCTCCTGAACACACTCTTTAGTTCAGAGTGGATCAGAAGGAAACTAAAAATATCTATCTTATATCTATCTTATATCTTACCTCTTGTACCTTATATCTATCTTATATCATCCTATATCTTATATCTATCTTATACCTATCTTATCTCTTATCTCTTATTTCTTACATCTTATATCTATCTTATCTCTTATCTCTTATGTCTTATATCTTACATCTATCATCTTATACCTATCATATCTATATCTTATCTCTTACATCTTATATATATCTTATATCTTATATCTTATATCTTATATAATTTATCTATCATCTTATATCTTTTATCTATCATCTTATATCTTTTATCTATCATCTTATATCTATCATATCTGTCTTATATCTATCTTATCTCTTTGGAAGCAGTGCTAGCTCTGGTTCCCTCCTGAGGAAGCCCTGCTACTCCAGGCCCTGCTCCAGCTCCTCAGGGCCATGGAGCCCAGCAGAGGCAGGGGGCTGAGAGGCACTGGGGCTGTACCTGGTACCGGCTGTGTCCCACCTGACACCTCCCAGCAGCCTGGACTGGGATCAATGATGTTAACCATCATTAACTCCTGAGCCCAGCCTCTGGCACAGGCAGGTGAGAGGTGCTGGGCACGGCATTGCCAGGAAAAGGGACAGGCTGTCCTTGGGGACCACGGAGGAGGCAGTGCTGGCAGGGGAGGTGTGTTGGCTCAGCCCTGGCTGTGTGTGGGAGGTGACACTGCTGCTGCTCCTGGAGCACAGGGGCTGATGCTGGCAGTGCTGCTCAGAGCAGCTAACCCACAGCACACAGGGGAAGCAGATAAGGGATGTCTGAGCCTGAAGTAGGAGGCAGCAGCTCCTTGGAGGGGCGTGGGGTGTGCCAAGAGCCTGGTTCTGTACTCTGAGGCTGCACAAGTCTGGACACCCAGCCCTGCTGCCCCTGCCCCATGCAGGGCTCAGTGGGACCTGCCCCCTGCATTGCCTCCAGGGCCACAGCACACACACACAGCCTGCCCAGCTCCATTTGTCAGCAAGAAATTCAACTTTCTGAAGTCTGCAAGCTTGCTAAGAATAAACTTCATAAATTAGTGAGCATATTTAAAGTGCAGCACTGCTCGCTGATCTGGCATTTTAATCTCGTGCTGAAACTATCCAGAGTGTTTGCTCAGCGTGTGGCCAAGTCCTGAAATATTTGCATGCTGCTATTGTCAGTACATCTCCTGACCCTTTGCAAAAGGATGGCAGGAGGAGTGAATTTATAAGAATCTTCCACTGGCGAAGGTAGTTGCTGTAGCACACTCCTGGAGTTATCTCCCTGAGATCATCTCTGCTGCATCAGGCACTTTTAAACAATGCAGCTGTGCTTCGTGCTCTCCAGGGCTGCAGATCCTCCTCAGTGACACACATTCCTCACAGGTCAGCTGTAAAACAAGCTGGATGTTGGCACAGGGGCAGCCAGAGCCACTCTCTGCACCCAGGAGTGCTGGGGGTGCCTGGAGAGCTCCTGGAGCAGAGGCTGGGCAGAGTTAAAGGAATAAAGTGGGGATTTGTTAAAAGGCCTCAAAGGATCCACCTGGGGCAGTGCAAGAGCCCAGCCAGGGCTGCACCCAGGATGGACCCAGGATGGACCCAACGTGGACCCAAGGCAGACCTAAGGTGGATTCAGAGTCAGGACTTTTCACCCTTTTATAAGTTTTGGTCCATTTCCATCTTGGGGTTCAGTGTCCAATGGTAGTAAGCAGGTGGCAGAGATGTCACAAGGCAAGTTCTGTCTCTCTGGGGTCCCAGCACGGGCAGGAGCTGGAGCTGCTGGAGAGAGCCCAGGGAGGCTCCAGGATGATGCCAGGGATGGAGCAGCTCTGCTGGGAGGAAAGGCTGGCACAGCTGGCATTGCTCACCTGGGCAGGAGAAGCTTTAATGTGATCTAATTGTGACCTTCCAGGACCTGATGGGAACCCACAAGGGCTTGGAGTGACAGGAAAAGGGGGAATGGCTTCACACTGACAGAAAAAAAGCAGGTTTAGATTGGATATACAGAAGGAATTGTTCCCTTTGAGGGTGGGCAGGCCCTGGCACAGGGTGCCCAGAGCAGCTGGGGCTGCCTCTGGATAACTGGCAGTGCCCAAAGCCAGGCTGGACACTGGGGCTGGAGCAGCCTGGGGCAGTGGGAGGTGTCCCTGCCATGGCAGGGGTGGAACTGGCTGGTTTTTAAGGTCCTTCCCAACCCAAACCACCTGGGATTCTGTTGCTCTATGAAGTGAAGAGCTGGGTGCATTGGGTGCATTCTGAAGGACTCTCACTGCAGGGTTGGTTCTCTATAACCAAATTCCCAACTTCTGCCCAGCCTCTCAACATCCCCATGCCCCGTGAGCCCCAGAGCTGGGTGCTGGGCCCACCCAGGGGCACTCAGGGCACTGGGGTTGCCCTGCTGCCCTGGGCGTTTCACCTTCACCTGGGAGGGGGCACAGCCTGCACAAGCTCTGCACAGCCACCCCTCCCCAGGACAGAGCACCCTGGGCTGCCTCTGCGGCCACTAATCTGCCCCTGGATGTGTGTGCTTGTGCACAGTGACCATTCCATCCATTTGTTTGGCTCAGCGCCAGCACAGATGATCTAATCTATTTCCAGATCATTGATAAGGCAGCTGAACAGCCCAGGGCCCAGCCCTGACCCCCAGGGAGCTCCTTTCCCCCTCTGGGGGTGGAGTTCCCACTGACAGGCACAGCTGGGACACCCCACAGCCAGCTTTAATCGGTTAAATGTGGCCCGTGTTAATTGGGCATTGTTCTGGTTTCTTCACCAAAACGTGGCAGCGCAATGGCTGCAGGAGTCTGAGTGTGTTACAACACCAATATCATTTCATCAGTCAAAATTGCAATTCCAGGAGAAAGGTGAGCCTGAGTTTGATACATTCTGTCTTCTGTAGGTCTGTGTGAGTTGGCTTTAATCCCATTTCTGTCACCTAAATGTCTCTGTCGCTGTCTGTGGCAGCCTTGGCAGAGGTGATGCCCAGCCCCTGGTGAACAGATTTCTGCTGCAGCTGCTCTGGTGCACCCAGCCCGAGTCTAACACAAGCCACAGCCTCCCCAGAGCAATAATTATTCCCTTTTCACTGACAGAAGTGCTGCTCCTTCGCTCAGGTTTGCAGCCCAAACGTTGTTCTCAGCTCTTGGCTTTCCTTATCAGCTTTCTGCAGCTCCTCACTTCTCATTCATTAGGATCAGTTTCCACTTTCTTAAGTTATATAAGGTTTTCTTATTTTTCACTGTTGTCTTCACTTCCCTCATGAGCCAGAGTTGTCTATTTTTTTTTAACCAGTGTTGCCTTCTTTCTCAATTGTGGGATTGTGGTTTTGGGGCAACGCGTAAAATGTTTTTCAACAATTCCCACTTAGCATTCACATTTTTCTGATTAAATTCCTTCTCCCAATTGATTTGGTTCATAATTGTTTCCAGCTCTGTGAAGCTGAATCGTTTAAGCATTAAGTGGATGTATTTTCAGAACAGAGCTTCACTTTAAATATTCGCTTTATTGTCATTTTGCTTTTCAGTTAAATAAACCAAAGCACTCTTCGAGAGTTTTGGCATGCATTTTCGGGTCACAGAATTGGGAAATGGAAATTGTTCCTGAGAAAAGTTGTTTTCATGAAATGTTTTTTGTCAACATATAGACTAATTTGAATAAACTGAGGCTCATCTGAAATCTGGCAGCTTTAAGATGGCATCATCCCTCCTTTGGCAACTGAAAGTTGAGTCCAAAATTTTTTTTTGGGTTCTCCAAGTTTCCCCAACATTCTGCATTTGGCAATTAAAACCAGAAATTCTTCAATCACATTGAGTTTTTCTGGATTTAATTTGGAATAAAATTTATGCTTTTTTTTTTGTTTTTGTAGGAAAATTAAATTTCTCTTTGAAATTACGGATTTGATGCCCAGAATACCACATTTCATTGGCAAGCATTTGAGCAAGCAGTGGTGACTCGTTCTGGGGAGGATGCTCAGAGCTGGGAGGTCTCCTGTGGGTCACCAGCTCCTGTCCCTGACCCAGCTCCCAGCCCTCAGTGCCAACCCTGAGCAGAGCCTGGATGGGAATTTTATCCACTGGACAGGGAGATCCTGCTGGGCAGATTAGGGTGAGGGCAGGAGGAGGAAGGAGGAGGAAGGAGGATGAAGGAGGAGGAAGAAGAAGGAAGAAGTTCAGAGAAGGATGGAGAAGGAAGGGGAAGGCAGAAGAAGGAAGGAGAAGGCAGGAGGAGGGAGGAGGAGGAAGGAGGATGAAGAAGAAGGAAGGAGAAGGAAGGAGGAGACAGGAAAAGGCAGGAGAAGGACGGAGGAGATAGGAAAAGGCAGGAGGAGGAAGGAGAAGGATGGAGAAGGATGGAGAAGGAAGAAGGGAGGAGAAGGTTAGAGAAGACAGGAGGAGGGAGGATGAAGGAGGATGAAGAAGGAGGAAGGAGAAGGACGGAGAAGGATGGAGAAGGATGGAGAAGGGAGGAGAAGGTTAGAGAAGGCAGGAGGAGGAAGGAGGATGAAGAAGGAGGAAGGAGAAGGAAGGAGGAGACAGGAAAAGGCAGGAGGAGGAAGGAGAAGGCAGGAGGAGGAAGGAGAAGGCAGGGGAAGGCAGGAGAAGGAAGGAGAAGACAGCACGACCTTGGGATCCTCTCACATTGGCCACCTCCTCCACGTCACAGGGACTGCCCAGACCCCAAATCTGAGCTGTGCCTGGTTGTGCTGTGGGACAGCAGCTCTCTTGGGATCCTCTCACATTGGCCACTTCTCCACGTCGCAGGGACTGCCCAGACCCCAGATCTCAGCTTTGGGACAGCAGCTCCCTTGGGGCAGCCTAAAAGGCAGAACAACACGGTCACTCCTGACTCCCTCATGCCCCAAACTCTTGGCTGACCCCAAGGAAGGAGAGAGGGATTCACCCTCCCAGGAGATCCCCCCTGGTGACATCCAGGTCTGCTCCCTCTCCCCCCGTCTCCTCTCAGCCCTGGGTCACGTAACTCGTGCAGCACAGGCCAGACAGACTCTCTGGCAGACTCTCTGGCATCGTTTTTTTGAGCTTGATAAATGGGGCCAACTCCTCCAGATTGAACTCAAGAAAATACCATTATCTGCTGCTCAGTGACTCAGAGATTGCATTGCAACATCTCGTTGGTAATGTCAGATCGCAGGCAGCGATATTAAAAATGAGCATTTTACCCTGGACGGGGTATTAGCTATGAAATGCAATCTGTATTTATTGCTCTTAGCCATGAGCATCCAGAGCCTTCCAGAATAAATGTTTGCAGTTCCGTGCAGGAAGGTTCTGTCATGCACAGACGTTTCCAGCCCACGTGCAGCAGCAGCAGGCTGGGGTGCCGTGCCCTGTGATGTCATGGCAGATCCCATGAGCTCATCCCTCATCTTGCTGGGCTGCTCTGACACACACAGACCTCCCCAGCCTCTTGTCTGAATGCAAACACCAACAAACTTTTCATTAAATCACAGAATTGCAGAATATCCCGAGCTTGAAGAGACCCGCAGGGCCATTGTGCCCAAATTCTGACCCTACACAGTCCCAAGAGTCCCTCTGGGTGTTTGAGAGCTCTGCCCACACCTCCTGAGCTCCTCTGTCTTTGGCAAATGCCTGAGCAGAGCAGGAGCTGGCAGGGTGAGGATGGAGGGGTGTCCTGGAATGTCCCCAGGAACACGGCTGCAGCTGTGACAGGGCAGAGCAGGGCCCTCTCCAGGTGTCACACAAGGCCCTGTGACCCTGGCAGGGAGTGTGGCACCCCCCAGGGCAGGAGGCAGCACGGGGAAGGAGGCTGTGACACCCCCAGCCTTCCTCCATACAGCACGGGCTGTCACAGGTTTCATTTTCCTGGGGACACAGTGAGGTGCCCATGAGCCCTCCCTGTGCCACAGGAGAGGGGCTTGGAGCCCCCAGAACCCTCTGCTGGCACTCAGCCCTCCCCAGCTCACAGAGCCCTGTGTGCCCCTGGGAGGGCACAGAGACAGGGACAGGGGGACAGAGGTCCTGCCACATCCAGCCGGGGACACTCAGGGGAGCAGCTGAGAGATCCTCTCCTCCTGGGATGCAGGGTTTCATCCTCAACCTCCTCTTCCTCCTCTGCCTCTCTGAATTTTCTGCTGAACAAGGGGGTTCTGCTTTGTACAGGAAAAGCTCTGTCCTTGGGGGGAAATTCAGCCAAGTGAATGCAAGTGTCAGGATGGAAGCCAGGTGGCTTTGTTTGAGTGCAAGTGGTTTAGCAGTGGCATTTTTCAGTTGGAAACCAACAGACCTTTACAAGGATGGTGAGAAATGATGATGTGCAGTTTGATTCAGACTGAAATTCCTCATGTGTAATTTCTGTTTGCTTTTTTTTTTTTAATTTTTATTAACAAGTATTTGGAATGGCTCTTGGGCTGTGTTGAGCTGTTGTTCTGGATGAGTTTCTGGTGGAGCCTGGCTCTCTGACCAGGGCTCCCCAGGGAGTGTTTCCTGGAAGGTGGGAACCATGCACAGCTGTACAAGACACTGCCAAATACACCTGCCGTTTCCAGACTGGCAGTTCTCAATGAAATCCTGCCAAATCAGCTTTCCAGAGATGCTTCCAGTGATGGAGATTGATTTGAAGGACAGCACACACAGCCAGCTCCTCATTCAGAAGCCCTGTGGAGCTCCCTGGTCACACTGGAATGGGAAAGAAAACAAAAAACACTCCCAACTTTCCTTGCAAGTCAGCACGGTGAGGTTTGCACTTGCAGCTCATGGCAGCAATCTGGGACAGCAGCACCATCCTGGGATGGGCTGGGATGAGGCTGAGCCAGGGGCTGCCCCAGGGCTGGCACAGGGTGCTGCAGGAGGGAGCCCCAGCAGGGATGAGGAGCTGTAAGAGCTGAAATGAGGGATGTGGGACTTCAGGCAGCTCTTCAAAATGCAGTTTGTTGTATCCAGGATGTCACAGCAGTCCAGGGTCGTGGGTGACAGAGCTGTGCCTACAGCTGTCAGCTCCAGCTGCAGGCAGGCCTGGAGACCCTTTGGTTTTGGTTACAATGCATTATAGACTTTTCTTTGCTGAGCATCTTCATACAGTAGAACCAATCTATACCTTAACTTTTATCTATAACCTATCATAACTACTGTAATTACCATATTCATGTTACCATTCTCCAATCACTAAAAGTCAGTACATTGCAGTTGAAGCTAGAAGTTGTTTTTCAGTTTTCTTGCAGTGGAAAATTCTGAGCCCTTTTTTCTACTTGCCACATTTGCTGCCTTGTTTGCCTGTGCTCTCTTTCTGCTTGGTAAAAACATCTTCTTGTTTGGGGTGGGTTTATCCTTTGCTCTAAGCCATAAAAACCCATGGACTGAAGAGTTTTTGTAGGAGCATCAGGGAGTAGGATGGTTGGGACAGACAGAGAAGAGAGACCTCTGAAGCCACATCTGGAACTTGGGATTTATTGCAAAGGGCCAAGTGCAGGGCCCTGCTGGGAGCTGCCAAACACAGCTCAGAGCAGGCCTGAGAGAAGTAAAGAGAGTGGGAAAGAGGATGAGAGAGAGGATGAGGATGAGAGGGTAAAAGGGTAAGAGAGTAAAAGGGGTAAGAGAGCGAGGTTCCTGTTACAATACCATAAATCTTCTTCTGTGCTGAATATTCTAATTCTCACTAACCAATCTAGTACAAGATACAAATCCTATAGCATTTCCATACAGCCTGTAAGAATCATTACATTACCACACTGTGTTACATTTTAAACCCTAAAACTCCTCTTTGGGCCCCTTCTGCCAAGCCGTAGGGTCTGCTCTGACCCTTGGGCCTGTCTGCAGGCAGAGGGTGTTGTTCCATCAAAAGGGGATCACCTTCAGCAGCCACACCATTGTTTTCCAGTTGTTCAGTAACTGAGGGATCTCAAAGCTTGCTTTCATTTCAATCTCACTTATAGTTTCCATATTCTCAAAATCTTTTGCCAGGCAATCATATTTATAAGGCTTTCCTGTTTCATCTTCCCAAGAGGCTTTTCCAGCCAGTCTAGAGAGCACCCACCTATTGCTAAGCACAAGAACACTTCACTGTTGTAAATGTAAAATCCCTTTTTGCTGTGTTGTGCAAGCTCACTGAGGCCTCACACGGAGCCTGCTGGCACGGGGAGCTCCTGACAGCTCCTGGGGCTGCCTGACCCCTCAGAGACAAAACAGCAGCAGGATGGACCCTGGCACAGCCCTTTCCTGGGCCAGCACGCCCTGTTGGGGACATGGAGCTGGGAATGTGCTTCCCAGCCTGTCCCTGCATCCTGGGCACAGCTCAGTGGGCCCAGATGATGCCCAGCTGATCAGAAAGATGCCCTTTAACCCTTTAAATGCTTTCTCAGCCCCCTGTGCAGCAGTGTGTTAAGGCACCACCAGGCTCATTGGGAACTTGTGCATCCTCAGCATCGGCCAGGTCTTTAGGAGTTGAACCAGGAATTTCTTTTTGGTTGTTTGGGGAGTGAGTCCTCCTGTCTTGTATGGTATTTTACTCTGAATTATTGGGATGTACTTTCAGTACTGCAGCACAGCGTGGCTTTTGTCTGATTTTTGTACTGATTAAAAATCAAAAAAAACTCCTTGGAACATTAAACAAGAAAGGTGAAGGGAACGTTCCTCCAGCAGGACATCTCCATGTGCTGATCTAACTTCCTGAAGCTAGGAGTACCATTTCCAAAAAAAGAGTGAATATGCCAATTTCCTTGACTTCAGGCTCCCACAGAGCCTGAATGCCAGCAAGGAGGAGAAGGGCATGGGCAGGACCTGGAGTCTGCAGTACGATGTGCCCTGCTGGGCAGGATGTGGAGAGCTGCTCTTCTCACAGGGGTCAGAGACCATGGGCTGGAGTGAAATGTGCCCAGGAGGTGCCCCTGGCTTGGTTTGGCACCAAAGCCTGGAGGGAAATGTGCCCAAGTGTCACCCTGTTTTTTTAAGATTTTCTAGGCCTGCTGATGTTGACATTCTTGTGGTGAACTTTCTCAGACACTTTCTGTAAATAACTGATTGTTTTGTCTTCTTTTATGGAGGAGGAGAGAGTTGATGGCCTGTTGGTTTGACCAGTGTCATTGGAGAGGTGGCACTGTCACCCTCCAATCCGCTGTCACTTTTGGAAAACTATAAATGTTGGAGTCAGAAAATAAACTTCCTCTTTCTTCCTTCACCTTGAGAACGGTGGTGTGCTTGTGTGCTTTCGTGTCCTATAGTGACACCCAGGAGGTGCCCCTGGCTTGGTTTGGCATTAAATAAAATGGGCTGGAGTGAAATGTGCCCAGGAGGTGCCCCTGGCCTGGTTCCCACCCTGGGGCAGGGGATGGTGTGAAACGTGCCCAGGAGGTGCCCCTGGCTTGGTTTGGCATTAAAGACCATGGGCTGGAGTGAAATGTGCCCAGGAGGTGGCCCTGGCCTGGTTTGGCATCAGAGACCATGGGCTGGAGTGAAATGTGCCCAGGAGGTGCCCCTGGCTTGGTTTGGCATTAAATAAAATGGGCTGGAGTGAAATGTGCCCAGGAGGTGCCCCTGGCCTGGTTCCCACCCTGGGGCAGGGGTGGCTGGGACAGCAGACGGGAGGAGAGGTTTCAGCAGCCGGCTCGGGTGGACCTGCTGCTGCCAAAGTTCTCCCCATAAAAAAGAAACTCTGAGCTCCAGATCTGATACCAGCCCTTGATGTGTGGCTTGGAGCCAGGCATCTCTCAGGGCTGGCCCGAGCAGAGCTGAGGGCTGGGGGGAAAGGGAGAAGCAAGAAACCCCACCTGAACTGGCAGAGGATCTGCAGAGACTCAAGTGACGAACGTGGCTGAGTATCAATGAAAGCTTCCAGGATAAACTCGCACTCTGTTGGGGTTGGAGATCAGTGCAGGAGGCCAAGGGCTCTCCAGAGCCTTGGAGTTTGCCACAGATCCCAAATCTTTTCTGGCAGGGGCTCACCTGCAAGGGAGGGAGCTGTGAGGGAGGGAGGTGGACGCCGGTTGAGAAATGGAACCATGGCTGTTATTAATGGCCACAGCCTCACACAGGCCCTGGCCAGGGAGTCCTGGAGCAGTTAGAAGAAGTGATATGTCCTGTCTGTAAAGCAGGAGGACTGGCAAGAAGGCAAAAATTAATAGAAGCCAAGGAGTTAGATGCTGGCACCTTCAAAATTCCCAATTAAAAGGCCATTTCTGGTGTCCAAAGCTGACCTGAGGGAGGACTGGCCCTGCCAAGGCTGGCACTTCCTGGCTGTTGTCACCAGAGACCATCAGAGCTGTCTCCAGCCCAGGCACTGCTGCTGGCAGGGCTGCTTTCAGTGAGGTGAGGAGAACACAAACCTGATTTAGTGTCCACACCCCTCAGGCAAACCCTGCAGGTCACTGCATGGGCAGCCCTGGGGACTCAAACACCTTTTTGCCTCCAGAAATGTCACCCTGGCAGTTCTGTAGGTTTACAGATCCCATTATAGGGGCCAGTTTCTTCCTGGATAGAGCTGGGCTCCTCACACAGGGTGGACCTTAACTCCTGAGGGGCACCAGGGTGTCTCTGCAGGCTTTGCAGTGCTTCCCTGAGGATTCCAAGTTTCCAGGTGCTCCCCAACCCCACATCCTGGTCAGTTTTCCATCAGAATGCTGCATCTACCCTGCTTTCCCACCGGGATTTTTCTTGCCCCCTCCCCTCTTGTGCCCAGAGCTGCAGAGGTGGAAAGGGAAGGGAATCCTGAGCACAGGAGAAGGAGGGAAGGATCAAACATGCAGTGAGGGGTCAGAATTTGCCTGTTTTCTCCTCCTCTGCTGCCTCTCAGTCCCTGAAGAGCAGACCATAGCTCCTCTTGCATTATCAGCAGCATTTTGCTTTTTCCTGAGGGATGGGGCCATGGGAAAGCTGCATGTTAGGAAGAGTCAGGCTGAGACAAGGAATGGGATGAGGGACTGAGCTGATGCAGGTTTGCCACCTTTGGGTGGTGCAGTCCATCAGGAGGGTTTGGAGTCCACCCTGAGATTCCCATTGAGGTTCCTTGGGAATAACCTGGAACAGTAACTTGGGAATAGCTCTGCCTGGAGCTCCTCCACCTCATTTCCTGGAGTTGTTGTTTCTCCTCAGCCCAGGATGAATTGATCTGGCCCCAGAGCCTCTGTGCTTCTTATCACTGCCTGGGGTCTCTGTACAAATCACAATGGGACAGGACTGCTGGGAACAGGCCTTGAGCTGGTTTATTTTCCACCATCAGTCTCATTGCATGGCTGTGACAATGGGAAGATGCCAGCAGCTCACATCCCAGGCAGCAGACAAAGAACTCAATGTTACAACTCACTTTAAAAGCTTTTTGCCCAATCCCACAAAGCAAAAGCACATTGACAGTAGTTCCATCCAAGCACTATAAGCACAGGTACCTTTGGTTAAACAATGCTTGCTTATTTCAAATACAACACCTGCTTGTGAGCCTTAAAACACAATGCACAGAGCTCCATTATTAAGCTTCAACCTTCCTAATATCTCACCAGATAAACTTTTCTGTAGCTTAGGGAGTTATTCTAGACAAGTGTTAATATGCAGACCATTGTTCTATTTGTCCTTGCTTTTCTACTTTTTTTTAATAATTTCTCTGCTGACAAATCTCATGGCTGCTGCTTAGCTCCAACCACAGTTCTGCTGTCTCTGAGGCCTGCCTTTTGCAGCTTTCCCAACCCCTCTGATTCTGGCAGCCCAGCTCCTGCCCCTGAGCCCAGCAGGGCAGGAATTGTGAGGTGCTGCAGGATGTGGCAGCAGGGCCAAGCCCACAGAGCCATCCATCAGCCCAGAGCTCTGGCGTCCCACGCGGCTGCAGCACCGAGCCCTGGGGCTGCCACCTCACAGACATTTGTCAGAGTGTGTCACACCTCTGCTCTGCCCCTTATCGCCTCTCACTGATTTGGTTTCTGCTGATTTATGGAGCCTCCCCCAGTTGTGGGGGGCGTTGGGCACAGAGCTGTGGTTAAGAGCAGCTTTCGAGCTGTCAAGATAATCCCGCACTCAGCTGAAATGGATCCGCATCAGCTCGAGCCAGGAACCACAAGGGACCTCCAGTGATTTCACTGGGGTTTCAGCTTTCTCCCTTCCTCCCTCAGGCTGGCCCAGAGCAGGGTGTGTTGGGAAGAGGAGATGGCACATCTGGGAGGTGATGCAGAAGCTACCTGAGCCTCCCTAAAATGCTTTTTCCATCCCACCTCTCTCAGAGCTCCTGGCCAGCACTGCAGACCTGGCAGAGGCTCGGTGCTGTGCCTGCAGAACGCTCTGGGAAGGAGCTGTGAAGAGTCTTCCACTCCATGCCCTTCTATCCCACCCCAGGCTGAGGTGCCCTGCAGTTCCTGTGGCACCACGGCTGTGTCCTGCAGGTCTGAGAGCAGCTGATGGCAGTGGGTGTCCCTGGAGCACAGGGTGGAAGTTCAGTGGTGTCATTATACTGTAAGAGTTCTATTGTCATTACATTGCAAAAGGTAATGGAACAAAAGGTTCCACAGTGCTAGAGTTTCACACCTCCCTGATGTTTCTTGCAGGCAGCTCCTCTAAGCACTGACTCTTGCTTGTCCTCACAGCAGCCAACTGACTCCAGTCCCCTCAACCAACCAATCCACTCTTTTGTAACATTGGCTACAGCTATGGCCTGTTCAATCAGGCCTGCTCCTAATCTTTAATAATTAACCCAACTGCAACTCTTGAGAGGGCAAGATTAGTTGCTGTACTACCTTTGTTTACTTATATTCTATCCCCCTACAGCTCAGCATCTGTGGAAGGCTCAGAGGAACTGCCTCCCCAGGAAAGCACACCCAAATGCCTCAGGCTGCTGAAGGGTGCCTCTGTCAGAGTGGTTTTCCAGCCTGGCCGTGCTGTGAGCCAGGCCACATCCACAAGGGCTTGGCCACCCACCCTCAGGACACACACTTCCATCAGCCTGCACTGCCACAGCTCTCAGAGCTTCCCCTGTTCCTGGAAAGATGCTGTGTTGCGCTAATTAGTGGGAACGTTTGGGATCGTCCTGCTGCTCGTGCCAGTCCTGATTTCTCAGCCTGATTTAAGGAGGGGTAATTGTAAATAACACCCTCTTCTCCCTGCCTGGAGCTGCACGAGGCACTGAGGCAAAGTTGCACAACCCAGTGCTGCTGCTTGTGTTCATGCTTGAGAAGAAACAGCCACGGAAAAATCCTGTAACATTCCTGGGCTGGTCCCTCTCTGGGTATCAAAGCCTTTCCTGCTGTGCTTTCACCTTTGAATCTTAATCCAAGGCTTTGGAGGAGTGCAGAGGACAGAGAGGGTGGGCAAGGGCTCTGTGGAGCAGAAGACCCCTGTGAGAAGGGAGAGGGTAAAGCTGAGTCCCACTGTGTCTCCCAGAGGGGCAGAGATGCCTGGTTCAGTGTCCCTGCCAGGAGAAAACCTCTCCCCTGTGAAATAAACACGGGCAGGAGACCTTTCTCCTTTTTTAATGCCTTTATTAAAAGTGATCAGCTCGGGTGGGGAGAACCAGCGGGTCCACGCTCACGCCACCCCTGCTCCCAGGGGAGATCCAGAGGAGGAGTAGGAGCGCAGCTGTGTCCACTGGTCTGTGGGTAGGGCTGGGGGCTCCATCCTCACAACAGCATCGAAAAATCCCTTGCAGTTTGCTTCAACATTCGAGGTCCTCTGTCTAGCCGGCATCTTAGGTTAGGGTGAGGGGTAAAAAGGGTCTTGGTGGCTACCAGATTCTGTTCTTCATGTCTAGACATTGCTTTGATTCATCAGTTTTGTGTTGGCTCGTTGTTTTAGGGGTTTTTGGCTAGGTTTGGTGAGGGGTCTCTCCCGTTGCATGCTGGATCCGATGTCATTTGCCTGCCAACTCGATGTCCCTTCCCCTTCACTGCCCGGGTGCCATCCTCCAGGAAGCAGCAGCTGCCACTGGACAAACGGGGGAATTCTTAACCATCAAGGACAGGTAGTTAACGAAACCGACAGGTGATTACAACAACAAACAGTTAGAACTCCGCCCTGGCAGCAACTGGCCCAACCTGTGAACTCTGCAACCGTTTTAAAAAATGAGCAGCTTTTTCTACTCATAACACCCTGGGCTGAGCTGGGCTGTGGGTTGTGGCTGCAGTCAGTGCAATGCTGCTGCTCACCCAGCCCTGGTTCCCTGGGGAGCTCTGGGTGCTCCCTGTGACCTCCTCTCACTCAGCAGCCCTGCAGGGGTACCCCCAAACCAGCAGCTGGATCAGAACACATTTCCACCCTAACCTGTCCCTTACTGACCCACTCCTGCCCTGTGAGCCCCAGCCTGTCACGGACATGTTTTATGAAAAATCCTTTCCTTAGGATTTTTTCTCCTGAGAAGCTGAGAGGCCCCAGAAACGAAATGTAAACAATGGTTATCTGCTGCTGAGGAATGCAACAGGTGCATCTGTGATTGGTCTCATTTGGTTGTTTCTAGTTAATGACCAATCACAGCCCAGCTGTTTCAGACTCTCTGATCAGTCACAAGATTTTATTATCATTCCTTTCCTTTCAAGCCTTCTTATGAAATCCTTTCTTCTATTCTTTTAGTATAGTTATATAATTTTCTTTTAATATAATATATATCATAAAATAATAAATCAACCTTCAGAAACATGGAGTCAAGATTCTCATCTCTTCCCTTATCCTGGGACCCCTGTGAACACCACCACATCAGCCCAGGTCCAGCTGGGTGGACCATTTGAGGTTAAAACCAAGTAATTTTGTTTTCTGGTGTGCTCCTCTGCTGTGTGACTGGTGGCTGGGTTTTCCAAGGAAACAAGGAGGTCATTCTCCCCCTGTGCTTGGCACTGGTGAGGGCACACCTGGAGTGCTGTGTCCAGTTCTGGCCCCTCAGTTTAGGAAGGATGTTGAGATGCTTGAGCACATCCAGAGGAGGCAACGAGACTGGTGAAGGGCTGGGAACACAAACCCTGTGAGGAATGTTTGAAGGAGCTGGGGCTGTTTAGCCTGGAGAAAAGGAGGCTTAGGAGTGACCTTATTGCTCTCTACACCTTCCTGAAGGGAGGCTGCAGACAGGTGGGGTCGGTCTCTGACAGAATCAGAGGACACAGTCTCCAGCTAGGGAAGGTATAGGTTGGTTATTAGGAAAAAAAAAAAAAATCACTGAAAGAATAATGAAGACCTGGAATGCTCTTCCCAGGGAGGTGGTAGAATCACCATCTCTGGATGTGTTTAAAAGAAGACTGGACATGGCACTTGGTGCTAGAGTCTGGTTGAGCTGTTGGGGCACAGGTTGGACTCGATGATCTTATAGGGCTCTCCCAACCTCATTATTCTGTGATTGTGTGTGATATGTCTTGGGACCCTCTTCCTCCTCACCCCCAGCTGGCTCAGCAGCCCTTCCAGGAGCAGAGGAGGTGAGGTGAGCCTGCTGCCCACACGGAGGTCACACAGGCTTTCCATGGCAGCCAAAGTGATTCATGCACGTCCCTCTCCCTCCCCAAAAACTGTGGGGCACAGTTGTCACTAAGGTGGCTCTGGCCATGGGTCTGCAGCAGCCAGGAAGGGATGAGGCTGTTTCCAGCTCTCTGACACCCCTGGCACATCTCTGCAAGGGCTGCCTTCCCTTACAATGTCCAGGGGCCTTCCAGCCCCTGCGTTAATCCTCTGGGAGTCTGACACTGAGCACAGAGCGTGCTTCAGATGGAAACCCTGAAAAAACCCCTGAGCCCTGCCTGACAGAGCATCACCCCACAGCAGCTCCCACAGCTGCCCATGTGCCAGGCCCTGTAAGGCGATCCAGGGCACATGGACAGACCCTGCTGGATTGAGGAGGTGTGAGAAAGGTTCACTGATGGGCTCAGCTCCCTGCCCAGCCCATGGGGGTGTCTCTGAAGTGACGTTTTCCCCCAGGCAGACCCCACTCTTTGGAGAGCAGAGAGGGCTGTTTATTGCCTCCTACCTCGAGTGTGACATTTGGACATTGCCAGCCTCACCCCAGAGCAGCACCTTGGCTCCATTGTATAGATTCACTTTATGACTCACCCTGCAACTTGATGCATTGTGTCCAGATAAAAGACACTTTATCCCTATGATAAAAACGGACAGAGATGATGTCAAAATAAAAGAATGTTTTCTCATCCGAGTAAAAGTCGAAGCTGCCGTTCTTGGGGTTATTTTGCTTGAAAACCTCCAGAGAAAGCAAGACTTTGAGTTTTTACCATTTATAGTTTGTTTCAGAAAATTCAGCGTGCAAAGTTTGCTATCTGCCTTCCTGCCCTGCTCTGGAGAGGAGTGTCTCTGTGCTGGTTACTGCTGGGGATGTGGGGAAATGGGACATCCTGCATGGAGCCAAACCCCAGGGACACTCCTGGGCAGGGAGAGCTGCTCTGTGCTGCGTGCTCACAGCCTCTGCCAGGACAGCTGTGCCACATCTGGGCACCTGGGGGACCTGCAGGCACGGTCTGCCACTAATGGGCTCATGGCACTAATGAGGGACCGTCCCTGGCCATGCCACCACCACCATTCCCACAGCAGGATGGTGGCCCAGCACGAGGGCAGCGCTCTGAGGGATGGGGAGGGCCCAAGCCCTGGGGGAGCTGTGTCTTCCTGGCTGTGCTTCATTGAGCAGGGGTTTAATTTTAGCAAACAATGCCAATTAGAGAGGGATTGTTCGATGGCTGCGTCTCAATGGAGAGCAAGAGCTGCTGGCAGGACCCCATCTGGGGAGGGACCCCTGGGACAGGGGAGGGGACAGCAGTGGCTGCTTTAGCTTCTGTGGCTGCTCTGAGGTCACCAGCCTGCTCCTGGAGCACACAGTGTCACCGTGGTGTCCTGGGCAGTGTCACCGCGGTGTCCTGGGCAGTGTCCCCTGCAGACACCCAGCCCAGGAGCAGGGGCTGCTTCACTCACAGTCCCCAAAGAGCCTGTGCCCCTGCCCACCCACGTTTGCTGCACCTGGGGAGGGTTTTGGTGGGGCTGAAGGGCCAGAGAGGAGCGGGCAGACCCCTCTGCCCACTGACTGCAGGACTGGCTGCAGAAAAAACAAACTCGGGTAGGAATCCTGTAGGAATCCTGTATAGGAGCATCCTTTGCCAATTCTCATTTCAGAGAATCAATCCCATTTCAGAGGTGAATCAGTCCCATTGCTTCAGTTAAATTGCTGTTATAAATGCAGTTTTGCTGCTATAAATGCAATTAAACCATTTCTGGGGGAGGATCATGGATCACCCACACCCTGAGTGAATGCAACCACCAGACTGTGCCAAGGGAAAGTGCTCCATGGGAACCTCAGGGTGAAATACCAATCTTGGGGCTCCCACAATTTGTTGCCTTTGGTATTTCTCTGGCTGTAAAGACAAAGTTCAAGCCCTTTTGCCAAAATCAATAAATTTGAGACCTTCAGCTTGAATCTGTCCTTCAGTGAGTGCCCCAGGGACAGTGTGGAGATAAAGGTGGTAGGACTGATGCTACTGAGAAGCCCTCAGAGAAGGTGAGGTGTTCTGAATGTGTCAGGACACTGGGCCCATCCTGAGGGCAAGCACACTGTCACTGCTGCTGGCCACAGGAATTTCCATCCCTGCTCACTGTGCCCAGCCTGCAGTTAATGTGCCAATGAAACAACTGTAAAATGGTGCAGAGGGACCACAAGAGGGAAAGGAACAGAACCACAGAGAGGTTGAGCTGCCTCATTTTGGAAATGAAAGAGCCTGCTGGCAATGGCAGAGCTTCACATGCTGAGCTGGAATCACAACCCAGGGAAAAGGGGAATGGATTAAACAGAACTAGAACTGAGGGACTCTAAATGCTGTCTTCAACATTTCAGTAGGGGCCTCATAAATCTGGACAATTATGAGATGCACTCAGAGCAGCCCAACACTGTTATGTTGGGGCAGGAGGGCGATTTTGGAAACAAAGAGTTTCCAAGGAGCTCTGGCATGAGGACATCCCAGAGCAGGGTGACCTGGGTGGCTCTTTGGGACCTGGAAGGGGAAGGCTGGATGAATGGAGCGGACTGCAAACACCACGTTCATTACCTCCTGCAGCACAGGATGAGACAAATGCTCCTTGGCTTCAGCCTCTCTCCTTTTTTGGATGCTCTGAGTCCTGAGTAGCCACTCCTGGAGTCCCCTGTGGGTGCTGAGGTGTCCTGTGAGAGGGGGCTCTGGGCTGAGCCCCTCCAGGCAGCTCGTGCTCCTGGTGCTGGGTGATTTTCCACCACACTGCACAGGCTGTGCCCTGCTGTGAAGGAGCCTTTAAAGCAAAAAACAGAAGAAATACATTTCAACGGCCTGTTCTGTGTGCTTTTCCCCCCAGACTGCAGCAAAAAGAGTTCTTTCAGTATGTCAGTGCTGGTTTTCAGCTTCTTTTTTCTTCTGTTGAGACAGGGATTGAAGGTAGTTGAGACATAGTTCACATTCAGGTGTTTATTATTTCTTATCACTGTTGCAGTCTCACAGCAGTGAGTTTTGCAGTATTTCACTAACAAGGCACACAATGCTTAACTATCTTTTGTTACAAGGTCTTTTAAGGCTAAACTATCCAATTAAGAAATGACACCTAAATTATTCTCACTTTTAACCCAATAACTGATCACTCCAAGTCTGCAGTGTGGACTTTTCGGTCCAATTACAAAATACCACCCAAACCCATGGGGAAGAAGGTAAAGAAGAGGGTGAAGAAGAAGGACCAGCCTCTGCCCTGAAACCTCCATCTTGCTCCATATATATATATATATATTACTGTATTCTAAAACCCCAAACTCCAAGTTTTCCACCCTGTGATGTTACACACTTCTAATCAAACTCCACACCCATAATCCCAGTGCTATCAATCAATTTTGGAAGCCTTCTCCACAGCCTCGGGTCAAATGCAGGGCTCTCCTGGGGGTCAGAGTCTGTCAGCACAGAAAGTTTAAAATCCTCAGCATCCAGAACTCCAACACCAGAGCACTGACGTGTGACATGGCCCCGTGGCAGGGGCTCACCACGAGGAGCTGGGAGGGTTTTCCTGTGTGAGGTGACTCCAGGACAGCCTGCTCTGGGTGGGACACCAGGGCCTGACCCCACACCTGCAGCAGGGAGGGGAGCACAGCCTGGGGGTGCAGCTGTGGGGCTGCCCTGCCCACCCCAGGGATGCCCTGCCCACCCCAGGGATGCTGTGCTCTGCCCCAGAGCCCCTGCCCAGCCCAGGGATGCCCTGCCCAGCCCAGGGATGCTGTGCTCTGCCCCACAGCTCCTGCCCAGCCCAGGGATGCCCTGCCCAGCCCAGGGATGCTGTGCTCTGCCCCCACAGCCCCTGGCATCCTCCCCCAGCAGAAAGGCAGCACTGCCCATGGTGTGTCCTCTCCTGCAGGGGGGTTTTGGCACTCTCACAGCTCAGCAGCATCCCTGCCCCAGCAGTGTGGGCAGGGCAGGCTGTGCTCAGGGGGAGGCTCTGCACCCCGAGGTTGGCATCGTGCAAAGCTCTGGTTTGGGGGTGCAGTGGGGTGGGCAGCCCCTGGACAGCACCATTGCTCCCAGTGGCCAGGAGCAGTGGGTGAGCTGTGCCCTTTGCTGGCCCCTGCAGTGTCACTGTGCCAGGAGGGATGGAGCAGGTGAAATGGGCAGAGGAACCCTGAGAGCTGCCAGGACAGGGCTGGCAGAGCAGGGCCTGCACCCACACAGAGCCCCAGCCCTGCCCTGCAGCACTGGCAGTGCTGGCAGCACCCACAGCACAGAGCCTGTGAGTGGGGATGGCTTTGCCACCTCTGGGAGCTCCCTGCTCTCGGCATCTCCTCTGCCAAGCACCTCCCAGCGAGGGCCAGACACTGCCCTGGCTGCCAGCGGGCAGCTCTGGGGATGCTCTGGGTGTGTGTGAGTGGCCAGAGCTTCCCCAGGAGCCATTCCCAGCCTCGTCATGCAGTCAGGGTAAAGAAAAAGAGAATCAAGAAAAAGAGAATAAAGAAAAGGAGAATAAAGAAAAAGAGGGTAAAGGAAAAGAGAATAAAGAAAAAGAGGATATAAAAAGAGAATAAAGAAAAGGAGAATAAAGAAAAAGAGAATAAAGAAAAAGAGGGTAAAGAAAAAGAGGATTAAAAAAAAGAGAATAAAGAAGAAGCTTCCTGGGAAGAGAGGGTTTCCCTGCTTCCCTTGTGCAGGAAGGTGAATGAGGCAGCCCAGCAGAGGCCATTCATGAAGTGGCTGTGGGCCAGGGGGCCCCACGAGGTCATAGTGCCCTGCCTCACCCCAGCCAGGCTGGGCACAGGGGCAGGCACAGCCCTTGGCCAGGACCTGCTGGGAGGGATGGGCTGTGTCTCGCTCACACCCCTGCTCCAAGAGCAAACCCAGAGGTATTTTATCCTCTGTACCTTTGTTTAAGGAAGTTTAAAAGCAAATTTGGCCCCTGCCTTTGAATCCTCGCTCCTATAAATTCAAACACCTTGGACAGAGCATGTCTGTGCAGTCTTACATGTGACATTTAGCTAAAACCACTTACAAACAACTTGCATTACAAGTTTATTAATTCCCCACAGAATGTTGGCTCCGCTGAGTGTCTCACGAGCCATCTGCTGTGGGCGAGCTGCTTATCTGTGCTATCAGAGCCCTCTTCTAAATATTATGACCAAACAGAATTCCAAGAACAACATCCATCCCGCTGCACTGCAAATGCACAAAGCTGATAAACTGTTTATATATTACCAGCTAAATAAGTTGGGTTTATCTGGGAGGCTTCGCAAAGGAAAGTCTCTTGGGGTGCTGGGGAAGAATGTGTTTTACAGGTGGTGCTGTGAGATGGGCAGGTCAGGGCGGCTGCCCCCAGCCTGCCAGCCCTGCTGAGCCAGCCCATGGTGACAGAGGGATGGGGGCTCACCAAAACCAACAGTTCCTCCCCAAAAGTTATTGGAATAATTACCAATACAGCAGGACAGGACGTGCCTGAGCTTGTCTGGCCCTTGCTGCTTGACCAAAAGGTGGCAACTGTGGTGTTTCACCCCACAGACACTTTGGGCTGGCTGGGTGTGTGGTGTTTCACCCCACAGACACTTTGGGCTGGCTGGTGTGTGGTGTTTCACCCCACAGACACTTTTGGCTGGCTGGGTGTGTGGTGTTTCACCCCACAGACACTTTTGGCTGGCTGGGTGTGTGGTGTTTCACCCCACAGACACTTTGGGCTGGCTGGGTGTGTGGTGTTTCACCCACAGACACTTTTGGCTGGCTGGGTGTGTGGTGTTTCACCCCACAGACACTTTGGGCTGGCTGGGTGCTGCAGTTGGCACTGGAGACAAGTCCAGGCCTGCAGGAGCTCTGGTGGTGCTGGGATGGAGCTTCCCCCCATAACAGGGGCTGCTCCTCAGGTTTCCCTCTGTGGAGAAGCTTTAAGGCGATGGTGAAGGAAAGGAGTCGGTTCTGATGGAGGGTTTGGATCCAGAGCTTTATTCTGGCCCACAGGCCTCTGAATGCAGCACCAGCTCCCACAGAACTCCCTGACCCCGTGGTTGCCGCTCCTTTGAACCCCGGGGAGAGGGGCAGGGAAGGGGCAGGGAGCCACCAAGCAGGTACAGGAGGGGAGGGACAAAGGGACAAAGGACACCTGGATGGCTCAATGTCCCCCGGGGGTAGAGGGCATCCTTTAAATCTGCCAATCACTCGACTTCTGGAGTGCTCTGCTGACCCAGCAGTGAAATGTTCCCTTTGCTGATGCTTGCAGAGGATCAAAACCCCTAGAGAGGGGCAGACAGGGCAGCTGTAGGGAGCCAGACTGGGTCCCATGGCTCAGCCAGATTCACCATCCAGCAGCTGAAAATTGTCCTCCAGGTGGCTGCAGGTGGTGCCAGCTGGAGGGAACAAACCTCATTACACCAACCACAGGCTGGTGGAGTGTGTGGAGGGACAGACCCTGGCACTTGGTGGCACTTGTGACACCTGTAGGTAAATCTTGTGGCCTCGAGGTCTTGTTCCTGCCCAGGGTGGAGGCAGCAGGGCCAGGACAGACCCACAATCCCCTGGAGATGCCACCAGCTCCACCTGTGCCCTGCTCAGCTCTGCCCAGGGCTGTGAGCATCCAAAGCAGAAAATGGAAACTGAAGCAGGGTACAGCTCCAGGAGGCCTTCAGGGAGTGATCCCAGGTGCCCAGGGTTATCCCTCCTTTTTCTTCCATGTTTTCCTGCTTTTGGCTCATTTCTGGAAGGAAATCTAAGGCAAGGGGGGACAGTAGCTAATTTTTTTTTGTCACTTCCCAGAGGCTCTGCAGGGACTCTGGCCACACAATGTCCATCTGTCCATCTGCAGCTTTCCTGGAGGCACCCAGCTCTTCCCAACCCACCTGCCTTGCCCAGAGCCTCTGAACACCCCTGCTGTCCTTTTCCAGGCTCCAGGCCATCAGGGGGGAGATGTTCCCCAAAACAGAAGATGTTCCCTCCCTTGTCCTGGAGCTTCAGCCTGGCTCCCAGCCTCATCCCCCTGCATATCTTGTATATATGAAGCAACTCCTTTGCATAAAGATATGGAGTTTATTAGGAGACACTGGAGCTTAGGAGCTGTCAGGGGTGGAAGTCAATTCTGTTTCTGACACGCAAAGAGCCTTTTATAGGCTGGAATGGGCACAGTACCCGGGCTGGTGCCTCTCCCTCGCCCCTTCGCAGGCACCAGCTCCGGCTGGAGCTGCTCCTCACCCTGCCCTGCCCTGGGTCCAGTCCCCATCCCTGCTGTGAGAGATAACACCACAATGCAAGGAATCTCTGGAGCTGAACTGATTCAAACACACCCACAGGCAGAGAGGGCTCCCCCAGGCTCTCCTTCCCCCAAGGTGCTGATTAACCCTTGGCTCCTTCCTGGGAGCTCAAGGAGGGGACAGGAGCCTCTGAGCTTCAGGAGCACTGATCCTCTGAGCTTCAGGGACAGTTTATGACCCTCAGGGACTCTGACCCTCTGAGCTTCAGGGACTCTGATGCTCTAACCTCCAGGAGCTCTGACCCTCTGACATTCAGGAGCACTGACCCAGATACCCCAGGTTCCTCCCAGAGACCTCAGGTTCCTCCCTGATAATTCCCTCCCAGGTGTGTCAACCACCTCTCCTTTCCCTCCCTGACCCCTCCCAGCACTGTCTGTCAGTCCTGGCATTCCAGAAGTCGAGTGATTGGCAGATTTAAAGGATGCCCTCTACCCCTGGGGGGCATTGGGCCATCCAGGTGTCCTTTGTCCCTTTGTCCCTCCCCTCCTGTACCTGCTTGGTGGCTCCCTGCCCCTCTCCCCGGGGTTAAAGGAGCAGCAACCACGGGGTCAGGGAGTTCTGTTGGAGCTGGTGCTGCATTCAGAGGCCTGTGGGCCAGAATAAAGCTCTGGATCCAAACCCTCCATCAGAACTGACTCCTTTCCTTCACCATCGCCTTAAAGCTTCTCCAGCAGAGGGAAACCTGAGGAGCAGCCCCTGTTATGGGGGGAAGCTCCATCCCAGCACCACCAGAGCTCCTGCAGGCCTGGCCTTGTCCCCACGGGCCCAGCTGCAGCACCCAGCCAGCCAAAAGTGTCTGTGGGGTGAAACACCACACACCCAGCCAGCCCAAAGTGTCTGTGGGGTGAAACACCACACACCCAGCCAGCCAAAAGTGTCTGTGGGGTGAAACACCACACACCCAGCCAGCCAAAAGTGTCTGTGGGGTGAAACACCACACACCCAGCCAGCCAAAGGTGTCTCAGGTGAAATCACCACACATCCAGCCAGCCAAAGGTGTCTCAGGTGAAATCACCACACATCCAGCCAGCCAAAGGTGTCTCTGAGGTGAAACACCACACATCCAGATAGCCGAAGGTGTCTCAGGTGAAATCACCACAGTTGCCACCGTTTGGTCAAGCAGCAAGGCCAGACAAGCCCAGGCACGTCCCTTCTGGCTATATTGGTAATAATTGCAATAAAAGCCCCAGGCAGATCCCTGCTGCAGGCTGCTCTGGGGACAGAGCCCTGTGCGCCGTGGGCGGTGGGAGACTCCAGCAGAGCTGCAGCCACGTCACTGGGAATCTCACTCATGTGGAGCTCATTCCAGTGCACAGCTGTCTCCTTTAAACAAAGTTTACTCAGTGTTTCTCAGTGCTCCAGCCGTGCCTGTGCCAGCAGTGCTCAGCTGCAGCGTGTGCGAGCGCTACCCACCGAGCCCCTGGGGGATGCTGATCCCACAGGGCTTGGCCAGGGATGGGCTTTGGAGCTCCAGGGCGCTCCAGGGGACTCTGGCCCAGCCCTCCCAGCACTGACACCCACCAGGGAGAGGGGCTGAGCAGCCCAGCTTGTCCAGACTCCTCCTCAGCCCATCCCAGCCCTTATTTCTCACATCCCTTTATTGTGAGGGTGAGGAAACAGCAGAGCAAAGCAAGGCATGTGGTGCAAAAAGAGGCTGATAGCAATTAGAAATTATTCAGATAATAACACAATCAATAACAGATGTGAAATTATATCATTATCAAGTACTATAACACTGGCATATATAGTTTTATATATATGTGTATATAACATATACATATAGCTATACATATATAATACACATATACATATACAAAAATTATTCAGATAATTACACAATCAATAACAGATGTGAAATGATGTAATTATCAAGTACTATAACACTGGCATATATAGTTTTTTATATATATATGCATATAAAATATATATATATAGTGGTATTATATTATATTATATTATAATATATTATATTATATTATATTATATTATATTATATTATATTATATTATATTATATTATATTATATTATATTCCACCATATTATATTTATAATATTTATAATTTATACCATTATACATATATAATATATAATTATAATATGTAACATATGATACATGGCATATAATTAATAATATATATTATAATACTATATATTATATATTATATGATATATATTATATTATATTATATTATATTATATTATATTATATTATATTATATTATATTATATTTATATTCATATATATATATATATATATATATATATATACACATATTTATTTTTTTATATATATACACACACACACACACACACACACATATATATATATATATATATAGTGGTGTTATAGTGGTATATTCATATATACCACTGCCCTGGCAGTGGTGAGAGGGTTCCAGGAGGGGACAGTGCTGTCCTGAACCCATCAGGCTGCAGGTGCTGAGCTCTCAGGGGTGCCTTGCTCCACGTCCCGTGGCAGCTCCCAGTGTCAGGGCACTGACCCCACTCTGGTCCGTGGCACAAGGAGGAGCCAGGACCAGGCTGGGACTCAAAGTCTGGCAAGATCCAGAGGAAGAAATTGGCCTGGGCTCATTGCTCCACTAAAAAAGGAAGAGGAGTGCTCTGAAAATTTCACGAAAGCGTGCTGGGTGCCCCCATCATCAGGGATGCATGTGAGCCCTCATCCTGGGGCCCCAAGGTGCTACTGAAGCTTCCCAGGTGCCCAGGAGGGGAGGATTAGGATATATTCCTGTAGGATCCTGCCAAAGTTTCCAGGCTGTTCAAAAGCCTTTTTGGACACTGAGCTCCCCATCAGGCCGTGCCAGGGCTGCCTCCCTCTGTCCCAGTGATGGTGGGAGTGCTGCATGGAGCAGCAGCCAGCAGATTTATGGCCTGGGTGTCTAGACCAGCTCTGCCCTGCCTGGGAGGACAGGTACATGCTCCGGAAAGGCAGGAGGAGGCCTTCTGGCCCTTCACCTCAGAGCCAAGCAGAGGGAATTTGCCAAAAAGCACTGCAGCATCCCCCTGGGACACGGGGGATTGTCCATCAGGTCACCCTGCTCTGCTGCCTGCTGGGGACAGCAGGGCCTGCTAAAACTTCCCCCTCTGCAGCACAGGGGTGTGCTCAGGGTAGGATCCTGGCCCTGGGAAGGGTCTGCAGGGAGCCTGTTGGGCACTGGAACCAAGGATGGGGTCCTGGCCCTGGGATGGGTCTGCAGGGAGCCTGTTGGGCACTGGAACCATCTGCCCAGGGAGGTGCTGGAGTTGCTGTCTCTGGATGTGTTAAAAACAGCCTGGACAGGGCACTCAGCTGACAAGGAGGTGTCAGGGCAGCTTGGGCTTGATGATCCCAAGGGGCTTTTCCAACCTGGCTCATTCTGTGGTTCTGTGGTTCTGTGGTTCTGTGGTTCTGTGGTTCTGTGGTTCTGGGGTTCTGGGGTTCTGGGGTTCTGTGGTTTTGGGATTCTTTGGTTCTGCAGTTCTGGGATTTCATGATGATTCTGTGGTTCTGGGATTCTGGGATTCTATAATTCTGTATTTCTGTGGCTCCATTTTTCTGGGATTCTGGGATTCTGTATTTCTATGATTCTGTGGTTCTGGGATTTTGTAATTCTGTATTTCTGTGGTTCTGTGGTTTGGGGATTCTCTGGTTCTAGGACTCTGTAATTCTGTGTTTCTGTGGTTTTGGGATTCTGTGATTCTGTGGTTTTGGGATTCTCTGATTCTGTAGTTTTGGTATTCTGTAATTCTGTGGTTCTGTGGTTCTGAGATTCTGTAGTTCTGTGGTTCTGTGGTTTTGGGATTATGTGATTCTGAGATTCTGTGCTTCTGGGATTCCGTGATTTTTGTGGTTCTGTGGTTCTGTGATTCTGGGATTCTGTATTTCTGTGATTCTGTGGTTCTGGGATTCTGTAATTCTGTATTTCTGTGGTTCTGGGATCCATGGTTCTGGGATTCCATGTTTCTGTGGTTCTGATGCTGCTCCATCCCTGCTGGTGTCTCAGCCCCACAGGAGCAGAGCTGGGCTGGATGCACGGGATGGGCAGTGCTGTGGGAGGGCTGGAGATGAAACCCCCAGGCTGCCCTCCAAGGGGACAAGGGACCAGCAGGGAGGGACTCCCTGGAATTCACTCAGGGGAAAGGAGGGCAGCTCACCCTGGGGGCACAGGGATGCCCAACTCCCTGGAATTCACTCAGGGGAAAGGAGAGCAGCTAACCCCAGGGGCACAGGGATGCCCAACTCCCTGGAATTCACTCAAGGGAAAGGAGAGCAGCTAACCCCAGGGGCACAGGGATGCCCAACTCCCTGGAATTCACTCAGGGGAAAGGAGAGCAGCTAACCCCAGGGGCACAGGGATGCTCAGCCATGGTGCTCAGTGGTGCTGGGGTGGTGCCAGAAGCAGGGGACACTTCCATCCAACAGGAGAGCCAAAAATCTGGGTGCCTGTGGGGGTAACAGTTATGGGTTTCTCTGGGTATTAGTTGTGAGCTTGTCTGGGTCTGGATTGAAGGCACTTGAGAAAGTATTTGATGTTCAAACTCAGGGGTTTATTATTTCTTACCAGTGAAACAGCCTCACAACCATGAGTTCTGCAGCTTTTCATTAGAAGGCACAAAATGGCCAACAATCTCTTGTTCCAAGGTCTTTTAAGAGTAAGTTATCCAATTAAGAACTGACACCTGGATTATTTTCCCTTTTAACCCAATAACTGATCCCACAGAGCCCCCAATGACGACTTTTTTGCCCAATTACAAAATGCCACCCAAACCCATGAAGAAGAAGGAAGAAGAAGCATGAAGAAGAAACCCGGGATGACACCCTATGCCCTCCATCTTGCTGCCATCCACAACACACTAAAAATCCCAAAACCTCAATGTCTCACCAAGTGAAGCACCTACACTGCTCTCTATAATCTATTTCACACTTTTGTGGGTTCCAGTCTATTCTGGAGTTTAGGAAACTTTCTCCATGAATGAGGTCAAAGTCAGTGCTGCCCTGGGGGTCAGGGCACCCCAGAGCAGGCAGAGAATTATTCCTGTGGGTTTCCACGGGTGCCAGGAGATCTCCTCACCCCTCTGGCAGCTGGCTGTGGTACCCAGGGCTGCACAGTGTGTGGGACAAGCAGGGCAAGCTCAGAGGGGACAGGGACAGGCCCTGCTCCCCGGGCTGGTGAGAGATGCAGCAGTACCAGGGTTGGTGTCTGGGGTGGGCAGTGATGCAGTTTTGCAGCTCATTTCCTCATTTTTGCCATTTTTCAGGGGATTTCTCACAGGCGGCAGCACCTTTGGGTGTCACCATGAAGATCTGTGCACGTGCCCAATGATAAACACACAGATGTGAATGTGAGGGAAAATGTAAATATATACCATAGTTTTCCACAATTAAGAACTGTTTTAGACCAGAAAAATTTCCATTTTTGGCGTAGGAACATCAATTTTATAAATAAAAAGATTTAAATAAACATTAGCATGGCTACATCAACACACACACACACACACACACACACACACACACACACACACACACACTCTCACTCTCACAAGTGCATTTAAATAATTTAAATAGGCTCCCACACTGTAATTTTAAATAGCACAAAACAAATGAATTCCCCAAATATTGTTTAAACTGGCACAGGGGGTTATGATGTCATTCCTGCAGCAATCATAAACTTGTTTTCCTGTCATGAACATGATCTCTTTTCCCATTAACAGTTTTTTAGGGCTTTTGGAGTGTGAGGCCAGCCCTGGGCTGGGGCTGCCTTTGATGGCTCCATCCTTAGCCTGCTCTCAAATTGGATTTTCTCACCCTTTTTCTCCTGGGAAATGAGGCTCAGTGCCCAGCTTGGGAGCAGTTCTGCAGCCTTGGTGGGGCTCTGCTGGCTCCAGCTCTGCCTTTGGTGGGAGCAGGATGGGGCAGGAGCAGGAGGGGTGGGGTGCAGAGGGAGCTGGGCTTGTGCCCCCCATCCCCTGAGCCCAGCCTGTGTCACCTCCCTGAGCCAAGGTGTCACCAGGCAAGGTGTGGCACAGCTGAGGTGTCTGTGTGTCCTGGGGGAGCATCCCAGGAGCTCAGGGATGCTTTGACACCTCTGCTGCCCCTTCCCCAGGGACAGAAAGAGTCAGACTGGCAGAGATGGGATATTGGGAATTGGGAATTGTTCCTTGGCAGGGTGGGCAGGCCCTGGCACAGGTGCCCAGAGGAGCTGTGGCTGCCCCTGGATCCCTGGCAGTGCCCAAGGCCAGGCTGGACACTGGGGCTGGGAGCACCTGGGACAGTGGGAGGTGTCCCTGGGACAGTGGGAGGTGTCCCTGGGACAGTGGGAGGTGTCCCTGCCATGGCAGGGAGGGTGAGAATGAAATGAGCTTTGAATTCCCTCCCAAGCCAGCCCATTGTGTGATTCCATGACAATTCCATGACAACTCCACGACAATTCCACGATTTCCCAGCCCCCCAGGGCTGGGTGTCTCCTCTCTGAGGGAGCAGGGCTGGCACACGTGGCCGCTCCTGCAGCTCTGCTCATTCACACCAGCACCAGGACACGGTGTTTCTCAATGACTTAGAATAATATTTGGAAAAATCCATCTTAAGTATATTAGTCCACTAAGCCTTTAAGTCTTCACAAGGGCCTTAATTCCAAGGATGCTGGTGCACGCCTGTGCCAAGGATTTTGCAAGGCAGTGACACAGAGGCAGCCAGGCTCCTTCCACGCCCCATCCTGCAGCCTCCACAATGGTTAACAAATGTCTTACTGCTGGAAATCTGTTTCTGCTTAGCTGGGAAGCAGTGGGGTTCTGAACCCTGCTTTGTAGCACCCTGCTGGCAGCTTTTGTCATTCCCAGGCTTGGCATATTATTGGAACTATTAAATTATGTTGCATTGCCTCATTGTATTTAGATTTTAAACATATTTGTAGGGCTTTGAAAAAAAAAAATTGTTCTCATTATTAAAGCAATGTACCAAATACCTTCTAGTAAATAATCTGTCCCAGAAGAGCTCAGCTCACCCAGAGCGGCTTGGAGAGCAATAAACAGCAAAAGGGAAGGAAAAAAAATCTTGTCTGGATGTCAGAGGGATGTAGAGCCAGGAGGAATGAGAAGTGGGAAAGCAGGGGATGATGCAGCTGCACTCCCTGGGAGCTTCTGTTCACAGGCACGGCCACCCAGCCCGGGGCCAGGCAGGGAGGGCAGGGACAGGGACAGGGACAGGGACAGGGACAGGGACAGGGACAGGGACAGGGCTGAGGCAGGGGCTGTGCCCTGTGCCCCTGGCACTGCTGACACAGCCACACTGGAGAGGGGCTGGGAACACAAATCCTGTGAAGAACCACTGAGGGAGCTGGGGGTGCTCAGCCTGGAGAAAAGGAGACTCAGGGGTGCCCTCATCACTCTGCACAGCTCCTGAAAGGTGCCTGTGCTCAGCTGGGGCTGGGCTCTTTCTTCAGCAGCACTGACACAACCAGAGCACACAGCACACAGCTGCACCAAGGGAAATACAGGTTGGATATCAGGAAAAGGTTTTTTACAGAAAGGGTGATAAAGTTCTGGAATGGCTGCCCAGGGAGGTGGTGGAGTCCCCATCCCTGGGTGTGTTTAACAAAGCCTGGATGTGGCACTGGGTGCCAGGGTTGAGTTGAGGGGTTGGGGCTGGGTTGGACTCGATGGTCTTGAAGGTCTCTCCCAACCCAGAATTCTGTAAATTCTGTGAATTCTTGAAGGTCTCTCCCAAGCCAGTGATTCTGTGAATACACAGAGCAATGCTCTACAATTTCAGAAGGCATCATCATTCTGTGAACCCCAAATTCAGTGTTCAGCCCCTGTGCCAGTGTCCCCAGCTCCTGCACAGCCCCAAATTCAGTGTTCAGCCCCTGTGCCAGTGTCCCCAGCTCCAGCACAGCCCCAAATTCAGTGTTCAGCCCCTGTGCCAGTGTCCCCAGCTCCAGCAGTGCCACCAGCCTGCAGCACTGGAGCAGCACCAGGAGTCTGACAGCACAGCCTGGGCCAAGGATATGTTAGCTCAATCCTCTAGGAGCTGGGAAAGCACCAAAAAGCAAACAACGAAAACAACAACAGCACAACAAAAAGGCAGGAGGAAGGGAAATAGCTGTGATGCTGCTGTGATGTCTGTGCATGGGTATTTTTGCAGGGAAGGAATGCAGATGCATTTTTGCTGGGTTACAGCACAGCTCTCCACAGAGCAGCAGTGATGCACTGTAAACAGACCATGCTAAAACACAGAGTTCTCTCTAGATCTTTCTGCAGCGTTTTCTCTAAATAGTTATTTTGTAATAGGCATTTTATTTGCTTTGCTGAGTCCCTAAATAGTATGGGCCTGAGCTCAGGAACATGCATGTTCTGGTGTTTATTTTAAAGTGCTGTTTATTTAGCAAACATTATGCCAGGAGATGCCCCCTGCCCACCCTGATGCCCTGCAGAGCCCCAGGGCAGCCCCCTCCCCACAAACTCACCTCCCCTCAGGCACAGGGGAAGGAGGAGCAGAGCTGCTGGCTCTGTGCTGTGGAACCAGCAAAGAAAAGCTCTCCAGGTGGATTTTTCCTGCTCCAGTGAACAGAAAGGGACGCAGGATGGGAAAAGCAGGCACATTAGAGCCCAAACTCTTTGGAATTGGTTCACAGACCTCCAGGCTGTGTGAGGAGGCAAAACCAAACTCCTCTGCTGTCCCAGAGCTGCCCCACTTCCCTTCACACGCAGAGAAGGCAGCCAAGGGCCTGGATTCTGGATTCTGGATTATTGGATTATTCTGGAGGAAATTGAGCCTTTCAGGTGTCTGATCTGCACCCAAACCCAGCTGCTTTGGCTCCAGAGACAGCAGCTGTAGGTGGGTAGGACAGGCAGCGCCAGGAGCTCTGAAATCTCCTCCCAGACCCCAGGAGAGGGACCAGGATGGAGCCATGGGAGGGGAGGGACAGCCCTGAGGTCTGGAGGATGAAATTGTCTGTCTGTCTGTCTGCTCCTCCAGGCTGAGGGATGCTGAGCATGCCAGGCCTGAGGGATTTTAGAGGAGGGACCAGGTCTGGTCAGCACCGTGTGTCACTGGAGGAGGGCCAGAGCCAGAGGGAGCCCCTGTGTCAGTGCTGAGGCTTCCAGCACAGAGCTCTGGACATCACCCAAGCCCTCCTGCCTGCCTTGGGGCACAGGAAAGGCAGGTCTGTGCTGAGAGGAACAACAATCCTACAACAACCAGTAGGATTTTCCATGTCTCCCCCATATATATCTATATATATATATAATCTATTTATTTTTTTATTTATTTTGGTGAGGAATACAGCTTTAAAACTACCTTCTTCGAGACCTTCAAACCTGTTTCTCAGTGGTTGCTCTCTGATTCACCCTTCTCCCTTCAAATCTCAGCATCACCAGCAGGAATTCCTTTTGGGTTTGTAGAAAACAAACTGCAGGTAAATGACAAAATGTGAAAAAAGGGGAAAGGGCAAACAAAACTTAAAAGTTAGGAAGTTAGAAAAAAGTAGAAAGTTTAAAAAGTTAAAAAAAAGTTTAAAAACTGTTTTTAACTTAAAAACAAATAAAAGTTAAACATTTAAAAGTTATTTCATTTTATTGTGATTTTCTGTAGTAGCCTCACTTGGAGTGCTGAGTTTTGCCCATTGTTCAATGCAGCTCATCCAGGCCAGGAGCAGAGCTGGAGAGCAGCACTTGGGGCTGGGTGAAGCAGTTTGGCTTTGGAGATCACACTGTGTAATTGCATGGCAAAGGGGAGCCTGCCCTTGTGGTTACCAGCCCCAAATGGGACTGGGATGAACAGCCAGACTTTTCCCAGGCGTTGTAAATTGTCTTTCCACAAACCAACTTCCAGGAATAACAGCGTGCTTCTCTAAACCATGCTTGTTTGCTCTCTGCACCCTGCCCAGCCCTCCCCCTCCTCTGCTCTGCTTTTTATTCTTCTCATTCATTCAAGTGATGAAAACTTGGGGAATATTTTGGTGACTTTCACAGACACTTGTGATTTTTCCTCCTGAAGTGCCAAAGTAAAAGTTGGCCAGGACCAGCTGAGGGATTTGGGGATGGTGAATCAGGGAGAGGCAGCGGCCCAGTGACATCGTGGTTAGCAGTGACAATGCCACTTCCCCCCTCACAAGGAACAGAAAGACAGAAATAACTCCAGGAAAGACTTCCCTGCCTCTGCCAAGCCCCTTGGAATGTGCAGCAAACCCAAAGCCTGCCTTTCTCCCCTTTCCCTCTCCAGGTTTTGCTTGTTAGAGAGTCCCTGACACAAGCCCTGGGTGCTTTATCTGATAGGAGCAGGGAGCAGCTGCTGGCTGTGCCTCACAGGAACAGCCCACCTAGGTCGTGTGAAATCTGGGGCTCTGGGGGGGCAGCATCCTCACTCCGGCTCTGAATCATCCCTGGAGCTGCTCCTGGCCAGCCACACTCGCTCTGGGCTGGAGGCTGTGCTCAGCAGCAGCTCAGCCCCTGCTGCAGCCAGGGCGCTGCCACCCATCCCAGCACAGGCACGGGCAATGTCCAGGGGTGTTCAGCTTCCACCGAAGTGAAATCCTGGGATCCCCCTGTCACACCAGCAATAGAAACAGACTCTGTCCCCACATGTCTCCGTGGGATTAATGTGCACTGCGCGCCAGTATCGACCAAAGCTTTATACTCTTGTGGTTCCGATGTGCCAGCCCAACGAATCCACACAGACCAGAAAACACGGTTTTCCCTAGCCTCTACCTGGCTAGAGGCAGGGCCCCTCTAAGCCTGGTTATCCTTCTTTCCCTGGGCATATTCCTTGGATGTTCCTTCAAGGGGATCGGACATGTCATCAGAGACTGGGGCTCTGGGGGGGCAGCATCCTCACTCTGGCTCTGAATCATCCCTGGAGCTGCTCCTGGCCAGCCACACTCGCTCTGGGCTGGAGGCTGTGCTCAGCAGCAGCTCAGCCCCTGCTGCAGCCAGGGCGCTGCCACCCATCCCAGCACAGGCACGGGCAATGTCCAGGGGTGTTGAGGAAGATGAAACAGGAAAGCCTTATAAATATGATTGCCTGGCAAAAGATTTTGAGAATATGGAAACTATAAGTGAGATTGAAATGAAAGCAAGCTTTGAGATCCCTCAGTTACTGAACAACTGGAAAACAATGGTGTGGCCACCGAAGGTAATCCCCTTTTGATGGAACAACACCCTCTGCTTGCAGACAGGCCCAAGGGTCAGAGCAGACCCTGCCAGCTGGGCAGAAGGGGCCCAAAGAGGAGTTTTTACGGTTTAAAACTACTGCAAAGAGTTGTTTTTAGGGTTTCCAAAGAGTAGCTTTTAGGCTTAGCAGAAGGGACCCAAGAGGAGTTTTTAGGGTTTTTTAGGGTAACCCAGTATGGTAATGTAATGATTCTTACAGGCTGTATGTAAATGCTGTAGGATTTGTATCTTGTACTCGATTGGTTAGTGAGAATTAGAATATTCAGCACAGAAGAAGATTTATGGTGTTGTAACGGGAACCTCGACCTCTCATCCTCTTTCCCACTCCTTTACTTCTCTTTCCTTGTCCGAGCTGTGCTGGCATCTCCCAGCAGGGCCCTGCACCCAGGCCCTGTGCAATAAACCACAAGTTCCAAGCCCTGGCTTCAGAGATCTCTGGTCTCCGTCTGTCCTGACCCTCCTACCCCCATCACTCCTACACAAGGGGCTCCTCCACCTCTGTCCCAGCTCTGGGGGCTGGAGAAAAGTGTCAAAGTGTCCCTGGGGACAGTGATGGGGTTCTCATTGGTCACTGCAGTGACAGGAGGTGCTCTAGAGCAACGCTGGAGCCTCACGCCTGAGGCTTGCAGTGGAATCTACATTTTTTCCTGGCTCTGCTGAAGGGAGCCAGAACAGGGCAGCAGTTCATGGGTCTGGCTAGAAGGAGGCCACGTTCTTTGTTAGCAAGAGGCTGAAGAAAACGTTGGTACCACTGAGCACCAAGTACACAAGAGGAGAAGTATCTCCTCCTTAGCTCAGGGTTTTGAACTGAGCCATTTAATCCTGTATGAGTAACAACTGCACTTCTGTAACTGGAGGTACTGAACCCCTCTACTCATCTACTATTTAATTACTGCCTGCCCCTGAAATACTGCCCTTACTGGAAACTCTCCACAACAGGAGAGGCTCTAGAGCAACACTGGAGCCTCACACTGGAGTCTTGCACTGGAATCTCCATCTTCTCCTGGCTCTGCTGAAGGGAGCCAGCACAGGGCAGCAGTTCATGGGTCTGGCTACAAGAGGCAAGGAGGCCACGGTGCTGAAAAGAGGAGTTTTGGTTTTTATTGGTGGGACTCCTCAAGGAAGCATTGAGATCTTATACTTTTAAATTACTTGAAGTCATGGGTTTGCCACCAAAAGAGTGCTGGAGAAGTCTGTGCTGAGTAAAAATGTAAATAAAGTCTAAAAGGTGCAGTGGGAGCTCTAGAGGAACATCACCTGTGAGGAGGTGAGGGAGGAAGAGTCTGTCACTGCAGGTGGGACACTCCAGCTGTGAGGGTTGTGAGGGGATAAACTCTGTTTGGAGACAGTGGAACTGCAGGACATGCCTGTCACAGGACAATCTAGGCATGAACATGAATGCGCAGAAGGTGTTTCCAGGCATCAAACCAGGGAAAGCTTCCACAGGAGAGAAATAAGGGACAAAAGAACCCCTGATGCCACAAAGCTCAGGGACTGGGCCCAAGCAGAGTGTTGGGTGGGGATCACACCCATGAACCCCAGCAGGAAATGGAGCACAGGGGGCTGGGCTGTCACAAATGGGTCACACTGGTCGTGCTGGCCTGGGCAGCCCCTGGGGCAGGTGAACTGGGAACCAGCAGCCAGATTGTCATGATACAAATACCCAAAGCTGCTCCTGTGGGTCCAGGGGGTCTGGGTCAGATTCTCCCCTAAAGTCAGGCCCTGACAAGCTGGACTGTCCTCTTTGATTAACCCTTTATTTCAGGGAGTTCATGAGTGGGAAAACACTGCCAGGAGCAAGGGTTTGCTGGAACCAGCCCCAGTGTGGGGGCACGGTGGTGTCATGGGGCAGATCTCCCCAAGGAGCCCCTTCAGGTGTGACTCTGAGCCATTCTTTGAAATCCAGAAACCAAGAAGCTTACAGAGTTAGAGAAGCTTCCCTCATACTCATGGATCTTTGGCACAGAGGATTTTAAATAAAGTCAGCTAAGACCAAAGTGGGTGATCAGAACCTTCTCAGGAGGTGGTGACAGTGCTCACACCACCTGGAGCTGCCTGGGGCAGGGGAAGGGGCCATGAGGAGAAGCCCAGGCCAGCAGTGTGGGTGAGGAGGGAAACTTAGAGAGTTTTAGAGAAGTTTCTCTCTTGCTCACAGATCTTTGGCACACAGGGCTTTAAACAAAGTCAGCTAAGACCAAAGTGGGTGATCAGAACCTTCTCAGGAGGTGGTGACAGTGCTCACACCACCTGGAGCTGCCTGGGGCAGGGGAAGGGGCCATGAGGAGAAGCCCAGAAGTGTGGGGTGCGTGTGAGGGAGGTGCCAGTGCCCCCTGCACAGAGCCCCAGCTCCCCAGGCACGTGCAGACACATCCTGTCCCCTCTGCTGAGCAAGGCACAACATTGCCCGGGGACTGGGGACTGGGGACTTGCTATTCTCTGGTGAATTGCCCTGCCTGCAGATCCAGGGCTGTGCATTTTCCATTTCCATACCCACTGCTATAACATCAGGTCCTGGGAATGCTCCCCCCTCCTGCACTCTTTCAGGGGGTATCCATGTTTCCAGTTAATGTGGGGTTTTTTGCCCTCACTAAAGAATTTTACAAATTGTTTGTTTATTGTGTCAATCTCTGCTTTTGTGAGCAGAAGAGGGAGCATCTGGAGAGCATCATGCACTCTTGGCATGGCTGTTCCTGGGAGGCTGAGCTCTCCCCAGTCCCCAGCGTGAGAGCAGCAGCTCATCCCCACTCCCCAAACCCCATCCCAGCCTTGGAGCACATCGTTCTGCTGCCAGCTGGGCCAGGGCACCGTGGAGAATCACTTCCCCTGCCTTGGGCCACGTGAATTCACCTGCCTGCTTCACAGCAGAGCCATGTTTGTAATATCTGACTCTCCTGGTCGTGCAGGAGATAAAGACCTGTGTGCCCACGTGTGCCAGAGCCAGGCAAGGCTGCTGTGCCCACCCAGCCTGTGTGCCCACGTGTGCCAGAGCCAGGCAAGGCTGCTGTGCCCACCCAGCCTGTGTGCCCATGTATGTCACAGACATCTTTTATGAAAAATCCTTTCTTTAGGATTTTTCCTCTTGAGAAGCTGAGAGGCTTCAGGAACAAAATATAAACAATGGTTATCTGCTGCTGTGGAATGCAACAGGTGGGTCTGTGATTGGTCTCGTAGAGTTGTTTGTAATTAATGGCCAATCACAGCCCAGCTGGCTCGGACTCTCTGTCTGAGCCACAAACTTTTGTTTTCATTTTTTTCTATTCTTAGCTTAGCTAGCTTTTTGATGAAACTTTTTCTTCCATTCTTTTAGTATAGTTTTAACGTAATATATATCATAAAATAATAAATCAGCCTTCTGAAACATGGAGTCAACATTCTCGTCTGTTCCCTCATCCAAGAACCCCTGTGAACACGGTCACACACGTGTGCCAAGGCCAGGCAAGGCTGCTGTGCCCACCCAGCCTGTGTGCCCACGTGTGCCAAAGCCAGGCAAGGCTGCTGTGCCCACCCACCCTGTGTGCCCACGTGTGCCAAAGCCAGGCAAGGCTGCTGTGCCCACCCACCCTGTGTGCCCACGTGTGCCAAAGCCAGGCAAGGCTGCTGTGCCCACCCACCCTGTGTGCCCACGTGTGCCAAAGCCAGGCAAGGCTGCTGTGCCCACCTAGCCTGGGGATCCAGCAGAGCAGCAGCCAACAGCCACAGCACTGAGGAGCAGCAGCTTCCCCTCTGCATCAGAATTTTCCATCACAATGGAGTTTCACTGGGGGAAAAAAATGAACTCGTAGGTTAATCAAGGGGAAAATGTCACACAGGAATGCAGCAGTTGGAGTTAAAGTCTTATCTGAGAGGGTCAGGGGTGCTGGGGAGGGATTGTCTCCTGCAGGCAGGGGCAGACCACCCTGCAGTGGCCCTGCTGGGGTCACAGCTGGGAGGGGACAGCACAGCCAGCCCTGAGAGCCAGGGGTGCACAGCTCTGGGTACACCCCAGCACCAGCACATGCCTGTCCTGTCCTGCTGGGGCTGCTCAATTGTGTCTGCTTAATTAATATTCATTAAGCCAAAGGGAAAGTTGGACTGCAGTCTGCTCGTTAAGGTACTGACCCGGGCTGGAGTTCAAGTGATCATTCCTTTATTTATGCTGGGGAGAGCTCCAGTGGGACAGACCGTACAAACAGGCTGGGCTGCAGCTCAGCTGGGGTCTGGGACACTTCCAGGCAAGTCCCCCCTCTGCCAGCACTGGAGAAGACCTTGGTCCTCCTTCCCACAGCCCAGCTGGTCCTGAGCCATGGCAATCCATGGGGAACATCTTTGGTTTTTCATGGAAATGTTTCGAGCTTTTGGGTTGATGCTGGTGTGGGGTGGGAACATTTCCTGCTGCTTGCAGAGGTTTCGTTGGGATGGGGAGGATCTTCCTGCCCAGCACTGCAACCAGGACAGGCTGCAGCTGGCTGGGCAGCCAAGGTGGTGCCCAGAGACCTCAGCTCCTGGGTGACCTTTGCAAGGTAGATCATACAATGGATTGGCTTGGAAGGGAACTTAAAGATCTCAAAGGTCCCAGGTGCTCCAAGCCCTGTCCAGCTTGGCCTTGGGCACTGCCAGGGATCCAGGGGCAGCCCCAGCTGCTCTGGGCACCCTGTGCCAGGGCCTGCCACCCTCCCAAGGAAGGATTTCTTCCTCACATCCCACCTAGCCCTGCCCTCTGGCAGTGGGAAGCTGTTCCCTGTGTCCTGTCACTCCATCCCTCATCAACAGTGTCTCCCCATATTTCTTGTAGCCCTTTCAGGCACTGAAAGGCCACAATTAGGTCACCTTGGAACTTCTCCAGGCTGCACAGTGCCAGCTGTGCCAGCCTTCCCTCACAGGAGAGGTGCTCCATGCCCACAGCAGCATCTCCAGGGTTTGAGGAACACTCCTGCCCTTCCTCTGCCCTGGGGCTCAGTGTGGGGCAGGGCAGGGATGCTCTCGTGGTGCCACAGCAGCCCTGTCCCCTGCTGGGGCAGCAGCAGCCTGCAGAGGGACAAGGACACGTGGCTCAGGGGACACCTCAGGCTGCCTCCTCCTTGCAGGATGGAAATGGAAGCTCTGGCCTTCTCCAGGCTGTGTGTGCAGGCTGGGCACTCTGCCCCTGCCAGAGGGGCTGGCTGGTTGTCACTCGGGCAGAACAGAGGTTGGCACCCAACAGGGGCATCTAAACCCACCAGACTCCATGCTGGGTGACCCCACAGCCTCTCCTGGAGCACTGGTTTGGCAGGAGCAAGCTGCAGAGCCCATTCCTGTGCCCAGAGTGACAGCAGGGCCTGGCAGACACCAGGAGAACTCCCTGGGATGGTGCTGCAGCTTTGAGTCACCCTGCTGCAGGTGTTTCGTGGTTTGGTGGCTCCACAACCAGCACAGTGAGCCCAGAGCCAGGCAGAGAGCTCAGGGAGAGATCACAGAGAGATCACAGAGAGCTTAGAGAGAGCTCACAGAGAGCTCAGAGATCACAGAGAGATCACAGAGAGATCACAGAGAGAGCTCAGAGAGAGCTCAGAGAGATCAAAGAGAGATCACAGAGAGAGATCACAGAGAGCTCAGAGAGAGAGAACTCACAGAGAGAGCTCAGAGACAGCTCAGAGAGAGCTCAGAGATCACAGAGAGAGCTCACAGAGATCTCATAGAGAGCTCAGAGAGAGCTCATAAAGGGCTCACAGAGGGCTCACAGAGAGATCACAGAGAGCTCAGGGAGAGCTCAAAGAGAGAGAGATCACAGAGAGAGAGCTCAGGGAGAGCTCACAGAGAGCTCACAGAGAAATCTCACAGAGATCCCACAGAGAGCTCTCAGAGAGCTCAAGCTCAGCTCCATCACAGGCACACAGGGATTTCCAGGGTTTGAATGTGAGGAACCCCTGGAGGAGGCAGGAGGGTGCCCATGTGAGGTGGGTTGTGCCCCATTCCTCTGTGCACAGCTCTGCCAGGAGAGCTGGTCACACCTTCCTGCCAATTCCACTCAATGGAAACTTTCCATAGTCTAAATCTGTTTAGAAAAAACATTGAAATGAAACATTCTGCTGATGTCAAGATATTTGGCTTTTGCATTAGCTGGTGAAATGCCCTGATTTTTTGTTTTGACTTTTTGTTTCTGTATCCTACTGACTTTGTTATTCCAGTATACCTCATAAAAATAAGAAGTAAAACAAAAACAAAAATTCAAACTGAATTACTTCAGTTGGCTGTAGTGCCATTCTTCACATTACACGAGACTGGCCAGTTGAAAACTTGTTGTTTTCCTCCTGATTAGAGACAAAATCCAGTCTCCAAAATTTTCTTTGGATTGGGATTATGACCCTGCCAGCTCAAGGTAGAAGCGTGTGCACCTCGTGTGCTGTGCATGGGGCTGAGCTGGGAGGGGGCTGCAGGGACAGAAGGGCCCCCATGGGGCAGTGCTGATGCTCTCAGCAATCCCCCCTCTCTCTGGGGGTACCAGTTGTGGGTTTCTCTGGGTCAGGATTGAAGGCACCTGAGACAGTAGTTCATGTTGGGACTCAGGTGTTTATTATTTCTTATCAGTGAAACAGCCTCACAACCATGAGTTCTGCAGCTTTTCATTAGAAGGCACAAAATGGCCAACAATCTCTTGTTCCAAGGTCTTCTAAGACTAAACTGTCCAATTAAGAACTGACACCTGGATTATTTCCCCTTTTAACCCATAACTGATCCCACAGAGCCCACAATGGGGACTTTTCTGCCCAATTACAAAATGCCACCCAAACCCATGGAGAAGGAGGAAGAAGAAGCATGAAGAAGAAAGCCAGGATGACACCCTGGGCCCTCCATCTTGCTGCCATCCACAGCACACTAAAAATCCCAAAACCTCAATTTCTCACCAAGTGATGCACCTACACTGCTCTCTATAATCTATTTCACACTTTTGTGGGTTCCAGTCTATTCTGGAGTTTAGGAAACTTTCTCCATGAATGAGGGTCAAAGTCAGTGCTCCCCTGGGGCTCAGGGCACACCAGAGCAGACAGAGAAATATTCCCTGTGGTGCTCTGGGTTTGCACACCTCTCCTGCTGAAGCAACAGCTCTGGGGGCAGAATAAATCTCAGCAAATTCCACTGGTGGCCTCAGGCTGTGCCAGGGGAGGGTCAGGTTGGGTATCAGGCAGAATTTCTTCCCTGAAAGGGTGGCCAGGCCTTGGCAGGGGCTGCCCAGGGAGGTTTGGAGTGCCCATCCCCAGAGGTGCCCAAGGAATTCCTGGAGGTGGCACTGAGTGCTCTGGGCTGGTGACAAGGTGGGGATGGGGAAGAGGTTGGACTGGATGATCCTGGAGGTCATTTCCAATCTCATCGATTCAGGGATTCTGTGATTCTGGGACTCTGTGACTCTGGGATTCTGGGATTTTGTGATTTGGGGATTCAGTGATTCTGGGATTCAGTGATTCTGTGGTTCTGTGATTCTGGGATTCTGGGATTTTGTGATTCTGTGACTCTGGGATTCTGGGATTCTGGGATTCAGTGATTCTGTGATTCTGGGATTCTGGGATTCAGTGATTCTGGGATTCTGGGATTCTGACCCATCTGAGGAAGGCTGGCACACAGCCATCCACCCCTCCCAGCTCCCAGGACAGGGTCCTCATGACCAGAGACAGGCTCTGCTCCCACTCCTGCCCCACTGCCTCCTCTCAGAGCTGCTTTCTGTCCCCTGAGCAGAAGTGCTGGGTGCTTTCCTGCTGCCCCAGCCTGCACCATGCAGCTGTGGGGGAAACCCTTCCTGCCTGGAAGCCCTGGGTTGGAGCTTGTGTCCTTCAGCCAAACCCGGGTTTGTTTATCCTCTGTCTGTCTGTCTGGGTGCTGGGTGGCCCGTGGGGACAGCAGCATCCCCAGGGCTGCAGGAGGGAGCTGACAAGCCCTGCTTGTAAAAGCTGAGGGCTGATGACCCCTACAGTCAGCCTGGGTAATTCATCCCTGCTCCTGCAGCTCTCAGGGTCCACCCAGCCCCACGGCCAGGCTGCATCCCAGCCCTTCTTCACCTGGATGAGGCATCCTGGCCCGGCCTGGCCTGGCCCAGCCCAGCCCTTCTTCACCTGGATGAGGCATCCTGGCCTGGCCTGGCCTGGCCCGGATCAGGCCCAGCCCTTCTTCACCTGCACGGAGCATCCTGGCCTGGCCTGGCCCGGCCCAGCCCAGCCCTTCTTCACCTGCACAGAGCATCCTGGCCTGGCCTGGCCTGGCCCAGCCCAGCCCTTCTTCACCTGCACAGAGCATCCTGGCCTGGCCTGGCCCAGCCCAGCCCTTCTTCACCTGCACAGAGCATCCTGGCCTGGCCTGGCCTGGCCCGGCCCAGCCCTTCTTCACCTGCACAGAGCATCCTGGCCTGGCCTGGCCCGGCCCAGCCCAGCCCTTCTTCACCTGTATGGAGCATCCTGGCCTGGCCTGGCCCAGCCCAGCCCTTCTTCACCTGCACAGAGCATCCTGGCCTGGCCTGGCCTGGCCCAGCCCAGCCCTTCTTCACCTGCACGGAGCATCCTGGCCTGGCCTGGCCTGGCCTGGCCCAGCCCTTCTTCACCTGCACAGAGCATCCTGGCCTGGCCTGGCCCAGCCCAGCCCTTCTTCACCTGCACAGAGCATCCTGGCCTGGCCCGGCCCGGCCCGGCCCAGCCCAGCCCAGCTCTCCCAGCTAGGTGGGATTTGCTGAGGCCCAGACATTGCTGAGACCCTGAGAACAGCCCAAGGGGCTGCCCTGGCTCTCCCTGGGAAGCAGAGTGACTCAGTGCCACCTCCAGGAATTCCTTGGGCACCTCCAGGGATGGGCACTCCAAACCTCCCTGGGCAGCCCCTGCCAAGGCCTGGCCACCCTTTCAGGGAAGAAATTCTGCCTGATACCCAACCTGACCCTCCCCTGGCACAGCCTGAGGCCACCAGTGGAATTTGCTGAGAATTTATTCTGCCCCCAGAGCTGTTGCTTCAGCAGGAGAGGTGTGCAAACCCAGAGCACCACAGGGAATATTTCTCTGTCTGCTCTGGTGTGCCCTGAGCCCCAGGGCAGCACTGACTTTGACCCTCATTCATGGAGAAAGTTTCCTAAGATGCAAGGTCCAGGAAAGGGAAAGGACACAGCAACTCCTGTTCAGCCCCTCAGCACTGTTGGAACCCTGAGAACTTTAAACTTTCTGTGCTGACAGGCACAGACCTACAAGAGAACACCGAGGCTGTGGAGAAGGCTTCCAAAATTAATTAATAACACTAAGATTATGAACGTGTAGTTGGTTAGAACTGTGTAATATCACAAAGTAAAAAACTTAGTGTTTAGAGTCTTAGAATATAGTGATAAAAATGAAGCAAGATGGAGGTTTTAAGGTAGAAGCAAATTGTTCTTCTTTACCTTCTTCTTCACCTTCTTCTTTCTTCTTCTTCCTCTTCTTCCTTCTTCTTCCTTCCTTTTCACCATCTTATTCCTTCTTCTTCCTTCTTCTTCACCTTCTTCTTCCTTCTTTTTCATAAGTTTAAGTGATGTTTTATAATTAGACAAAAAGGTCCACATTACAGACTTCAAAGGATCAGTTATCAAGTTAAAAGGGAAAATAATCTGTGTCATTTCTTAATTAGATAATTTAGTCATAAAAGATCTTGTAAGAAAAAATAGTTAACCATTTTGTACCTTACTAATAAAAAACTACCAAACTCATAGTTGTAAATATATATAAATATATTCACTAATAAGAAATTATAAACACCTAAGTCCAAATGTGATCTACCATCTCAAGTACCTTCAATCCAAACCTCAAAAAAACCCAATACAGCACAGACTGGCCAAGAGCAGAGCCTGGAGGGGCCTGAGTGCAGAGAGGAAAGGATGAACTCGGTGCTTGTGGCACTGCTGCAGGAGGGGTTCATCCATCCTTCCCATACCCACAAAAGGGACATTTCCTCTGCCCTGGGGCACAGGAACCTCCCAGCAGTCACCCACCCCACGGAGACCAGCTTGGTTTTATGTGGGAAGTTTTTAGTGGGGAGCCCCTGGTGTTCCAAAAGCAGAGACCACACACCAGCCGCCCTCCAGCACTCTGTGCCTGCCAAAACCCCCTTTGCTCAGAGCTGTCTCCTTGCTGGAAGCAGCAGAGCAGATCTGGGGGTAATTTTCTCATTAGCACCAGGAGGAGCCCCATGTCCTGCTGGCTGCCCCCCCAGCTCAGAGAAAGGCCTGGAAATGCCTGGAGTGACTCTGTGACATTCTGCCAGCACAGACACTGTCTCCTTGCACTGCCACCTCTGTTTAGGATGGCTCAGATGGGATCTGCAGCAGCACATCCACCCCATTTGCAGCATGACTTTTATCCCACAGCCAGGGATTCCTTGTTATTATCCTTTTATTATTCCTTGTTATTATCCTTTTATTATTCCTTTTAATTATCCTTTTAGGATTCCTTTTATTATTCAGTTTATTATCACTTTGTGCACTGTGTGTGTCTTTTTTGTGCAAATGTATTTGTCAGTTTTGGAGGCACCTGTGGAGTTTATTCCTGCATTGGCTGTGTTTAATCCAGGAGCTGCCTGAGGGAATTCTGCTGCTGCTGCTGCTGGTGCTGTGTGAGTGCAGCCAGAGCCATGCTGAGCCCTGTGAACCAGCCCCAGGGAGAGACAGGCCCTGCTCTGGATTCTGTCCCACACAAACAGGCTGGACAGACAGCACCATGGCTCTTACCTCATTTCTTAGGAGGGAGCTGAAGGAAATCAGGAAAAAAATCCCTGCATGTAAAGAAAACATGCTCTGAGAGAAAGAATTGTTTTTCCATTAAATCTTGCCAATTTTTGATCAAAGTGTGAATGGGCTGGAGCTGAAGTTTGGCCCCTCATAGTGCATCTCCTGGCAGATCCACTGCTTGGACTTCCCTGTGCCCATCCCATCCTCCTCCAAGGGCTGTCCCCTGGCCAGCCTCATCCACCAGGCTCCCTGGCCAAGGGCAGCACAGGAGCTGCAGGTTTTGGTCATCAATCCCTTCCTGGGAATCTGAACTTGCTGTGAGAATGAGGGAAAGGCTTCCAAACAGTTTCAGGGTGTGTTCCTGAGGGCCAGGAATGTCCAGCTCCCTCAGGATGGTCTGGCAGGGCTGGGAGCTGCTTCACCATGAGAGATGGGTCAGGAGGTTTGGGAGAAGGTCAAGGCTGGGGCCAAGGCTCAGGTGGAGCAGGACAGAGCTGTCAGAGAGGTTGTTGGATGTGGGCACTGAACTTCTCCAGTCTGCCATCCCAAACCCCAGGTCAGGGCTACAGGAAGATCATTCCTCCCTCTCCAAGTGGTCCAGCCTGGCAGGGAGGTCTGGCTGCTGGTGCCACACCTGAGAGTGGCCCTGGACCCTCTCTGTGCTGACTGTCCAAGGCACAAATGTGGCATTCACATTCTCTGAAAAAATCCTTTCGCCCAGGATTTTTCTCCTGGGAAGCTGAGAAGCCTCAGAGAAAAGGAAACCAATTCCGATCTCATTTGCTTCTCCTGTGTTTTGCTGCTTTGGAATGTGTTTGGAGATTGTTCACCCACAGGTGATTGTTCCATTGGGTTCTGCTGTGAGTTGTTCTCACTCATTGGCCAATGAGGGCCAAGTTGTGTCAGGACTCTGGAAAGAGTCACGAGTTTTCATTATTATGTTTTTAGCATTGTGTGAGTATCCTTTCTGTATTCTTTAGTATAGTTTAGTATAGTATTCTTTAATATAATATAGTATCATAAAATAATAATATATACTAATATAATACTAATATAACATACTAATATATATAGTATCATATATATAATACTAATATAATATAGCACCATAAAGTAATAAATTGCCCTTTTGAGAACATGGAGTCAGGTTCATCACCCGTGCCTTTATCAGGACATTCCCAGCAGACACAACACCCAGGAGCTGTGCAGGCACTGCTGGGCTGGCTGCAGGGTGACCACAGGGCCCAAGGAACAGCCCTTTGTGCTTGGAGGGTGGCCCCAGCTGCTCAGGGAGCTGCTCCTGGGGTCCCCCACCAGCTGCCTGGGCCTGGGGCACGGGGACATCTCAGCATGAGCACTGCAGGAACAGTTTGTTGTCTCTGGTGTCATTCCAGACATGAGGAGGATGGAAAGCAGGGCGGTGGCATCAGTGTCATTCACCACAGGCTGTTTATCAGCAGGGCCACGATCCCAGAGGGCTGGAAAGTTCAGCTGAGGTGAAATTCCACCCAGCACCAGCAGCCACTGCCACACACACACACGGGCACAGCCCTGGCACCATGGGAACAGAGCTGCCAGCCCTGTCCCCACCCAGAGGCCAGGATTGTCCCCTCGGTGCTGGGCTGGCCACAGCAGGCTGGGGTCTCACTGGGTCTGGCAGCAATTCTGCCCATGACATCAGCCCAGTGGAGCCTTCTCATCGTTCTATTTGCAGAGATTATCTGGAGCAGCCCTTGGCAGCCCCTCGCGGCTGGGATGCCAGATTTTCTCCCAAATTAGAGGTGCAATGTGCCAGTAGAAACGCAGTGAGAGCCAGGCTCTGAGCCTCCTGACAGGCAGGGTGCTGGCAAAGTGCTTATCAGGGCAATATCCATCCCTCCAGGGGAGCAGGAGCTGCTGACACCTCACACATCACCTCTGAGTGCTCCTGGCCTTGCACCTGCTCTGACACCTTCCTGCACACCTGCGCTCCCCTCAGCATCCCAAACATCCTCAGCACATCAGGGGAAGCTGGGGAAGGCTGCTCCCCTTCCTCACCTCTCCCAAAACCTGGGTGAATGCTCACCAGGAAAATGAGGGGAGCTGGGGGAACCAACCAAGAGTCTCGGGATTTCTGCTGCTCACAGTGACTCTGAGATGTGTCAGAAAGTCTCTTTTTTCCAGCCCGGCGGTCGAAGAAGGAGTCAGAACTCTTCAGTTCTCATTCTCAAGGTTGTTTATTGTATCTTATCTATAAAATTCTTTCTCTGGCCTGCCGAGGTCCATTCAGCAGGACAGTCAGAGGCACTGTGCCAGCCCTCAGGGCAGTGTTGTCTTTTTATACTAAAAACTACGTGTACAATATTTACCATAATTTCCCAATACCTATCACCTATGTTAGGCAGTGAGTTTCTACCTTAAGCCAATCCAAAAGTGCCAGCATCACCCAGAACATGGAGGCTAGGAAGAAGAAGGAAAAAGGACAAGGCACACCCAAATTCCTCCATCTTGGGACCCCAAGCCCCCATTCTAAAAACCCAAAAAAATCTATTTTTCACCCTGTGACAAACTATCTTTCTACTTAAATTTTCGTGGTTTACAGATCCTCATATAAGGCTGGTAATTTTTTCCATGGGTCAAAATCAAAATCACAGGACTCTGTGCCAAGGTCTCTGAGCGCCCTGGCAGGGATTTGAGCCATCCAGGACAGCCAGAGGGATGTCCTGAATTCCGACACAAGAGAAGTGAAAAAAGGAATTTCAGTTAAATATATTGGGAAATGAGGCTGAGATTTTCAGTGTCACCATAATTCTTCCCCTCTCAAGGTGTATTTTTTCCTCCCATGAGATGTGTAGGGCAAGGAAAGGTTTATGCTTTGGGTGCTCAGAGGGTGCTTGGGCTCAAGGCTCATCATGGGGACTGAGTTTTGGGTTGAGCATTTTCCTTGGATGCTCTGTGGAGAGCACACAGAACTGGCTGGGTTTCCATGCTCATTATTGTTGCAAAAAAGTCTAAATGAATAATTAATGTTTGCATGCTTTATGTGCACAAATGAAGTGTTAGAGGCACTCCAGTGCAAAAGTGCTGTTTCATTAATTTGCTGTAATTTTATGTTTTGGGGTTTTTTTAACCTTATAGTATGACACTAGGTATTACTGCATACAAGGCATCATGTTGTTACCTTTTCACAGTAATTAGACAGTATGGAAGTTACTTTTTTGCCTTTTTACCCATGTGGAGACTTTTAGACATCAATTTAATGAGAATCAGAAGAAACTTCTCAGTGTTGACATTTCTGATGGCGTTCTTGTGCTTGCCTTCTCAGTCTGATTTACTGGTGCTCTGATCTGCCAGCACATATTAATCATTAATTAAGCCATTAATCCCCACTGTAAATTAGGGTAGGGAGAGTTTGAAGTGACCTGTGCACGTGTGTAAGCCAGTGTCTGTTCCAAATGCCTGTTGTGCTGGACCCAGTTTTAACTCTTCATTTCTCTACAACAAAGCAAGGCTGGTTTTGCAAGGAGAAAGCAGAACACTCAGCCTGGAGCAGAGAAGGTGCAAACAGAAGGTGCAAACACATCCTTCCAGATGTGACAGCATCACCAGCAGGTCCCCTCGGGAGGAGGAACTAGCCCTCCTTAATCCAAAGCTGGAGCAGAAAGGCCCTGACAGGGATTTGGAAAGCAATCCTAGGAATCCTCTGCCAAACCCTGCTGAGATCCCATCCCTTCTGAAAGCCAAACAAAATGATAAGGGGCTGACAAGCCTAAAGGGCACAAGAGCTAAAAGTGGGAAAACCAGCTGACCAGAAAGGTCACTGCAAATAGGCAAAGAGGAGAAGCAGGGAAGTGGAGGAGATGTAACTGCCTGGGGCAGCACAGCTGAGAGCCCCCCAGTGAATTGAACTGCAGGAAAACGTGGGCTGGATATCAGCACAATCCTGTCTTGCAGGCACTGAGATCTATGGGAGCAGAGTGCTTTCCCAGGGGACAGAGCAAGCACTCTATTGCTGGAGTAATTTAAAATTGGATGGGACAGAGTGCTTGGGAACAGGCTGCAGAGGCTAATTGTGGGCTTGGACTGTGTGAAAATCTGGCATGCGTGGAAAAGAAAAGTCTGCTGCAGAGGGATCTGTCTGGTGATCAGTCAGTGGTACAAGGATCAGAGTACACAGGGGGGTACTCTGTGGGATGTGGGACTCCAGGGGCTCTCCAAACTGCAGTTTATTCCATCCAGGATGTCACAGCAGTCCAGGGTCATGGATGACAGAGCTGTGCCTACAGCTGTCAGCTCCAGCTGCAGGCAGGCCTGGAGACCCTTTGGTTTAGGTTACAATGCATTATAGACTTTTCTTTGCTGAGCATCTTCATACAGTAGAACCAATCTATACCTTAACTATTACCTATAGCCTATCATAACTACTGTAATTACCATGTTCATGTTACCATTCCCCAATCACTAAAAGTTAGTACATTACAGTTTAAGCTAGAAGTTGGTTTTCAGTTTTCTTGCCGTGGAAAATTCTGAGCCCTTTTTTCTACTTGCACCATTTGCTGCCTTGTTTGCCTGTGCTCTCTTTGTGCTTGGTAAAAACATCTTCTTGTTTGGGGTGGGTTTATCCTTTGCTCTAAGCCATAAAACCCCTTCTAACTAACACACCCTTTGCCTCCTTGGTTATCCAGTGAGACTGGCTCAGCAATTCTTTTCTTCTATATCAAAACTTGCTTCCATCTCTATTCCTTCTTCAGATTCTACATTTAAAAATCTTTCTGCTAAGCATCCATATCTGTGAGACTTTCTTGTCAAAACTTTCATCCTTCCCAACAGATGATGGGGCAGCTGCCAGGACTGGCCACCAGCAGTGGGCACAGCTGCTAGGGCAGTGCTGTCCCGCTGTGCCAGGGTGCTGGGGGGCTCTGGTGACACCCCAGTGCTGCTGCTGGGCTCTGTGGGGGCAGTGCCCACCTTTGGGAGGTGCCATGGCTTGTTCCTATAGGACACAAAATAAAATGATGTGGACACGCAGCTCTCTAAGGCAAAAAAGAGAACTTTTAATTTCTGACTCCAACATTTATAGATTTCTAAAAGTGACAGTGGATTGGAGGGTGACAGTGCCACCTCTCCAATGACACCGGACAAACCAACAGTCCATCAAATTTCTCTTCTTCCATAAAAGAATGCAAACCAATAAGTTATTTACATAAAGTACGTATAAAAAAACATTCGTTACAAGAATGTCAACATCAAAAAGATTAGAAAAATTTTTAAAAAACCCCCAAAGCAAAATGGCCAGTCCATGGGTCTGGCGGAGCCTGGTACTAGGATTTGGGTTTCAGCAGGGTGTGAGGGGATTGAAGCCTTTGTGTCACTGTGCCGAGCACTCTCTTGTTTGTGGGACAGCGTGGGTGGCGGGGGTGCAGTGGGACAGGGGTTGGGTCTGGCTGAGCCTGGCACTAGGATTTGTGCCCATCTGAGGGGACGAAAGCCTTTGTGTCACTGTGCGTGGCGCTAGGATTTGTGTTTCAGCAGGGTCTGAGGGAATTGAAGCCTTTGTGCTGCTGTGCCAAGGGCTCTGCTCTCCATGGGACAGCGTGGGTAGGACAATGGGACAGGGCTGTGTCTGGCTGAGCCTGGCACTAGGATTTGTGCCCATCTGAGGGGATTGAAGCCTTTGTGCCACCGTGCCAAGCACTCCCCTGTCCGTGGGACAGCGTGGGTGGCTGGGGTGGGGTGGCACAGGGGTTAAAGCAGCCCCGGTGTGCTGGGGGCGGGGGCTGCAGCCACTGAGGAGGAGGAATAGTAATGAATGGAAAAAGTGAAGTGTTTTTTCCCTAAAGCAAACAGCCCGGTCAGATTAGAAGCTCGGAGCGCGCTTTACCCAACTATTAATACATTCCTCGCTCATCTCAAACTAAACAGCCACACTGAGCTCCAAGTTCATAAAAACAGCATCAAATCCATGAGAGCACAGAACATTTATAGTGTCAGCCTGTAAAGCTGCCTGCTGGAGGTGATGGTGCTCTGGCTCCCTGCCTGGGAGGGACAGGCTGGGCCAAGCAGGAGGAAGGCTGGCAAAGGCACCCTCACCCTCCTCAGCAGGCAGGACAGGAGGGAGCCAGGAGAAGCTCCTGCCACTGCTTAGAAATGCTGTGCCATGGCAAGCTGGCACTGCCAGGGCATGGGGCTGGTGTTTGTGGCTGCCAGCACATGGGATCATCAAGGATGTGGAATGGGTTCAGTCTTCCCAGTAAACACCTTGCAGGAATCCCCCCAAACCCCAGATGTCCGTGTCCATCTCCCCTCCCTCTCACAGCCAGGGCAGAGCTGGGTGACATCCCTGTCAGGGCAGAGCTGGGTGACATCCCAGTGTGGCACTGCCAGCACAGGAGCTGGGGCAGATCCCCACTGCCCTGAGTCCCCTATGGAGCAGAGGGAGCATCTCTGACAAGGACCCTGCAGGGTGCTGGGACGGGCAGCTGAGAGGAGATCCCTGCTCAGCTCTCCTGGCTGACAAGGGGGAGGCAGCAGCTGCTTCCCAGATCCCCACAGCTGTGCAATCCATCTGCAGCACACCCTGCATGCACCACAGCCCAGGGAGGCCGCAGGGCCTGCAGGGCAGCATCCCTGTGCCCCCACAGCATCCCTGTGCCCCCACAGCATCCCTTCTGTGGTAGTATTGGAAACAACAAAAAAGGTTTTAATAAAAGGCAAAATAACAAAACTGTTTACAGAGAAAAACCCAGCCAGATGCAGGAGGTCCTCCTGCCCCTGGTATAACACCTCACAAAAGGGACTGGTTTCTTTGTTCTCTTCTTTTTCTAGCACATTGCTCAGGTGGGAACCCTTGGCTCCTGTCCAATTGGCCATCCTTAAGATTGAGGTGTAGTCCCCCAGGTCCTATGAGGTGTCTTTTTACCAAATGGAGGAAAGAAACCTCTGGGTTTATTTCCTTTTTAAGGGGCCAAAGGAGAGTTTGGCCACTCCATCAACAGGGGGCACATTCCTACACCCGGAGGTGGCTCTGAGCAGGGTGGCCTCGCACACGGCTGGGGCTGGCAGAGCTTGGCACGGGCCCCTCCTGGCTGCTGCCACTTGCCAGGGGCCTGTTTGGAAATCCCACCCTCTGCCTGTGTCAGGGAATAAATGAGGCTTCTCCAGTGACAATTTTATATACACTTCTGAGCAATAACAGGGCAGCTGCTTCACCTTGCCGGGGACTAGAGCCACACTGCAAAGGTTTCTTGGTAAAGCTCTTCATACCTAATACAGCTAGGCTGGAAAGATCCTATGAAATATGCCAGGACATGGGGCTCATTCCAGAATCTGCTGCTTATTAAACCACCAGGGTGGCAGAGGAAGAGGCTGGTCAGAGATGGGCCAATAAAACGTGGCTCTGGGAGCTGCCTGACCTTGGTGGCACATTCTGCCCTTTTTTATCTTTCCCACACATTGCAAAAAAAGGCAGAGTCTGAAGTGATGCTATATATACAGGCTGCTGTGCCAGCCATCTGGGCAGCCCAGAGCCTGGCTCTGCACGGAGCTGTCTGGCATTAGAGGATCCAAAGGTTATGTTATTGGTACATTTCTGCACATCCCAAGCGTGAGTCATCATTTCCAGGAAGCCAAATACTTACTTAGAGAGCTGTGATGCAAATTGTGTTTCCCAAATATTTTATTCTTCATGCAGCCCTGGACACTGAGTCTGGGCACTCAGCTGATCTACAGCAAAAGGTTGAGGCAAGGGGTCAAAGCTGCCTGTGAGTTTAGCCTGATTTATGGGCAAAGTAATTTTGTTATGAAAAATAAGCATATAAAGTACTTGGATGCTGCAGTAAAACCATAAACAGTGCACTTTGCCTTCTGCAGACAAGAACTAATTGCAAATATGCAGCAAATAGCAAACATGCAGAGAGGTGCTTGCTTGTATTTTCTACTGAGACAGCACTGCCAGTCCTTTATATTGCTAGTTGTTGTTGATTTATTATTATTATTATTATTATTATTATTATTATTATTATTATTATTATTATTATTATTGGTGAAATAGATTTTGACTGTGTGTGTTTTGAAACTCTCATGTCCCCCTGTTCACCAACAGTAAACATCAACATTGTTCCCCTAAGAGCTGTGAGAAAAAGCTGCAAAAAATCCAAACATAAAGAGGGTGAACCTTCTCCAAAACCATAAAATTTTGAGAAGATGGAAACATTTTCAGGGTGGATGTTTACAGGCCTGCTGGCATGTCCACGTTGCTGTCCTGGCAGTGGCTGTCACAGTGCTGGGGTGGTGGCAGCAGGGACAGGAGGGGGCTGAGCTCCCCCCTGCCATGAGGGACCGGGCTCTGTGTGTGCTGGGCAGCAGAGCAGAGTCCCAGGGGTGGCACAGCCTGGACCATGGAATGCTGATCATGGATCAGTCACAAAATGGGCTGGGTTGGAAGGGACCTGTCCCTGGGACACCTCCCACTGTCCCAGGGACACCTCCCACTGTCCCAGGCTGCTCCAAGCCCCAGTGTCCAGTCTGGTTTTGGGGATCCAGGGGCAGCCCCAGCTGCTCTGGGCACCCTGTGCCAGGGCCTGCCCACCCTCAAAAGGAACAATTCCCAATTCCCAATCTCCCATCCATCCCTGCCCTCTGGCAGTGGGAGCCATTCCCTGTGTCCTGTCCCTCCATGCCCTGTCCCCAGTCCCTCTGCAGCTCTCCTGGAGCCCCTTTAGGCACTGGTAGGGGCTTTGAGCTCTCCCTGGAGCTTCTCCTCTCCAGGCTGGACACCCCCAGCTCTCCCAGCCTGTGGTACCTGAGCAGGAAATGCAGATGGGATGTGTCAGGGAGATTAGGCTCTTACAGCTGAGACTTTCCAGCCTTTAAGCCAAGGGGACAAGATCTAGGCCCTCTTCCAAAAGCTTGTGTCCATAATTCAGAGCTGCAAAGCCCTGAAGTTATTTCTCTTTGTTCTGGTTAAAGCTCCTGGGAGCTGCCAGCTTGGTGACAGTGCTTTCAGCAAACACAGGAGCAGGACATCCTGGCTTTCAGCAGCCTGTGCATGGTGGGGTGGGAGGTGATTCCCCTCCTCACTGCTGTCCTGGGGTGGGATGGGGGATCCTGCAGGGTCTGGCTGGGCTGGAGGAACAGGGCTCCCTGTCCCTGCCTGGGTCACCAAGCTCTGGTTGGCTGCTGAGCTGCTCCTTTGCTATGAAGTCTTAGAAAATTGTCACTTGCAGAAAAGTAGTTAAAGAATGGGAGCTTGCAAGGTGTTGCACAGTGCAGATGCTGCTGCAGATGAGTGATTTGCCCTCTAGGAACATTCAAGTGTGAACACAGAGAACAGGAGATCTGTATCAGATCTCTGTCAGATTTGTGGTTGTAATGAGAAGTTTCCAACTGATGGAAATGGAAATCAGCCACCTTCACCAGCAGCTCCCAATGTCCCCAAGAGCTGGAGAAGCAGGGAAAACCCAGCTGAGTTGTGCTCCTTCCTCAGATCTCCTTCCTTGACTGCCACTGTTGATTTGGGGCTGCTGACCTGATGTGCCTGTTCTAATGCAGAGATCTGTGCCCTTGGGCTGCAACCCTCCCAAACCACCAATGAGTTCTTGTGCTTTCTGTGCTTGAAATGCCTCCTGAGGTGTTAGAAAGTCTCTTTTTTCCCAGCCCCATGACAGAAGAAGTCGAGATTCCTCAGCTCTGCTTTTCAAGGTTGTTTATTTTCTCTTATCTGTTCCATTCTCTCTCTGCCCTGCTGAGATCTGTCCAACAGGTCGGTTCATGGCACAGTCCCTGTCTTTGGGGAGGTGTTGGCTTTTTACACTAAAAATTACGTGTACTTTATTTACAATAATTTTCCAATCCCTATCACCTATGTTAGACAGTCTGTCTCTACTCTAAACCAATCCAAAAGTGCCACCATCACAGCAGAGGATGGAGGACAAGAAGAAGGAGAACAGAACACACCCAGATTCCTCCATCTTGCCTCTTGAACCCTCATTCCAAAAACCCCAAAATTCTACTTTTTCAGCCTGTGACAAATTCACTGTCATTCTACTCAAACTCTTGTGGCTTGTAAATCCTCACACAAAGTTGGGAATTGTTTCCATGGGTTAAAATAGAAGGCACAGGTGTTTGACCCTTCCCTCAAATGGACTCAGAACTGTGCAATAGATGTGCATAAAAATTAGGGTAAGGTTCTGCCTCCAAGCAAGTAATTACCAACCCTTACAATTGGTAGGCACAGGTTATGATTCTTTAGAAGTTTTGACTTGCATTCCTCTTTGACTTTTAAAATCAATCTTAAAAAGGCCAGTGTATTTCCTTAGGCATGTCCTTACTTTCCTCTCTGATGATTTCCATTTATAGTTTTTGAAACATTGGCAAGTATGCAGAAGATGTAGGTTGTGCTATTGGTAAAACCCAGCAAAAGTCAGCACCAAGCAATTGCCATACAGGGACCTTAAATGAGAATTATAATGGGCTTGGGAGTAGTTGAGCTGATATTTGATTTCTTCAGCTGGTTGGCCATCCAGCAAAATAACAGAAAATGTTATTTTGTTATTTTCTCTTCTGTCCCAATGTGTGGGACAGAAGAGTTTTGAGGCAAAGAGAGTGTTGAAGCTTTCATGTGCAGACACAAACAATTTCACTGCAGTGGTCACAGTCCAGCCCAGTAACTTTTATTTACTAATAAAATTTACGAATGCAACCACCTGTCCAGGCATCTCACCAGCCCCATGCTCAGTGCACATGTGGACAGACAGGCATGTGGACAGACATGTGGACAGACAGGCAGCTGGAGCAAAGCCTGGCAGTGGCTGGGCTTATCTGCAGTCCTGGCAGGGATAAATACCCAGGGTGAGATGTCCAGCCCAGCCCTGCCAGGCTGCTGCTCCTCATTCCCACGGGCAGCTCTGGGACTCGGCAGCCTGATGTTTCTCAGAGCAGAGCAGAGCAGAGCCTGAGGGGGTGGATAAGCCTGTTTGGGATCCTCCAGGGTGTCTATTCTAAGGTTTGCTGTCCCAGGCTCTGGGAATGGGCTGCCAGGCTGCCTCTCGTGCTGCCTCAGCCCCTGGGGACCTGCTCTTCCCAGGTTGGGTGGCCGTGCCCTGTGCTGGGGGAGATGCTGCTGGCTGGACCCCTCAGCTTTCCTGAGGCTCTGCAGAGCAGGGACACAGCCCCAGAGCTGGCACATGGCCTGGAATGGGACAGGGACACAGCCCCAGAGCTGGGACATGGCCTGGAATGGGACAGGGACACAGCCCCAGAGCTGGGACATGGCCTGGAATGGGACAGGGACACAGCCCCAGAGCTGGGACATGGCCCTGGAATGAGACAGGGACACAGCCCCAGAGCTGGGACATGGCCAGCACCTGAAATGGGACAGGGACAATAGTAATGCCTCGTGTTTTAGCTTATTAAGGCTCTTCAATAAATATCCTCTTTATTTAACTTTGTCTAGCCTCTGTTCCAGCTCCCTAAGGCATCTGTAGCCCCCACAGCTGGGACATGGCCTGAAATGGGACAGGGACAGCAACCCCAGAGCTGGGACATGTCCAGAACCTGAAATGAGACAGGACAGCAGCCCCCAGAGCTGGGATAAACCCAGCACCTGAAATGGGACAGGGCCAGAACCTGAAATGGGACAGGAACAGCAACCCCAGAGCTGGGACAAGCCCAGCACCTGCAATGGGACAGGGCCAGCAGCCAGCTGGGGCTCTGCTGTGCCCTCAGGGTGTGCCCTGGGGCTGTGAGCTCTGCAGACCCCCCAGTGCGTTCCTGGCCTCTGTTCCAGCTGTTCCAGCTGCTCCACCTCTGTTCCAGGTGCAGGTGTTTGGTACCTGAGGTTTGGAGCAGAGGGGTCGGCAGGGACAAGGTGCAAAGGGATTTTCACCAAATGCACCTTCCTGCTTTTGGCATCCAGATAAAGCCCAAGAAATGGTATCTGGTGGTGCTGTGCTTCTCACAGTATCTTCCAGTTCAGGAGGAATTTCTTCCTGCAAAAATGGCCAGGCATCAGAGGGGCTGCCCGGGTTTGTCCTCCTGCCTGGCTGGGTGTCCCCTCCCAGCTCTGGGAGCTGTGTCTGGGGTCCCTGTGTGCCAGGAGGGCTCTCCTGGCAGCCTGGGCAGCATTTCTGGGGCTGGGGTCACTCATTGTCCCACTTACCCCTTAATTCATGCTGAGAGTTTCTAAGACATCAAAGTTTCTTTTCCTCTCATGTGCGCTCTTTGAGCTCTTGTCAGAGAAGCTCTGCAGGGACTTTCTGGCTCCATCTCCCATGGTGGATCTGCTGGACCACAGAATCTCTGCAGTCACCCTCTGTTGGACCCTGCTGGGCCCATGACCAAAGAGAACTTCACCCAAAGAGCCAAGTCCTTTTAGGACTGAAAGAGAAAAGAGAAGAAAAAGAAACAAAATCTAACCCAAAGTCTAATTTTAAGAATGGGAACAAAACAGAAATACAAAAGTAGTTGAAAAGGAATTCAAAAGAAAAGCTAAAAGGGTAAAATATTTACAGAAGGCATAAAAACTGTTTAAAGACAAAGTATTAGAGGCTGGGAATAAATATATACAACTAATCAAGAATGTGCTAAAATACCCAGAAAAAAAAAATCTGCCATACTTTAGTAGTGAAAGAAGTTACAAGAAGAATGAGAGATTCATCAAAATTGAAATAATTTCCAAAGAAGGAAGATAGAATGGAGTACAAAGTATGTCTGTGAGATGTAATACCCATAAGGACAGGCCAAAAATATTTTTAGGAAAAACTTGCTAAAAGCATAAAAGCCAATATTAAAACATTTCTCCAAGGATAAATAGTAGGACGCTCATCAGAAATTGTCCCTGGCTCAGATCTATGTAGGGGAAGACAGAAGAAGGTGAAAGTTGAGTGCGAGAGCCAAAGTGCTGCTTGGTGGGAAGGAAATGTCCCACACCGTGCCCATGGTGCACCCAAATCCCACAGCCAGGGAATCAGCAGGACCTGTGACAGTTCTGACAGACCTGGAGACGCTCTGAGCATCAGCTGGAGGTGGATAATGAACATTTGGGGGATGGTTGGCCTGAAACCCAGCACCCCACAGTGTGCACGGGCACTCACAGCCCCACAGGGAATCAGCAGGATCAGCAACAGCTCTGACAGAAATGTCTGACCTGGAGCTCTGAGCATCATCTGGAGCTGGATAGTGAACATTTGGGGGGATGCTTGGCCTGAAACCCTGCACCCCACAGTGTGCACTGGCACTCACAGCCCCAGGGACCATCAGCTGCCACCCTTAATGCCACCAACCCCTCCTGTGACACCCCCATGGTGTCCCACCACCTGGTGTGGGAGCTTCCCGCCCCTCCTTGCTGACCTCTGCTCTGCCTTTGGCCAGCCAGGCACGCTGTGATTCCCCGTTTTTCCATAGTGCAGGACTGGAATGCTGCTCCCAGCAAACCCTGCCATGCCCCTCTGGTTTGTCTCACTGCCTGCAGCTCCCTGGCAGCCTGGCAGGGACACAGGGAGAGCTGGGCTGGGCTCAGGGAGGTGCCAGGAGAGGGGGGCAAGCCCAGGGCTCGTGCTGTGGGCACCTCGTGTGACCCCAGGCTGGCTTTGCACATAAACAGGTAACGAGCTGCTGCTGGCCTGGCCTGGGGCTGCAATAGCTCCTGTCCCAGCCAAGCCCAAAGTGGAACAGAATGAAAAACATGCAGTGGTTGGGCTCCCTGCTGGCTGAGCACTGGGCTCTGAATTAGCCCTTACCGCTGGGGAAAGAAATCCGGGTTCTTGGGAGAGATCATGGAAAACATCGGCTCTGTGGGGGGCAAGGAGTGGAATCAGGTCTTGGGAATGATGAGGAGAGGAACTGGGAGCAAACCAGAAAGTGCAGCTCTGCTGTGGTGAGTCTGCAGCATCCCCACAGCCCGAGCTGGCTGGTGCATCCACTCCTGCCTCCTCGTCCTCAGGGGAGCCCAGAAATCCAGAAAAGGACTGAGCACAAGTGTTTAGTGGTGCCCACGGGAGCCATAAAATAGACAAGGGCTTTTGGGCTTGTTATAAATGAATACGCCAATTTAACAATTAGGGACATTTAGTGAATTATGAAAGAATAAATTTGGAAAAAGCCACAAGCAAATCGACTTTGAGCCAGGCAATCAGGGTTGGAGAGACTCAGGACCAAAGTCCCTGCGGGTCTCCAAAATGTCATTTCTAAGGGACCCATCTTATACAGTCTTTTGGGCTCTGGAAGGGCTCTTCTGCAGCATATTTTAGCATATTATTGCAGTTTTTCTTTCTTGTGCCACATTTCCCAGAATCGATAACTCCTGGATATCCTGGTGGATAATTCCTGGAATCCTGTCAGGTGAAAACTTCCTGGGATAAACTTCTGATGATGCTTCTCAAATGCCTCCTGCTGGGGTCTTGTCAGATGAGAAATCCCTTGAAATATCCATTTCTGAGGACAGTCTTCTGATAATGCCTATCAAATACCTCCTGCTGGAGTCTTGGAAAGAAATCCATTGAAATATACATTTCTGGGGACAGTGTCCTCCCAGTGTGTGAATCTCCATTCTTTATCACATAGTTTGTTACTGCTTGCTGCCTGGCACTGGCTCGGCACACAAGATGCTGTGGTTTTAATTTCCTTTAGCACTAATTATTGTATGGCATATATCCCAGGCTGCTGCAGGAGACATCAGAGTGGGCTGATGGGGCAGGGTGGCACAGCCTGGAACCCTCTGTGAGTGGCTGGGGACAGTTCCTGCCTCTTTCTGTCCAGGAACAAGGATGCAGCCCATGGAACTGTCATGCAGCAGATTTGAAGCAAACAAGAGGAAGCAGTTTTGCACACCACTTGTAATTCATCAGGAAACTCATTTCCGTGGGGCAGTGAAAGGCCAAAACTGTAACTGGTCTCAAAAAGCATTTGCATTCAGGGAGAAAGACATAATTATATTGATTTAATCATTGAGACTATGAAACACAAGGGCTTGGTGATGGCCTGAAGCTCCCCAGATCCAAGGGTGATCCAAGCCAAGCATCAGAGCAGAGATCCAACATCCATAGGCACCCAAAAGTAGAGAGGACAGACTGACAACTCCTTTCTTGCCTAACTTTCATCCTGAGGAGAATTCATTTCTATCTTCTCTTTGTTTTGCTCCTTAAACACCCCAAAGACAGCCATGCCCTTCAGGGAGAGCCTCTCCAGTGCAGGATTCCTCTGGCTGGGTGCACACATGGCCATGCCCCAGAGCTCTGCAGAGGAGCTGGAAAAGCTCCTCTTGCCAAGGTTTTGCCTGACCTTTTGTTCTGCACAAACAGGATCTCCTCGGGTCCTGAATGTCCATGAGGTGTGCAGGAGTCATCCTCTCTCCTTAGCAACACATCTGTGAGGCCAAAACACCCATCCAGACACGTGCTGGGAGCTTTTAGCAGACATCGGGAGCTCGTTTTGGGATCTGCCCTCTGAGGTTGGTGCAGGGACAGGAATTAACCCCCAGAAGGATCTGTTTTACCTGCCATGGCCTTCAGGGCAGATGAGTGTGTCTGCAGGAGCACAGCCAGCAGCTCCCTGCCATGGCATTGCTCAGGATGCTGTCACCTTGTTGCAGGGGTTCCATGCTGTTGTCTCCTATCACAAAAGTTCCAAACTTTCTTGGTGTTTCTCCTGGGCAGCTCTCAGAGCACAGACTCTTTCTCCTTCACAAAGCACCCAACTGATCCCAGTTCCCTTCTCACCACCACCCCACTCTTTTACAGCGCTCTTCTTCTCACTGCTCACAGCTGTGCCCTGTTAAAGCCAGGCCTGCTCCTGATCTTTGATAATTGGCCCAGCTGCAGCTCCTTAGGGGTAAGATTACTTTCTACACCATCTTTATTTTCTTATATTCTATCCCCCTGCACAGGATGCCCCTGACCAGCTCTGAGCCCAGGCTGCAGAGAGCAGCAGAATTCAGGCTGGAAAAGACCTTGGAGATCATCAAAGTCCAGCCATAAACACAAAACCCAGGAGGGAACCTGGTGCCCTTCCAGGGGGGCAAATGCCATTTCCTGATGCTGTGCCCTGGCAGTGCTGTGACCCAGGGCACTCGGGTGTGTTGGGGACATGGGGACAGCCACACCTCGAGCCTTGGGCTCAGTTCTTGTGCCCCTCATGACAAGAAAGACGTTGAGGGTCTGGAATACATCCAGAGCTGGGGAAGAGTCTGGAGCACCAGGAGCAGCTGAGGGAGCTGGGAAAAGGCTCAGCCTGGAGAAAAGGGGGATCAGGGGGAAATTCTGGCTCTGCACAGCTCCTGCCAGGAGGGCACAGCCCCAGGTTGGGCTCTGCTCCAGGGAACAGGGACAGGAGCAGAGGGAACGGCCTCAGGCTGGGCCAGGGCAGCTCAGGGTGGGCACAGCAGGAATTTCCCCATGGAAAGGGGGCTCAGGCCTTGGAACTGCCCAGGGAGGGTTGGAGTGCCCATCCCTGGAGGTGTCCCAGGAGTTCCTGGAGGTGGCACTGAGAGCTCTGGGCTGGGGACAGGGTGGGGATGGGGCACAGCTGGGACTTGACAGCCTTGGAGCTCTTTTCCAACCTCAGTGATTCTGTGACTCTGTTACTGTCTGTATGTGTGTGTTGGTGACCACAAGAGAGCAGGGGAACCATGGCAAGCCTCACATGCCCAGGGACACACAGGAATGCTCAGGAGCACTCAGGAGCACCCAGGAATGCCCAGGAACACACAGGGGCATCCAGGGGCACACAGGGACACACAGGAACACACAGGAACAAACAGGAGCATGCAGGAATGCTCAGGAACACACAGGAATGCTCAGGAACACACAGGAATGCTCAGGAGCACACAAGAACATACAAAAGCACCCAGGGGCACCCAGGGACACACAGGAACACCGAGGAGCACACAGGAACAAACAGGAGCATGCAGGAGCACACAAGAACATACAGAAGCACCCAGGGGCATAGAGGGACACACAGGAACACTGAGGAGCACACAGGAACATACAGGAGCATGCAGGAATGCTCAGGAACATGCAGGAGCACACAGGGACACTCAGGAACGCACAGGAATGCTCAGGAACACACGGGAAGACACAAGAACTCCCAGGGACACACAGGAGGACACAGGAGCACTCAGGAGCACACAGGAATGCTCAGGAGCACACAGGGACACACAGGAACATGCAGGAGCCCTCAGGAGCACAGAGGAGCACACAGGTGCACACAAGAACACACAGGAATGCTCAGGAGCACACAGGAATGCTCAGGAGCACACAGGGACAGACAGGAACATGCAGGAACACACAGGAGCCCTCAGAAGCACAGAGGAGCACACAGGTGCACACAAGAACACACAGGAATGCTCAGGAGCACCTGCACCCCTGACTCCTGCTCCAGGCCCTCTGGATGATCCCCTGGGCTGGCAGGTGCCAGGGCAGCACTGTCCCTGGGCTGTCCCCAGTGCTGTAGCCACACGTGCTCAGTGCAAACAGAGCCCTGGCCAGGCAGGCAGCTCCATGGAAACCAACACACACATCTTCCAAGGACATTCAGTTCACTGCCCTGCTTCCCATCCACCCCCTCAGGGGTGAATGTGTAAATAGAGGATATTCTTAGCAGAGAGGATTCCCAAGAACATGCCATGTCTCCTTGATGCAAGCAAGGGTTCAGTGCAGTGCCATGGGGAAGCACTGAGCTCTTCCCAGTGACAGGAGAGCCAGAGCCTCTGACACTCCCCAGCCTGTGCAGGGGCGAGGGTTTGGCAATGTTTGCTCTGCTCTCCTGTTCTCCACACTGGGCAAAGCTCTCTGGAATTGTGTGCTGACACTCCTGACTGTGACAGGGGCTGTGCCCCCTGCTCCTGGCAGTGAGGGAGGCTGCTGGGGTGTGGCATTGGGGGCAGAGAGGTACCTTGTAGGAGCATCAGGGGGTGGGACGGTCGGGACGGATGCAGATGAGAGATCTCTGGAGCCAGGTTGTGGAACTTGGGGTTTATTGCAAAGGGCCTGGGTGCCACAGCTCAGAGCAGACCTGAGAGAAGAGAGGGGGAGAGAGGATGAGAGGGAAAGAGCGTAAAAGAGTAAGAGAGCAAAAGCGTAAGAGAGTAAAAGGGGTAAGAGAGCAAAGTTCCCGTTACAATACCATAAATCTTCTTCTGTGATGAGTATTCTAATTCTCACTAACCAATCTAGTACAAGATACAAATCCTAGAGCATTTACATACAGCCTATACGAATCACTACATTACCTGTGTTACATTTCAAACCCTAAAAACTCCTCTTTGGGCCCCTTCTGCCAAGCTTTAGGGTCTGCTCTGACCCTTGGGCTTGTCTGCAAGCAGAGGGTGTTGTTCCATCAAAAGAGGATCACCTTCAGCTGGCCATGCCATTGTTTTCCCGTTGTTCAGTAACTGAGGGATCTCAAAGCTTGCTTTCATTTCAATCTCGCTTATAGGTTCTATATTTTCAAAATCTTTTGCCAGGCAATCATATTTATAAGGCTTTCCTGTGTTATCTTGCCCAACAGTACCTCGGGGTTTTGCAGCACTTTTCTTCCCCCCAGCTCCCCCCACACCTGGCATGGCTGTGCTGGGCAGGTGCAGAGCCTACCCTGGCACTGAGCAGGTTTGGAAATGCTGTCAGGATGAGTGTCCTGAAGGCAGCACAAGTTTCAGCTGGGGTTCAGTATAAAGTGTTGGGCTGGCATGTGACACCACAGGAAATAAACCATGCTGTTCAAACAGCATCTTTGAATTAACTCCTGCCCTGGCAGAGCTGGGCACTGGGGTCATTTCCAGCTCTGCTGCCTCAAACCTGCCTGTCCCACCTGCTCTGGCTGAGCTCTCTCCCATACAGAGGTGGTTTGGGGCAGGAGAGACTGTGCTGTGAGCTGTGGCTGTCCTGCCCTCAGAGGGGCTGAGATGGCTCTGACACCTCATCCCTTGTGGGGATCTCTAACTTGTCAGAGTGACCCCAAGAAAAGTTGGAAAGTCTCTTTTCCCAGCCTGACACTTGAAGAAGGAGTCAGGGCTCTTCATTTCTCGGTCTCAAAGTTGTTTGTTGTTTCTTATCTATAAAATTCTTTCTCCTGCCCTGCCGAGGTCCCCTCACCAAGACAGTTCCAGGCACTCTGCCTGCCCCCAGGGTGGTGTTATGTCTTTATACTAAAAACTACGTGTACAATGTTTACAATTCCTTCCCAATACCCATCACCTATGTTAGACAGTGAGCTTCTACTCCAAACCAATCCAAAAGTGCCAACATCACAGCAGAAGATGGAGGCCAAGGAGAAGAAGGAGAAAGGCTGGACACACCCAGATCCCTCCATCTTGCCTCCTGAACCCCCATACCAGAAACCCCAAAATCTACTTTTTCACCCCGTGATAACTTCACTATTATTCTACCTAAACTGTTGTGGCTTGCTGGTCTTCAGATAAGGTTGGTAATTTGCTCCACGGGTCATAATCAAACCCACAGGTGTTCTGGGCTCCATGCCAGGGTCTCTGAGCCCCCTGGCAGGGTCTTGGCCATCCTGGCCAGCCAGAGGGATGCTCTGGGTTCCCATAACCCCTGTGTCCCTGAGCTGCAGCAGCCATCCCCTCTTGCCTCACCCTGAGCACTGTCTGCAGTGTGTGGGTCCGTGCAGCTCCCTGTGTGCTGCTTTTCACCCTCCTACGTAATGTTTAGTCCCATTTAATAACAATAAAATTCTCCTTTCACAGCTGCATTCTGGAAAATGGGGCTGATTTTCCTGAAAACAATGAATGTGAATAGTTCATGGTCTTCTCGCATTACCCAGAGATTTATCACATCTCTTGCATAATTTAATCTCTACATCTGTGGGACACAAATGTTTTACATTTCTTACATTTATGGGCAGACATCGAAAACATCTGTGCAGACCCAACACACCAAAACATCTGGAAGCCATCTCTGCCTTTTTATGACACACATCTCCTGATCTTTTGTCTGGAACAAGTGTGCAGCTATCAGTAGTAGCTTTATGTGTCGGTTACTGAGCTTCCCCTTTGGGCTCTGACAGGCACAGGGGAAAATGTGATCAGCTCTGAAGTTCAGCCCATTCCAGCAAGTGGGGAAGCAATTCAGGGAGCTTCCCACCCACCCACGCTGTGAGAATTTGGAGCAGGATGAGAACAAGGCAGCCAGGGCTTGCTGCTAAGCTTGTGGACAGGAGTGTTTCCTGAACGTTCAGCCTTGGAGCTGTGCTGAGCTGCTGCTCCTCTCTCTGGAGGATCCCAGGCTGGATCAGCTCCTGCTGCATGGGAATAATTGCTTTGTGCAGGTGGAGAGGGGGGCAATAACTCCATCTGGAGATCTGCTCTTCACTCTCCGCTTTCTCCATGGCTGTGGGAACAAGTGCTCTGTGCAGGTGGGATAGGGGGCAATAATCCCACCTGGAATCTTCCCTCTCACTGTCTCTATGGCCACAGCAGGGTGACTGGGAGCTCCTGGCTGTGCCCAGGTGAGCTGGGAGCTCCTGGATGTGCCCAGGTGGACTGGGAGCTCCTCACTGTGCCCAGGTGAGCTGGGAGCTCCTCGCTGTGCCCAGGTGAGCTGGGAGCTCCTCGCTGTGCCCAGGTGAGCTGGGAGCTCCTTGCTGTGCCCAGGTGAGCTGGGAGCTCCTCGCTGTGCCCAGGTGAGCTGGGAGCTCCTGGATGTGCCCAGGTGAGCTGGGAGCTCCTCGTTGTGCCCAGGTGGACTGGGAGCTCCTGGCTGTGCCCAGGTGAGCTGGGAGCTCCTGGCTGTGCCCAGGTGAGCTGGGAGCTCCTGGCTGTGCCCAGGTGAGCCAGGAGATCATGCCATGACCTTGGGCAGGCTGAGCTGGGTCTCACCAGCCTGTGCCCAGCTGTGGTGCAGTCAGAGCCCAGCCACTCTGCCTGGTTTGAGGGCAGGGATTCTCTTCTGGGATCAATAAATTATCATTCCTAGAGACTTTAGGTGCTGCCATTTGGCCACAGGGCTGGGGAACAGGCTCTGGCTATAGGTTTTCCTTTAGGAATAAAATAAAATAAAATAAAATAAAATAAAATAAAATAAATAAAATAAAATAAAATAGAATAAAATAGAATAAAATAAAATAAAATAGAATAAAATAGAATAAAATAAAATAAAATAAAATAAAATAAAATAAATAAATAAAATAAAATAAAAAAATGTAAATAGGTTTTATTGAAGGAGTAAAATAAAGTAAGTAATTAGATTTTACTTTAGGAGTAAAATAAGTAAATAGCTTTTACTTTAGGATTAAATAAAATAAGTAAATAGGTTTTACTTTAGGAGTAAAATAAAATAAGTAATCAGGGTTTACTTTAGGAGTAAAATAAAATAAGTAAATAGCTTTTCCTTAGGAGTAAGGATAGAGCCAGTGTGACCCCCAGGGGTGCTGTCCCTGCTTGTGCTGGGGGTGTGGGTGGGGACCTGCTGTGAGGCAGAGGATGGATCAAAGAGTTGTTCTTGCTGCACAGGCTTGAGGCTGAGCAGAGGCTGATGGAAAGACCCAGAGAAGCACATGAAGTGGCAACAAAGGAAAGGTTTGTGTTCTTGCAAGTTTAAATTTTAACAGATTCATGTTTTCCAAAGCCAAAATATTTTAATCAAATTTAGTGGATTAAGTCCCAAACTTTTCTGATTGTCTGCACAATTTCATTTTCCTGCACTCTGATATTATGTGTGATTACATGATCAGGTATTATTTTTCCATGGGATGTGCAAACCCAGAATTGTGGAGATATAATTGATCAAATGTCAGTGAGTTTTCCCAACGACAGCTGGATGGGAGCTCTTGCTCCAAAATGAAGCTGGCTGAACTTCTGAATGGTGGCTTTGAGGAGCTTTTCATCGTGGATAAAGAGAAATATTTTCCCCAAAGCCTGTTTGAAGGAATCTCTGACCTGTTTAAGCTGAGTCCTTGCACAATCCTGGAGTGGAAGCAGACATCCTGGCAGGCAAACCTGGGCTTTGGCAATCTCTCAGCCAGGGAGGGTTCAGGCAGAGAATTGATATTACCTGTCTGTGTTAATCACAGAGCTTGTTTTCCACTTTTATTTTTTGGAAATACTTGTGAATTCTGGGATGGAAATCAGAAATCAGCACAGGAACTTTTTCCATTTTCCTGGATGAGCAGAGCACATCATGACCTGGACAGTGAGGAGGTGCTGACAGGGCAGGGAGAAGTGTCCATTTCAAAGAATGCTGATTTTGGGACATTTTGCAGGAGTCAAAGCCAGGTTGGGCATCACCAGGTCAGGGAATGGGGTTGGGAAAATGCAGAGCAGCAGCCTGGGCTCCTCCTGCTGCTGAGGGGCTGTTGCTGCTTGAGCCCATGGAATAATTCACCCTGCACACTAAAGGGGTTATTTTCACCCCTGATGAAGGAGGAATGATGAGGAGGATTTTATTTTATTGGAAGGTTATTTAATTATTATATCATATTATAATATATTATAATTTATATTATAATTTATATTATAATTTATATTATATTATATTATATTATATTATATTATATTATATTATATTATATTATATTATATTATATTATATTATATTATATTATATTATCTGAATTTTTAAAGCACTTAATTGTGTTTTACTGCACAGTATCTGGTGACTGCCAGCTGACACACATACACACTTGACCCTGATAGGCCAAGGAAACAAACTACTATTATTTTGGGTAAACAATTTTTATATTGTATTTTATTCTTGCACAAATACAAGTATAGTAAATGAGATAAGAATTGGATTTTTTTTTTTTTTTTTGAGGTTCAGAGAATGTGAAACTTAGGAATATTCTTGGGAAGTCGTGCTTTGCTTTTCTCTGTGAAATGTGGCTACAGCACACAGCACATGTGTGGATCCGAGCAGGGTCAGAGCCCTGGTTGTACCAGGAGGGGCTGTTGCTGCTTGACCCATGGGATGATTCACCCTGCCCACAGCACATTTGTGATCCCAGCAGGGACAGAGCCCTGGTTGTACCAGGAGGGGCTGGCTGGAGTGTCCTCTCCTCAGCCTGGGCTGGTGCCCGTGGGCTGGAGCAGAGCCTGGAGCTTTGGCAGGGCTCGGTGGGGCTCTGACTCCTGAACTGCAGCTCCAAGATGACAAAAATTTACAGCCAAAAGGCAGCCAAAGCCCAAATAACGCCCTGCAAATCCCCAGATTGGGGGTGCCGGGGTGCCAGGGCCACCTTGCTGTGCCCCTGCAGTGGGGCTGTGGGTGGGAGGCTGCCCTGCCCTGCGGGGACAGCGAGGTTTGGGGACATGCCCATCTGAGCCTCCTGCAGGGATGGGGCCCCCAGGGCTTTGGGAGCTGGCAGCAGCAATAAAATCAGAGCTGAGACTTGGCAGGAAAGGTCTGCAGGAGGAGAGCTCCCCGGGGGCAGCCACTGCTCCCCCCAGACACAATACTCCACTGAGTCCAAGCACATTTTTTCTCAGGCAGAGCTGGATAATCCAGGGGAATGTTAAACACCAAAATGAGTAACAAGCTTGGCTGGAATTGCTCTGCAGGATGAGCAATGAGCTCGTGCTCCTCTCCAGGGCTAAGCAAGGAGGAGGTCAGTGCACCCAAGTCCCCCAAAGGCCACAGTGAAAGGGCCTTGGACACCTCAGGGGGTGAGCAGAGGGCACTGGCAGGGTCATATCTCTGCCTGGGGTCTCTGTACAAATCACAAATGGGACAGGACTGCTGGGAACAGGCCTTGAGCTGGTTTATTTTCCACCATCAGTCTCATTACATGGGTATGACAATGGGAAGATGCCATCAGCTCACATCCCAGGCAGCAGACTAAGGATTTATTGTTACAACTCACTTTAAAAGTTTTTTGCCCAATCCCACAAAGCAAAAGCACATTGACAGTAGTTCCATCCAAGCACTATAAGCACAGGTACCTTTGGTTAAACAATGCTTGCTTATTTCAAATACAACACCTGCTTGTGAGCCTTAAAACACAATGCACAGAGCTCCATTATTAAGCTTAGAACTCCCTAACATCTCACCAGATAAACTTTTCTGCAGCTTAGGGAGTTATTCTAGACAAGTGTTAATGCACAGAGCATTGTTCTATTTGTCCTTGCTTTTCTAATTCTTACATAACTTTTCTGCTGACCAATCTCATGGCTGCTGCTTAGCTCCAATCACAGTTCTGCTGTCTCTGAGGCCTTTTGCAGCTTTCCCAAACCCTCTGATTTTATGGATTCCCACAGTGTCACACTGTGCATGTCTCTGCCTTGCTGTCCTGCCAGGAGCAGCAGCTCTCCTGCAAGGTGTGAAGTTTTAATAAAGCATAAATGTAGTATATAGTAATAGAATATAGTATAATGTAATACATTAGATTGTATTTGCATTTCTCCCAGATGAAGGAAGGAATGATGAATCTGACTCCAGGTTCTCAGAAGGCTAATTCATTATTTTATGATACTATATTATATTAAAGAATACTATACTAAAGAATACAGAAAGGACACTTACAGAATGCTAAAAAGATAATAATGAAAACTCCTGACTCTTTCCAGAGTCCTGACACAGCTTGGCCCTGATTGGCCAAAGAGTGAAAACAACTCACAGCAGAGTCCAATGAAACAATCACCTGTGGGTAAACAATCCCCAAACACATTGCAAAGGAGCACAACACAGGAGAAGCAAATCAGATAAAATTGTTTTCTTTTTTTCTCTGAGGCTTCTCAGCTTCCCAGGAGAAAAATCCCGAGTGAAGGGATTTTTTCAGAGAATGTGAATGCCACAATAATATAGTTTTAATAAAGTGAGTGTTCAGCATTCCCAAGCCCTGGAGTCAGATGTCAATCATTCCCTGCCTGCCATGACCATACCCACAGGACATGGTGGCAATGCAGCTTTTCCAGCACTGCAGCAGGGAGGCACACCCAGCCAAGGCCAAAAGCCTCTGGGGCTGTGAGGAGCTTGTGTGGAATTCATTTTTCTTTCCCAAAAACATCGTGTTTTCATCTTTATAATGAAGTGTTCCTGTTTGCATGGGAATGCAGCGAGGCTTGTTTATTTATTTGCTTTTAATAACTGAGAGCTGTTTACTTCTAAAGTGTTCTCCTGGTTTTCTTCCCTGAAAATCCTCCCCAGAGGTCAAGGGAAGCAAGATGAGGTGTTTGTTTTTTCATCAGAACTCCTACTTTGGCAAAAACACCTCCCTGCAGTAAGGAACTAAACCATGCTCAGAGCTGGGGGTCGGTGCTGTGGGACAGATCTCCCCATTTGCAAATGAGCAGCAATTCCCAGGTTGGGGCAGTGGGACCAGCATGTCGAGGTTGTTCATGCTCTGAGCCTCTCCAGGAAACCTCCCTCGGATTCTTGGCTCTGTGATCTGGCATTGACCCCCTGAAAGTCTCATTATCATCTGCTGACCCAACTCCTGTTTTCATTCCTCATGACAGAAATCTGCACAGTGTTTAATGCAAACAGAGGAAACACATTTATTGCCCTTTCTAAAAAATTCTGATGGTTCAAAGCCATGGTCAGAAAGCTGGAGTGACTAAATTCTTCTGTCTCTGCACACCCAGCTCTGAATACTTAGTGCTCTCTGCTTAGGAAAACATCTTACAAAATTCTGCCTAGGAGATATTTCTTTTTACACGTACTGGACCTTCACTGAGGGGCTGCAGGGCTCAATTTAAGGTCACTTGTACTGTCTGCTTACAGGAACAGCCAGTTCTGTGCAGGAAACCCAGTTCCTGCTGGAATTCTCCCCTGCAGAAACCAGATTTGACAGTACCCTGATTTTTCTCATGGGCTCAGCCAGATGTGTGGGTCTCAGCTGGGGCTGTGCTCGGCCACCCCACCAGCAAAAATGGGCTTTACCATCCTTGGAAAGGGTAAATAATGTGCTTTACCATCCTTGGAAAGGGTAAATAATGTGCTTTACCATGTTTAAAAAGGGCAAATAATGTGCTTTACCATCCTTGAAAAGAGTAAATAATCATTACAGAACAGCTGAGGAGGATCTGGTGGTGCACCAAGCCTGGCCCTGGGGACAGGCTGGGGGTGAAGCAATGGCTGTGGGCTTGGGCATCTTCAGGAGCAGCTCTGGGACTGGGTGGGGTTGGGTCTGTCTGGTCTGTGGATGGCTCCAGGCTGAGTGTGGGGCTGACACTGGAGCCACACAGTGTCACCAGGGGGAAGGGAGACCCTCCTGGACCCTGAGGCTGAGGTGGGCTCATGGAACCTCGTGGAGTTCAGCAGGGTCCAGTACCAGGAGCTGCACCTGGGCAGGGTCAGAGCCAAGCATGAGCCCAGGCTGGGCACAGGACAGATGGAGCAGCCCTGGGAGAAGGGTTTGGGGGTGCTGTGGGTGAGAGCTGGGATCCAGAAACTCCCCCTGCCCTGGGCTGAGCCCAGGGTGGGCAGCAGGGAGGGGAGGGGAGGGGGATTCTGCCCCTCTGCCCCCGTGCTCAGGTCAGACCCCACCTGCAGAGCTGCCCCAGCACAGGGAGGAGCTGGAGCTGCTGGAGAGAGCCCAGAGGAGCCCATGGAGATGCTCCAGGGCTGGAGCCAGGCTGGGAGAGCTGGGGGTGCTCACCTGGAGAGGAGAAGGCTCCAGGGAGAGCTGAGAGCCCCTTCCAGGGCCTAAAAGGGGATCCAAGAGAGCTGGAGAGGGACTGGGGACAGTGGATGGAAGGACACGACACAGGGAATGGCTTCCTACAGAGGAAGGTTGGAGGATCTTGTAGGCACACGGTGGGAATTGGGCTGGGGCTGTGTGTGGCACAGTTTGGGGTCACTGGGCTGTGTGTGGCACAGTTTGGGGTCATTGGGATGGGGCTGTGTGTGGCACAGTTTGGAGTCATTGGGATGGGGCTGTGTGTGGCACAGTTTGGGGTCACTGGGCTCTGTGTGGCACAGTTTGGGGTCATTGGGCTGTGTGTGGCACAGGTTGGGGTCACTGGGATGGGGCTGTGTGTGGCACAGTTTGGGGTCATTGGGGTGTGTGTGGCACAGTTTGGGGTCACTGGGCTGTGTGTGGCACAGTTTGGGGTCACTGGGCTGTGTGGGGCACAGTTTGGGGTCACTGGGCTGTGTGTGGTCACTGGGATGGGGCTGTGTGTGTGGGACAGCCTCTGCCCTGGCAGTTCAGCCAAAGGGTACCCTGGCCACGGTGTCATTGACTTTGCCATGAGCTGGCACAGAGCTTGGGACCTGCCCCAATGCTGTACAATCTGAGCAGCTGTGAAAGGAAAAGACCATGATTTTAAATTGTGCAATTTAATCTCTGTGCATTGCTGCTGAGAGCAGCCTGAAGGATAACACGTTGTTCTGAGAGCACTTCACGGCCACAAGTGCTGTGACCTGGTAAATCACGTCAGGAAAGCCATTCTGAGCAGCTTCAAACACATCTGTCATCTTTAGGGGTTTGTAAATTCCAGCTGATCACAGCAGAGTGCTTTACACTTGCATCCTTCCAGAAACTGAAAGGGTGTTTACAGGAGCATGGACAAACTGACAGAGAGGAGGTGTAAATGAGGTATTGGGAAGGAATTGTTCCCTGGCAGGGTGGGAGACCCTGGCACAGGGTGCCCAGAGCAGCTGTGGCTGCCCCTGGATCCCTGGCAGTGCCCAAGGCCAGGCTGGGCAGGGCTGGGAGCACCTGGGACAGTGGGAGGTGTCCCTGCCATGGAGGGGGATGAATGATGTGGTAGTGTTTGAAGGGGTCCGAGGATGAGGGAAGAGATGAGAATCTTGACTCCATGTTTCAGAAGGCTGATTTATTATTTTAAGATATATATTATATTAAAAGAAAATTATCTACTAAAACTATAGGAAAAGAATCGAAGAAAGGATTTCATTAAAAGGCTAGAAAGGAAAGGAATGGAATGACAATAAAATCTTGTGATTACCAGAGAGTCCGAGACAGCTGGACTGTGATTGGTCATCAAGTAGAAATAACTCACATAGACCAATCAAAGATGCACCTGTTACATTCTACAGCAGCAGATAATTATTGTTTTTCTTTTCCTCTGAGGCTTCTCAGCTTCTCAAGAGAAAAAATCCTAATGAAAGGATTTTTCATAAAATATGTCTGTGACAGAATGAGATGATCTTTAAGGTCTCTTCCAACCCAAATTATTCCATGATTCTATAAAACACTATTTCAATACCCAGCATGTCAGCACAAATCACATTTGCTGGAGCTCTCAGGGACACTCAGCCACTTCTTTAATGCTGCAGAACTGGGAGCTTGGGCAGGGAGTTGGTGTCCCTGATACATCCAGACTGACACAGCTCTGCTTTCCCTTGTACTAATGAAATTCTGGTCCCCAAAAAAAACCAAACCAAACCAAACCAAACCAAACCAAACCAAACCAAAACAAAACAAACCAAACCAAACCAAACCAAACCAAACCAAACCAAACCAAACCAAACCAAAACAAAACAAAACAAAACAAAACAAAACAAGTTATCAGCCAGGTGAACAATGACTTTCTGTAGCCCAAGATGTTCTCAGGACAGGGTGGAAGCAAAAATTTCCTATGGATAGAGGTGTGTGCTGTATAGGTGTGTGCTGCTCTGGGTTCTGCCTTTTCACCAGGCCACCCCAGTGCTCCTGGATGCCTGCAGGATCCCTGGGTGTTTGTAGGGACTTTAAAGGCTCCTGTGTCCCTAGCTCAGGGCTGTTTTCCCTCTCCAAGGGGGGTGCTGACAGTGATGGGCAGCACATCCAGGCTGTGTTGCTTACAGAACACACAGCTCAAAATCCCTGCTCCTCCAGTTTTCTGGACTGAAACTCCAGTCCATAAAGAACCAAGTTATAAACCAGGTGAACAATAACTTTCTGTAGCTTCAATATGTTTGCAGGACAGTGTGGAAGCAAAACTTTCTTACGGATAGAGGTGTGTGCTGTACAGGTGTGTGCTGTACAGGTGTGTGCTGTACAGGTGTGTGTTGTACAGGTGTGTGCTGTAACAGGTGTGTGCTGTACAGGTGTGTGTTGTACAGGTGTGTGCTGTACAGGTGTGTGCTGTAACCGGTGTGTGTTGTACAGGTGTGTGCTGTACAGGTGTGTGTTGTACAGGTGTGTGTTGTACAGGTGTGTGCTGTAACAGGTGTGTGTTGTACAGGTGTGTGCTGTACAGGTGTGTGCTGTAACAGGTGTGTGCTGTACAGGTGTGTGCTGTACAGGTGTGTGCTGTAACAGGTGTGTGCTCTACAGGTGTGTGCTGTACAGGTGTGTGCTGTACAGGTGTGTGCTGTAACAGGTGTGTGCTGTACAGGTGTGTGCTGTACAGGTGTGTGTTGTACAGGTGTGTGCTGTAACAGGTGTGTGCTGTACAGGTGTGTGCTGTACAGGTGTGTGCTGTAACGGGTGAGTGATGTAACAGGTGTGTGTTGTACAGGTGTGTGCTGTAACAGGTGTGTGCTGTACAGGTGTGTGCTGTAACAGGTGTGTGCTGTAACAGGTGTGTGCTGTACAGGTGTGTGCTGTACAGGTGTGTGCTGTAACGGGTGAGTGATGTAACAGGTGTGTGCTGTAACAGGTGTGTGCTGTACAGGTGTGTGCTGTAACAGGTGTGTGCTGTACAGGTGTGTGCTGTACAGGTGTGTGTTGTACAGGTGTGTGTTGTACAGGTGTGTGCTGTACAGGTGTGTGCTGTACAGGTGTGTGTTGTACAGGTGTGTGTTGTACAGGTGTGTGCTGTACAGGTGTGTGTTGTACAGGTGTGTGCTGTACAGGTGTGTGCTGTACAGGTGTGTGCTGTAACGGGTGTGTGCTGTAACAGGTGTGTGCTGTACAGGTGTGTGCTGTACAGGTGTGTGTTGTACAGATGTGTGCTGTACAGGTGTGTGCTGTACAGATGTGTGTTGTACAGGTGTGTGTTGTACAGGTGTGTGCTGTACAGGTGTGTGCTGTAACAGGTGTGTGCTGTAACAGGTGTGTGTTGTACAGGTGTGTGCTGTACAGGTGTGTGCTGCTCAGGGCTCTGCCTTTTCACCAGGCCACCCCAGTGCTCCTGGGTGTTTGTAGGGACTTTAAAGGCTCCTGTCTCCCTAGCTCAGGGCTGTTTTCCCTCTCCAAGGCGGGGGCTGGCAATGATGGGCAGCACATCCAGGCTGTGTTGCTTACAGAGCACACAGCTCAAAATCCCTGCTCTTCAGTTAAGTGAATTGTGTATCTTACCAGGCCTGCAGCTGAAACAAAGTGCTGTCATGCTGAGAATGGCTTCACAGCCTTACCCTGTCCTCAACATAAAGATTAAGGGAAGAAGTTCTGGTTCAAGTGTTTGAGTGCTGTATAATTGAATTTCATGCTCATTCATTCCCTCTGAAGTGGTGTACACAGGCAGTCACTTGAAAGGGTGAAAATCTTGTTCAAGCCCTCTGAACTTTCCTACATTCAGTGAGGTTTTTAATAGTGGGTAAATCCTGTTCAGACCCCTTTGACCATGGGATGTTGATGAGGAAGAGCTTTGTTTCATAAATGTTTCTGGGGACAATCCTTGTATCCTGAAATGCTTTCATAAGAACCAATATGGTGAGTTGGAAGGAGGTGTGCAAGGACAGATCCCCAGCCTGTCTGCTCTGCAAACAACCACAGAATGTCCTGAGCTGGGAGGGACACACAGGGATCCCCAGTGCAGCTCCTGGCCTTGCCCAGACCCCCAGTAATCCCAGTCTGGGCATCCCTGGATGTCCAAAGGCTCCTGGAGCTCTGTGCCCATTCCCTGGGCAGCCTGGGCAGTGCCAGCACCTCTGGGGGAAGAACCTTTCCCTGATATCCCACCTAAACCTCTCCTGACACAGCTGCGTGCACATATCAGACATTATGAAGGCAGATAAATTATTGCAGTTGTTTCCTAGGTGAGTGACAGAATCACACCCATGCCTGAGCATCCTCTGCTTGCCTGGCCCTTGTGAGAAATGTCACGTTACTGTTCTCCAATCACTAAAAGTTAGTGCATTACAGTTCAAGCTAGAAGTTGTTTTTCAGTTTTCTTGCAGTGGAAAATTCTGAGTCCTTTTTTCTTCTTGCCACATCGGCAGGCTTGTTTGCCTGTGTTCTCTTTCTGCTTGGTAAAAATATCTTCTTGTTTGAGGTGGGTTTATCCTTTGCTCTAAGCCATAAAACCCCTTCTAACTAACACACCCTTTGCCTCCTTGGTTATCCAGTGAGACTGGCTCAGCAATTCTTTTCTTCTATATGAAAACTTGCTTCCATCTCTATTCCTTCTTCAGATTCTACATTCAAAACTCTTTCTGCCAAGCACACATATCTGTGAGACTTTCTTGTCAAACTTTCATCCTTCCCAACACCCTCCCTTTGCCCATGGCCACCCCAAGAGCCCATTCCTGCACGGAGGGCACTGCCTGGGCACCACTCCAGGGGTGGAGCTGGTGTTCCCTGGAGAAAGGCAGAGATTTGGAGCTGCACTGCTGCCAGCAGAGGCTCGAGCAGCACCCCTGCCCGTGACATTTGTTTGTTCAGATGTGACAGGATTCATGGGCTCCTTGGGAGCTGTGCTGGGGCTGTGACACTGAGCATCCCTCCTGTGCTTGGCAGCAGCTCAGCCCTGCTGAGATATGGCTCGTGCCCAGCGCCTTCCCCAGCAAAGTGTGCTGGCATAAATATGTGAGTGATGCAGGTGACAGCCCCTGTGGCTCTGGCTGATTATCCCTCACTTTTATGTAATTTATGCTCCAAAAGGAACTGGGCTCAATCTTGTCCGTGGATTTGATTCCTTTCATGTGGTTTCTGTGCTAACGAGATTAAATCAGTTTCAATAGGCACCGTTTTAATGGAGATGATAAACTTTTATTGAACTCGAGCACATTAAAATGAAATGTAAGCAATAGGTGACTTTAGCATTAGTCTGGAGTCCTTTCCAATCTGGATCAAGCCAGCATACCTTCCCTGTTAAGCAACATCCAGCACCCCAGCACGTTTTATGAGCTTCTAAAAGAGCTGAAAATCCTTCCCCCACGGTGCTTCCCTGTTTCAGTGCTGCTGAGGTGGAGCATTCACTGGAGCAGCTCCATGACCTGGTGGTGCAGCCACAGAACGAGGCATAAACACAGCTAAGTACAGGACTTCACATCTCCTGAAAACAGGAAAGCAGGGGATGGGTAATTTGGTGTTTTACAGCAGCTTTGTCTGCTAATCTGTGATCTGTTTGGTCTGCCAGTAGGATTATTATGGTGGGTTTACTGAAGAAGTGCCAAAAATGATGTTAAATAAACTGTTTACACAATGTAACTAGAGGCTGAAAAGCTAAACAGAGAGTCCCAAACTCGGCCCCATCGCAGGTTTGAAGAAAAATAAACTCCTCAACACTTTCAACTGGATGCTGCTGCTCTGCAGAGGCTGCTCTGTTTGTTGAATACTAAAACAGAAAATTAATGCATTTCCCCCTCTTTCTGGGGCTCTTTCCAAAGGTCTCATGGTTGGAAACATGATCGGATCATTTTGAGCTCCTTGGCCGTCCTTGGAATTTGCTGTGATCATTTCAGTCGTTATAAAATATTCAAGTTGCAGAATGACTGCAAGGAAAGCCATCATTCTTTGGAAGTGGGTTGTGTAATATTACTCCTGAGAGGACAGGAAGAGCTGTGCTGGTCCTGTGTTCCCCAAGGAATTGTCAGGGACACCTGGGGGGCAGAAGTCCACGGTGGTCTCCAGTGCAGCACTTGTGGAGGGGAGTCATAAAAAATGCCATCTGCACCAGGGGTGGGTGATGTGGGAGAGCTCTCCAGCGATTAAAAGGAAAAATTGGAGGCACACAAGAGCTTTCTTCCCTTTCCTCCACTTTTGCCTCCACTTTTTCCTCCACTTTCTTCAAGGGCGTTTCGTTGCTGAGGAAGGAGCTTGAGCGGAATTTGGAAATATCAGTGGTGTCAGCTTTTTGGCTAGGGAATTGCATGGAAATCTCTCATGAATTCTGAGTATTCCTGTTAGCCATAGCCTGCCCCCAGCAATGCAGACAGTTTCTGCAGCACATGGGATAAGCACGCAGCCTGTGCAGGGGCCCATCAGTTACTGCCAGGGTTTTAGTCCTTGTTTTAGTGCCTGGGGGTGTGAATTTGGGGTTTTTTCCACTATGTTGAGATGAACAGGACATAACTGGCATTGACAACGACTTCAGGGCCCCATCCAGGCTGGGCCTTTGGTGCTTGTGTGGGGTTTGTGAGTAACAAATTCCGTGGAGATCAAGAAGCCACACGTGTGCTGGCCATGGAGGACAGAGGGGTAGGACAGAGTGTGCCTGGCACTGCTTGTGCAGAGCTTGTGTTGATGTTCTCTGAGCATTTCAAAACAGTGGGCAAAGACTGGCAAAGCCTTCATGGCTCAGAATTCCCTTGTCAGAGGTGGCTGGAGTGGCTGGATCATCCACAGCGCAGTCAGGGCTCAAAACCTAGAGACAGGAGGGAAAATCAGAGCTTTTTGTCCTGGGGGCAGACCCACAACAGGGCTGCCAGGTTTCCTGCTGGGTTCTGTGCTGTCAGCTCTCATGGATTTTGTACAAAAACGAGGGAGATGCCATGAAGGTGCAGAGTAAAAATGCCATCTGAACGTGCCTGTGTGGTTTGGCTTGGGCTGACGTGTGTGATCTGTGAGAGAGCTCTGGGCATATGGAAACACAATTTATGTATTTTTTTCTATAGGAACCAGCTTTACTAATTGCACAATCTTGCTTTGTTCGCTGAGATCCTGGGCTTAGATAAGGCAAAGCTGTGGTGACATTGCACACACAATCACGTAGACACTGCAACACATGTTCAATATGTTTAAAAGTGAGGGGGGGCGGGAAATCTCAGCAACTAAATGCTGGATTTTTTTTTTTTCTGAAAACGACTGTAAAACCAGCAGATCTGCCTTTAGTGGTGCACAAAAGGTCACTATAGAGTCAGTGTCCCAAGCATGGTGTGGGTAAGGGCATCTCCTGGTGCCACCTCGGCCACTCGCTGGCAGCAGAGGAATGTGGGGACGTGTGAGCCAGCACTGCAGTGTCCCAGCACCAACAGCCAGGAGGGACAGTGCCCCTGCTACCCAGCCCAGGGACAAAGTGACAACCTGGCCCAGTGGCTCAGGGCTCTGGGGCAAGGTGGCCTCTGCCATGCAGGCAGTGGGGAGTGCCAGGGGCTGTGGGGTGGCCCCAGTGGCATGGTCTGGGCTGAGGGAGAGAGGCAGGCACTGGCTACAGTCACAGGGGACAGCCCTGGCACGGCTCTGCACCAGGGGGCTCGGGAAAATCTGCTTTTCAGACCCTTCTGTACCTGGGTGGATTTTTCATGACACACAAGAGCAGAGACTCAGGGCTGACACCACAGACCCCTCCTCAATTTGTCCTGCAAAGCTCTTTGCTTCCCAGCAAAGCCTCAATAAGAAATCAAATGTTTCCCCCTCGTTTTTCTCTTCTAAAGCACTGGGCTTGCTGAAGATGTCCCGAGTTATTCAGCTGGAAGGGTTAAAGTTTGGCAGTGTTGCAAGCAACCGAACAATGGGTCATATCATGGAAACTGTCAGGCAACCTTAAATATAGCTGTTATGATCTGCATAGTCTGCAATGCTCTGGAAACCAGGATGAGCTGCAAGGGGAAAAAATTCATAAAGTCCACGGAGTTGTTTAGGTTAGGCAGGAACAGAGAGCACTGCAGGGAGTGCAGAAAGGCAAAGGGTGCCCAGGGAAAGGGGCAGGCAGAGGGAGGGCAGGGGCAGGGAATGGAGCCCACCAGGAGGAACACTGGGATGAGCCAGACTGGAATGATGCTGGGGAGGGGTCATGCTCGGTGTCTGGCTGGTTTTGGAAGTTTAATGGATTTATCTGACAGCAGCTGGTGACCCCCATTCCCCCAGGCCTTCTCCTTTGGCTACTCCAGCATGCCCAGACTCTGGAGAACCGGTTTGGTGTTTGCAGAAGCCAATCTGACAATGAGCCAGGCCTCAGGGCTGGGCTCAGCAGTGATGTGGGGGTCCCACATCCTCACAGGGACCCTCACCACTCCCCAGGAGGAGCCACAGCCTATGGGTGTCAGCTCCTTCCCCTGCAGCATCCCAAGCATCCCTGCTGAGACAGCCAGCAAACGTGGCCTGAACTTGGAGCTTCAAAGTGAGTCGGAAACTATTTTATCACAGCAAGATCAGAGCAGGCTGCGGTGCTGGAAGCCAGAGGGGCTGGGGAGCTTTGTTACGGGAAGCAGGGTCACACTCTCACTGCTCTGGCTCTGGCTGGCACGGGGAGAGAGGCCTGAGGAGCACTGAGCTATGCAGGAGGTCACAGCCACCATCCCTCCAGCTCTCCAGGCAGATGCTCAGCTGGAACGGTGCTGCAGCCAGGGAACCTGAGTGATTTATACTGCTACAAGAGTTTTTTGTTCCCCTTCTTCCTCCCTTGTGCCCTGCAGTCCCTCCTTACCCGGCAGCACTGAGAGGCAGCCAAAGGGCTGTGGGAGCACCCAGGTGTCCCAGCTCAGAGGTGGCACGGGGAATGGCACCTCATTGGTGGCACCTCAATGACACCAGGGCCCTGCTGTCCCCTGGCAAGCACCAGCACAGCAGTTTCCCTGCTGGCTCATGAGCTGCTGTTTGCTGGCCGCATCTTCAGAGCCCCCTGGGCACAAAATGCAGGTGTGGCTGGGCATAGAGTGACCTTGGGAGGGAGCTTTGGCTCCTGTCAGTGCCTTCCTGTGCATCCCCCCAGAATCCCCACCCATCTCCCCATGAGCTGTGCTCATTGCCCCCAAGGGCTCCTGTGACACCCCTGACACCCCATGGCCCACACAGCCTCCCTTGTGCCCATCTGCTCCCCATCTCCAGCTGCCATCGTGGCTGGGATCACATCCTGAATGCCAGGCAGGGGCAGGAGCTGCTCTTGGACAGGCCCTCAACCCTGAAATCATTGGAAATTTGCAGGGACCATTTGGGGCAGGTCTGTGCCAGGGGAGGGCTCCAAGGCACGGAGGGACACCCCCTGTGCTACATGGCACAGCGCTGACCTGAGTATTTCCACTGGCCTCTTCTTGACCATTTTTGGTCCCTTTCATTTGTTTTTGAATCTGTTCCTCCTCTTTGCCCAAGTTCTTTTGTGCTAATTGGGAACTGGCTCCTCTCGGGGTGGGAGGTCTGTCAGGACCGCCTCATGACAGATTTACTTTGTCTCTCTGTCTCTGCATTTTGGCAGTTTGGTTCTTCTGCAATGTTCTGGATTTGGATTTTGCTTCTCAACGCTGATATCCTCACAATAGGCAGCCTATGGATTGAATAAATTAAAACATAACGAGCTGGAATGCAACTGGCAGCTCTGCAAGATCCCCATCAGCACAGCAGGGCCCGTTAACGCACAGCTGAGCTGTGTCTCAGGCAGGCACGAGCCCATGGCCACAGCCTGGCTGGGTGGGTGACCCAGGTGGGATGGAGATGTGCTGGACACTGTCCTGAACCACACCAAAAGGGCTGACAGGTGGGAGGTGTCACCCAATATCAGATTCAGAAGGAGGACAAGTCTAGAAGGTGGAGTTCACTCGTGTTGATCCTTGCTCTGGGCTCATCGGGGCTCTTTGCTCTGTGACCGGAGCCTCTCCTCCATCCCACTGCCACCAAAACCTGGTCCCTCCTGCAGCACAGTGGCTCTGTGTTCATGCCACCCTTGTCCCTTGGAGAGACCTGTCTGTGTCACTTTTCCTGCTCACTTCAGCTGTACAGGATTTATCCAGGGGTGTATCCTGGTCCCTCCTGCAGCACAGTGGCTCTGTGTTCATGCCACCCTTGTGCCTTGGAGAGACCTGTCTGTATCACTTTTCCTGCTCACTTCAGCTGTACAGGATTTATCCAGGGGTGCATCTCTCTTTCCTGCTTCTGCTTTCCCTGCAGAATTCCTCCTTTTGTGAACCCAACCTCACCCAGGCTCATTTCCAAGCCAAAGGGGCTTTTGCTAAGCCATTGCTAACTTCAGCCTGACATGTCAGCAGATGCCATGGCCTCAGAGAGCCCCATTGCCTGTCCTGGGTGGAGGTGACACACAGAACACCCAGCTGTGACAACAGCCAGAGAAGGGAAGCAAAGGAAAGCGCGGGTGGCACGGAGTGTGGGAGTGCATGGCCAGCGTGGGATTGCAGGAATGCTCATCCCAGCTCATCCCAGCTTGTGAGGCAGCAGGAGGAGATCCAAACCCAGGCAAGGCCCTTGAGAAATGGATCCCACACGGACTGGGGCCAGAGCTGTGATGGGAACTCAGGCAGGGAGCAAATGGCAAGCAGGGCAGCAGGGTGGGAAAGCGGTTTGCTCTCCCTGCTGAGAACTCCGCTGCTCCCTGCAAGCCAAGAGCCTGGGGGGCAGCTCTGGCACCTCCCCTGCTGCCCTGGCCAGCCCTGGGGAGTGCTGTGAGTGCCTGGCACAGGTGCTGTTTGCTGTGGGTCACACACAGCCATCAGCAGCACAGCAGGAAAGTGAATGTGACACACGCACGTGGCAGAGCTCGCTCACGGGTCCTGCCGCAGCAGGGCTGGCCAGAACCTGCTTCTCATTAGGGCACAGACACCACCCAGTGCCTGTCTGCAGGCAGCCACAGGAGCAGGGGAAAGAGCAGCATGTTAGAGAAGTCTGGGATGAACAGAGGGGTCGGGTTAGGGTCTGCCCAGGAATGGTGAGAGGAGCAGAAAAGCGCTTTCTCCTGGAAGGAGAACAAGCAGGCTGAGGATGAGGGCATCTTGCATGGACAGACACTGGCAGGATGGCTTCAGAGGAGTGAGATGAAGAAACCACAGCAGAGCAGATTCTCTGGGTGCCCTGAGGTGTGTCAGGGCGTTTTCCTTGTTTCTCCTGAGTGTCTCACAAACAGTGAGATTCTGTTGTTCTTTGAGACCTGGGCAAAACCTGTGCCCTCTCTCCCTGAGGTCTGGGGACTCACCTTGCTCTTGGGAAGGGAATTTCTGCACAGAATTCAGTTCACCTGCAAAACCAGCCATGCTCCTCTTCCCAAGGTAGGACAATAGCAGGACCACAGGCAAAGTTTCCAAGATTGGTTTCTCATTTATTACTGTGGGCTGTATCTAAATCCTAACAGTGAGGCAGGGAACCATCAAACCTCACCAGTGCCTATATAATGCAAATTAAGAACTGAAATAGGTGATTAAGTGAAGCCAGAAGATGGCTGGGGAGGGGGCTCAGAGATTCACTGGTTAGTCCAAGAAGGGGGATGTCATCTGGCTTGTCTTCCTGCACAGAGCAGGCAGAGCCTTTCCCCAGTGAGTACTTGCTCAGCACGTATTTTGGGGCTTGTTTTGTATTGATTTTTCAGTTGGCAATAGGAGGAACTCCTCCCATGTTTGAGTTGTTCCAGTGCATTTCATTCTACATCAGATCTTCAAATTAACCTAATGATCAGCTTGATCAAATTATGGTAAATCAAGCAACATACCCATGTCATCTTTCTGGAAAGACATCAGTCTTGCTCAGCTCTGAACCTCCCAAATCAGCTCTCATTTGAGTAGCTGTGTCTCTTCCAATCCAATGGGGATTTGGGACCAGACACCCTGCTGAAGTCCCTCCAACCAACATTTCTTCTATTAATAGCTTGTCCTAGGAGAGTCAAAGTCAACCCTTTGCATGGGCTGCATCTTTTCTGGGGACCCCTCAGCTCAGCTCTGCTGCCAGAGCAGCAGCCAGGATGGAATTGTCCAGCTCCTGCCTTAAACCCAGCACTGTGCCCACCGACCCCAAAGAGCAGAGGATGTCACACTTCACAGACCTGTGTGGAAAACTGTGTCTTATATGCATTACAAATATAATTTATTGGTTACTATCAATGTGAGGGAGACAGGAAAGCAGAGAGGGAGGGTTTGTTCCAGAGGGCAAAGCTCACATATCCCAGCTTAGTCCCAGGCTGGTGCAGAGATCAGGACCCAGGGCTAAGGCTGAGGCAATGCTGTTGGATGACAGGGAGCAGGAAAAGAAGTGTGATCCTGAAGGTTGAATTCTGATTCTGCTCCTTGGATCCAGAAATACTCCCAGTGCACAGGACTGTAATTCATGGAATCACACAATGGCAGACTGGTTTGGGTTGGAAAGGACCCTAAAACCCATCCAGTGGCACCCCTGCCATGGCAGGGACACCTCCCTCTGTCCCAGGGACACCTCCCTCTGTCCCAGGGACACCTCCCACTGTCCCAGGTGCTCCCAGTGTCCAGCCTGGCCTTGGGCACTGCCAGGGATGCAGAGGCAGCCCCAGCTGCTCTGGGCACCTGTGCCAGGCCTGCCCACGCTGCCAGGGAACAATTCCTGCCCATTACTGAGACCTTTCAGGAAATGGGGCTCTCAGCCACCTGTATGAGCCACTTTCAAAAAACTATCCAGACGTGCAGATTTTGCACCATTTTCTGCTTTCATCTCAGCTTTTCACAGGCACACCTGGGAAACTTTTTCAAAGCAACACACCAACTGTATCCCAGGTCCTGAGAGTTCCCTGTTTGCCCTGTGCTTTGGCAGCCCAGCCCATGCACAGGCAGCACCTGAACCCACAGGCAGCACCCACTGAACGCTGGTGGCTTGGAGCTCCACCTCCCAGTGTGGTAATCACACATCCTCTGAACAGAGAGACACAGCTGTCCCAGGATTTTCCTCAGAAGCTGTGGGAAAGCTCAGAGAAAGAATTAAAACAATTATTACCTCAATCTCTGCACCTGGCAGGCAATCTCTGTTTGTCAGAGAGGTTTACAAGAAGGAGTTGTCCCTTCCTGACCACTAGGTGAAGAGAAGATTCCTAAAAGCCAATCAGGCCTTAGGTCCACCATTGTTCCTATGAGAACTGTGGATTTCTGACACAAAAGTGCTTTTCATGCCTTCTGGTGATGGAGTCTCTGTCTCACCTTTGTCTGTCCCCAGTACCCCTTTGGTGACATCCAGCAGCTCTCACGGCAGCCTGTTCAGCTGGAGTCGTGGTCCTGCTGCAGGTTTGAGAGGTTTCTCTGCCCCTAGCAGGCAGCAGGACTGGGGAGCTGCTCTGGAAGGCATTCCAGTTCCCAGGAGTTCCCCACCCCAGCCTGATGAGCCCCCAGCAGGCACCAGAACTGGGGAGATGCTCTGGAGGACATTGCAGCTTCCAGCAGGCAGCAGGGCTGCTCTGGAGGACATTCCAGCTTCCAGGAGTCACTCACACCAGCCTGATGAGCCCCTAAAAGGCAGCAGGGCCGGGGAGATGCTCTGGAGGACATTCCAGGTTCCAGGAGGCAGCAGGGCTGCTCTGGAGGACATTCCAGCTTCCAGGAGTCACTCACACCAGCCTGATGAGCCCCTAAAAGGCAGCAGGGCTGGGGAGCTGCTCTGGAGGACATTCCAGGTTCCAGGAGGCAGCAGGGCCCTCCTTGGAGGACATTCCAGGTTCCAGGAGTCACTCACACCAGCTGATGAGGAGTCCCTAGAATGCATCAGGCTGGGGAGCTGCTCTGGAAGGCATTCCAGCTTCCAGGAGTTCCCCAACCAGGTGAGCAGGCACCAGGACTGGGGAGCTGCTCTGGAGGACATTCCAGGTTCCAGCAGGCAGCAGGGCTGCTCTGGAGGACATTCCAGCTTCCAGGAGTCACTCACACCAGCTGATGAGCCCCCAGCAGGCACCAGAACTGGGGAGATGCTCTGGAGGACATTCCAGCTTCCAGGAGTCACTCACACCAGCCTGATGAGCCCCTAAAAGGCAGCAGGGCTGGGGAGCTGCTCTGGAGGACATTCCAGGTTCCAGGAGGCAGCAGGGCCCTCCTTGGAGGACATTCCAGGTTCCAGGAGGCAGCAGGGCCCTCCTTGGAGGACACTCCAGGTTCCAGGAGTTCCCCACCCCAGCCTGATGAGCCCCCAGGGAACGGCGGGGCCGTGACCTGGTGCTCGCGGAGAAAGGCAGCAGGAATTAGATCTGTTCCATAAAATAAACAGCATGAGTCTCTAATTTCCAAACAAGCCCCAATGGCCGCTTTCCCTGAGCTCTTCTGCTGTGACTAATAGTGCTGGTAGGTGTTGGGTCAAAATCAACAATGGTTCTCCACTAAGGTCACTCACTTTCTCTGTTTACACTGCTAATTTTATCACTGCTCAGAGTGGCTAATGGGATTATTTATACATTTAGCAGTGATAAATGCTGGTGCTAAATAAAGGCTCCCTGGCACGGGCAGGTTAAGGGCTGATATGGCACATCCAGAACTTTATCATCAAAGGAATGAGCACTGTGGGCAAGAGCTTTCCTGGTTTTCTGCAAAGCTGAAATTTTATGAATGGGGAATGGTGACAGCAATTAGCAGTGGTGGTGGTAATAACGGTTATTAGCCATGGTGAGCTTTAAGAGCCTGGATTTTACACATCTCGCCAGAAGGGCAAAGGGAAACCCCTCAAGACTGCTTTTTGTGGTGAAAAGCTGCTGATAGCTGCAGGTGTGTAAATCAGGGGCTGTGGGAGAGCAGAGACAGCTGCAGCCCAGCAAACACCCAGCCCTCCTTCTGAAAGCTGCCCCAGGAGCAGCTCTGGGTGATTGCAGTGCTCACAGAAGGCTTCTCATTCCTCTAGAAAAATGTTTACTTTCTAGAGAAAACCCACAGCCCACGTTACTGCAGGGCAAGCTGGCTGAAATCCAGGCAGTTTGACCCAGGGATGCCCCTGAGGTGACTCACTGGACTTGCAGTTTTGAAAAGTCCTGTCACTCATCCTGTGTAAGGGCCTGGATGAGGGATGTGGGACTGCAGGGGCTCTCCAAAATGCAGTTTATTGTACCCAGGATGTCACAGCAGCCCAGGGTGGTGGGTGACAGAGCTGTGCCTACAGCTGTCAGCTCCAGCTGCAGGCAGCCCTGGAGACCCTTTGGTTTTGGTTACAGTGCATTATAGACTTTCTTTGCTGAGCATCTTCATACAGCAGAACCAATCTGTACCTTAACTTTTATCTGTAGTCTATCATAACTACTGTAATTACCATATTCTAATGCAAAACTCGTGACTCTCTCCTCCAGAGTCTGACACAGCTTGGCTCCTGATTGGCCATTAAATCAAAACAATTCACATGAAACCAATGAAACAACCACCTGAGGGTAAACAATGTCCAAACCACATTCCAAAGCAGCAAAACACAGGAGAAGCAGATCAGATAATTATTGTTTTCCTTTTGCTCTGAGCCTTCTCAGCTTCCCAGGAGAGAAATCCCGGTCAAAGGGATTTTTCAGAAAATATGACAGTGACAGGCAGTCTGGCAGGAGCTGGCTCAGCCCTTGGGGCTTCATCCCAGTCAGGAGGTGAAGAGCTGGAGGAAGGTCAGGGCTGTGGAACAGGAGGTCCTGCTCCATCCAGCCCCTCAAACAGGGACCAGTGTGGGCACATCTCTGTCACCCAGCACCTGAGGAAGAATTTCTCTGTCATCCAGCATCTGAGGAAGGACTTTGCAGGTGGAGCTGCAGCCCCAGGACAGCCCAAGCACCTTTCTTGTTGAGCTCTTCCCAGGGCAAGCACGGCCTGGCTGAGCTGGGGTCCTGTCCTCAGGGCTGCAGTCAGGAGCTATACATTGTGTTCTGTGAGCCAGCACATGAATGTAAACAGCAGGCTCCAAAACAGTGGCAGGAGAATTAACTGATGCTCTATGCTGCTGCTTCATGTTTTCTTTGGAGTTGAGGAATAGGTTTTGGAGAGATTTTCCTCCCCATTTTCTTCTCGTGCCCTTGGACACAGCTCTGTTATCCCCAGCTGACTTGCCTAAGCCTATAATCCCCGGTGCTCAAGACAGTGAGAAGAAAATAGGATTCAGAGTCCAAATGCCTCGTGTTTGCCTCTAGAAGATTCCTACCATCTGCTCTGGCCACCAAGCAAAGGGACTGAGCTCATTTTGCATCCTGTCATGTCGTGCTGGGGCGCTGGGAGGGCCGGGGGGGATCTGCGTGTCACAAGCTTGGCCTGAGGAGCTGGCATGCTGCACACCCCCAGGGAGAGCTGCCCCCACGCCCTGGAAAGCACCTGTGCCTCCCCCCAGAGCAACCTGAGGGGCAGGTCCTGCGTTCCCAGCCCCAGAGAGACCCTGCAGTGTGAGAGCATCGATCCAGCCTGCGTGGGGCTGAAGAGGTGCCAGCAATCTTTCTGCTGCTGGGGTCAAGATAACAAATCACGCAGCACATCTGCTCAGAGCAGCCACTGACATGCAAGGGAAGGGCCTCCAGGGTCATACCCAGCTCTGTGCTTCTGGCCAGCCAGAGCTCAGAAGCGTCCTCAGCTCTGCCAGGGGCACCCTGTTTGTTCCTCTGTGCAATGCCAGCTGCTGTCATTGCCTAGGAATGCCCAGCCAGGAAAATCCATCTGCTTTCCTACCCTGTGTGTTTCCACATCGCTCAAAAGCTGTCAGGCTGCAGCACTGAGGGTGGATCCCAATTATTTTTGACAATCTGTGTTGGTTTAGATGCTTAGGTAGAACCTGGCATGGAAGGAATGCTTATTTATTGTTATCTGAGACAAAATCCTCTTGCCAGTGAAGTCAGTTGCTGCCTTATACTGCAGCAAAAGATGAATTCAGAGTCCTTATTTAACATCCTGTCACATACCTGGACTCAGAGCAGCCAGTGCTTCCCCCAGCCTGCAAACCCAGCCATCCCTGCTGAGGTCTGATGCAGCAGGGTTACAACTCCTCCAGATGCTTCCCAGCATCACAGCACAGTTCCAGGGAACGGGCAGCACAACAAGCCTTTGCTTTTCAGGCCAGGTTCACCAATCCCTGCAAGGCAGGGGCAGCCAGGGGTGGGGATCATGCCCAGGGATGTCCCTGTGCTGCTCTCCAGGTGCCAAAGGAGCAGCCACCACATCCCTGAGGGGCTGCTATATAACCCTGGGGTTTGTGAGCTGGACACCTCTGTCACAGCTGGCATCCTCTCACTTCCAGCAGCAGCCATAAGCCCTGCTCCTTATTTTTCCCCTAAATCAAAGATTCTGCTTGTAGAAATGTGGCCTTATAAACACTGTTCAGTCACTTCATCATATTTTCTTGGAGAAGTTAAATTAATTGACCTACTTTAATCTCCCACTAAAACATGCCCTTTAGACACAGTGTTTTTCTGTAGCTCGTTTCAGAACCCTTTCATTTCTTCATTTTTCAGGATCTTAAAAGAAACTCATAAGGCTAAAAATGGGAAGGCTCTTCCAGTGCAGTCTTATCAATGTCATAAACAGACAACTTTGACACCATTCTCAGAGCCAATGTTACCCAGGCTCTGCAGGCAGGACCGCATTCCCATGTGGGGACAGAGCATCACTGGGGCAGTATTTGCTGATGCTGTCAGCAGTGACCCCAAAGTCACTTTGAAGGCCGTGGCTTTCCAGGCTACAATGCATTGTCCTGCTCACAACATCGTCATTGTCCTGTTTGAAAATATAAAATTGATCTGGCTTCAGTCCAGGGAGGGGGTGGAGCTGGGGAAGGGGCTGGAGAGTCAATTATGGAGCAGCTGAGGGAGCTGGGAAGGGGCTCAGCCTGGAGAAAAGGGGGATCAGGGGGAAATTCTGGCTCTGCACAGCTCCTGCCAGGAGGGGACAGCCCCAGGCTGGGCTCTGCTCCAGGAACAGGGACAGGAGCAGAGGGAACGGCCTCAGGCTGGGCCAGGGCAGCTCAGGGTGGGCACAGCAGGAATTTCCCCATGGAAAGGGGGCTCAGGGATTGGAAATGCCCAGGGAGGGTTAGAGTGCCCATCCCTGGAGGTGCCCAGGGAATTCCTGGAGGTGGCACTGAGAGCTCTGGGCTGGGGACAGGGTGGGCATGGGGCACAGGTTGCCCTCCCTGGTCTTGGAGGGCTGTTCCAGCCTCAGTGATTCTGTGATTCTGTATCAAAATGCACTCTCTGTAATGCCCAGCTAGCCAAACCCTCAATTGCCTCCACCTTTCAAATGCTGCCAGCACTAAACACTGGTGCTTTTCTACTACAACACATTGAGAAGGATAAAAAGGACAGGGGGAGCATTTCAGCTCTGAAACAACACAGCAGCAAATATTTTTTCCCCAACAAGAGCAATTTTCCCCCACTCAGGATTAAAGAGCTGGTGTTGTGTGGGGTTTGGAGCAGGGCAGAAAAGTTCCTCTCCCCAGAAACTCCTGCAGCAGCATCTGAGGATGACAATTAGCAGGCACATTTCAGGATCTGACCATGCAAATGTCATTTTTGGTCAGTGAGACTTTCAAGAACAAAATATCACCAAGTTTCAGCCTTTAGAGAAGGCCAGGGTGTTTACAGGCCAAACTCCATAAAATTATCTATTGAATTCATGCTTTAAGAGCAGAAACAGCTTTTGATTGTCTCTGAGTAGTCTGGCATCAGCCTGCCACAATTTCAGCTGGGACTGATGTCAAGTTAAGAGGCTGACAGTTTATTCTATGCTCTGTAAATATTTGTACACTGTTGGCCTCTTCCAGTCCTTTGGAACAATATTCCAACTTTTATTAAAATAAACACGAACGGGGCGGAGCTCAGGGAGCAATTCTTTATAAACTCTTGTGTGCTGATTCTCAGGTCCCAGCATTTGTAAGGGAGACTCTTTTCCATGTCTCAGCTTCCCAGCCTGTGACAGGGGACAGCAGTTAATTGAGTGGCTGCTGATGCCACCTCGGGGTGGGGGCAGCAGTAAGGACATGAACCCCTCCTGCAGCTGAGAATCCTGACCCAAGAGACCTCCTCACACTCCCAGGCTGCTTTTCAAGGCTCAGCTTCCACAAAGAGACTGCCAGGAGCTGAGAGCTGCAGCCTGGGTTAGCATCAGACAGGGGAGAGGGCAGGTGGGAACTCCTGGAGGTGGCCAGAACATCATCAGGGATGGCCCTGAGGATGTGAGAGCTCTGGGGTGTCAAATATGCAGGCAGGAGGAAAGTTTGGCCTCCAAATGTGTCAGAATTCAGGGCTGAGCTTTTCCCAGCTTTGTCATTACTGGTTAGGACCTCATGCCAAAACGCAGAGCTCCAGTTCTGCACAAAGGCTGAGTGAGCCTGGGAAGCTCAGGCAGCATTCCCCAAGTGCTGAGTTTACCACACGAACCTGAAGAATGTGGCAATTCATATCCCCTTCTTCCCTCCTGCTTGTTCATGGACACTGCCACCTCCCCAGACAGCCAAGCTTGCTCCAAATCTGTTTGAGCAACCCAGGGATGCCGCAGGGAAAGTGTTCTGTGAGAGTCCTCCTCTCCCTGGGCACCAGGGCTGCAGTCCCAGCTGAGGAGGCTGAGAGCTGGCCCAGGTCTGTGCCTCCCTGCCTGCTGCAGCTGTTGGATTTGGGGTTAAGTGCTCACTGGCCACCCCTTGTAAGGCACAAGAGAGCAGAGAGCCTGGGGGAGCATGGACACCTGGCAGAGACCCAGGAGAGGGGATGGGTTGGGTGTGGGAGGCTCCTCTTGGTTCTTCCTTGGCTTTCCCTGCAGAGCAAACCCAAGAGAGGCAGCACTGTGTGCTCTGGCCTCAGCTCTGACCTTGCCAGAGCCACTCAGGGTGAATGTGAGCTGTGGGGATGTCCTTCCTGCCCAGGCACAGAGCAAGGCTCTGCCTGGCTGGAAAAGACTGACAGGGAATGAGGAGAGGAAGGCAGGCATGTGCCAAACCCCAGGGAAACACTGAGCAAATAGCTGAAGAGCCTGGCACTATTATTCATGATGTTTCTGGTATTATTTAGTGGCATGAGGTTAAAATAACACACTCAAGTAAAGAAAAAAAAATGACCCACGAGATACCAAAGGAAAACACAGAGAGAACAAGCATCTTTGGCTCTAAATCATCCAAAAGAAGCTTGATGGGGGAACCCTCCTCAGCTGCATCTCCCCTGGGGTTTCATGCAGTCCTGCTCTGCCTTTAACACGTGCAAAGCCAGATGCAGGAGTAAAACCAGGCAAGTTCTGCAGGTGTGGGCAGGAATGCAGGCAGGCTTGAGGAGAGCAGGGGACCAAGCACAGACCCAGACACTGAGCAAGGAGATGTTTCAGGGAGGGCTGAATTTTGGTACCCTGCACAGTTAATCATCCCTCTTGTTGGGTCTTGCCAGGGCTCTGAGACATCCCAGGACAAGGCTGCTCTTTGCCCTGAGAGTGCTCAGATGCTGTGAGCCATGGGGGCAGTGCTGCTGGGACAGGCAGCTCCTTCTGGGGAGCATTTATGGGGTCTCTGAGGCATCGAGAGCCCCCCACCCTTGGCACTGCAAGGCTTGGGCCACTCAGCTTGTGCCATAAATCTGGGCTGGCTTCCCAACCCGGCTGGATCCAGTCCTTGGGGGTGGGATCCACATCCAGGGATGTTGGGATCTTGGGTGCTGAGAACAAGAGAACGCTGCAATTGGCCAGAGGCTGTGGAGAAGGTTTCTAAAATTGATTGATAGCTCTGGGATTATGGGTGTGGAGTTCATTAGAAGTGTGCAATATCACAGGGTGGAAAGCCTAGAGTTTGGGATTTTAGAATATAGAAACAAATATGAAGCAAGATGGAGGTTTTAGGGTGGAGATAGGTTGTTCTTCTTTACCTTCTTCTTCCTTCTTCTCCATGGGTTTGGGTGGTTTTGTTCTTTGGGTGATGTTTTGTTTTTCTTTACCTTCTTCTTCCTTCTTCTACATGGGTTTGGGTGGCATTTTGTAATTGGGCAAAAAAGTCAGCATTGCAGCTCTTTGGGATCAGTTATTGGGTTAAAAGGGAAAATAATCCAGGTGTCAGTTCTTAATTGGATAGTTTAGCCTTAAAAGACTTTGTAACAAAAGACAGTTGGCCATATTGTGCCTTGCTAATGAAAAAGCCACTGAGCTCACAGTAATGAGACTGTTTCAGTAATAAGAAATAACAAACACTTGAGTCTAAATATGAACTGTGGTCTCAAGTGCCTTCAATCCAGACCCAGAGGAACCAATACAGGCCCAGCACATTCTCACCCAGAGGCAGAGGGGAGAGCAGGGCAGCAAACACGCTGGGCACGGCTGCAGCTGTGCCAGCCCACGTGGGGACCGTGGTCACGTTCCCTCGGGCAGGTTCATCCCTCAGCAGGGCCGTGCTCTGTGCTGGCACTGCCAGGGAGGCTTTCCCAGGGACACATTCCAGCCTCCTGGCTCATGGCAGCTGCCTTGGATGTTGTTTTGAAAAGCAGATCCATGACAAAGTGCAACCCAAAGCAGCAAGTGAAACCCTTGAGGCCAGTGGGGTTTCTGCCCCCCATGCCTTGGGGTGAGGGTCTCTCCCAGCCTCCCCCATCTCCCCCCTGGCTGAGGTGTCAGTACTTGCACAGTAATTTGGGGTGAATTTAGGCCCCACAGACATGAGACTGGATGGAAAAACTGCAAGCAGCCATTCTCCAAAAGCTCCCTTGGCACAATGGCAGAGCTGGGAAATGCCAGGGTGCAGAGAGGCGCTGATGGAGGGAAAGTTCCCATGGCACTGCAGAGGCCAGCCCAGAAGGCCTGAGGGGTTCAGGATGGGAAATCACTGCCTCAGGCTGGCCAGCAGCTGCAATTCCCTGTGCTGCCCACTCCTGCAGACACATCCATGTGCTGCTGCTGCTGCTGCTGGGGATGCTGTGGCCATACCAGGGTGCGTGGCTGTGCTGAGTGCCCTCCTTGGCTCCCTGCAGCAGCTGAGCCCAGCACAGAGCACAGCTCAGCTCTCACAAGGGGATGGGCAGTGCTGTCCCCTCACTGACCTCAGCTCACTCCAGAGGAAAATAACTGTGCCCAGGACCCTGCTCCTGCCAGCTCTGTCACGGGTCTGCTCCCTGTGTCACAGCTCTCCGTGTCACATGCACGGCAGTGCTGTCTGCACAGCTGAAATGCTCCCCCTATCCTATTTATTTAATGAGGCAATAATTTCTTTGCCTCATTCCTGGATGGAAAAGTCTTCTCCTGATGTATAAGATGAGGTGCAACTTCCACAAACCCTCCTTTCTTTAGCAGGAAATATCTCCCTGTCTCAAAATCTCCTTAGCTGGATGATCATTTATCTTTGGGTTTTCCACTGGGTTCATGTTTCCTGTTTTCTTCTTCCAGATTGTGATCCCTAACTGGAGATATTTTACAGCTCTGCTTTGCTTTCCACATATCACTGCAGAGATAATCTCTGAGCAGACAGTTTCTTTTTTCCTTGGAAGTTATTGGGGAAAAAAAGTAACTGAGCTATCAAAACACGAGTGTGTCTTTGAAACCAAAAATGCTCCTCTCTGACCAGGAATCCTCCTGGCCCCAGCACATCACCCAGAAACTGAGATTTCTGCCTTTCCAAGGATTTGCTTTCTGCCTGCTTCTTCTTTAAATTCCCAGGAGCCTTCTGGCAGTGCAGGCGGTGCTGATCCCGTTTTACCAGCACAGAATGCCTTACACTTGGTTTTGTTGATTCCTTTAATCTAAACCAAGTCATTCACCCAGAAAGTTCAAGGCTCTGGAAAGGTGACGCTCTGGGCCCCGTCCCAGGTGAATGTTCCCATTCCCTGCCAGCTCCACAGGCCCAGCTCTGCTGGAGTCAACTGTTATAAACCTGCCAGGGGGATGAGAGCTCATGAAAGGAAAAGGAGCCTCTTTATTGTCTGTCTGCTTGCCTGCCCTTGGTGCTGCTTCCCGTCAGCGCCGTCACCCCGGCACTCCCACGCGAGGTGTCCCAGCACAGAAATGCACAGGAGAGCACAGAAATGCACAGGAGAGCACAGAAATGCAGGGGAGAGCACAGAAATGCACAGGAGAGCACAGCAATGCACAGGAGAGCACAGAAATGCACGGGAGAGCACAGAAATGCACGGGAGAGCACAGCAATGCACAGGAGAGCACAGAAATGCACAGGAGAGCACAGCAATGCACAGGAGAGCACAGAAATGCAGGGGAGAGCACAGAAATGCACAGGAGAGCACAGAAATGCAGGGGAGAGCACAGCAATGCACAGGAGAGCACAGAAATGCACGGGAGAGCACAGCAATGCACAGGAGAGCACAGAAATGCACGGGAGAGCACAGAAATGCACAGGAGAGCACAGAAATGCAGGGGAGAGCACAGAAATGCAGGGGAGAGCACAGCAATGCACGGGAGAGCACAGCAATGCACAGGAGAGCACAGAAATGCACAGGAGAGCACAGAAATGCAGGGGAGAGCACAGCAATGCACAGGAGAGCACAGAAATGCAGGGGAGAGCACAGAAATGCACAGGAGAGCACAGCAATGCACAGGAGAGCACAGAAATGCACAGGAGAGCACAGCAATGCACAGGAGAGCACAGAAATGCACAGGAGAGCACAGCAATGCACAGGAGAGCACAGAAATGCACAGGAGAGCACAGAAATGCACAGGAGAGCACAGCAATGCACAGGAGAGCACAGAAATGCACAGGAGAGCACAGAAATGCAGGGGAGAGCACAGAAATGCAGGGGAGAGCACAGAAATGCACAAGAGAGCACAGAAATGCAGGGGAGAGCACAGCAATGCACAGGAGAGCACAGCAATGCACAGGAGAGCACAGCAATGCACAGGAGAGCACAGAAATGCACAGGAGAGCGCAGAAATGCTCCTGCAGCAGCACAGAAATGCAGAGGAGAGCACAGCAATGCTCCTGCAGCAGCACAGAAATGCAGGGGAGAGCACAGAAATGCACAGGAGAGCACAGCAATGCACAGGAGAGCACAGCAATGCAGGGGAGAGCACAGAAATGCACAGGAGAGCACAGCAATGCACAGGAGAGCACAGAAATGCTCCTGCAGCAGCACAGAAATGCAGGGGAGAGCACAGAAATGCACAGGAGAGCACAGAAATGCAGGGGAGAGCACAGAAATGCACAGGAGAGCACAGCAATGCACAGGAGAGCACAGCAATGCACAGGAGAGCACAGCAATGCACAGGAGAGCACAGAAATGCACAGGAGAGCACAGCAATGCTCCTGCAGCAGCACAGCAATGCACAGGAGAGCACAGCAATGCTCCTGCAGCAGCACAGCAATGCACAGGAGAGCACAGCAATGCTCCTGCAGCAGCACAGAAATGCAGGGGAGAGCACAGAAATGCACAGGAGAGCACAGCAATGCACAGGAGAGCACAGCAATGCACAGGAGAGCACAGAAATGCTCCTGCAGCAGCTGGGCCCAGCCCACAGCACTCAGCCCTGTCACTGCCCCATCACACCCAGTCCCAGGGACCTCCTTCCCCTCTCTTTGCTTGCTCAGACATCAAGTGGTGACAAATTTCCTGGTGGCACCTCTGCAGAAGGCAAGCCATGGGACACAGAAAGTTGTGGTGAATGCACTGAGGAAATGCCAGCTGGTGGCATTTTTCTAGAAGCTGAGGAGAGGTCTTTCCACTATTTTTCCATCTACAGAGAATGTATCTGAGTAGGAGGTTGCTTCAGATTTCCACATTTTTTCCCCAGAAAGTACCAGGGTGGCTGGCAGGGAAGCAGGGTGGAAAGGGAGTGGGAGAAATCTGGTGCCAGATTATCTTCCCAAAATAAAAAATAAAGCAGTGGCTCTTTTCTTTAGATAGTTGTGCTCCAGCCCCAGTTCCTGGTCATGTTTCCATCTCTGCTGCTGGAGGTGGAGAACCAGGATCCTGGTGTTGAGGACCAGCTCAGGGTACTTGAGATGCTGCATTCACATTTTCAAAAAGAACTAAAGACCTTGCCAGGGTGTGGAAGGCATCTCACAGCACTTTTCTGGGAGCAGCCTGAGATGTTCTACAGACCAGCAATGGCTTCCATGGACACCTGTGGTGCAGTCCTTGCTCTCTGGAGCAGTCCAGAGATCCATCACCCTCTTCAGAAGCTGTGAAGGACACAGTGACAGCCCCATTGTGTATATACCCCACTCTCCCTGCTGATCCTTCTCCTTGCTGGATTCCCAGCTTTGATTTGGAAACATCCCTTCAGGATTTTGGTTCTTCCTGGGGTTTGGGAGGAGGGGCTCTGACACATGAGTGAGGTGTGTACAGGATCCCCAAAATGCTCATCCAGATTTTTATTGCACACAATTTTCATGCCTGTGCCATGCCACACCCGGCACCTCTCCTTGCTGCACACAGATTTATTTCCCCAGCACATTAAAAGGGCCCTTCACAGGGCAGGATTGCCAGCAGGGCACGAGCTGCAGCCTTGGGAGGGTAGGTGAGGATGAGCTGCACCTTGGGCCTCTCCTGAGCCAGACTCCGTCCCTCCTGCAGGGAAATCTCAGCCCTGCTCAGGGCTCTGACACATCCTGAAACCCCTCTGACACTGAAACCCCTCTGACTCTGAAACCTCTCTGACTCTGAAACCCCTCTGACACTGAAACCTCTCTGACACTGAAACCTCTCTGACACTGAAACCTCTCTGACTCTGAAACCTCTCTGACTCTGAAACCCCTCTGACTCTGAAACCCCTCTGACAATGAAACCCCTCTGACACTGAAACCCCTCTGACTCTGAAACCCCTCTGACACTGAAACCCCTCTGACTCTGAAACGCCTCTGACACTGAAACCCCTCTGACACTGAAACCTCTCTGTCGCTCTATCAACATTTTAACATTCTAATTAATTTATCCTATTAATATATTAGATATATTTGTCTAATTTTGTTTAATAGCACCTGTTTTTACAGCCTCTCATGGCAGCCCGTGCTCAGATATTCATTAGGGGTTGTATGAAGAAGTGCTTTACATATTACAGCGTGGTTTCATATGCTGGTAATTGGTGCCCTGACAGGATCATCCCTTGTCCTGCTTCCAGCACAGCAGGGCTGGGGCAAAAACAGCATTTGGTGTTCCCATCAGCCCTGAGAGTCTGTCAGCCCTGCTGGCTCCTCCTGTAGCTCTCCAGGGCAGGTACCTGCTCACACAGCAGCAGCGGCTGCATCCCTTCTCCATTCCCATCATTGCTCCCCAGATTTTCTCTGATTCAAATGTGTCCTAAGGAGAACATTTCATGGTCCTGGCCACCTTCTGTCCTGTTCTCTGTGCTCTCAGAGCTGCCCCAGGCTGGGGCTTGTGTTCTGGGGCTCCCTGCACGTGCAGGACCTGGGCTGGGACATCTCCAAGCTCCAAACCCTTCTCGTGCCAGCCCCAATGCCAACACACCTCCTGTCCCAAAGTGCCACCAGGCTGGGCCCAGGCTGTGTGGCCCCAGTGGCTCTTGCAGGCATTGGATGGAACCAGAGTTCCCCAGTGACCCCCAAACTCCTGGACTGCTGCTGCACCCACAATAATCTGAGTTTCTGTGACCGTGCTCACAGGGCTCCGAGGGTGAGGGAAGAGAGGAGGATCTGACTCCATGTTTCAAAAGGCTGATTTATTATTTTATCATATATTTTATATTAAAACTATACTAAAAGAATAGAAGAAAGGATTTCATCAGAAGGCTGGATAAGAATAGAAAAGGAATGGAATGATAACAAAGGCTTGTGGCTCGGACAGAGAGTCTGAGCCAGCTGGGCTGTGATTGGCCATTAATTAGAAACAACCCCATGAGACCAATCCCAGATGCACCTGTTGCATTCCACAGCAGCAGATAATCAATGTTTGCATTTTGTTCCTGAGGCCTCTCAGCTTCTCAGGAGGAAAAATCCCAAGAAAAGGATTTTTCACAAAAGATGTCTGCGACATGTTTCTCGTCTGTCCTGCTGCATGGAGGCTGCAGGAGGGATGGGGGTGCTGGCTGGCTGCTCCTCCCCAGCTCCAGCAGGATGGAGAGGTGCAAACCCAGCAGCCACCCCCATGTCCCCTCCAGTTCCACCTCCGCAGAGCCCTGGACCAGAGCAGGACATGCAAGGAGCCCATCACAGAGCCAGGAGCTCCCTGGGCACCCTGGGGGTGCACCCTGAGCATGGGGCAGGGCTGGCAGAGGGCACAGACAGCAGAGCAGAGCCCCCAGTCCTTGGCAGGGCTGGTTGCAGCTCCTCCATGCTCACAGCCCTGCTGCAGAGCTGGAATTTCCACACATGGAGCTCGTGGGCCTTGGGGAGCGTCCCTGGCGCCCGTCACGTAACTGCCTCCAGCAGGAATGTGCTGCTGCTGCTGCTGCTGCTTTGGGGGATTACTGCTCCTTCCTGGCCTGTTTCTCCTTGGAAAAGCCCTTTCTGATCCCAGGCAGCATCTCTGGGCAGTGTAAAGCTCTGTGCCACTGTGTACAGCTCTGTCCTGCTGCCTGCATGTCTGTGGTGGCAGGGGGTCAATCACTGTGGCCCTGCAGAGGGACAAACACCTTGACACTGAGAGGGGACAAATGTGGCCCTGAAGAGGGGACAATCACCTTGGCCCTGCAGAGGGGACAATCAATCACCTTAGCCCTGAGAGGGGACAAATGTGGCCCTGCAGAGGGGACAATCAATCACCTTGGCCCTGAGAGGGGCTCCAGGGGCTGCTGGCAAAGCCACCTGCCCACGGTGTGTGACCTGTCCAGCTCACCCTGACTGACCCCAGAGCAGCACCTGGGACTCAGATGTGAAGCACAGGGAGCTGTCACTGTCCCCTGAGCTCTTCTTTGAGCCCAAGAGGTGGCCCTTGGCTCAGGTCTCAGCTGCTATCTCAACTCACATTTTTCAAGGGTATTCATCACTTTTAGCCCAGTGTTTCTAGTTCTAGAATATCCCAAAAGATATTGGGATATTGCTTGTGTTCATTACATGAACACAAGCGTGTATATTATTTAATACAATAGAATTTATTTACAAAACAATATTTCATTGTTTTCATTCATTCATTCATTACAAATCAATGTTTCATTTTTAAAAAATCTCATCCTCATGCTAATGCCTTCTATGAAACATTTACATATTGAGCAACTGCTAAAGTGCCTACAGCTGAGACAGATCTCTTACTTGAAGTGGTTCCTAGAGCTCCCCAAGATGGTGAGTGTTTAACTTCACCCTCTTTCTACCCCTCTCCCCTTAAATGCACCACAGCTGCCCTCCTCCAGGAGCCCAGTGCCTAAATCTGCTTGGCTTGGTGCTTGGGCTGGGCACTGCTCATGTGGGATGTCCCCACACCTCGAGTGTACTGAAATACAGCTGGGGATGTTCTCCTGGCATGCTGCAGAAGGATGGCTGGAAATCCAGAGTTTGGCCACCATACAGTGGCTTTAGGCTTAATGTTTAAGCTCATCTTCCAGAGAATTTATTTCCTAAAGCAAGCAGCAGGAGCACAGGACCTGCCTTCTTATCTGGCAGTAAGGGATGTTTCCATGGTGCCCTGATCTGTCTGTGTGTCTGTGTGTCCGTGTGTCTGGAGCTGCACTGGCTCAGCTCTGTGGCATCCATGGGCAGGAGCATCCATGGCCAGCAATTCAAAGATCTCGAGCAAATCAGAGCATGCACAGGGAGCAGAGCCTGCCTGGGACACTGCAGAGCAGGAGGGCTGAGAGACACAAACATTTTCTGAAGCAGCATTTCCTCTTATTGATTTCCTCCAGTCACCAGGAGTGACTCTGCCCAGAAGCAAATCATCCATCTAAGCTATCTGTGCATCAAATCCCCTGCAGGGTCAGCTGCTGAGGCTCCATTTATCCAGGCTGCTCCCTCCCAGCCCACTTGGGAGTGGATCTGAGACCAGATCCACATCTGAGACCAGCCCAGAGCTCCTGGCCCTGCAAATCCCAGCTGTGGGCAGACAGACTGCAGGACAGCACAGCCCTGGCAGCAGTGAGCACTCTCACTGAAGAGGTTAAAGAGTTACCTTGAGCTGGGATCTGTATTTTGTTAAATTATTTGAAAGAACAGCATCTCTGCTGTTTCCTTCTCCAACATGCAGAAGAAAAATGACTGTATTATGGTTGTGTCTAGCGTAGTGCCTGGCACCAGGCCAGCAGGATTTACAATGGCTGGGTGAAAAGGCTGCAGGGAAGGCAGTTTGTTTGGCTGTGGACAGCACTCACAGGGTCTGCAAGGACCAATCTCCCAGCACAGCAGGGGCCAGGAGGAGACCTGCCAGCACGGAGCTGCTGGAGAAGCCATTTGTCCTGCCCATGAAACATGAGGTCAGCAGGACCCACCACCTCCTGCCAGGGCTGATATGAGGGGGAAGGCAGCAGAGTAAGACAGGCTTGGTCTGTGCTGGATGAAAGATCAATTTTACTGCAGCTCTTAAGATTTTTCATGCAGGAATTTTCTGGCTGGAAAAGCACGCGTCTGATTCAGAACCATTTTCAGAAAGAAACACCTGGCCTCACTCCCTGGAGGGGAGGAAGCAGAATATTAATTTCTAATATTACTTTCTAATATTACTTTCTAATATTAATTTCTAATATTAATTTCTGATATTCTGTATTAAACTCTCGTGCATTCCTGAATGAGATTTTACTCTGGAGGTGAGCACAGCTGCCAGGACAGGCAGGTCTGGGTTCTGCTGTGCTTCCACCACAGCAGGTACTGAGTGTCCCTGCTCTGCTGGAATGCTGGGCCCTGCTGTCCTCTCCTCAGCAGAGAGGGATGCTCAGGGTCTCAGGCTCTCAGTTTGAGCTCCTTTTGTGATTGCAGCAGCACTGGGTGGGACAGGAATGATTTGGGACAGGAGACACTGGGAGTTTGCAGAGGAATGAGGCAGAGCCTGGAGGTGGAGGAGATCATTGGTCTGGTTTATTGTTTGCTCTGATCAGGCTGGGCAATGGCTGGGGCTGGAGGAGAGCTGTGTGCTCAGCTGGGGCTCAGAAGGGACAGGTGAATTTCTCCTCTAAGGTTTTTGGGTCAGACTGGCTCTGGGTATTCACAACCTCAGCTGGTGACTGCAGGCAGAGACCTCAGGTGTGGATATCATGGACATTCCCAAAGTTTCATGGATATCACTGTCCTTACAGCAACAGGTCACACCTCACACTCATCACAGGTGCTCTGTACCCTGAGCAGCACCTCTGCACCAGGCAGGCTCCCTCCTCAAGCTGAGCTCATCCTCTCTTTGGCCAGGGTCACATCTGGCTGCCCACACTCAGCTGGACCAGCCAAACTGTCGGGACCTTTGGCTTGTCAGAGTGACCCCAAGAAAAGTTGGAAAGTCTCTTTTCCCAGCCTGGCGCTTGAAGAAGGAGTCAGGGCTCTTCATTTCTCGGTCTCAAGGTTGTTTATTGTATCTTATCTATAAAATTCTTTCTCCTGCCCTGCCGAGGTCCGTCCAGCAGGACAGTTCCAGGCACTCTGCCTGCCCCAGGGCAGTGTTATGTCTTTATACTAAAAACTATGTGTACAATGTTTACAATTCCTTCCCAATACCTATCACCTGTGTTAGACAGTGAGCTTCTACTCCAAACCAATCCAAAAGTGCCACCATCACAGCAGAAGATGGAGGCCAAGGAGAAGAAGGAGAAAGGCTGGACACACCCAGATCCCTCCATCTTGCCTCCTGAACCTCCATTCCAAAAACTCCAAAATCTACTTTCCCACCCCGTGATAACTTCACTAATATTCTACCTAAACTGTTGTGGCTTGCTGGTCTTCATCTAAGGTTGGTAATTTTCTCCACAGGTCATAATCAAACCCACAGGTGTTCTGGGCTCCATGCCAGGGTCTCTGAGCCCCCTGGCAGGGGTCCTGGCCATCCTGGCCAGCCAGAAGGATGCTCTGGGTTCTCACACCAAACCATCACTGAGCTCCATTAAAATCTGGACGAAATCTTCCCCTCTGGTGAGGAAAGGCCTTCAGCTGCACACCTGGGGTGGGGCACACTTGCCCCACGCCCCACCCAGCCAGTTTGGAGGATGGTTACACTGAGGGTGTCCGTTCAGGAGGCACTGTGGGCTCTCTTTCCCAGGACAGGCTGTAGCAGAGCTGTACCTGACAGGGGCAGCACAGCCCAGGTTTCCTGTGACCAGAGGCTGAGCAGGCTGTGATGACTGACCAGGGACAGCCACATCCTCAGAAAGCTTTTTAGCAGCAGCCAGGTGTACAATAATCTGCTTTTCTGGTGAGCAAGAAGATTTATTTTAAAACTTGAAAGAGAGAATTATTCTGGGAAACTGCTGTGGAAAACGTGTAGTAAAGATGAATCCCTATGGGCTGAGTTACACTGGGGATACAATGCTGCTGCTCCTCCTTGTAGGTCAATGTCCTGGGTTTAGGAGGCCAGACCCTTGCAGTGAGTTCTGTTGTCCCTGTGCAGCCTGAACAACCCAGACTTTGTGTCAAGTCTTGGGAAATGAGCTGAAGTCATCCTATTTCTGTTGCATCATCTTGGCCTCTGGTAACATCCTGACAGGGTGTGACCCCACACCGATGGCACCAATTGGACTCCTCTGAACCAGCTGTCAGCACAACCCACCTCTGAACTTGCTCCTGACAGCCTGAGAGCCAAGTGACCCCCAGGCACTGGAGGGGACAGCTGTGTCCCCAGCAGCACAGCCCCTGGGCCCTGGGACAGGCTGGTGAGCTCTGCTGGAGACAGGGGCACAGGCTGGGAGGGTGCTGTGCCCTGGCCTGCAGAGCCAGGACATTGTGTGTGTGACCTGCTGTCCTACCTGTCATGGGCAGGGACAGCACCCAGGGAATGGCTGGAGCTGGGTCAGGGCAGGGTTAGGGTGGATTTAGGGAAAGGTTCTTCCCCCAGAGGGTGCTGGGCACTGCTCCAGGGAATGGGCACAGCCCCGAGGCTGCCAGGGATGCCCAGGGTGGGGTTGTTGGGGAGTTTGGGATGGATTTAGGGAAAGGTTCTTCCCCCAGAGGTGCTGGCACTGCCCAGGCTGCCCAGGGAATGGGCACAGCCCCGAGGCTGCCAGAGCTCCAGGAGCCTTTGGACATCCAGGGATGCCCAGGGTGGGATTGCTGGGGGTCTGGGCAGGGCCAGGAGCTGCACTGGGTGATCCTGGGGGTCCCTCCCAGCTCAGGACATTCTGTGATTGATACAGACAAGACAGGCTGGGGATCTCTCCTCGCACACCTTCACTGGTGCTGCCCATCCCAGTGCAGGAGCAGGGATGGTCCAAGCTCTGCTGGGGCTCAGCAGAGGAGAAGGGAGCAGGCACTGGGGCTCAGCTGGCTGGGTGAGTGTCTGCCTGAGCATGCAGCTGCCTAAATCCCAGAGATTACTCACAGCAACCTCAGCACAAGAGTTACTGCTGAAGGAAAAACTTCAATGTCAAGAGCATGAGTAATAACCAAGCTGGCACTTAACGGTTCAAACAGAAGATAAGAGCTAAGGCTGGATTCTCAGAGGGCCCTTTTTATCTCCTTTATATATGTCACAACTGAAGAAATGAAGAATATAAAAGTTATTTATTAGCGTTTCGTTCCTGCAGTACTTTTATCATGTCGAGTGTGCATTGACCCCACGGTACCACAGAACTGGAGAAGGGATTAACAGATTAAGGGAATCCTCTATCTCAGTAGGACCAGATTTGGGGGTGATCTGCACCCTCTGACCCCTTCACAGCTCTTCCCTGCTCGCTGGGGAAGCTGCTGTGCTGCTCCTGCCCAGCCCTGAGCCTTCCCTCGGGGTGAAAAGCACATTTTGACCTGTGGGCAGGAGGCTGGAGGTGATCTGGTGCAGGCACCTGGGGCCAGCTCTGCTTGTTGGGGGAGCCCATCTGCTCTTTGCCCGCTCCTGCAACAGCCACAGGAGTGCTCAGAGCTGCTGCTGAGGGGACATGGTGCCAGAGCCAGCTGGAGCAGCCTGGTGCTGACAGCAAGGTGAGAGAACTGCAAGGGCTGGAGAGAAGAAATTTAGGCAGGAAAATGTAAGATCTCCGTGAAGGTAGGAGAGAAAACAGGAGAGAGGAGGAGGGAAGGAACAAACTTCAGTAAGTACAAAATATATCTTAAGTTTCCTTGGGCGTGTGATACGGATCTTGGCAATGCTGTGTGTGCTGTCCTTGGCTGAAAAAACATCCTCCTGTCCTAGCTGGGAATGAGGTGGGCAATTCCTGCTGCTGGGAATTACTGAGCTGGGGAGAGCAGACCCTGGTGCAGGGCTCAGCAGTGCCCGGCTGGGTGCAGCAGGAAAAGCTGAGTTTTGCCCAAACTCCTTTAAATTGGTGCAGGAACTCAAAGCCTGGAGCGGTTTGAAACATGGCATGTCGTGCTGAGCTAAACAGCAGTGAAAGGTGCAGTCTACACAGACCATCAGGGTGTTTATGTGCTGCAGGCAGAGGGATTGCTCAGGGGCTTCAGGCGCAGGAAAGGTCAATCATTAATTATTGAACAGATGGGACAGTTTCGCCTGCATCTTCCTAGAATTTGACTGTGGCCAGGTGGGGACTGTCTTGAATCTGTCTGTGATCTGCACTGAGTGTCTGTCACTGAATAATTCTTGACCCCTGAAACATTTGCTTGCTGTAAATGGATGAGAAATGCAAGCCTGTGCCCTCTGACAGAGCTCCAGGTAGGTCCTTGCTCTCTGTCTGCTCTCCCAGGCTGGGAGGGAAGCAGAGGATTTCAGGTCTCAGACAGGATGTGTGTGATACACCCTCACAGAGAGAAGTTTAAATATTATAGTTCAGTCCACCAGCTGCACTGGGGATGTTTAAGCTCAGAGATCACCTTTCTTAATTATTCCTGGTAGTGGTGTCCCAGTTCTGGCTCATTTAAGGAAACCAAGTGAGAAATGGGTAGGAGTAGGGTACTGGGGTAGCTGTGGATCTGCTTGAACATCCCAGTGGGCATCAGGGAGTGCTTAGAAGAACCTTCATGTGCCAAGAACAATCCCAGTACTGTGGTGTTCCTGGTCAAAATCACATTTGTTTGTTATTCTATCAGGACAAACTCCAGCTGGAAGATGGAGGAGCTTTCCAGGAAAGAAGGATCATCCCAGGATGGGCAGAGGGCTGGCAAACACAGCTCTGGGTGCAGGCCTCTGGGCTGACCTGGGCACTCCAAGTGTGCTCTCAATGGCACTTTGGAGAACTGTGTTTTGACAGCTTTAATTCCTCTGATCTCATCTTACACAAAATGTCCTGGATTTTGGCATCAGCATCACCCTTTGCAAAATGATTGGTACCTCTGAAGTAAACCAAATGTGAGTCTGGGGCAATTATAAATTAAATTTAACGTTCAAGATTGAAGTGTGGCTTGTTGTTCATGACAAGCAAGTGAGAAATAATCTTTGTGGTTCAGGTCACTCAACACTTCTCATCTCAAGGGCCTCTTTCCATTTGTCAATAACTTTGATGAATGCCCAGGACCAGGAGCCCTCATGCCATGGATCTGTCTTGTCCTGGATTTGTTTATAACATCACACTGAAACCAATGGAGTTGCATCAGAGAGGGAGATTAGAGAAAACCAGTTGGTTTTTCCCATTTTTTCCAAAATTCTTACAACTTTCATGTTGAGAAGCCCCAGCCCATGCAGGCTGTGGAGCTGCACATGACATTTGGCAGAGGTGGTGATGTGTATGTCAGGATGTGCCTCCTGCTATCCTGGAGAAAAGATGCCCAAATTTGGGAACATTAAAAGTGTTTGAAAAGCCCTGGTTCACACAGCCTCAATGGGAGCTAGCTGGAGTTTAGCACCTAAAACCTTGCAGGCATTTGTCTGCTTGGCCATGCTGCAGCTCGGCTCTGTGGCTTGTTCTGTGAGCCCTGCTGGGGACAGGCCCAGGGCAGGAGCACAAAATGGATGTGGGAGTCCTGGGAAACAACCCAGACTCGGGAGGGCAGAGGAGGAGCACAGGAGAAGCATCCTGGGGTGGAAATGGACTCAGGAGCCCAGTGGGGACAGCAGCAAAACAATATGGGGATGAGTGATGCTGGTGAGAGGTGGAAAGAGAAAAAGCACTGGAGGCTGCAAGAGTCTGCTCCAGCTGTGTCACCCATCCCCTGAGCACAGGGAGGGATTCAGTTATTGTGTGAATAGTGGGAGGGGAGAGGAGAGGAGAGGAGAGGAGAGGAGAGGAGAGGAGAGGAGAGGAGAGGAGAGGAGAGGAGAGGAGAGGAGAGGAGAGGAGAGGAGAGGAGAGGAGAGGAGAGAGGAGAGGAGAGGAGAGGAGAGGAGAGGAGAGGAGAGGAGAGGAGAGGAGAGGAGAGGAGAGGAGAGGAGAGGAGAGGAGAGGAGAGGAGAGGAGAGAGAGGAGAGGAGAGGAGAGGAGAGGAGAGGAGAGGAGAGGAGAGGAGAGGAGAGGAGAGGAGAGGAGAGGAGAGGAGAGGAGAGGAGAGGAGAGGAGAGGAGAGGAGAGGAGAGGAGAGGAGAGGAGAGGAGAGGAGAGGAGAGGAGAGGAGAGGAGAGGAGAGGAGAGGAGAGGAGAGGAGAGGAGAGGAGAGGAGAGGAGAGGAGAGGAGAGGAGAGGAGAGGAGAGGAGAGGAGAGGAGAGGAGAGGAGAGGAGAGGAGAGGAGAGGAGAGGAGAGGAGAGGAGAGGAGAGGAGAGGAGAGGAGAGGAGAGGGTGTCCCTTCTCTTCCATGGGGATGAGCTGTCTGCAGAGATCTGTCATCACAAGCTGGCAGCAGGAAGAGGGCTGAGATGTCAGCCAGCACAGGGCTGCACAGCCCTCAGGGCCTTCCCTGGGTCTCTCAGGGCTCCACCTCAGCACAGCACTCTGACAGGAGAGGTGGGACAGGCAGGAGTCCTCCTGAACAGCAGCCAGGACAAACAGACCCAGCAGAGGGCATGGAGGGCTGGGCTGTGGCTGCATGAGGGTGGCTGAGCCCTCAGGTCAGGATGGAAGAGAAGATGCTGCCCCTTGGCATCTCCAGAGCTCCCTGGCACTGCCAGGGCTCCCTCAGAGAGGAGAAGGACCTGCTCTGTCCCCAGAGCTCATGCCTGGGACAGTCTCAGTGATGCTGGCAGGCAGGGACAGCCCAGGTTGCACTTTGCTCAGAGCAGCAAGCGGCAGCAGCACATTCCCAACTCCTGCCAGAGCAGCTTCAGCACAGAGGTTTTCATGTGAGTGGTGATCTCCAGCTTGCAGCTCACCCAGATGTGGGTGGCACAGAGGTTTTCATGTGAGTGGTGATCTCCAGCTTGCAGCTCACCCAGATGTGGGTGGCATTGAGGTGACCTGCAAGAGGCCCTTGGCTCCCCAGGCTCTCAGACAAACACCAGTTTCCTCTTCCAGCTTCTAGAGGTGAACAGGTGAGAGGTGTCAACTGTTCTCCACTCCTGTTTAGAAGGAGCTGAGCTGATTTTGCTGAGATATTAGCAATTCTAGGAAAACTTAACCCTGACATTTGATTCCTGGCTAAGCTGATAGCTTGCTAAAAAAAAAAACCAAAACAACCCAACACTAATCAAAAAATCTTATTTGCTTCTAAACACCAGAACTGCACTATTAGCAGATGTTTGTTTTCTGCTTCTGTTTTTTATTTCCACAAAAATATTTGCAGAAAATCTTGTTAGGATATTTTGTTAGCATTTCAGCCAGTGCTATCACTGCTCCCGTCCCGGGGAGGGCTCTCACGGGAGGCACAGGGCAGCACTAATGAGGGGCTCGCTGTGCTCCACTGCCCGCAGCACTCACGCTCAATCTTCCCTTATATGTCAGTCCTCCCAGTGGCTCAACCTTTCCCACCACTTCCACGAGCTTCAGTCTTGGCCTCAAGGCCACCACACCCAGCTTGGACGGTCCTGTGTGATGCCTGTAGTGATGGAAATGCTGCAGTTCTGCACCAAAATGTTACACAGTGTCTCTGCTTCCCACCCTCCTGACCCTCATCTCATCTGTGCTGGGTGGATTCCATCTCCAGCCTCAGGGCCCGTCCTCAGTGGGTGTCTTTAGGTCCAAGTAGGGAGCAGATGTGCAAACCCAGGGCACAGGGAATATTTCTGTGTCTGCTCTGGGGTGCCCTCACCCCCAGGGCAGCACTGACTTTGACCCTCATTCATGGAGAAAGTTTCCTAAACTCCAGAATAGACTGGAACCCACAAAAGTGTGACATAGATTATAGAGAGCAGTGTAGGTGCATCACTTGGTGAGAAATTGAGGTTTGGGATTTTTAGTGTGTTGTGGATGGCAGCAAGATGGAGGGCCCAGGGTGTCATCCTGGGTTTCTTCTTCATGCTTCTTCTTCCTCCTTCTTCATGGGTTTGGGTGGCATTTTGTAATTGGGCAGAAAAGTCCCATTGAGGGCTCTGTGGGATCAGTTATTGGGTTAAAAGGGGAAATAATCCAGGTGTCAGTTCTTAATTGGACAGTTTAGTCTTAAAAGACCTTGGAACAAGAGACTGTTGGCCATTTTGTGCCTTGCTGCAGAACTCATGGTTGTGAGGCTGTTTTATTGATAAGAAATAATAAACCCCTGAGTCCCAACATGAACTACCATCTCAAGTGCCTTCAATCCAGACACAGAAAAACCAATAATGCTCTGATTCCTGTTGTCCCCAAGGGATGGGACAGCTCCCTGCACATCAGGATGGCACAGCCTGGCTGTACCAGCCCACACAGCCAGAGTGGGAGAGGCTGAGATCACCTTGCCTTCAGAAATCCCACCAGGAACATTTCAGAGTGAGGGAGCCAGCAGGGAACAGGTCCTGAGAGAAGGCAGGAGGCTCAGGAGGTGTGAGGAGCCTCCTGAGAGGCAGTTTCACATCCACCTCAGATGGAGAGAAGCTCCTGGGAGAAGGGAGCACCATCTTCCCCACTCCTGCTGGCCTTGTTTGGTTTTTGTTCTGGTGTTATTGAACAGAATAACAATAACAGTTGTTATTCTGTTCAGTACAAGGCTGAAATGCTCCTGGTAATTGAGGGACTGTGGTCACACTGCCCAGGCTGTTATTTGGTTACAGGCTGGGAGTCAGGGAAATCTGGATACAGAGGGGAAAAACACACCTGGAAGAGCTGCAGGCTCCAGATCTGGGAAACTTTTACAACTTCCAGCCCTCTGCAATGCAATGAGGGTGAGCAGAGCCACAGGAGCAGCACCCAGACCCTGGGGCAGTGGGGAAGAGGTGGATGAGGGGATCCTGCTCATCACCACAGGCACCCACTGCACTTGGCCAGGGCTTTTCCTGCTTTCTCCAGGTCAGGTGCAAGCTTGTCCAGCTGCAGTTTCCTCCTAGTTAACAAAAGATGCTGGGCAGGTCAGCAAAAGCAAGTGCTGCTCAGTACAGAAAGAAAATCAATAACAGAGGGAATGGTGGGGCTGAAGAATTCAGTGCTTTCTCTGCTCCAACTGCTCCTAGAGTGATTAACTTTAATGAAGTGATTAATGCAATTAACTGACTACAAAGGGGGAGAAATAATTGAACAGGAGAAGAATCAGTGTGAGAGTGCTTACATAAATGAAATCCACTTATTTTCACCTCAGCTGGGTCTGCTGAAATTCTGCTGGACTTGTCTAGATCATTTGAGGAACTGGTGTCATCTCACAGCTCCTGGTAGCAACCCCTGAGAACAAGGCAGGGACAAGATTTTATCTGTCCCCAGGCAGGGAAAAAGGATGCAAATATGAGGGATAATCCAGATCCTTTGTCAGCTCCCAGAGTGGCACAGCCCGCCTGGGTGTTTCAGCAGGGTTTGGGGTGTCTGAGCCTTTTTGTGCACACCCAGACATCCCAATGTTCCCTGTCTGCCCAGGGCTGGGAGCAGGCAGGCAGAGCCCTCACTGCTGGCCCACAGGATGCTGTAAATCTTGGGGAGCTGCTGCTGTGAAGCCCTTCACAGCACCCAGCCTGCTGTCTATTGAGAAAAGCCAATACCCTTCTGTCTGTCAGCTGGCACTTAACCACCGCTGTTATTCTAGATGAGTGAACACTTGTGTTATATTTTCCAATAGCAAAAACTGGGGTCAGCAGGGTGTCTGCTGTTTTAGCCAAATCCAGATGGGGTTTTCCTATAAACAAGTGCACACAGAATATTTATACAGGCGATGGCACCTGACGCCTTAACACTTAGGCCATCCTATTGAGTAGCCACTCATACTATAAGTCACTTCAGTGCATTAAGTAAATATTTTAATATAGCCATGTCACTGTTTATTATATAATGGCGGGGGCCCAAATCTTGCCTAATGCTTGGTTAAAAAGTCAGTTTACACCATCCTTTACAGTGAATCAAAGAATGCATAAACGGGGCTCTTTTGTTACTCAGAGCTCTGTTTACTTTACTTTTCTGTAAACCTTTCGAAACACTTGCTTATAAGAGCTGATAGAACCCAGATTTTCCCCAGGGGCTGAGGTGTTCATGATGTCGGGAAGGTACAGCACAGAGTAATCAATGGAGTTTCCACTGAGCAGCCCCAGGCTCATCCCTCAATATCCGTCCCTAATTCTGCTGGAAAACCACCTTGGGCTGGCACAGAGGCTGCCCAGCAGCTCCTGCACAGCACAGGCAGCTCTGGCACACCTGGGGCCAGGTGCAGGGGGCAGCCACACAGAGCAGCATCCTTGGAGCAGAGGTTCAGGGTGTCTGCCTTCTTCTCCAGCTGAGGGACTGTGTGAGGTAGTGACCACAGGGATGGATTCATCTCTTTTCTTTATTGCCTTTTTCCTCCTTGCCTTTTCAGAGTCCCACTGCCTGTCCCAGTGTACACCATTCTCTGTTTCACCCTGGGCACGTTGCTGAGTTCCTTGGGGCCAGGAGCCATGTGTGGGTGTTACCTAAGATCAGGGGGCACAGAAATCCCTGACAACATGAGCTAGAGGCTGGGGACTTCAATGCTCCATCACAGGTTCTGGATCAGAAGGATTTGGGATGTTGCAGAGGATCTCGAACCCTAGTTCCACTTGTGGCAGGGAGAAACTTGCCCTGAGCAGGACATGAATGATTCTTGGGAAGCACTAAATAATGCAAAAGAATCCCCCAGGACAGTCCCAGCTTGCCCTCAGCACTTCTTGTACCTCTCCCAGCACCCTTGGCCTCAGGACAGCAGCCAGGAGCTGGGGTGAGGTCAGGACACAGGAAAAGCCCAAAGTACCAGCCTGGCTTTGCCCTGCAGATTGTCCCAGGGAAAGAAAGGCCGCACAGGAAGGTGACAGGGACATTTGGGAAGGTTGTGCCTCCCTGTCACAGCTGTCCATGTGTTGGAAGGGGCTGTGGGTGCTCTGAGCTGGTGCAGCACTGGCATGGGGGGGTTTTGGGATGGCAGATTTTCCTGTAGAGGTTCCCAGCTGGTTAAGAGGGTTCAGCTGCACAGGGAGTGGGATGAGCCATGTGCACACCCCTGGAGCTGATGGCAGCAAAAGAGGACCTGTGTGCCCTCCTGCCCACCCTGATCCAGAGCTGTGGGCAGCCAGGTGAGCATCACACCTGGAGCACCTGCACCAGCACCTGCCATGGCCCCAGGCAGCTTCCTGAGGTCTGTGTGCACTGGGACAGAGACCACCCTGTCCTGCAGCTGGGCTGGGGCGGGCAGCAGTGACACCCTGGCACCCTGCAGCAGCCCCTGGCCCTGAGCTCACTTTCACCTTTGGGGCAGCAGAAGCTTCAACACCCTCAGGGACCCTCCTGTCCCCTGCCAGAAAAGCAGTCCCAGCACATGGGGATGGGTGAGGATGGGTGAGGATAGGTGAGGTTGGGTGAGGATGGGTGAGGATGGGTGAGGATGGGCAAGGATGGGTGAGGATGGATGAGGAATGGGTGAGGATGGGTGAGGATGGGTGAGGATGGTTGGAGATGGGTGAGGATGGGTGAGGATGGGTGAGGATGGGTGAGGATGGGTGAGGATGATGAGGATGGGTGAGGATGGGTGAGGATGGGTGAGGATGGGTGAGGATGGGTGAGGATGGGTGAGGATGGGAGGATGGGTGAGGATGGTTGGAGATGGGTGAGGATGGGTGAGGATGGGCGAGGATGAGTGAGGATGGATGGGGATGAGTGAGAATAGGTGAGGATGGGTGAGGATGGGTGGAGATGGGTGAGAATGGGTGAGGATGGGTGAGGATGGGCTCTCCCCCTGCTGCCCCCCTCGCCTGCCATGTGTGCACCCCAGCAGAGCAGTGGAGTGTGACTCCTGAATCCCCTGGCCCTGTAAGATATTGTTCTCCATTTCCCCCAGGGCAGCCTTGTTCCATTGGATAATTGCAAAGTATGTGTCTGTGTCATATTAAGTCCCATTTGGGATAATTGTGAAATTGGCAGCCTTGGCCCTCCTTTGTTTAGACCAGGGTATAATTTGGTTAATGTTATTGGTTTTTTTAACTTTGCCACAAGAAGGAGGAAATTTAGATTCTATTATTTAGCAAGTAGCTCTGAGGAATGTCCTTTGGCAGCAGGGACCTGCAGTGGGGCCACAGAGCTCCTCGAAGCCTTGCAGCATTTGGTGGGCACCTTGAGTCTCAGCCAGGCCACAAATCTCCATCCTTGCCTGGTCCCTGTTCCTCCTCCCTGCCTGCTGTCCTGCTGTATTTTCTGGGATTCTTGTCGTTGGAAGGAAAGAATGATGAATTTGACTCTGTGTTTTTAGAAGGTTAATTTATTATTTTATGATATATATTATATAAATGAATACTATGCTAAACTATAGTAAAGAATACAGAAAGGATACAGAAAGAAGGCTAGAAAAATACTAACGAAAACGTGTGACTTTTTTTCTAGAGTCTGGCACAGTTTGGCCTTGATTGGCTAATAAGTAAAAAAAATTACATCAAACCAATGAAACAATCACTTGCTGGATAAACAATGTCCAAACCACATTCTAAAGCAGCAAAACACAGGAGAAGCAAATGAGATAATTATTGTTTTCCTTCTTCTCTGAAGCTTCTCAGCTTCCCAGGAGAGAAATCCTTGTGAAGGGATTTTTCCAGAAAATAGAACAGTGACACTCTCCACTGTGCCACACCCCAGATTGACCAAACCAGCAATGGAGACACTTCATCAAATCCTCTGTGTCCTTTCCAGGCTCAGCTCCTCCAGAAAGGATATTCCACCAGGAATCTGGGTACTGGCTATCTGGCCTTGCACATCTAGGGCACAGTGATTATTTTCTCTTTCTGTCACCAATGCTGCTCAGGAAAAAAGAGATCTGTAACTCCTGTGCAGCTTTACTCTGTCCCCTGCTCATTGCCCACACAGCCAGGGAATGATTTCTTGGGTGTTGTGGCTCATGGTCAGTGAATTAAGAGGGACCAGCCATGAGATTTGTCACGTTCATATTTTCTGAAAAATCCCTTTGCCCAGGATTCTTCTCCTGGGACTGAGAAGCCTCAGAGAAAAAGGAAAACAAGAATTATCTGATTGCTTCTCCTGTGTTTTGCTGCTTTGGAATGTGTTTGGAGATTGTTTACCCACAGGTGATTGTTTCATTGGATTCTGCTGTGAATTATTTTGACTCTTTGGCCAACCAGGGCCAAGCTGTGTCGGGACCCTGGAGAGAGTCAGGAGTTTTCATTATTACCTTTTTATCCTTCTCTAAGTATCCTTTCTGTATTTTTAGTTTAGTTTAGTATAGTATTCTTTAATGTAATATAGTATCATAAAATTATAAATTAGCCTTCTGAGAACATGGAGTCAGATTCATCATTCCTCCCTGCCACGAGGGTCCCTGCAAAAAAATAGAAATTTGCAACTGGACCTGGAGTCCCAGTTAATGCCAAGCCTTGCCTCTTGCAGTAACCCCACCTGTACTTCCCTAAGCATGGCCCTTTTTGTTCACAGGCCTGCTGCTTTGAGTCTGGGTGATTTTGCAGATAAATTGAGGCTGCAGGATATATTAAAATTTCCAGCCAGTTGGAGAGCAATGTTCTTGAGCAGCCTTCCCAACAGGAAAGCAGGGGCAAGGAGCCTGGGCTGTTTGTAGATGGAGCTTGATAAGTTAATGGAAGGGATTTCATGATATGACAGAAATGATCCTGGAGTGAAAAATTAAGTCATGGGATAATGGGCCTTGAATGTTTCATTTGTTTGTGTCTCTGGAAGCATGTTTTAAAAACGAGGTTCTTTAGTTCTTGATACTCTTTATTGCTCTATGGTTTATCATCATCCCAAGCTCTGAGGTGCCTGAAGGAACCACACATTTTCTTTCCTCCTGATGCAGCCTTGGATTTTGGGATGGAGAGAGGAGCCTCCTTTCATAGCACTTTGACTGGAGCTGGGATCTGGATCTGCTGCTGTCAGAGCCCTCCTGTGTGAGCACCTTGCCCAGAGTCAGATCCTCCTTGGCCTTGGAGCCTTTTGCTCTTGGCTGCACTGTCAGGGCCACTTTTCCCTTCTTTTATGGGATGAAGTGGGCGCTCAGCTGGGTGCACCCTGGAGTTTCACTTGTAACAGTCCTGTGGGTGCAGGGAGAACAGGTGGATGTTTAACTACAGCCTGAGACTTTCGGGGCTGTTGGGCCTGGAGAAGAGAAGTTTTGGGGTGACCTAATTGTGGCCTTTCAATGCCTGAGGAGCTGCAAGGGAGATGGAGGGAAACTGTTTACAAGGGCCTGGGGGTGCCAGGAAAAGGAGAAATGACCTTAAACTGACTAAGAGTAGGTTTAGATTGGCTATTAGGAAGAAATTCTTCCCTGTGAGGATGGTGAGGGTGGTTGCAACAATGCATTTTTCAGGAAATGGACTGCTCTGGAGAAGTGTGTAGGGCTCAGTGCTGATCCATGTGAGGGAATCCTCTCACAGCACAGGTCCAGTCCAGGTGTGCCCTGCAGTCAGAGCCCTGCTCCCAGCACTGCTGACCTCTGTGGGCTTAGTGGAGAATGAAGGAACTGGAGCAAAATGCTGTGGAGCAGATCTGAACTGAACATTCTCACCTCTCACTCCCTTTGCAGCTGCCAGGGCACTTTCTATTAAGTCTTCTCCATATTAAAGTGTATTTTTAGGTCATCAGTGGACACAAGGAGACAGGCTGGGCACTGGTTTCTCTCAGGGGGGTTCCTATCAGAAGTTCTTACCTGGTGTGCTGTGGCAGTGGCTGGCACAGGATGCCACCACACCTCTGCCTTGGTCTCTCCCACTTATCCCTGGCCTTTATTGCCCTGTCCATCTGCTGCCTGTGTCAAGGGCAAGAGGCAAGGGTCTGGCCAAGAGCAGTTACATCTGAGCAAGGGGGGCCAGGCTCTACAGAGAGCAGCAGCTGCTTCTCCTTTCCTGGTCCCTTGCTTCATGGGGTAGCCAAAGGAAGAGAGGCTGTAGGTGCCCAGCCTGAAATGCAGAGCTGGACATGACCCCTGTCACCAGATATGATTTTATTCATGGTTCAGAGGCACAGGGCTGGAGGGGTGACATGGCACCACTGCCCCACAGTCTGGCTCAGGTTAGTCCCTGCTGCAGCAGGAGCACACCCCGTGGGCACAAATCCTCTGCCAGCAGCCTGGGACCTTTCCCAAAGCCCTGCTGGGTCAGTCTGTGGCCTTTCCCACCCACTGAATGCTCCCTGTGCCAACTCCAGCTGGCAAGGTCCCCGTGCTGGGCAGCAGGACCATCTGGGGCTGGAGAGCTGCTCCTGCCTCTGCTCCTGTCCCACATGAGACCCACCCTCATCCCTCCATTGATGGTATTTGTTCCTGTGCCCTTTGGTCCAAAGGCATGGCTCCAGTTTGTGCTCATTTTCCAGTTCAAATCTCTGCCATGTTTTCTTTCTTTCAGATAGATTTTGTTTATTGCATTTCTAAAATGTAACAAAATAAGGGAGACAAAGATCAGGCACAACCACAAATGCTGCAAAATCAGGACACAGTTTAATGCTGCAGCTGTATCTGAGGTCATCGATGTGACCTGCAAGAAGAGCCAATGTTTTGCTGCAGAAATGTGGGGAGGCAGCTCTGGTAGGGGTGCAAGAGAACCCCTTTGGGGTGACCAGCAACAGCTCAACCTGTCTGGTGAGCACAGAGCCAGCACCCACGAGCAGGAAGGACCTGAACTCAGAGCTGGGCTCCAGGAGGAGCTGAAAAACCCAGATCTGGGTAATTCCATGTGAGCAGGACAAGCGGAGCTGGGGCTGGGACAGGTCTGCCCTGCCCCACACAGACCTCAGGGACCTCACCTGGGGTCTCTTCTCAGGCCCCTCATAAGCAAACCAGCCTTGCAAGAGACAGGAACACCTTTCTGCTGGAGGACCAGGCTGATGAGCCCACAAAAGCTCTCCATATTACGAAGGTTTTTTTCTGAGTCCGATGCAGCACTATGAGAAAGCCCAGCCTGGAATTTTTGGATATTTGTGCCCATGAACTCCAGCACCTCAGAGCAGGATGGGCAAGCCTGTGGTAGAGCCTGGCCTCAAGAATCCCCCACACTTCATTGGGATGAGAAACCTCCTCATTTTGTAGCTGCCAGAGCCATGACTGGGTGTGAGAGCAGTGCCAATGTTAATGGCAGCAGTGATGCTGACAGCAGCAGGGTCATTTCCAGGGATTCCCACTCCACTGCAAAAGCTGAAAACCACAAGTTTTTGGTTGGGGCTGGATTTAAACCAAACTCTGCAAACGATCCTGGTTTGTCCTTTGTATCCAGCCCAGGTTGCACTGCCACCAGCAGAAACAGCTCATTGTCAAGGGTTTATAAATTAAACTGAATCAAATCAAATTGTAATTTAGAAAAAAAAGGTGCAATTTCTCTCAGAAGCTCCATTCAGCCAAGGCTGCTGGAGCAGGGCTGTCCCCAGGTGTGCAGGACCCTGGACCTGGTGTGATCCAAGCCCCACCAGCCCCAGCAATCATGAGTCAGACCTGGGAAATTCACCAGATTAGCCTGAAAGCAGTTCTGCAAACAGAGCAAGCAGCAAGAACAAATCTGAGGCTGATAACTGCTTTTTGAGCCTTTTCAGCATACTTAGAACGTTACTGCTTATTTTAAGATTTTTAAGTTTATTTTAAGATTACTTTAAAAACTACAAGTATGGTCCAGATTCATAAAATGTTTTATCTAACTCAGAACTATCTGCATGTGTTGTCCTGTAAAGTTCTAACAGTATTTTTAGCACCACAGAAATAACCCTGGGCACCAGAGCAGGGCTAAGGACTGGTGGCAAATGCCAGGTAGACCAAGGATTGCAATCCTTGAATGCTCCTAATCATAGAAAATATAATTACAGAATGGTTTGTGTTGGAAGGACCTCAAAGCTCATCCATTTCCACCCCTGCCATGGCAGGGACACCTTCCACTGTCCCAGGGTGCTCCAGGTGTTGTGGCACAGTGCAAAATCACTACACCAAGCCTTGTCCAAGCCAGCCTGGGACATTTCCAGTGATCCAGGGGCAGCCAGAGCTTCTCTGAGCAACCTGTGCCAGGGCCTCAACAGCCTCACACCACCCCACATATCTGTCCCTCTATTTAATCTATATTTACTCTCCTTCAGCTTAAGCCATTTCCCTCGTCCTGTCTCTCCATCCCTTGTCCCAAATCCCTCTCTGGCTCTCTTGGAGCTCTTCAGGCACTGAAGGTGTCCCCAGAGCCCTTTCTTCTCCAAACTTTCTCTGTTTGTCTTCTCTCTCCATCCCATGCACCCCACCTGCAGTTCTGTGCATGGCAGGAATTCCCCACAATATCTTCTGGGTGCTGCCAGACCATAACAAATCACCTTGCAGAGCTCCCACCAGCCTGCCCATGCTCGTGGGGCAGCAGGAGGCAGTCCTTGTGCTGGGAAGGGCCAGCAGGTGTGCTGTGGACTTGGATGCACAAGCAGGGAATCAGTTCTTGAGTCGTTTACCTGAAGATCAGTTATTTTAGAACAGCACAATTTACCAGTCTGATTTTGTCCTGGGTGTCTCAGCCCATTTGAGCACTGTCAGAGAGGTAGGCCTTGGGAGGATCTGGAGTAAGAACAGAGCTCCTGATCACTATTCCTCTACTTAAAACTTCTTCCTATGAAAAAAAAAAAAAGAAGTAGAAATCAGTCCTTTTCAAAACAGCCTGATTTTGTCCGGGATTTTCAGCCCATTTGAGTGCTGACAGAGAGGTGGGCCTTGGGAGGATCTGGAGTAATAACAAGAGTTCCTGATCACTATTCCTCTACTTAAAACTTCTTTCTATGTTAAAAAAAAAAAAAGAAAAAAAAAAAAGAAGTAGAAATCAATCCTTTTCAAAACAGCCTGATTTTGTCTGGGATTTTCAGCCCATTTGAGCGCTGTCAGAGAGGTAGGCCTTGGGAGGATCTGGAGTAATAACTGAGTTCCTGATCACTATTCCTCTACTATTTTCCACCACTTTAAACTTCTTTCTATGAAAAAAAAAAAAAAAAGAAGTAGAAATGACTCCTTTTCAAAACAGCTCACTGGGAGGGGGCTGAGGCCAGAGCTGAGCTTGTCCCCCGAGAACAGCCCCTTGTCCCTCATCACCCAGCCCAGGCTGGGGGCCAGGAGCTGTCCCAGGTGAGGACAGGACATCACTGGGCTCTTCCCTGCTGTCCAAGGCCTGTGGGCAGCTTGGAGCAGACATCAAGCTGGGACTTTGGAGGCTGGGAAGGAGATCCTATCCTAAAAGGCCTGGGGGTGCAAAGAGCTGGCAAAGCCTGCTGAGCGTGGGGGTCACACTGTGACCAAAGGCTAGGCTTGCCTCAAGTGAAGATTTTCTGGTTCTCACAGCTCTGCTGGGTCCTGCCCCACTGAGGGGTTGCACAAGAATAACTTGTTGGTTCTGGGCTGTTGGGGAAGATGAAACAGCAAAGCCTTATGAATATGATTGCCTGGCAAAAGATTTTGAGAATATGGAAACTATAAGTGAGATTGAAATGAAAGCAAGCTTTGAGATCCCTCAGTTACTGAACAACTGGAAAACAATGGTGTGGCTGGCTGAAGGTGATCCCCTTTTGATGGAACAACACCCTCTGCTTGCAGACAGGCCCAAGGGTCAGAGCAGACCCTGCCAGCTTGGCAGAAGGGGTCCAAAGAGGAGTTTTAGGGTTTAAAATGTAACACAGTATGGTAATGTAATGATTCTTATAGGCTGTATGGAAGTGCTGTAGGATTTGTATCTTGTATTAGATTGGTTAGTGAGAATTAGTGCCAGATCCCAGAGGATCCAGGTGCTCCAATGTCACCCTTGAGCCAGAAATGGCACAAATTCACTCGAAGGCTGGTTTGCAGAAAGGAAGGTTTAATATGAAAATCCTCTCTTTTACAGACAGATTCGACACATTCTACTTGACTGGCTAATTAACAAAAACATCTTTCTCACAAACTGTCCTTGAGAAGAACAGGAAAACAGAGTGGGAAAATGTCACTGGCATATTTTCTGAAAAATCCCTTTGTCAGGATTTCTTTTCCTGGGAGGATGAGAAGCCTCAGAGAAAAAAAAAAAAAATCTCATTTGCTTCTCCCTGTGTTTGCTGGACATTGCTGGAATGTGGTCTGGACATTGTTTACCAACAGGTGCAGGTTTGATTGTTTTCCTGTGAATTGTTTTTAATTAATGACCAATCACCATCAGCTGTGCTGGGCTCTGAGGAGTCAGTCACGAGCTTTTCATTATCATTCTTGTTCAGCCTTCTGATGTGTCCTTTCTCTTTCTTTAGTATAGTTTTAGTATAGCTTAATATGTAAAATAATATATGATATGATATTATATAACATGATGTAATATGACATGATATTATATGATATGATGTAATATAACATGATGTAATATGACAGGATGTGATATAATATAATATAATATAATATAATATAATATAATATAATATAATATAATATAATATAATATAATATAATATAATATAATATAATATAATATAATATAATATAATATAATATAATATAATATAATATAATATAATATATCAGCCCTCTGAGAACATGGAGTCAGATTTTCATCTCTCACCTCATCCTGAGGACCCTCACAAACTCAACAGGAAAACACCACCTGCAGGTTGTTCATACTAACAAGTATAGTTAGCATACTATACTAACTATATTAGTATCTTAGTATCTATATAGAGTGATATATATTAGTATTCTCTACAAGTCCCTAAAAAGTCTCACAAGTCCACTGTGAGAAAACTAAACCAGTTTTCTCACTTTCTGACCAGGCTGCTGCATCCACACCCCCCTGCCCTGCAGCTCCTCTCTGGAGCTGAAGTGTGAGCAGGTCACTTCTCCAGGGCATGGGAGGAATGTGCAGATCTGTGGGAAATGGCCTGAGGGCTCCATGGCCTCACAGGATGGGCCTTTCTGCATCCCTGAGGAGGAGCAGGAGGTTCAGGGAGGGGAATCATCCCACAGGGACATGGTCTGCACAGCAAAGCATGAGATAATAGCAGTGGAGCGTGCCCTGGCAGCCCAGGGAGGTCTCAGAGGAGAGAAGATCTCTTGTTCTGGGCGTAGGGCAAGTGGTCAGAGCTGCCCTGTACCTTGCCAAACCTCTCAGGAGGACCAGTCAGTATTCCTGCAGAGCCTGGGCACAGCAGGACTCGATCAGCATTTGCAGCAAGCCAGTGCAAATGTTCAAAATGTTCACGGGGTGTTTGCCCCCAGGAATCCAGAGCCACTCTCACTGCCTGAAACACACCAAGGCCATGTTTAGTGAGATGGTTTTATCAGCCACATTCCTGCAAGCAGGAGCCCAGGAACACAAACACAGCACAACAAACACGTGAAGAATTTGATAAGGCTGAACTGCATCTCTGGACATCTCTCTCCTGGTTTTTCTCTTTGTGTATTTAAAGTTTTATGGTGGGTCACAATTGCTTAAGAGGAGCTGCAGATGCATTAAAGCCAAATGTATTTACTTGCAGTAGAAGTAAAAATTAACTTTGCAAACAGCAAAACAGGGGCAGATTTGGTGGCTCAGGTGTGGGGAAGTGCAAGCTGTGCCCATTCCCACCTGGGTGCCCACAGGAGGGGCACAGGGCAAAGGTGAGAAGGTGGAAGGTGAGATGCCGGGCAGGAGAACAGTGCAGACCATCAAAGCTGCATCACCATGACCCAAACAGGACCCAGCCTCATCCAAGTGTCATTCCTGAAGATGAGCAATGGGAGCTTTCTCGAGCTAGGTCTCATCAGCTCTTGGAGGTCTATTTCTCACCCAAGATAGCTCAGCTACCTTTGGAGGCATAAAATCAGCAGGATGGCTTCTGTGGCAGTGTTGGAAACAAAAAGGTTTAATAAAAGGCAAAATAACAAGCTCCTTACAGAGAAAAACCAAGCCAGGTGCAAGAGGTCCTTACTCCCGGTGAAACACCTCACAAAAGTGATTCGTTTCTTTGTTCACTTCTTTTTCTGGTGAATTGCTCAGGTGGGAACTTTTGGCCCCTGCCCAATTCGCCATCCTTAAGTCTGAGGTGACGTTCCCCCAGGCCTATGAGATGCCTTTTCACCTAAGTGAGGAGAGAAACTTCTGGGTTTATTTCCTTTTTAAGGGGACAAAGGAGAGTTTTGTCGCTCCATCAGCAAGGGGCACATTCCTATAAAGATGTTTTTAACGTCAGAAGCCAGGTGCACCTCAAAGTGTTGTGTCCAGTCCTGCACAGGCTCTCAGTCCAGCTGCTGTAGATGCTCCATCTCCTGTTCTCCTTTCCTTTTAGGGTTTCTAAGGTGCTTTTGTGGGACAGCAGTGGCACTGATCAGAGGAGGGAGTGTCTGACCCTGTGTTAGATCCCAGAGAAGGCTCAGGAGATCCTGGTTTAGCTCCAGGGAGTGGCAGATCCCAGCTCTGCTATTTCTGGTACACACCTTGGCAGGAAGCTCACTCCTGGAAACTTGGAAAAAAAAAAGTGATCCAGGAACTTGCTTGACATGTGGAGACCTGAGGTGTGAAGGGGATTGCTAAGACCTGAACAGTGAATTTTTCAGTTTAGTTTTCCAGCCAAAAATTAAGTTTTCTGGAAGATGAGCTGCTGAAGCCAAAATTGTTTCTCAGGGAGATAAAGTTTTTCCCCACTTCTAAAAATAATTTTTCATTTCAATGTTTCTCTTCATTTTTCCTTAAGAAAAAGTTAAAAACATTTAAAAATAAAAATATTTTAGAATTATCCAATTATCTGCCTTAGCAGGACAGGCTCCAAAGAGTCTGTGGTGTCTGTGGGCACTGCACTGGCTGCCTGGGGGACAGGGAACAGGGCAAGGGGACAGGGAACAGGATAATGGGACAGGGAACAGGATAATGGGACAGGGAACAGAGCAAGGGGACAGGGAACAGGATAATGGGACAGGGAACAGGGCAGGGGGACATGGGGAGCAGGGCAAGGGGACAGGGGACAGGATAATTGGACAGGGAACAGGGCAAGGGGACAGGGAACAGGATAATGGGACAGGGAACAGGACAAGGGGACATGGGGAGCAGGGCAAGGGGACAGGGGACAGGATAATGGGACAGGGAACAGGATAATGGGACAGGGAACAGAGCAAGGGGACAGGGAACAGGATAATGGGACAGGGAACAGGGCAAGGGGACATGGGGAGCAGGGCAAGGGGACAAGGGACAGACCCAGCTGGCCACAGAGCAGCACCCCCAGTCCCTTCCACAGCTGCTCTCCAGCCTCTCCCTCCCCAGTCTGTCCTTCCATCCAGCACTGCCCCAGCCCAGTGTAGCCTGGCATTTGTCTTTGTTAAAATTCATCAGTTTGACAGAATCAACTTAGTCCCACCTGGGCCTTGGTGAGCAAGGGGGAAACAAGTCACAGAATTTACAGAATTCACAGAATCACAGAATCACACAATGCACACAATGCACAGAATCACAGATTCACAGAATTCACAGAATAATTCGCACAGAATTCACAGAATTATCATAGAATTGTCACAGAATTCACAGAATTCACAGAATCACACAGAATCACAGAATTCACAGAATCACAGAATTCACAGAATTCACAGAATGCACAGAATCACAGAATTCATGGAATTCACAGAATCACAGAATTCAAGAGTTCATAGAATTTACAGAATTCTGGGTTGGAAAAAACCTTCAAGACCATCGAGTCCAACCCAGCCCCAACCCCTCAACTCAACCCTGGCCCCCAGTGCCACATCCAGGCTTTGTTAAACACACCCAGGGATGGGGACTCCACCACCTCCCTGGGCAGCCATTCCAGAGCTTTATCACCCTTTCTGTAAAAAACTTTTCCCTAATATCCAACCTGAATTTCCCTTAGTGCAGAGCTTGAGACTGCATCTCCCAAGTCTGAACCTCATCCACGCTCCTTCCAAACCAGGCGTGTCCCCCAGAGGATCCCCAGTGTCTGAAAGGAAGCACCCATGATGTACCATGATAGTCCAGCTTGAGGAATTTCAAATTTACAGGCAGAGAGAGATGGAAGTGACCTGTGCTGTGCACAGCCTTGCAGCTGACGTGTTGGCAGCAGTGGTTGATGGGAGATGTGCTCTGAGGCTCAAAACTGTGTCTAAACTTTGTAAATACAATCAGTTCAGCCTAAACGAGGAACAATGAGGAATGTTTTGAGGCCAAATTTCACTCCAGAATAAAAAAACCCCAGCACTGAGCCAGTGGTGCTTGAGTGTGCTGTGAAGTCTGTGTCTGAGGGTCACAGTGTGACCTCCTGGCTCAGACACAGGGACCCCAGCACAGCCACTGCAAATTAAAATGTTGCATATGCTCTGAGAGTAAAGAGAGATTGCACACAGAGCCTGCAGAAGCCTTCCTGAAAGACTTTAGCCTCGGCTGGTGGTCCTGCAACTTCGACACTGGGTGTCTGGCTCACGCTCTCTATTTTTGAAAAACATTAATAATCGTAATCCATATAAAACTGTCATATTGGTTCAACATGTACGTCACCAAAGCCCTGGCTAATTTATCAAAGATTTAGTGTTGGGTTGAACAAAGTCTCATTTTTGTAAGCAGATGCAGTTTGCTGGATTGTCCTGTCATCACCCTCTGTTCCCACTGGAAAGATGCATCGTATCAGCAACTTCAAGAAGTTTTAAAAAAAAAAAAAAAAAAGTCCATTTTAAAACAGCAATGTAAACACTTATTGAATGTTCCACGCCAGTGATGAATTAAATAAGGAGTTCAGGGGCTCCAAGTGGGTGTGCAGCCCTGCAGCCAGCAGTGGGTGGGTCACCACAGCGGGACAGGGCACGGCACAGCAGTCACACCCTGGAAAGGAGACCTCAGGGGAGCTGGAATGCTGAAGCAGATGAGGCAGATGGAATCACCTGTTCAAGGATGCAGCCTGGCCTGTCTGGGTGCCTGCAGGGCTCTTGGCATGGCCAGTGGCAGCATGCCAGGCTTTGGCAGGAATCCCTGGGCTCAGGAGATGAGCAAAGGGCACAGTGAGGAGGGGCATGAGGAGCACCCAGCAGAATGGAAGGGTTGGGGGCAAGGGCTGGCTCTGCTTTGTGTTTCTGAGCCCCGGCTGCATACCCAGCCTGTCCCAGTGCTGCACTGGGCACAGCTTTGTGGTCCCTGCAAAGGGAAAATGTGACAAGGACACCCCAGGACTCATTCCTGGCAGTGCAGCCACCCCATGGGCCCCCTGTGTGAGAGGTGGCAGCAGTGAAACTCAGTGTGAGGCAGGACAGACGGACACAGGGCTGAGCTGCAGCTGCTGGGACAGGAAAAGCTGCAGCAGGTGGGGCTGACAGTGAGGTGGGTGAGACATCAGATGGCAAATTCCCTGCTGGTGCAGGGTGGGGAGAGGGGTGTGAGGGTCCTGGCTCACAATGTGGAGGAGATGGTATCATGTGCAATGCACGGCTCCTACTTCCTTATACAGTAAATTGGTAACTTTTTTGTATTAAATCAGATTTTATCACTGAATCAATCTTACACTTTTCTATTCTCGTTCTCTACAAATGACCTTTTTTAGCTCTCCTCAGCTCTTTCCTGATGGGACTCATTAGGAGCTGGTGCTGATTCTTAGAGGCATTCACTTTCACTCAGCATCTGGAGATTTTTCAGACAATGCTCTGCTGAAATGGTCCCTGCAGCTTTCCTGTGATGTGCTCAGTGTCACAGCCCCTCCTGGGCCATCTGCCTGCATCCCACAAACATGTTTGGTGTGAGCTGAATCCTTTCCACCCATCCTTCTGGTGAGATGGGACTGAGATCTGCAGAAGCACAACCTGAATTTGCAGAACTTTTAAGAGTTTTTGTGATGTATTTTGACCACAAACCCCACATAAACCTTGGTGAAGAACAATGTGGTAAAAAAACCAACTCCTCCATCCTTCAAAAACTCTCAACATTTTGTACCTAACATGGTTGAATTCTTCATAAAGCCTTTAGCTCTGGTGGGTACTAATCATAAGTTTGATGTCAAAGGTTTTGCACATACTTTGCAGGGTGTTTGTGCACTTTCTGGTATAAAAGCTGACTGATGTTTGCTCTTTTAATTTGCTGCCTGTATCACATAATTAGCAGCCTTCTCTGGGTTGTGTAGAATTATTCCTGTCATTTATTCCAGATTTCTCAGCAAACCAGAGTCATAGAAAGGAAGATTGCTCTCATTCATGGATCTCTAACAGTTCCAAGAGCTCTCTTGTGGGCACTCCCCAGGGCTGTGTGTTTCGAAGACAAACTTTCTGCAACTATTCTGTGCCCATGGGTGGAAATTCATCCAAAAAAGAAGCCAGGCGTCCACCAGACAAGGAGAATCAAGCAGGCAATAGGGAATCCTATGGTTTTCATATGCAAACTGCCAGTAATTACTTGTTTGTGGCCTGACCACTTCACAAATGCCATCCTTCATTCATTCTGTTTCCCAGACTGCTTTGGCAATCTGTCCTTACCCGTTCCTCTTCTTTTCCAGAGGCCATTTGGCGCCTGCTCCTCTCCCTGACCCCCCAAAGTGGAGCAGCCAGAACCTGGCACGGTCCCTGCAGGCTCGGTGATGAATGGTGTGACCAAGCAGGAGCGCTCGGAGCACAGAACTGACAATGAGGAGGAAAAGGCAGCCAAGGAAAAACCTGCCAGTGACCTGAGGGATGGCACCAAGCTCCAGCCCCCGCCCTTCGCCGAGCGCAAGAACGGTGAGTTGAGTTCCTCATGTGGAGGGGGCAAGAATGAGCATGGAGATGGGATCTGGGCTGGGTTGGCAGCTCTTGTTAAAAGAAACGAGGCTGTCAAGCTTTAAAAAGGATGAGCCTGTTTATTAAGAACTGAGAACAGGATCTGTGCTGGGTCGGCATCTCTTGTTAAAAAGAAACGAGGCCGTCAACTGTGGGGGTACCAGTCGTTCGTTTTTCTGGGTCTGGATTGACGGCATTTGAAATGTTAGTTCATGTTTGAATTCAGGTGTTTATTATTTCTTATGAGTAAAGCAGCTTCACAACCATGAGTTTGGCAGCTTTTCATTGCAAGGCACAAAATGGCCAACAATCTCTTGTCACAAGGTCTTTTAAGACTGAACTATCCAATTAAGAACTGACATCTAGATTATTTTCCCTTTTAATCCATAACTGGCCCCAAAGAGCCCCCAGTGCAGACTTTTCTGCCCAATTACAAAATGCCACCCAAACCCATGAAGAAACTCAAGACAACACCCTGCGCCCTCCATCTTGCTTCCATCCACAACGTACTAAAAATCCCAAAACCTCAATTTCTCAACAAGCGATGCACCTACACTACTCTCTATAATCTATTTCACACTTTTGTGTGTTCTAGTCTATTTTGAAGTCTAGGAAACTTTCTCCATGAATGAGGGTCAAAGTCAGTGCTCCCCTGGGGGTCAGGGCACCCCAGAACACACAGAGAATACTCCCAGTGCCCTGGGTTTCCACAGTCAACCTTTAAAAACTGTGTGCCTGTTTATTAAGAACTGAGAACAAGATGGGATCTGTGCTGGGCTGGCATCTCTTGTTAAAAAGAAACGAGGCCACCAATCTTTAAAAAGGGTGAACCTGTTTATTAAGAACTGAGAACAATTGGAAACGAAGCCTTAAGATAAGTTTAAGACCCACAGGACAAGTCAGAAAAAAATACCTGTAGTACACACGCTGCTTCTTTGCAGGCTGAGTTCTGCTGAAGGACCCAGGTGCTGGGCTCCTGGGGATTTTAAAGCCTCTGGAACTGCTGGATTGGTGCATTTTTCAATCCTTACGCTGATTGGTCTCTTTTCTGGCCGCTGGTTGGTCCATGCTGGGGTTCAATCCTGACCAATCATTCTGGAATACTTGGATCTGACTGGTCGGCTCGTTCTCCAATCACAGTTCAAGTTGCTGTCATCACATCATGAGGCAACTTTCTAGAAAGTTCCCTCCATCAAACCCTGCCTCCAGTGGCCACACTCACATTGCAGTACATTTAGCGTAACTCGTTACCTCAAAACTTATTACATTAATTTTACATAACAATTCATTATATAAATTAACAATTCATATCAGCTCCTCATGTTGACTATATTTTTCAATTCACAACCCCACCTACAAAAGCTGACTTATTTATAACAACTCTGACACGTGCTGGGGGTTTGGTTCACTGCTGGTTTTAGTGTGGTGCTTTTGAGCGTGTTTGCCATGGGTATTTTGCCATCAGATGGCACAAATTTAATGTTTAATTGAAGTGGGGCCTTATCTCAGTATGTCTTGGACAGACTTAAATGCTGTTGTCACCTCTGAGGCGTGTTCTTTGTGATCCAAGTGTTTGGTGTGATTTCAACCTCTTAGAAGGGACTGGTTTTCTGATCACACCAGTGGAATTTCTGGGGAATTAGGGTGGTGTGAAGTTGATCAGCGGAAAAGAAATGGGAAGGGTATTTGGTTTGCCAATAGACTGATCTGCTCTCACTGAGTACTGGATGCTCCAACAAACCTGCTCTTCACCAAAATTGCTTCAGAGTCGTGTAACAGAGAGCAGAATTTGGACCAGGCCTCTGCAAGGATCATTTGTGGGGTCGTGGGTCCCCATGGCAGATCCTGCTCTGAGTTTCAGTGGAGATCTGCTGGTAGAAAGCTGATGGACAGAAAAAACCCACAACTGAGCCTGTGCAAAGCATGCTTAGCCTGAGGAGTTGTTTGCCATTTCTTTCAGGCAGCTGTATAATATATGAAATGAAGAAAATTCCTTTTGTGCACTCTAAGGCTTTCAACATTGAGTCCTCAAAACATCATGCAGTGTGAAAGTGCAGCCCAAAGGCACTATTTTTGCTTTGTGTCTTTGATTGTTTGCATTATTGTACGGGACCCAATTTTTCTCAATCGCTATAAATCAGAAATAATCCAAATGATGTCATCATGGCAATGTACTGGTGTCAGGCTGGAGTAAAACACAGAGAGTCAGACTCAGTCACACCAGAGGACTCCTCTTCCCTACAGCCCCAGATATCAAAGTGTACCTAAGGAAATGCAATAACAACTTGTAAAGAGACAAACTCTTCAGTGACATAAAAGAAAATAATATTTTCTCTGTAGCTTTCACATCTTTATTTTTTTCTATCCATTTTTAACCCATTTTTTCTTATGGGAAGGAAAAGAAAGAAACATCTCCAGGTGCCCACAAGCTCCCAGCACAACCTGCAGACGTGCAGCTAAGCCCTGCAGCAATGCCAGCACCTGCCTGGCACCTGGCCCTGTGTCACAGGCTTGGTGGCCACCAGGACATGGCACAGCCCCTCCACACTGGGCTGTTTGCCCTGTCTAAGTGAGAAGAGCCCCCCACAGTCTGGGCACCCCTCCAGGGCTTTGCTCTGCTGCCTTTCCCTGCCTTGAGCACGTTCAGCCAGCCCAGGGCTGGGCTCTTGCTGCCATCCCCATGTGGGAACAGCCGGCTCCCTTCATGTCACATCATCTCGGGAGCTGGCACGCCTGCCGAGTGTCACACACGTCATGTGGCACCCGGGCCTGCCTTTGATGTCACATTCCGTGGTGTGACAGCTCCCGCAGGGCCGCTGGAGCAGCCTGATGGGCTGGGGGTGAGCAGGGAAGGGGACATCCCACAGCCCCCAGGCTGCCCTCCACAGAGCCCTACAGCAGGTTTGTCCCTGCCAAGGACAGAGCCTTCCAGTGCCCCTCAGTGCCACTGTGGGGGTGTCACAAGGACCTTTACCCATCCCTTGGTGGAGGGTTGTCACCATTAGGTTGGACATGACATACACACGTGTGTAGGGTCCAAGAAGAAAAGTTTTTTCTTCTGCGTGTTCTCTAGTTTATATACACTTAACAAAGCGTGATCTTAAGTCATTAATTACGTCACAATAACTTACTATATCACAATTACATATAATAACTTATATATTCATTGGTGCAAAGTAATTAGTGTCAATATAATTGGCAAAAGTTTTACAGAAATTTTAAAAGGCACATATAAAGGCACATATACACATCTACTTATGTATGTAGTTTAGCTTACAAAAGGCATATAATATATGCTTGGGAATAAGTTGGGTGAAAAGGAAGAAGTTTCCATCTGTTGTCTTTAGGAATCTTCCAGGGCATGGTAAGGAGAAGCAAGTGCAAGGTGTGTCACCCCCCATCCTCCTCCTGCCCTGTGGCATCCCACCTCTCAAGGGTTCAGGTGTGCAGCGCTCAGCCAGGCAGGACCTTCCCTTTGTTCCCTGCTCTTTCCACCCCTGGGCTGGTGCTCTGTACTGGCTAAGTGGCCACCAGACAGACAGACAGACAGACAGACGTCCATCTGTCAGGGGCACAGCTCCCCAGTGAGGACCAGCTCCTGCCCAAGCTTGAACTTTCAAACCGCCGTCTTTATTTGACTTAACTTTGATTTAATAAAAACAGTCTAGCTAGAATATTTTTAAATAGGAAAATAGTCTTTTTAACTCTAGTATTATTCAAAAATGGCAGAGGGGATTTCATTTAAATTTGTAAAAATAAATCACATTTGAGCAAGCAGAAAGCCCATTTGGCAGGGCCTACAATCCCAGGACTGCGTGCATAAAAATGGGGATTGTTACCTCTACAACAAGCAGGAATTCTGACCTCTGCCTGCCCGGTGTACCCCCCAGCCAAAGCCAGGGTAATTTCTTCAGCTGGTAGCAGCTTTCATGCCATCCCATCTCACCCCTCCCATGCCATTGTGCTGCTCACCTGTTCTTTACCTGGGCAAGCTGTGTCCTGGGAACAGCAGTAGAACATTTCTCTTGTTTTGCATCAGGACTGTCTTTACCTTGTCTTTACCATCATTCCCTGATGATGATTTCCCTGCACAGTGAGGGTGCAGGCTCTGTGTGTGCCTTTGATTCCTCCCTGTGCCAATCTGGCCAGATGGATTTCAGAAACAATTTTGTGATAACGTTTGCAGTCACAAGGAAAGGAGCCAAAGGACATGCAGGGGCTCTGTGAAGCAGCTCCTCCAGAAGTGTCTCAGTGTTGTGCTCAAAGGGAAGAGTGAGGTGTCCTTTGGTACAGCCCAGAGACAGCAAATTCCCTCATTCCCTGTCCTGGGACTCTGAGACTGAGATGGATTTCCCTCATGGAACCATGGAAGTGTGAGACATCCTGTCTGACCTGCTGAGGTTTCTGTCCCTCAGACACTGCTCAGTATGAGCTCAGCCCACTCTGGAGGGCTCCATTTCTCTGTAGTGATTGTCAGAGTTCAAATGCCCAGCTCTGACCCAGCAACCTTCAAAGAAGAGATTGATTTCACCCCTTTGCCTCCTCCCATGTGGCTCCAGGTCTGGGTGTCAGCTCTGGCTGCAGGTGAAGGCTCTGGCTCCCAGTGTGGGTGCAGGTGAAGGTTTTGGCTCCCAGTGTGGGTGCCAGCTCTGGCTGCAGGTGAAGGCTCTGGCTCCCAGTCTGGCTGCCAGCTCTGGCTGCAGGTGAAGGTTTTGGGTGCCAGTCTGGGTGCCAGCTCTGGCTGCAGGTGAAGGTTTTGGGTCATGGGCTGCCTACTGCAGGTGGGAGCCATGAAAAGCTCCCCTGTGCCTACACCACTCCAGTAGTGGGTTTGCAAACTGCTCATAATGTTTCCACACGGGTTTGCCGTTGCTGATTTTGGAGAATAATGTAGTTAAACTCTTCAGTTTATTTGTGTAGTGAAACAGACCTTCTGACCACCAGCCCCTTTAGCCCACTGCAACAAAGGGGAGGATTTTCCAGTGCCCATCTGGTTTGTGTTTAATGTAATGTGCAGAAAGGTTGCACATTTTCAGGGCCTGTGTTCATAAGTAGTAGATTGTACAACAGTTTATTACACAAATGGAGCTTTATATTGCTGGGCTTTGTTGAGCTGCCAGTTGGGATAAAAAAAGAAGTAACGTGCTTCGTGGATCCTATCAAGGAAAATTAGAAAGCATTAAATTCTGCTCAGACTATCCATCACTGGTGAGCTGTTAATCAAATCCAGAGGGGCTGGTGGGAGGTCAAGACTTTCTTGTTCTTGGTGTTTCTGAATCAATAACTACTATGAAATACGTGTAAATGAAACCAAAAGAAGAGAGAGAGAGATGTGTGACCTAGAAGTCAACACAAGATCACAGTGCAGAGGCCAGAAGAGAGCAGATCTCTACAGGTTTTGAGGAGAAAACCCCACGGTCTCAGCTCAGTTCTCGTGGTGAGCATGTGTTTTAGTTTAATTCTATATTGGAATGGTTATTAAATTACTATCTAGTCCCAGGCAAAATCTAGCCCTTGTTCCACACAGCCAGGTAAGAGGTGTATCTACAGGAAGATTTTTCAAATGGGCTTTGGATCCAAATCAAATAAATATTGCAAACCCTGTATTGAACCCAGGTGATATCTAATCCACAGTGAAACATCAGCCTGCAGCCTCGGACTGCACAGCCCAGCTTTAATGCCACTTAAACCAGAATGTAAGAACTGAAGGAATTCCAGGAATCCAATGATATAAACTGTATTTTTAGAGCCCTGAGTGACTTGTGAGAGTGAAACAGTGCAGTGACTAAAGATAGCCCAAGCAAGGTTTTCCATGATTTATCACAGGAACGCTCACAGTAAGTTAAAGTCACTGAATGTTGTGATAGCAGCACCTACAAGCTGGCATGTTTTCAAGACAAGTCATTCATAACATATTTGTCACAGAGGAAAGTTTCCATAACAGAGCTCTGAGTTGTGTCTCACTTGCACAAGCACCACACACATCACTTTCCTATTAAGACACCGAGAGGTCTGTTTGTTTCCAAGGATCTATTTTTCTCTTTTAGCCAGCTGGAGGGAAGAACCCCACTTGCCTGCATGCCTCCAAGCTCTCCCAAGCTTTCAGTCTGGCTGAGCAATCAAAGCAGTGGTGGCAGAGGACAAAGGCTCTCCCTTGGGCTCAGTTGTGGCCCCACTCCATTCCATGTTGGCCATCTGGAGTTCAGTTATCATTTCCTAGGAATTCATTGTCAGACCCATCATTGTTCCTCGGGGGTCTGTGCTCCTTTGTGCACCAAGGGGTTGGGTAGGACCTTCCTTTGCTGAGCAAAATGTCTGCAGGGGTTATTTTAAGGATGAAGTCATGGCAAACATTTCCTGACACCTCATGATCGGCGTTGCTCTTGGCTCCTGGCCCTTGCTAGCTGCAGTTTGCAGGATAAAGGAACTGCCTTGTCAAGGGGGGGCTACACTGCAGAACTGTTTTCTCCCAGTTTCTGACACACCAGGATGCATTCAGACAGAAATGGCAGAGAACCTGCAGAGATCTCCTCTCATGGACAGATTGGTCTTTGCCTCCTGAGTAGCCTGACAGTCACCTGGAATCTCATTTTCATGGAATCACAGAATTCTTTGGGTTGAGAGAGACCTTAAAGCCCATCCAGTTTCACCCCCTGCCATGGCAGGGACACCTTCCACTGTCCCAGGCTGCTCCCAGCCCTGTCCAACCCCACCTTGGACACTTCCAGGGATCCAGGGGCACCCTGTGCCAGGGCCTGCCACCCTCACAGGGAGGAATTTCCTCATGTGTCAAGCCCCAAATTCAGCTTCCAGCACAGAAGCGCAGTGGCTGTGTGGACTCCCCAGGCAGGGTCACACTCTCTGCTGGATGGGGACATCACCTGCAGGGTGTGGAAGGTGCCTGGGACCCTGGGTCAGGTCCTCTCTCCCCATCCCTTGACTGGCTCTGCTCACCCCCAGGTGTTTACTCAAACCCAAGGCTGTGCCTAGCTCTGTAATCACCTCCCATGTGTGAATCACTCCCATTTCTTTTTCAGGTATGTTTTGAGATGCTTCTAAAACTAATTTCCATCTCATTATGAGTCTAAGCTGCTGTCTAGCATCTTCTTTCAGAAATCACATAGAGACAGGGATAATTGTCATGATCCTTCTTGTTCCATCTCCCTGGGCTTTCAGGCAGGTCCTACAACCCTTCCATGAGTGACCCCATCCTGCTGCCTGCTGCAGCCTGGGCAGGGCAGAATGAGCAGCACAGGGGTCCCATTGTCTGCTGTGAGTTTGTTCTTGGGCTGGGGCTGAGCCCCACTGCCCAGAGCATTGCTCAGCAGCCAGCAGGACTGAACCCCCAGGCTGGGTGTGCTCCCCTCACTGCCCATGCAGCCCTAGCATTCCTCACCCAGGCTCTGCTGTTGTCCTGCCCTTGTAACCATGCCTGTGGTTAAATGGAGTGTGTCAGTGATTATAGGATTTCCTCTCCCTGCTGCACTGGGGAAAGAGTGCTCGTAGCTCCGTGCACAGTTTGAGTTTTTGTTTCATCTTGTTTATATTTGTGGTTATTTCTGTGTTGCTTCAGCGATTTGCACATTCTTGAGGCCCTTGCTCAGAGCACCTGCAGTCAGGTTGTGCTCAGCATCTCCCTCTCTTTTACAGCTGATTTTGAGAGGTGGCTAGTGGAGGGTGAAGTTCAATCCAGGACACAGTCCTTCATTCATGATTGAGCCTGATGAAGGGCATGTGAGTGATATCTGCACACATAAAACTTGGGGCTGAAACTGTGATCTGTGGCATGAAACCTGACAGCCCTGAAATGATAAAAAGAAAACATCCTCTTGCAAGAATAACACCCTGTTTTCTCCATGAGCATTTAACCTGCAGGGCTTGGGAGCACGTTAGGCTCATTGGCACCAAAAAATCAGGAGGATTCTGGAAAGAAGTTATTTCTGGGGGCATATATATGATGGGATCCCATCTAGAATGGGAATATATATGGAGTCCCATTATCATCCCATAGAATCCCATATACAATGGGATTATCCACCACTTCACAGTGAGGAAGGCTGCATGTATCCAAAGACACCTATTGCAGGAACGCCCTAGGTAAGATAGTCTCATGGAAAAATGGACTAAGAAATGAAGCTTTACTAGCTCTTCAGGGTTATTTGTCTCTTAGACCAGTTTTTCTGAGGACTTTTTGCAATCTCCAGCACTTTCAGGAGGGATGTACTTGTTCCTTCAAAAGATGCTTTTTTACATAAAAGAAAATCACACCTTTATGCAGAAACATCTAGGAATGGTCCATGGTTCCTGCTCAGCTGCCTCAGTGCTCTCAGGTGCTGAGCAGCAAGGCCAGAGGGGTCACAGAAAGCTGTCTCAGAGACACAAAGCACAGGAGGTTTCATTTCCATGCCAAGGCAGCCTTGCTCCACACCAGCAGGTGACACCCAGTGCCTGACACTGACAGCCTTGAAAGCTCTGCTCTGGTAGGGATGGGAAGAGGGGAAGAGGTGATGATTTGACACAGCATTTAGCTGGGTATCTCCAAGCTGTAAAGATTGGGAACACTGAAGGGGTGATCATAAACGGAGCCTTCTGTTGTTGAACAGAACGAGTCTCTGAGCAGACTGGAACACAAGATGTTTCCAGTTAGTGCAGCATCTGGGTTAGATCTGCCCATTCACAAAGAGGAAACATGTTTTCACTCTGAATGACTCTTTAAACGAGGAGGCAGGGAGGAAAGCGAGGATGTAAGATGTGTGTGCGTGTCTGTGTGCACAAATATCTGTCAGTGGGCACAGCCCTGCCCTGCACCCCTGGCAGAGCAACCACGTGGCACCACATGAATCCTCAGGACATTCTCCAAGCTCTTCTTTTATCTACTTTGTGGAAATTGCCATCAGTGCCTGGGGAGCGCCTCTGCTGTGGGAAGGGAGAATGGACTCGGACCAGGGGCTCCCCATGAGGACCAGAGTCAGGTTCTGGGTCAGGTTCTGCTTCCCCAGGCAGCTGGGAGGGCACTGCCACAGGGCTCCAGGCTCCTGGAGGAGCCATGTCCACCCTCCATGGTGAGCCAGGAGCTGGGGAGCTGGGGCTGGCCTCTGCCTTGCTGCAGAGGGGATGGAGCAGTGGGAGCAGTGGTTGGTGTGCCCTTCCACTGTGGTGTTGGGCTCACTGGCAAAACACAGAGAAGTTTCAGCAGTCAGGGCGGGATCCTGACTGCTCTGGGGCTGGGAGGACACAGTGCAGGACCCCATGATCCATCCCACTGCTTGGTCCACACTGGTGTGCTGACAGTGCAGCCAGAGCCACTGACCTCATGGGAGAGCCAGAGAGGTGAGCCTGCACCCAGGGCTAAGCAGCAGCCAGGCAGAGCTCTGTCAGGGCTAACCAGCAGCTAACCAGGGCTAACCAGCAGCTAACCAGCAGCCAGGAGGCCTGCTGGTCATGTGGAGCTCATTCCTCCCTTCCTGTGACATTCCTGTCCCTGCAGCTCCATCTGCCCTCCCTTGTGTGCCCAGCTGCTCTGTTGGTGGGACAAGCAAAACCTCCCCAAGGTGAGACAGGCTGTGATTGTAGCCCTTGTGCTCTGTTCCCATGTTTGTTGTAGATCCTGCTTCCTCAGGGCTGGTTCTGGGCAGTAATTGATGTGGCACTTCCAGGAATCCATTTCCTGCTGCCCAGCCTCCTGGTAACATCTGGCACAACGTGTCTGCACAGATGTTTGCTGCTGGGGCTGCTTCCCAGGGCTTTGCTGGGGTGCTGTGTGCAGAAGAGCTCCATGGATGAGGGAAGCTGCATCACACTGGGGTTGTGCAAACCAGCTCATACATTTTAAAATGAGAAGAGAAGAAATTCACAGCTGTGCCTTTATTATATGTGCATTTAGGGCCAAATTGGGCCTGTTTCTGGTGTGAAACTCTGCAGGGAGAGGGGCTGTTCCTTCAGAGGCTGCTGAGCAGCAGCAAAATCTCTCCAGAGCTACTGCTGCAACCCTGGGTTTGCACACCCCTTATTTCCCCTGCGTTTCATCTCCCAGAAGAGACAGGAAGCTTCTGCTGCCTCATCCTCATTCCCCCATTAAGTCCTACTGCCCAGGACAGGCAATGCTGGAGGCTGAGTGGGGACACAGGAGATCCATGTGGTTACAGCTTCCCTGGGCTTTTCCAGCCCCCTGGGGCTGAGCCTGTCCTTTCCTTCCCATACTGCTGAGGTTTGTGCCCCACAAACCCTTCTGCCCCAGCTGGGAGCTCCAGGCAGGGGCTTAGCTCAGGGTGCCCCTCACCCATCACGCCAGCTGCAGAGCTCCTGGGCTTCCCAGGTGGGCACGCACTCGGGAAGATGCTCATGAGGATAACAAAACTCACTGAGACCAAAAGTGCTCCCCTGAGTGAGTGTCCTGAGCTCCAGCAGCCAGGGCAGGACACAGGAGCTGGCCGAGCCTTGCACAGGGTGGTGGTTCCTGTCTGGTGTGAAAAACAGCCAAACACTTCATCTCATGCCTAAAACACCATCGTGGCCGTGGCTGCAGCTCCGCAGGGACCAGGCAGCCCCAGCACCTCTGAGCACAAAGCCAGGCTCTCCCATCTTCTCTCCATCCACTGTCTGCATCTTCCTGATGCTGCAGGGCTGGCTGGGGAGCTCCCAAGCACTTGTTAAATCTTCTGGGGGTCAGCAGCACCCACAGAGCTGCAGGGCTGATGGCTTCAGGGGTACAGCACACACTGCTGTGAGCAGCGACCATTAAACACTAATCAGCTCAGGGCACTGAGTTTTGCTTTGCTCCTTTTATGGGTGCTTCTCTCAAAGCCACAGCCCCAGGAGTGCTGCTCTGGCCATGCAGGACAATAGACATTGTCCTTGGTGGCACACGGCTTGGGCCAGGATGGCTGAAGTGGCCGGGATGTGACAGAAATGGGACACAAACCCTGAGCAGCACTGCTGGGACCAAAGCACAGCTCTCAGCTGCCCAGGGGAGGGAAAGAGGAGAAGAAAAAGAGGACTGGGATGTCACGGATGTATTTTATGAAACATCTTTTTGCTAAGATCTTTTCTCTTGAGAAGCTGAGAGGCTTCAGAAATGAAATTTAAACAATGGTTATCTGCTGCTGTGGAATGCAGCAGGTGCATCTGTGATTGGTCTCATGTGGTTGTTTTTTATTAATAACTAATCACAGTCCGGCTGTCTCGGACTCTTTAGTTCAGTCACAAAATTTTATTATCATTCTAGTCTTTTCTATTCTGTTCAAGCCTTCTGATGAAATCTTTTCTTCTATTCTTTAGTATAGCTTTAGTATAAAATTTTCTTTTAATATAATACATATCAAAAAATAATAAATCAGCCTTCTGAAACATGGAGTCAAGATTCTCATCTCTTCTCATGCCAGAGTTGCCTGCAAATTCCACATTAAGTGACCCTGAGTGAGAACATTGCAAATAAAGACGCTGTTAATAATGAGGTGGCATCAGGAGGGCTGTGCACGGGGAGCCTCTGTGCTCATGAGAGGATGAGGAGCTCCTGGAGAAGGGCTGGGACATAAAGACACTGTTAATTAGGAGGTGGAATCAGGAGGGTTGTGCACACTGAGCAGGAAACCTCTGTTCTTACGAGAGCACAAGGAGCTCCTGGAGAAGAGCTGGGACATAAAGACACTGTTAATGATGGGGTGGCACCAGGAGGGCTGTGCACAGGGAGCCTCTGTGCTCATGAGAGGATGAGGAGCTGCTGGAGGAGCACAGAGCAGGGCTGGGACAGGCTCTGGGCTGCTCCCAGCCAGAGGAGCTCTGCCCCAGCAGCAGCAGCTGGGCTGCCAGGCCTCCTGTTGCCTCCAGCTATAAGCAGCCATGGTTTGCTGCACAGTGACAGGCATGGAGACCAAGGTGGGGTGGATTTGTCACAGTGTTGGTGTCCAAATGGCTCACAGGAGAGACTGACGTGGAGCCAGCAGGGGAAGCACTGCACGTTCTGCACTCAGGACTGCAATTGCAAACCACCAGAGCCCTGCTGAGGAGGAGGATGGTTGCTAGCAACGATGTGAGGGGCAGGAGAGGAATTGTAACATCAACACAAACAGGACAGGTCCTTTCCTGTGGTCTGTAAACATCATTGTCACACCGGAGATCTCGCCAGGGATTCCTGAAGATGCTTTCCAGCATGCTCCTTGGGGTTCTTGGGTTTTCAGAATTCTGACCATCTGTTTGCAATTGAGGCCATTTGGAGGCAGAAGAGAGAGCTGCAGAGAGACTCTTTTTGGACAAGGAGTGTCTTGTCTTGCCAAGAAGTTCCCTCCAGCAGGTATCAGAGCCACAGAGCCACAGAAAGGTGCTGTGCTCTGTCCAAGCTTGGGCTGCATTGTGCAGCCCCTGCACTCAGAGGGGATGGCCAGCAGTGGTGCTGTACACCCAAAAATCCCCGAGGGAAGCTGTGTTCCTCAGCACTGCACCAGGGCTTGGAGCTGCCTCTAAATGTCAACCTGCCTTAAAAGCCCCAGGCATTCCCTGACATGTGTGGCGTGAACCTGTTCACTCAGCAGAGATTTGCTCCACTGAAAACGAGCCTGAAAGTTGATAAGAGCCCCTGGTTAGGCCTGAAATAGCCCTTTGCAATGTGGGACTGGCTGGAGGAGGTATCAGATGAAGAGCAAGAGTCCCAGCACAGCAGAAAGGAGGCTGAGCTCATGCCTGCCCTTGGCTGCAGCCACAGGTGCTCTGGCTGCTCTGAGGTGTTGCTGTGCCTCACCCACAGCTCCCACCCAGCTCTGCTGCTCCCTCTGCCCCACAGGGAACACCAGGGGGAAATACAGAAAGAGTAGAGGGACACTGGAGGGAAAACTGCCCTGGAAATGTGCAGTGGTGCTGTCTGGAAAGCAGGGAAGGAAGATTCCCACCTCACACAGAGAAAGGCCAGAGGGTTTTGTTCAGTTACCTGGGTGAGGTGCAGTGCTCCTGGCAGGAATATGATTCATTCCAATGCCCTCAAAGAGGGAGGAGGGGCTGTGTTTTATTTTCAACCTTGGTACAGTGCGTGGGAAACACTGCTGGCACTGGGGTTTCGTTCTGCTGGGGTTTTGCTCTGTGCTGCAAATAAGGCTCCTCTTTCCTTGGTCACTTTGTAGGAATGGAAAACATGCCTGGGCCTTCAAGCACACTTTGAAGTCAATCAAAACTGTCTTAAAGTATATTTCTCTGCTATAGAACATAAAAATATTATCCTTCTGGCATGCCTCCATGAGAATATTAAAAATAGCTTACTGAGTTACTCTGTGAAAATCGCTAATATAACAAGACTTTTGTGTCTTATTTCATTAATGAAGGAACTCTAATGCTGGCCTTGAATGTGATACTGCTGTAAATCAATACAGAACATTTTTGGAAAAACACAATCCTATTATCCCGAGATATTTTTGTAGGGTGAAGTTAGAAAGAAACATTTCTTGCCATGACTTTTGTCCAACTCAATAAGCTATTTGCATCTGAAAACTTTAGTGCTAGCTAAATAAAAGTGTGTTCTGAGCATGGGATGCCATTTGCCTTCCTGGTTTGTTTTGGTGCTGCTTGTCCAGAACGGGGAGAATCTGTTTGGCAGAGAAAGGCTTGGAGCTAAATCTTGTACTGACCCCTCTCAGCAGAAGGGAAGTGAGAGCAGGACAGGGCTCCTGGCTTTTCCTGAGCAGCATCCAGGAGGCAGCAAGTCTGAGCTGTGGCCCGACTGGGAGGCTCGGGGCTCTGTCCCATTTCCAGCTGCAGCTGTTGGTGAACAACCCCCTGGGGCTGTGGCCATCCCGGCTGGAATTACCCTGGGATGCTCCCGGCAGGCTCAGGGCTGAGGTTCCTCCAGCTTCTCCCCTGATCTCCAGCACCAGGAGCCAAACGAAGGTGGAAAGGCAGGGTGATCACACAGTAGCAATTCTCCCACCCAGCTGCTGGTCTTTCCTTCAACAGGAGAAGGGCTTTTAGATTTAATGGCCTCAGTGGGTATTTCCACATGGATTTGTCTGATTGCCGTTTGAACTCGTGCTAAAGAGGTGATTTGCTGCTTCCTCGGTGGCCTCCCAGGGGTGTAAATCACAGCTCTGCTTCAAGACCCGGAGCAGCAGGCAGAGTTCCTCCCACTGCACCAGGGCTGCCTTTGGCAAGCAGAGACCTCTCTCATTTTCTGTTGTGCCCAAAGGCTGCAGTGATGGGCAGGGAGCTGGGGCTGGAAATGGGGCTCTCAGTGTGTTCCTGAGGTACCTCTGGGTTGCTTTTGCCAGGGATTCAGAGTCTCTTCTCTCTGAGCATCCACACAGGGTGAGGCGAGGAATGGACAGATGAGCTGAGGGAAAGGGCTCCTCTCAGCCAAGGAACAGAGTTCAGCTGCTTTCCCTTGCTCTGAGCTGCCCTGACTCTGCTGGTTTCTTTCCTGAACAGAATTCTCTGTCTCTGCTTTGCAAGAAAAGCAGCAGCTTTAAATGATCACCAGAGAAATGAAGCTGCATTTTCAGTGACTTGCAGGGGAGTTTCTTCTCCCCAGGTCCTTCAGCATTAGAGGGAAGGGATCAGCGGTCATCCATCCTCAGCACTGGCTGGAAGAACAGGGCTGAAAATCTGAATTGTTTTCATGTTTCCTCTTCCTTATTTTTGACTGACAAGTGGCACATAGCAGCAAAGGTTCACACCACTCTTCAGGGAGAAGGGATTTCTGTACTCAGAGCAGGCAGGAGAGAGGGATGTCTTGAGCATGGCTCTGGGAGCAGGTGACACAAAGCACCACAGTGTGTCATGAGCCTGGAACTGAGCAAATGACACAAAGCACCACAGTGTGTCATGAGCCTGGAAATAAGCACTGCAGACCCCTCCAAATCCACACAGCCACGTGGCATGCTGAGTACGTCTGGGGGAAACCTCTGCTGCCCAAAGCCAGGATCACCTTTCCCTCCCTCATTCCTGACAGGAGTTTGTCCAGCCTGTTCTTAAAAACCTTCTTCGGTTGGAGAAGATTCCAACTCTTGCCCAAGCCATTTTCACTCCTGAAGTGCACATCCATAACTCCTTTTCAATATGGATAGAGAGAACAAAACACTGTTTCTTTCCATGGTATTCTTCCTTACATTTAAAACCTGATCAGGGTTCCCCTCAGACAATTTTTCACTAGATTTTCACTCAGTCTTTATGCCTGCCCTTGAGTTTCTGATTTTCTGGATTTGTGGTGTCACTTTCTGTGCTCTGGGCTCTCTTCTGGGGCCTCTCACCTTCCTCAGTGTTATAGATGGATAATGAGCTGATTTGCTCTCGCAATTAAAGGATAAATATTGTGTGAATATTAGGAGAAGCTTTAGTGATGTGCAGTTATGTTATTGTAGTTTAGATGTCCTCTGTTCTGCCCACAGCTCCCTTTTCCCCCTGTATTGTTGCCATCAGACAGCCTGGGTTGTCTGGGACAGGTAAAAGAAGCTGCACAGGTGTCCCTTGCATGGGGCAGGTGGGAATGGAAAATCTTGGTGCTTAGAGGGTGAGGCATGGCAACACCTGAGCTCCAATCAAGTTATAAAGCAGTCTGCACTGATAAATGGCAAAGAAGAGCTGACTGACAGACCTTGGGAGGGGCCAGGACTGGCTGATGCAGCCCCCAGGGGTATAAAAGACTGAGCATCCATCTTGAAGATGAACCAGCCATGTGGTGTCCATGAGGGGCAGTTCCCAGTGCTGCAGCTTCTTCCTTATGTAGCCCTTTGTTGTATTTTTGTTAAAGTTTAATAAACCTGTTTAACTTTTCAAAGTGAGCAGTTGTTTCCCACACTGAGCATGGCTGAGAGCAGCCAGCAATGCTGAGCTGAGCAGGGCAGAACAGGCAGGTGAGGGGATGTGGTTTGCCCTGCACAGCCCCTGCTCCCCCTTCTCTCACTCTCAGCATCACCGATGGCCCTGAGCTGGCTCATGGTGCTGCTCTGTGTCACAGAACATTCTGCTCTGTACCCTGTGCATGTGCAATCCCTGATTCTCACTGGGTTTGTTTCTGTAGCTGTCCTCACATCATCACTTCTTTTTAAAGCCATTATCTCACTCTGACGCTGCTCTGCTGCATGCATGTGCCCTCTTCCAACTCCACCTCCTAGTAAATAAAGTGATTTCTACTCCACTTTGTAGAGGAAACATCGAAGACAAAGGGACACAGTGACCCACTGGGAGCTTCTCTCTGAGTGTGATTTTCTAAGTGTTTCACACCACCTTGGGCAATACACATCAGCTTTCCCAAAAATCTTTAGACAATGTCATGTCAGGAGGTGTCAACAGCCTCGTTAAACGCAAGATAGATGACATGTACAGCTTATTGCCTATCCACAAGTGCCACAGAAGGATTAGATTTGACACATGCATAATGGCTGGGGTTTCATTTCTTTTCCCTGATTTGTTTCAGTATTTGTTTGTTGGCTCCATTTGTTGTCTCAGTACTTTTCTGGAAATGGAAGTTAAAGTAGATGCTCCATAATTCCCTTTTTCAAAACCAGCACTGAGAGCCCTTCCAGCTCCTCTGGTTTCCTTCACCCAGCCTGGGGCAGCTGCCCCTGCCAGCACCCATCCTGCTGGACAGAAAACAGGGAAAAGCAGCAAAACAGAGATGAGTATGAGATACATCCAGCATCAGATGGAAAGCTTCCACCTGCACAGCCTGCCCTCCCAGCACCAGGTGTGATCCCACCCCAATGGCATCCCCAGGCCAGAGCTGGCACAATAATTACAGCACAAAAATCCAATTCCCCAAGCTGTGGATGTAGGTCAGTTTGTTCACCATATATAGCATAACCCACCGCAGCTGACTGAGAGCATATTAATTACTTTGGGTTTGTTTTGTAAAAATAGAAGAAATCTGCAGTTTAATCTTTAGTTGTCTCAGAAAAAAAAAATAAATAAAAATAAAAGTTTGCTTCTTTGTGCCTCTCCAGCCCTTCACAGTTCATGGTTTGCAATGTGTGCAAAACAAATGAATGTTACCTTGCTCAGAGGAAGTCTTGTCAGGTCTGAATTTCTTTCTGTTTGTTTTGTTTTAGAAAGCTTCTCTCTCCCATCAGTTCAGGAATGCTCTCTTGGCAATGATCTCTCCTGCATCTCCTTATCACAGATGCTGTTTAGACACTTCCTCCATTTTGGTCCCCAAACTACCTGTGAAGAGCTCAGTTCTGCAAGGTTTTTCCCTTTGTCCACAAAAAAAATAGTTTATTTCTATTTGTGTTTCTGTAAAGTGTCTTTTCCACTGGAAAAGCTCCTTTCCAGCAGCTCTTCCCTGTGCAGGCTTCGAGGGCCTGCTGGAGTCTGTCTGCAGCAGTGTCTGTGAGGCAGAGCTTGCTGCTCCTGCCTATAAATAACATTTCAGATGCCCAGGCCACACAGTCACACTGCAGGAAAGGTCAGCAGGAGTCGTCATCGCCCAGAGGGATCACTCTCCACAACTGCCCCATGCCTGAGGCTGGCCTGGACTGCAGCCAGGGCTCTGGGCCTTATCAGGGCTGCATCTCCCTGGGAATTTTCGGGTTTATTGGAAAATGCTGATTCATAGACATCAAAATGTTTCATGGAAATGCAGCAGTTTTTCTGAATTTACAAGGAAACCCAGACATTATTTGGATGCACTAGTGACTGGTTGGCTGCCAGGGTATCCCATGGCTTCCAGAATGTGTCTGCTTGCAGGACAGCTGTGTCCTCTGGGCTGCCCCAGACACAGGAGCCAGAGCTCTGCCAAGGGCCTGCTCTGACTGAGCTCTCAGCAGCCCTTAACCCCCAGCAGGAGATGGGCTGGGGGGGTTTCTCTCTCAACAGCCTGGTCTGGAGGTGCTGTTGGATCTGCTGCATCCTGGAAAGTCAAGGGTATAACACTCACAGAGTGTCCTTTTTATTGGGTGTTGTATTTGCAAGGTGCTTTGATGAAGGCAGGAATGATGAATCTGACTCCAGGTTCTCAGAAGGCTAATTCATTATTTGATGATACTATATTATATTAAAGAATGCTATACTATACTAAAGAATACAGAAAGGATACTTACAAAAGTATTATCTAAATAGTATTATCTAAAAAGTATTATCTATTATTAATACAAAAGTATTATCTAAAAAGTATTATCTAAAAAGATAATAATGAAAACTCGTGACTCTCTCCAGAGTCCCAGCACAGCTTGGTCCTAATTGGCCAAAAGGTCAAAACAATTCCCATGAAACCAATGGAACAATCTCCAAACACATTCCACATGAGCACAACACAGGAGAAGCAAATGGGATAAGAATTGTTTTCCTTTTTCCCTGAGGCTTCTCAGCTTCCCAGGAGAACAATCCCGGGCAAAGGGATTTTTTAGGAAATGTGAACGTGACAATTGGGTTCACATCTGACACCAAGAGGGAGGGGATCAGAGGAGGGAGGCAGAGGCTGCAGTGGGATCCCCTGTGGAGCACAGGTGTGTCACAAAGGCTGGGATGCAGTGTCCCAACAGGCAGGACATTGTTAGCCTGGAGAAAAAAGCCAGGGCAGTATGAGAATCTGCTCTTTTGGCTTTTGACAGCAACTCCATGCAGCAGGTGACAGCTCTGGAGCAAGTGCTGTCCCGAAGATTGCAGTTCAACACTGAGGTGCCAGCAGGCAGCTGTGATCCAAATTCAGTTCAGAAATCATCCTGGGAAATGTGCTGAACTGATGACTTCTGAAATAATCAACCCTGGCTCTTTTAAAGCATGACAGAGGTGTCCAAATATCTTCTTTTCCTTATGGTTTCTCCCTGCACATTGGAAAGCAGCTCTGGGCAATTCACAAGTATAAATGTGCATTGCATCAGCTTGTGGGAACTTTGGGATCCCTGAGTTATCATATTCTTCTGCAAAGTTGCATTTCAGGTTTCATCGGAATATAGAACTGCTTTGAGGCTGTGTGTAATTGCATCTCAGAAAATAATAAGGATATAGGAATATATCATAGGATTATATGTCCTTCAAAGAAAATTCTGCTTGTTAGCACACAGGCAAAACCCCATTTATTCTGTGTTGCATTACAGGGGCAGTGCAGAGACAGGTTTGTATCTGTGGTTTGATGCAGTGCTATAACAATGTGCATAATAATGGATTTACTCTGCAGAGACTTTGGTTTGAGTGTGTGCACTGAGTCCCTTTGGTAAAGGGAAATGTTTATTCCGACAGCACATATTGTGTTAGCACGATGGACTGATTTGGGTTTTCATTCAGCAGTGGGAACTTGTGGCAAATTATTAGCAAAAGCAACACAGACTTTTATTCCTTAACTTGTACTTGTGCTCATGTAAATCAGCAGTAAACCTTGTAAACCAACCCTGTCACAGTTCTTTCAATTTTACAGAGTTTTGGTCTCAAATCTGGAAGCCACTTTGAAACACAGTCATTGCAACCTCTGTCAGAGGTCTTAGAGAAATTCAAGAATAAAATGGTAGAAGTAGTTTGAAAATTATATCTCATTCAAGCAGTGAACAAAATCTTCCAAGGGAGCAAGTGTACCTTGAACAGAGATAACTGGTGCCGTGACTCTTCAGCTTTTTTATTACCCCTAATATTTCTGCTGCTGCTTCTTGCTCTCCTCCTTCTTCCCAGCATTTTTTCTTTGTGAAGGAACAATAACTTGGATAACTCATATTCAAGTTGATAGGCTCCCTAATTCCAGAAGCATCACCCTCTGCAGTGTTCTCTCTCCACCCCACTGCAGGCAGAGATGGGCCCTAGCTATCTGATTCTAGCACAACAAAACAAATATGCTGGCCCAATGATCTCCTCACCATATATAGGCTGAAATAGCCTTTTGGAAGATATGGTTGATATCTGTGATCATCACAGGGCAATTAGGAACCATTATGAAACAAGCATCTTACCAGTAATTTATTGGGCAGCCTCAAACTATTTCCTTGGGTGGGGAGGGTGTCATCTTCAAGAACACCTCCTGCTCAGGAGAGGCCGTGAATTAATTTTTATGGAAGATCTGCTGGGGAGGGTGCAGAGCTCAGAGCATGAACCTGAGCTCAGAGTTACGTCTTGGAAATGCAATGTCCCAAAGGAGGGCAGACAGGAGAGATCCAGTGCTGATATGGTTCTCATGGCAGCTGCTTTCTGAGAGCTCCTTGACAGAGTAACCTCTGCTCTCCAGTTGCCTCCCAAGAGCTGCTTTTTCTCCTGTGCAGGAGACAAACAGCACTACTACCAGCAGCAGGAGGAGCAGCCAGGACCTGGCTGGGCTGTCAGAGCTGCTGCACAAGGTGGGTGAGGTGGCTGAGCACAGCTCAGTTCCAGGCTCCTTTGCTCACAGAGAAGCTGCCTTGCCTTTAGGGCCAAAGCATGGCCAGAGGGGTTACTGGGCAGTGACCACTGCAGACCATCCTCTGCACCCACCATAGAACCAGGATCACACACTGGGTTGGGTTGGAAGGGACCTCAAAGCTCATCTTGTTGTATCCTCTGCCATGCACAGGGACACCTTCCACCATCCCAGCTCGCTCCAAGCCCCATCCAACCTGGCCTTGGACACTTCCAGAGATGGGACAGCCACAGCTTCTCTGTGCCAGGGCCTCCCCACCCTCACAGGGAAGAATTACACCAGCCCAGTTCTGTTGGATTGGTCAGCATCTTAGGAGAAATGATTATTTTTTTGCCACGGGTGTAGTGGAAAGAGGCAGAAAGGGAATTTCCAGGCCCAAACAAGCTGAGTTTGATGGTCTCATTGTCATTTTTTAGTAACTGATGTAGAGCACAGTGGGCAGCTGATGGTGGCTGCTGGGTGGGAAGGGGCTGGAGGAGAGGTTGGGGGTCAGGTGTGACAGGAGCTGCACAGGCAATAAAAGCAAATGCTGAACTGTAGACCTGCCTTTTCTTTGTAAATTCATCTGTTGCTAAGAATAACCTGCCTGGACAGTGTCCTACAGCATGCTCCAACCTAAAGGGCATTTTGGTCTGACAAATGCAAACTAAGAGAGTGAAGTTATTACCATATGAACATGTGGATTGGAAACATGTGTTGAGTGATTAAAGGCGAAGGCTTGATGACAGCCCCGTAGCAGAGATGGTGCATCTCTGGGAGGAGATTGCTGCTTGGGAAATGCCATATTTTACCATTGAGTTCATTAGTATTTGCCATAAGGAAAACAAGAAAGGTTGACTCCAGAAAAAAAAAAAAAAGCCCTCCCTCTCAGATGCTATCAGTGCACACACCATGTTTGCTTTGGAAACTCCTCGCCGGGGTTTCTGTCAGTCTGTTGCTCTGTGAATGCTGTCTCATGGACAGTTTAGGATTTCACTCTGCCTGGGCTTGGACTGTGTCCCAGGAGTGTGCTCGGTGTCAGGAATTCAAGCTGCAGAAAGTGTGCATTGTGGAAGATTAGGCACTGTAGGGACAGCCTGCCGTGCCCACGGGCTGGGCAGGTCAGAGCACACCAGGCACTGCCCAGGGTGGTAAATCTGCCACAGCACTGCAGGGACACACAGCAGAGCTGACAGGAAGTTTTGGGTTGATGCATGTTCATTATAAATCATCTTCTGCTTGTCTGTTTACAATAGTCTGTCTTTCCTGGATGTTTTTGAGGTAGTAACAGACCCTGTATTTTAACTCGACAACAATATTTTTATGTGAAAACATCACATCCTCACTATTCATATTTTTGGATGAGATATGAACCAGAACTATGGGGCCAAGTGCCTCATCCCAGACACTGAAAGCTGAAGAACGAGAAAAAAATCAGTCACTTTCCAAAAACTTTGCTAAATTTTGTGACAGTAACCAGTGTATCTGTGCCTGGCTGTGAGGCACCTATAGCAGATTAACATCTCACAGTCCTTGTTGACTTTCATTAAAAACTGGTACTTAAAACCAAACTGAATCAAACCTTTAGGCCCCCCAAAGCACACCAGTGGGCAGGCAGCACTGCAGAGCCCTGGGCACCAGCAGCAGGATCAGAGGAGCCTGCAGAAGCTCTCCTGCCAGCCAGCTCTCGGGACATTGCACTGAGATGAAACAGTCTGCAGGAAACTTCCAGCCAGGATAAATTCTTGGTTCATCACAGATTTTGCCAGATGCTACATTGCTCCCACAGTCCTGCCAGTGCTGTGTTGTAGGCTGGGTTTGTGCTCATCATATTCACAGCTCTAGAAATTGTAAAAGCTCATTCAGATGTGTGGGTCTATTAATTTCTTCTTGTGAAGTGTATTAATTGCTATTAATTGTTGTGGGGTGGAATGACCTGTCTTTCTTGCCTGTTGAGCCCCATCCCAGTTCTCTCAGCAGTGCTTTTTTTTCAGTGAAGTTTAGTTGTACAAAGTTTGATAAACCCAAAGACTTGAGAATGCTGGTGGGGAGGATTCATCTTCAGGCTTGAAGAAAATCATGTTCTAATATCTATTTGTCTTAGAGTTTTACACAGATTTAGAGGTTAATATTAAACAAACAAACAAACAAAAACATGCAAAAACTTTTTTTTTAAACCTGCACAATTTCCCTGACTTCTGTGTTTTGATCCCACTGTTTCTGCTGGCAAAAGGGAAAGAGAGGTAAAGGAACTGAAAATTGCTATTGAAAATGCTTGCAATGGAACAAGAAGACCAAATTTCATTTTATTTATTTCTGGCAAAGTCAGCTCACAGTGGCAGGAAATCCAGGCAAATGAGAAACCTTCCTGCTTTTTGCATTCACCACTTGGTGGTTTTTTGGGGTAAAACAGCCCATTAGTTCAATTCCTTCATGCAGCCCCTCTGTTTCCTTCCCCCTTCCTTGGCAGCACAGGTGACAGCACAACATGGACATGTCACACAGCTTTTGATGACTCTTATATTTGATATTTCGAGAATTCCTCTGTGTTTCTGGCTGCCCCCACTGGGAGAGTCCCGTGGGGCTGGGCAGATGCAGTGTGCTGGGAGAAGGATGTGCCACACCTGGCAGAGCCACAGCAGGGTCACCATGGGGACAGGGACAGTCCTGCAGGCTCTGTGGTGGCAGCAGGACATCAGTGCACCAGGACATTTCATCTTCTGTAAATGTACATCCCAGGCTGGTGCTGCTCGTGGTGTGCAGGAATGGAGGTACAAAAAGCTGAGAGGTTTCTCAGCTCAGCACTCTGAAGCACAGAAAACAAACTTGGGAAGGTGCACTCATGCACCTCCTCTGTTCCTGTCTCTGAGACCCAGATAAAAAATAATCCATGAGGAAAACCTACGTGTGGATGGGTGTAAATTTACATGGCAGCTGGAGATGTAGATGGCAGCTGCAGAATCTGGGGCTCCAGGGAATGGTGGGAATGGGGTCAGACACAGCAAAGGGACGGCCAAAAAACGAGAGAGGTCTCTGCTGCCAAACTTCCCCTGCCCTTTGAGAAAGGGCAGAGGGCACGGGTGGCTGCGGGGCTGAGTGAGGGCTGTCCCGGGGGATGGGAACCACCGTGCCCTTCCCAGCGGGCACACAAGGCTGGGCGCGGAGCAGGTGGCACTGCCAGGTGGGCAGGGAGCGTGTGCAGGCAGAGAGCTCAGAGCTCCTGCCTGGCACCAGGGCAGAGCCGCACGCAGGGGAACTGCTGCTGCTCACTGCAGCACTCCCAGAGGATATTTACCGGGGCTGGGGGATCTGGAAAACACATCTCAAGCCTCTGTTCGATTTAGCCATGTCCCAAAGCCCGAGTGCCACCCGGGCTGTGGGACACACCGAGCTTGCATCCCCCAGAGCAGGACAGGGCGCGGCAGCAGCTCATCCCGCATCCCACTGCGGGATCTCCCGTGAGATGCTGGGAGCAGCCTCTGGAGCTCGTGTTCTCTGCCCTGCAGGGCTGCAGAAGGGCTGGCAGATCGTTTGCTGCCCTGCAGAAGGGCTGGCAGGTCATTTGCTGCCCTGCAGAAGGGCTGGCAGGTCGCTCGGCCCCTGCAGCTCCGCTCCCGGCCGGGCCCGAGGGCAGCGCTGCCCGCACCGCGCCCGGCTCAGCCCGCAGCGCTGCCCGCCCGCCCTCCTGCGCTGGAACACGCGGAGCCGCTCTCTGTCTCATGGCATTAATAACCCCTTGGATGTCTTTGTTTCAAGTATTCCATTGGGAAGTGCTATTTTAAGGCTCCATTGAGGCAGGCGGAATGTGGAACCTCCTCCTGCCGGCCGCTCCGCTTATCAGCGCTGCTATTTTGTCTAATTCAGCGCTCCCCTCGCCATTTCACTGCCACCATTTACATTTCCCGTGCTGGAGCAGCCACAACAGTCTGCGGAGATCGTGTCCGTGTGTTCTCGGGGCACAGAGCAGTTCTGTGCTGCCCCGGTCCTGCCTGGTGCTTGTGCGGGCTGTGGACACAGAGTGGTGGAGAAAGTTCGGTTTGCTGACAATTCATCAAGCAGCCACGGACGCTGTTTAGCTCTTTAGCCTGAGATTACACTCCTCGGGCTTCCTGCATGTTCAGAAAGTATTTCTGGCTTTTGAAGTGCCTCTCAGTTAAAGTCTCTCCCCTGTTGGCTGAATGGCCTTGGTGTTCACACTCCTGGGCTGGGCAGGATCCAGGGTGCAGCCACCAGCCCAGCACAGCCTCACCCACACAAAAAGTGCTTTGCTTTCCTTTTTAAACCTCTTTTCTTTCCTTTTTAAACATCTTTACCTTTTAAACCTCTTTTATTTCCCTTTTAAACCTCTGCTGTTTTAGTGTGGCTGCGGACTGAAGTTCCCTTCAGAAAATCAAGGAAGGTAGTCCCTCTGGATAATAAAAAGTGTAAAAGCCATTGCTGAAAAAGAAATATTTTTATTAAGGCTGCAAGAGAAGCTGAGAATAAAAAATCTGTCTGAAAATAATCCAGGGTGTGGGTTTTACAGGTGAAACTGCAGGAGATGAAACAAGGGCTGTTGGAACTGTGAAATTGTTTGCATAATATGAACATAAAGAAGAACCTGGGTGTTACTGATGAGAAGGAGGGGAAAATACAGAAGTGCTGCACAAAAAACTCAGAAATTCATGACTATAGAAATAACACAAATGTTTTAATTCCTTGCTCTGGCTCTGCAGGGAGTGTAGCAATAGAGCAGCATGGCCATGACCAAAACTAATGAGGACATGGGAAGTTTCAGCATTCATGAACCTTGCAGGGAATCTTTTTTCTCAGTCCAGTTCCTCAGAGCAGCTTCCTGCCCCCTTTTCCCTCCTCCTGGGATAGAGCTGACTCAGACATTAGATCTGAGGACCTAATCAAGGCTGATTAGTGGGAGCAGGGAAGTTCCTGGGATTAGCTCCCACTAATCCCTGCTCCCACATGCGGGAGCAGGGAAGTTCCTCTTTTCTGTTTGTCTGTCTTTGCCTTGGCCACCTGCCACTCTTGTAGGGGACAATGGAGAGGAATTGTCCCCAGGTCCTTCTCCTCCAGTCAGTACCTGGGACAGTCCCTTTTCTCTCCTTGGAACACCAGGCCAGCTGAGGGAATACACTGAGGGAATTGAGTGAATGGTTTCTGCAGTGTTCTTCAGCCCTGGAGAAGATGAGGGGAACTCTGGGGAGGTGAAGAACCTCTTTGGAGCAGATTTGATCTGCTCTGGTCCTTGACATGGTGGGATCCAGGCTTGGGGTGGGATCTAGGCTTGGGGTGACCCACTTGGCAGGTTCTGTGCTTGAGATGGGGGGATCTAGGCTTGGGGTGGGATCTAGGCTTGGGGTGACCCACTTGGCAGGTTCTGTGCTTGAGATGGTGGGATCCAGGCTTGGGGTGGGATCTAGGCTTGGGGTGACCCACTTGGCAGGTTCCCAGGAGCAATCCCAAACACCTGAGAGCCAGAGAAGAGAGTCCTGCAGAGTCCCACTGGTGTGACAGAGGAACCCGAGCAGATGGCAGGGCAGGGGACGGGGCTAAAGCAGATGTGCAGCTCTGGCTCCTTGCTTTCCTTGGTTCATGGTGGTGGCTCCAGGCCCCTGACCCTTCACTTTGGCTTCAGCAGGCTGGGACACCATGGCTGGGGGATCCTTCTGTGGATGGGGCCGTGCCAGGTGATTGTTCCACTGGCTCCAGCCCTGCAGAAAGTTTCAGAAAGAGTCATCAGTCCAGGCAAGGCTTCCCTGGACTGCTCTCAAAAACCCTGACACATTTGTTAACTTACATAAGCTATTTCCATCTGATGGGGGGGTGTTTCCATGATGCTCTCTCTTGCAGCAAATTTGCTTGAAGAGAAGCAGAAAACAACAAAAATAAGGGCTCCCACCTACAATCTATGCCTCCAGGCCTGAGAGCAGCACTTGGAAGAGGTCCCTGTCCTTTCTGTAGGGTCCCTGGGGTGCTCAGGGGTCGGTCCCCCCTGGCAGCAGTGCAGGGATCCCGTGGAGCTGCTCCAGCAGCACAGCAGTGCCTGTGTGGCTGTGCAGAGCTGGGACAGCCTGGCAGGAGCTCCCCCCTGCAGGGAAAACAGCCCTTTTTGGAGAGGAGACACTTGCTGAGCACAGGGCTCAGCACTGTGTGTTACCCCTGGATATCAACAAAACATGGTCCTGCTTTAGCCTGTGCAACCTCGCTTGGAAATGCCATGATCTCTGCTTTAGCCACAGCTCCAAAGAACAGAGTTGATTTATTTTTGTTCTTTCAACTGTGGCTTATAATCAAGTGTGAACCCTGCACAAAGCTGGGCTCTGTTGTTATGAGACCAGTGACTCCAAATACAGGGAGATGGGAACACACCAAAGGTGTTGTCGAGGCATTTTTTACACTGAAGGGTCAGCATGAGGCAGGGAACAGCTTTGTTTAAAGACTCTGAGCTCCTTTGGCAGGTGGCTGATTTACAAGTCAGAAACAGCAGCATGCCTGTGACACTTTTGAGGACCTTATTTTTCCTTCTAAGTGAATTTCAGGTATTTTTCTGTAGAAGCTGGAGCCTTGCTGAGGTGCACTGGCTCAGCCCTGCATTTCTCCCGTTTCTGGAACCCCACACACAGGCAGTAAATGCCTCCACTCTTTGGCCCTATATTTCCCTTGCCATCACAGGCTGCTTTGGAGAGGTCCAATCCTCGCTTCTGGCCTGGCAGCCTTTGCTAAATCACAGGGTTTCACATCCTGCCCCCCAGGCATCACATACTCCCTGCAAACAAGCATTTCCAGCTCTTGCCTGGAAGCTCCTTAACTCTGACTCTGCTGGAAGACTCAGCAAGATGGGGAGGAGGACTGCATAAAATGAGGTAAAAACCAACCAAATCCTCCTAGGCATGACATGGAAAGAAAATTATTATTTAAACTACATGCATGATGTAATGGGACTTAAAATAGTCTCTATCCTGGAAAAAGGAGATTAACTGCTTAAGGCAAAGTAATGAAAAGGTCACTTGGACAATTCCTGCAAAGCACTCCCTGTGCTGCATCATGGACTTATCGGTCCTGTTTGACAGGGAGTCACACATGATCCCAAGCACTTATCTCTGTTTTATGCTTTATGAAAAATTGATTGACTCCTTTTGCCCAAGAATTTGTGTTAAATAAGAAATAAAACATTGTTTATGGGCAACTTTCTCTTCCCATAGTCAGCAGGGGCCAGTTTTATAAGAACAGGACATCAAATCTTAATACTGCAAAGTACCTGCGTGTTTGACATGGCAAAGTGAACTCCTCTGTTATTATCTCAGCTGGATCAGTTCCTAAAGCTAAACAGAAACAGCAGCGAACATTTTCCATTCTTTCTGCCTCTAAGCAGCTTCCCTCACCCTCTGGCACAGATCACATCCTGTCTGGGTAGTGCCAGTCCTCCCAGCATGACACTGAGGGCGTGGGGGAGATGTCCATCCCTGCCACCCTGGTATGGCACTGGCAGCACTGGGATGTCCATCCCTGTAACCCTGACATGGCACTGGCAGCACTGGCATGTCCATCCCTGTAACCCTGATATGGCACTGGAGCACTGGCATGTCCATCCCTGTAACCCTGATATGGCACTGGAGCACTGGGATGTCCATCCTTGTAACCCCAGCATGTCACTGGCAGCACTGGCATGTCCATCCCTGCCACCCTGGTATGGCACTGGAGCACTGGGATGTCCATCCTTGTAACCCCAGTGTGGTGCTGGCAGCACTGGCATGTCCATCCCTGCCACCCTGGTATGGCACTGGCAGCACTGGCATGTCCATCCCTGCCACCCTGACATGGCAGCACTGGCATGTCCATCCCTGCCACCCTGGTATGGCACTGGCAGCACTGGGATGTCCATCCCTGTAACCCTGACATGGCAGCACTGGCATGTCCATCCCTGCCACCCTGACATGGCAGCACTGGAGTGTCCATCCCTGCCACCCTGACATGGCACTGGAGCACTGGGATGTCCATCCCTGTAACCCCAGCATGGCACTGGAGCACTGGGATGTCCATCCCTGCCACCCTGGCACATCTGGGCTCCTGCCTGCCCAGCTGTGGGTGCAGCACATGCCCAGGTGTGTTTTGCTGCCCACTGATTCCTTGCAGGCTCAGTTCCTGTGCCCATCTGCCGGTTAAGGAGCTGCAGCCATGCCCAGAGTGATGACAGAACACCCTGGTGGGTACACAGCACTGCCACTGGATTTGGAAGCTGGGAAGGGATCACAGATGGGATCGCAGACCCAAAGTGGATCTGTTCATCTGGCTAAAGTTTCAGGCAGCAGCAGTTAGGGCACCCTTGCCTGGTACATCAGCTATTGTTTAACGTTGCCAGAGCAGAGGATGGTCCTCTGTGCAGCTGTGCAGCCTGAACAGGGCAGGACTCTGTCAGGAATGGTCTCTGGCACTGAAAATCCCTCCAGCCTGTGCTGAATTCACTTTCTGTTTGCTGGACTGCCCAGGCTCTGCTGGACGAGAACAGCTCTGGAGCAGGAAAAGCTGCTCTGGCTGCCTCTGCTCCTGCTCCTGTGACCTGGGACAGCCCAGCTGGGCTTGGGTGGCCCCTCTGCCCAGGGCTGAGGCCACCTGCTCGGAGCTGCTCCTTCCTGTGACTGCCTCATCACTTCCTGGGGGATTTCATGCTGTGATGTCACTTCTACAACACCGATGATAAATTCCTTCAGAAACAGAGAGAAAACGACCCAGAAACATGGCTACACATAAACCCCTCAATTATACAAAGTCCTGCAAACATCAGATAAGACCATTACAGAGAAAAGGTCACAGCAACACCAGCTATGTCGTGAATAGCAGCAACAAGTAGCAGCCAGTGCCTGATTCAGTCTAAGGCTAGAAAGATGAAAAGATAGAAATGTTGTTGGCTTTAATTCTTTTGTAGTGCGTTCCAGGCAGCTGTCAACTGCTGAACATTTGAACAACCAGGGCCTCCCAAAGGGAAATAACATCTTTGGAATGGCCAGGCTCAAGAAAACACCACATCTTAGATGATGTATTGATGGGGGAAAATAAATTCAGAGGAGAATTTGGTGCTTTGCCGAGCAATGTCCTGAAGATAAGCTTGTACCAGTTCTTCAGTCACGCACTAATGATCTTCAGTTCATTATATGTTATAAATCACCCTGATGGATACAGAAAAGGGTAATAAATGAATAAATAAATAGCAAACACTCTGTGGATAGTGCTGATCATAGAAAGATGAATTAATCATAAACACTGCTCCCAAAGGCTGTGACACGAATGAGCATTCCTTTGATATCAGCCATGCTCTTCTTCCCACCAACTTGTTCTCAAATAAACATCCCAGTAAATATTTGTCTCCTTGCTCTAGCATTGCAAATAAAATGAGAAAGGCCCTCCTGGCCCATGGATAGCAATTCCCTTAGGGTGATGCTGGATTTCAGGTTGGGATTCGCCTCAGCTCGCTTCAGTCAGCTTCTAGCTTGTGATCTCAGTCTAGAGCAGGATCTCTGGGCTCCCTCCAGAGCTGCCCTTCCAATTTGCCACCCTCCAGTACTTGCAATCTCTTCTGTCTCTTTTCATCTCTTTCATGGTCTGATGTCCCACCCTGGTGCTGTTTTCCCTAGAAGGTGCCCCAGGAATTTTGATGCCCTGGGGGCCTTTCAGGTGCAGTGATTTCCTCCCTCCCCAGCAGCCTGAGCCCTGCCTGGTGCCCTGCTGAGCTGCTGAGCCACCAGAGCCCAGCAGAACCAGAGCAGAAGCAGAGCCCTGCAGGGGCAGCACAAAGCCCCAGCTCCTCTGGGATGATGCTCCAAGGCTCTCATGGGCCATGGGCAGGGTGTTGCTGGTCTGTGAGGGCCCTGACAAAGGAGGATGATGTGGAGGACTCCATTGGTATCAGAAGGCTAATTAATTACTTTATTATACTATATTATTCTATACATCTAAAACTGAACCTGCCGAGCACTCAACCCTGCACACAACTGTACAGAATCTCGTGATTATCGCCCAACAGTCCTGACACACACACACACCTGGCCCTGACAGGCCAAGGAACCAAAACACCATCACTCTGGGTAAACAATCTCCATATTGCATTGTGCTTTGGCACAAACACAGGCACAGCAAATGATAAGAATTGTGTTTTCTTTCTCTGATGTTCAGAGAATGCAAAACCCAGAAATATTCTTGGGAAGAATTGTGCCTTGCTTTTCTCTGTGAAGAGAAATGTGGGGCTACAGCAGGGGAGAGGAGCTGCTGTGCTGGACTGTGCCCTGTCCTGCACCAGTGAGTGACACAGGACTGGGAGAGGCAGGGATGAGCCTTCTGGGATGCTGGGATGGCATTTTTGCACTCAGGACAAGCCTTCCTAACAGCCTCAGGCTCACTTCCTTTATCTGCTGTCATGTGATTGCAAACTCTTAATTTCATTCTCTGTCTGCTTTCCTTCCTAGGTGAAGCCCATTCATTATTTTTAACTGTATCCATAACTCCTCCTTATCTCTAAGCCCTGCTGCTCCTCCTGCTCAGCCTGATGACATGACTGCATGTGCTCTGCTCTCCTGGCAGCTTGTCTGAGCACAAACCCTCTTGCTGCTCCCTTTCCCTGCTCCCATCTGCAGCAGCCAGGTGCTCTGAGGAGGCATTTCTGCCCTGTGTTTTGTTCCTTGTCACAGACATCTTTTATGAAAAATCCTTTCCTTAGGATTTTTCCTCCTGAGAAGCTGAGAGGCCTCAGGAACAAAATGTAAACATTGATTATCTGCTGCTGTGGAATGCAACAGGTGCATCTGGGATTGGCCCATGTTGGATGTTTGTAGTTAATGGCCAATCACAGCCCAGCTGGCTCGGACACAGAGCCTGAGCCACAAACTTTGTTATCATTCCTCTTGGCTATTCTATTCTTAACTAGCCTTCTGATGAAACCTTTTCTTCTATTCTTTTAGTATAGTTTAAGTGTAATATATATCATAAAATAATAAATCAGCCTTCCGAAATACGGAGTCAGATCCTCATCTCTTCCCCAGTCTGAAAACCCCTGTGAACACAGTCACAGTTCCTCAAGCTGCAGAGGGGCCAGCAGCCTGCCCTGCTAACACCCAGACCAAAACATCCTGCTTCCTGCAGCAGCATGTGAGACTTGGCCATCTCTCACCTGAATTTCTCCTGCTCAGCCTTGGGAATCCCTTGGCAACTCCAGCCCACAATCAATGGACACCTCACCCCAGCCTCCTCTTTAGGCTGTTGCTCCCAGAATCAGCTTCATCTTTACTGAATTTGAAGCCTAAATTCTCATATGTCAAAGCCAAATTCTGTCTCCAAGTTGCCCAAGCTCCTTGTCAGCTATTCTTTTGAAAGCAGTAGGGTTCAGGCAATGGGAGTGCTGCTGCAGATAAATAGTGCTCAAAGGGTTTGGAATGCTCTGCTTGACCCAGAGTGTAAAAACCTGCATGAGCAATGCCTCCAAGCAGAAAACTTGTCAGCAAAATCGATCTGCTTGCCTCCCTGTGTGCAGCATTCCCTGTGCTGTTAGCAATGCCCTGGGATGGCAGGGATGGAGGGGGGATAATGGGAGACTGAGCAGTCTGAGGCAATCAGCAAATTCTCAGCTTTCCCTGCTGCTCAATTTTCCTAGATTGGAAATGAAACACGGGTGGCAAAAGAACTGGAAGATGCTTTTAAGTGTGGTTCTGGCCTGCACAAAAAGCTCTCTAATGTGGATGTTGCTGGGTATTGTTTCCCAATATTCCCCTCAATTAGTTCTGCTGAGCACAGCACAGTGGGAGAACTGGTTTTATCTCCCTGCCTCCAGCCTTGGCTTTAGCTCAGCCAAAAAGGACTGATTTCCACTGCTGAGGAAACCCTGCTCCAGAGAGAGCTCCCAGGTGAGCAGGGCTGCAGGAGGAGAGGATGGAGGAGCAGATGAGAATGGCAAACACAGCGCATCTCCTCTCACTGGCACTGCAGCTCTCCAGGCTGTAAGGAGCATGCTGGGCTCCTTCCAGATGAGATGCCACCACCAGGATCAGCAGACTTTGTGCAGGACTTTGTGGTGCTTGGGCTGAATCCCAGCCTTGGAGACGCCAGCACAATCCCTGTGCTGTGGCTGTGACCTGGGAGGTGCCAGGGCAGGAGCTTGGGGTGGCACAGGGCAGCACAGCCCAGGGTGGCTGCTGGAAGGGGTTGAAGTTCAGTTTGGTGAGTGCAGAAAATGCAGGAAACCCTCTGCAGGCCGGGCTCTGACACCTGGAGCATGGCTGGGTGCTGTCATGCATTCTTTTGTGAGGAGGACAAAGGAGTGCTCTGAGGAGCAGCTGGGATTGTCCTGCTCTGCCCTCCCACAATCAGTGCCCTCCAGAACTTGTTTCCCCCTGCCCATCCAGAAAAGTGTCTCTACAACATCTGTTTTATGGTCTGGACTCCAGGCTGGACTTGCATTTTCAGGTTCTGGAGGCCTGATTGTCTCTTTCAGACCATCTCACCAACCCTCAGTGGTTTTGGAGAACAAGCACCCTGTTCATGCATCTTAGCTGGTGCCTCTTTGCTTTGTTGCTCTCTGAATTACACACATAAACTAATAATAAAGTCATCTCTTCATCCACTATTGTCTTTCTTTATGAAAAAGAAGACAAATTTGGAAATAAATGGACATTTATGATCAAGAAACAGCTTTAATGAGATTAATATTCAATAATACACTAATAGCTTCACACTGAGAAGTAAAAAGTATTGTAGGTGTTGGAAAGTTATATGACATCAGTGAAGAATGGAAGGAACCCAGCTAAACTTAGATCAGTCTGACAAGGGAATTTTTGAGCTGGTTTTGGCTAAGTTTTGCAATCAAGGAATTATATTTGCTGATCCCAGTGGGAGATCCATACAAAAGTGAAGTCAAAAGCAACCAAAAAGGTGCTACCCAGGGGTAGATTCTTACCCCTGCTAGGGTAGACTTGTGTGAAAGGCTGATTCATTCACCTGGTGCACATCACCCAGCTGGTCCCAGGGTTGGCAGGCCTGGCACAGGTGCCCAGAGCAGCTGGGGCTGCCCCTGGATCCCTGGCAGTGCCCAAGGCCGGGCTGGACAGGGCTGGGAGCACCTGGGACAGTGGGAGGTGTCCCTGCCATGGCAGGGGGGAACTGGGTGGTCTTTAAGGTCCCTTCCAAACAATTCAGTGATTCTGTGAAGACAAAACAGAGGGAACCAAGAGCAGATAAGATGGAGACACAGAGAGTGTCTGATCTGAGACAAGGTACCAGGTTGCCATGGCATTATATAGAGACACAAACCCCGAGGGACAGCAAAGAAACATCAGACCATGCTGAGCTTCCCTCTTCACTCTTTGCTGTCATCATTCAAGTGCTGGGACACGTTCAGTGGGTTGGACCCTGTGAAAGTGGAGGGGAACCTGGATGCTGTAAGTGCAGAAATCCCATGGACCCTGAGCATGCTGTGCATTCATGTGCATAAGAAATCTCCAGCCACAAAGCTTCAGAGGATGAATTTAAGGCTTGGAGGCATTACCCAACACTAACATTCAAGTGCAAAGTAGGCACTTGGGGAATTTGATTTTCCCCTGGAAGATTTCTATGATGTGCAGAGCAACCACTACAGGACTTTCTGCTGTGGGCCCCCAAGGAGCCCTCAGGAGATCATGAAGCTGAGAAGCACTTGGAAGAGCTGATGTAACAATCTGTCTGTAATTTAAGGGTGAGGGACAGTGAAATTGGGGGATTTGGGATACAGCTTCAACTCAGAGGAACACGGAGTGTGTGGCTGTCACAAGGCCACTCTGTGTGGAATTACTTTGCCATTACTGGTGGCACTCTGTGGCTTTGTTGCCCATCCCCTGGAGAGGCAGGACACCCATTTTCGGTCCTGTTGCTAGAAGCTGGATTATCCTTGGAATATTTTGCAGCTGCAGCTGTTTTCATGACTTGGCAGGTCAGGAGGAACATCTCTTGTCAAGACAACTCTGACTTTGTCCTTTATTAGTTCTTCTTCTACTAAGTTTCCTTAGGAAACTTATGCTTGCAAAGAGCCCTGGGCTCCCTGATTAAGCCCAGAATCCCAGTGCTGGTGCCCACAATTCAGATTAGTCAGAGTCAGCAGTGGGTTTCTGAGTTCCTTCACCCAGAACCAGGATGGGGGGTGTGTTTGCTCTCCTGGCACTGCACTCGCCTCAGGGGATGGCTTGTCCAGTCTCCATTGAGCCCTTAGGTTTTTTCTCCTAGGAAGACATGGAATCCCTGATGTGGATGCCCTTAGGTTTTTTCTCCAGGAAGACGTGGAACCCCTGGCTCTGAGGTGTTGGAGCCTGTCCAGAGCCCAGGAGAATGTCTGTGCTGGGTACAGCTCCAGTCCTGTCTCTTCAGGGGACTCCTGACAGTTTCAGTCCATGGCCAGAGCAGAGCAGAGCATGAAAGTAAACACAGTACCCCAGCAGCAAGGGAGAATCCAGCTCCAAATCAGCAGTGAAGGAGGGCATCCATCCTGCCACACGAGAGGTGGCTCCACAGAGTACAGGAGGTCCTGCCAAGAGCTTTTCTTGGCTCTTTAGTCAAAACTTCCCTTTGCCTAAATTTCCATTGCTCCTGGGCACAGCATGTGCCTTCTTGGAGCACCCCAAATAACCCCCGCTCGCTACCATCAAGTTATTGTTTCATTTAAATGATATTGGAAGCTCCTCCAGCCCCAGCCAGGGAGAAAGGCTTTCCCTGCTTGCCAGGGGACTATGTAATAGCAGAGCTTTGTGCCAGAACTGCTCCATGGGGGCCAGGAGAGAAGCAGGAGGGACATAATGTGCTTTCCATGAGGGAAGCCCATTCTACCAAGGTCTGCTGGGGCTTGTTCTGCTGCTGGCATGGCTGCCTCTCACAACTCGTACAGGACTTGATAAAGTCAGACAGCTGGATGAAAGAGCATAAATACCCTAAACTTAAACATGCTATTGAGGAGCTGAAGGCAGGACATATATAACTGCACTCTCTCTTTCATGTTTATCATACAATTGCAACAGGACCATATTTGGAATAAGTATCCCAATATTCGAATGCAACATGTGATTGGAGTTTATCTGTTGTCATGTTTTGAATAAATATTCAGAAAACTCATTATTTCGGGTATCCCCCTCTTCTCACTTTTTCCCAAATGAGGTGGAGCTAGGCAGTTTGGACGCTGCTGGAGCTGTCTTTCGTGTTTGCAAAAGCCCTGAGCCCTGGAGCTGAGCACAGCTCGCTCCTGAGCCATCCAGGAGTCTGGGTCTGTGCAGGGTGGGCAGCAGCCAGCCCTGCTCCACACACCAGCCCAGGGTGCCCCTGTCCCTGAGGTGTGGTCACTCTGCCCAGCTCCTCCATTCTGGAGGCCCCTCTAGGTGGGTGACACCAGAGAGTGACAAGGGACCATGCTGCATCCCAAAGGAGGGGGAGGCAGAGCATCCTGCCTCTGCCTGCCTGTGCTGCACAGACAAACTTCCTCTGCACAGGGTCCATGCCAGCCCTGCGAGCTCCCAGGGACAAGGGGGAACACTGGCATCATTTTACCCTTTGAGTCTTAATAATGTCAAGTACAAGGGGCCCCTAGCACCACCAGCCATGATCAGGTGAAGCATAAAAACTTGTCAAAAAACCTTTGAGAAGAACATAACAAAACCAGAGGATCAAGTCAACTGCAAAGATCTCTTTGCACCCAAAGCAGTGTTGTTAACTGATTGTATTCATTTGTAAGAAACTCAATCCTGTTACTGTGTGGAGGATGCCCAGGCTGGTCTGCACCAGCACTGTGGATGATGTTATCATGGCAAAAATCTGCCTAAAGACAGTCTTTGGGTAACAGAGCTTGCACACCCTGTGGTGGGCATCCCCAAGAGCCAGGTAATGTGTTCATGTAAATCTTCACTGGTGCTGCAGCCAGTGAAGTGAACCAGGGCTCTGCAGAGCCCCTGAGTCAGTGACAGGGCTGCTCCAGGGGTGCTTTACCCAGGTCTGCTGCTGAGGGCTGCTCCAGCCCTCACAAACAGCTCATTAGTGCAGTGGTACCTCGTCAGGACAATGTGGATTTGATCACAGCTTGTACCCAAGGTTATCTTTGCAGGGAAATGCAGTGTTGCAAAGTAGTGTTTCCAGTAACATTCCCTTTATTTTCCCTTTCACCCTCACTCTCACTAGATCAGATTTGGCAGAGATCATTTTGCTTAATTCCATTTACTTCTAAAACCATGAGTTCTGCAATTAATTTCATCTTTCTATTGTCTCAGAAACGTTGGTCAACTGGGAGAATAATCCTGGGCTGGATTTCTGGTGTGCATTGGGGTACCAAACCCCAAACCGTGCTGCCAGCATGGGATGTACTAGGGAGGAAATGAAACCTCAGGGCATGGCGTGTCTGCCCTGCACGTTTGCACAACCAGCAGCACACATGTAGCACTCAGTGCTAAGGCTCTCACACAAACATTCACACCCTTCCACCATGGCTATGGGGGGACACAGGGGGTGCTCAGGGCTGCCCACACCACAAGCCCCTGGCTCACAACCTCCTGTCACATTCATATTTTCTGGAAAAATCCCTTTGCCCAGGATTTTGCTCCTGGGAAGCTGAGAAGCCTCAGAGAAAAAGGAAAACAATATTATCTCATTTGTTTCTCCTGTGTTTTGCTCCTTTGGAATGTGTTTGGAGATTTTGGCCAATCAGGGCCAAGCTGTGCTGGGACTCTGGAGAGAGTCATGAGTTTTCATTATTATCTTTTCAGCATTGTGTAAGTATCCCTTCTGTATTCTTTAGTATAGTATAGTTCAGTATTCTTTAATATAATATAGTATCATAAAATAATAAATCAGCCTTCAGAGAACATGGAGTCAGATTTATCATTCCTTCCTTTGTCTGGGAGCCCTGCAAATACAATAACGCCCAGCTCACACCAGCCCAGCCCCACTCTCATGTGCCACTGCCAAGTTTCTCCCTTAATGTTTTGGGCCCCAGGGTGCTCTGAGCTCTTGGGCTGATGGCAGTGCTGTGTCCCCAGAGCCTGAGCTGTAAATCCTCACGGACCCTGCTGTGTGCTGAGCTGTGGGAAGCACAAGCTGTGGATGAACAAAGATTTCACCTCCTTCTGTCATGCAGGGAACCTATAGGGAGGATGGAGGGGCACAGGACAAGGGGAAATGGCTTCACACTGTCTGAAAGGAGGTTTAGATTAGGTACTAGGGAGAAAGCTTGTGGTGTTTGTGAGGGTTTCCAGGATGAGGTGAGAGATGAGAATTTGACTGTAAGTTCTCAGAAGGCTGATTTATTCTATTCTATTCTATTCTATTCTATTCTATTCTATTCTATTGATACTAAAATGATACTAAAGAAAGAAAAAGGATACATCAGAAGGCTTCACAAAAATGAATAATAAAAACCCGTGACTCCTCAAAGCTTCAACACAGTTGGACTGTGATTAGTCATTAAATTGAAATAATTCACATGCTGGTAAACAATTTTTAAATTACATTTCAAAGCAGCAAAACAAGGAGAAGCTGAAGTTTCCTGGCTTCCAAGGAAAAGAAATCTTAGCAAAAAGATTTTTCAGAAAATATCATGGTAACAAAAGCTCTGACTGTGAGGCTGGTGAGGCCCTGGCCCAGGTTGCCCAGAGGAACTGTGTCTGCTCCATCCCTGGAAGTGTCCAAGGCCAGGTTGGACAGGCTTGGAACAAGCTCATCTAGAGGGAGATGGAAGTGGGTGATCTTTAAAGTCCCTTTCAAACCAGACCTTTCTGTGATGCTGTGATTCCATGATTTGCCATCCTCCTTTCTGCTGGCTGCATGACTACACCTCCATTTGCTTTGTGACTGAGAACACCGAGCTGCAGAAATCTGTCACTGCCTTCTCCCAAATGCCACTGTCCTTTTGCCAGATTCCCCTTCCTCCCATGCAAGGACACAGCAGACAGGACACAGACCCCATTTTCCAGAGGCACTCAGGCCTGGGCACAGGCTGGGCTTGGTTGCTCTGTGTGCAGGCTGTGGGCCATATGGAGCATTCTCCTCCATGGGTTATAACCAATTCAAATGCTCCTTTTACACAAGTTCTTCATATTTAGTTGCCCTTTTCTGAAACTGCACCGCTCAGAAGGAGCACTGTGAAGAGGGACATGGAAAGGATTGTGTCCCTGGTGTGTCTCTTTGCAATCTCCACTGGAAAGGTGCTCTGGTACCTCTCCTTCAATTGTGAGGTCCTGCATGGTGACTCAGCCCCTGCAGGTTCCTGAACATGGAGCTCATTTACTCAGAGCAGCTAACGCAGAACAGAGGGTTGAATTTGTTGACACATCTCAGAGAGATCTCACTGATTAATGTGCTGAATCTCAAACACAGGCTAAGACCATGAAATCCCTAACAGGGGTTTAGATCAGAGATAACATAATAATACACAGAACTCTTGGAAACATTTTCAAACCATGTAATGTCTATATTCTTAGTGTTCCTGACAGTGCTAATGGAACCAGAAAGTTGACAAGATCTCCTCTGTGTTCAATTCCCTGAATGCTTTTAAACCCCTTTTCGTGTAGTCATGGTTCTTCCAGCATCACCTAAATCTTTCTCAAGCCAGAGTCACTTCTCCACTCTCTGTGTCCCGGGATGAGAGGCTGCAAAGGCTGCCCAGAAGGAGATGCCCTTGCACAGGGCAGGGAGGGATCAGTTTTACTGGTGGAAAGGCAGATGAAACAGGCCAAGGGGAGTATGTCAGCTTCATTTCTCATCTTTGGTGTCTCCGTCCTGCTTGTCTGCAGCGTGGGGAGGGGAATGATGGAACACTGTTTGAGCGCTCAAGGCAGGTCAGGGAATGCTTATCACTGTGCCTCATCCCACAGGGAAAGGCAGATGAGAGCAGACCATGCAGTGATTCATGAAAAAGCTCTGCTTCCCCCTGTCAGAGCCTTACATGGTGTATAGCTTGCTCCTGCTGCCTTAATCCTTTGAAGATGCTGGGTCAGTTTTTCCTGTTCATCTGGCTTTAGCTGCACGTGCTCTCGGCACATGGAGCTGCCAAATTTCCTGGGCTCTCCAAAGGGGCAAAAGCAAGGCTTTAATTTATCTGACCCGTGTTTCATTCTTTATTTGTAAAAGGAGAAACAAAAGTGGAAAAGGAGTCCCTGTCTTTTCCCATCCAGCCCCACACGTGCCCAGGCACTCGTGTTTACTCTCTTGAGGGTTCCCAGCAGGCAGCTCTGGGATTTCGTGCTGCAGCACTCAGGAATATTTTCTCTGGGTTTTGAGGCAGTGAGGGGGAAGGTTCCCGAACCCCCCTCCGAGTTCTGGCACTGGTGCAACTGAATGAGCTGCACAAGGGCCCTCCCCAGCAAGGGCTGTGTGTGCTCACAATGCCATGTGCTCTCAGGAAGGGAGAAATCCCTATCCAAACCCCACACCCAGCTGGCTCCAGACCTGGTGCTTCACCTCCACCTGAAGCACTGCTAGGTGTCCACTCTCACTGATTTTATCTGCTTTGCTCTGCTCTGGCAATGATGGCCTCTGCTGATGGGGGAGCGGGATGGCTCCAGGAGCACAGACACTCGGCAGCAGCCTCCAGAGGAGATGCCAGCCTGGCTCTGGCAGGAGCAGCCTCCAGAGGGAGATGCCAGCCTGGCTCTGGCAGGAAAAGCCTCCAGAGGGAGATGCCAGCCTGGCTCTGGCAGTAAAAGCCTCCAGAGGGAGATGCCAGCCTGGCTCTGCTCCCCAGCTGTGCCCTGGCTCGCTGTGGCATCACGGAGCACAGCAAGGGCATCCAGACACCGCATCCAGGCACAGAGCTGTCCAGGAGGGAGGGTGAAATAGGAGCCTCCTCCAGCCAAGTCTCATCAGCTCTTGGAGGTCCAGTTCACACCCAATATATCTCAGCTACCTTTGGAAGCATAGAATTAGCAGGATGGCTTCTGTTGCAGTGTTGGAAAGAAAAAGGTTTAATAAAAGGCAAAATAAGAGAGAAAAACTGAGCCAGGTGCAGGAGGTCCTTGCTCCTGGTAAAACACCTCACAAAAGCAATTAGTTTCTTTGTTCTCTTCTTTTTCTAGTAAATTAGTAAACAAAACTTTAGTAAATTGCCTAAATGAAACTTTTTAGCTCCTGTCCAATTAGCTATGCTTAAGTTTAAACTAAAGTCCCCCAAACCTATGAAATGCCTTTTTCACCTAATCGAAGAGAAAAGCTTTTAAGCTTCTTTCCTTTTTAAAAAGACAAAAAATAGTTTTGTCACTCCATCAACAAAAAGCACATTCCTGCAGGAAGGGGTGCCAGGGCTGGAGCCAGCAGCTCCTCACACAGCCCTGGGGCACTGCTGGAGGGTTTTGTATTTGTGGGGTTCCCAGATGAAGGAAGGAATGAGGAATCTGACTCAATGTTCTCAGAAGGCTAATTTATTATTTTATATTATTATCATATTATTATCATAATATTATAATTATAATATCTTATTATATTATTATGATGTTATTATGATATATTATGATACTATATCATATTAAAATTACTACACAGAACTACACTAAAGAATACAGAAAGGATACTTACAGAAGGCTAAAAAGATAATAATGAAAACTTGCAACTCTTTCCAGAGTCCTGACACAGCTTGGCCCTGATGGGCCAAAGACTGAAAACAACTCACATGAAACCAATGAAACAATCACCTGTGGGTAAACAATCTCCAAACACATTGCAAAGGAGCAAAACACAGGAGAAGCAAATGAGATAATTATTGTTTTCCTTTTTCTCTGAGGCTTCTCAGCTTCCCAGGAGCAAAATCCTGTGGGCAAAGGGATTTTTCCAGAAAATAGAACAGTGACAAGAGGGGACTGCCCCATCCCGGGCTGCACCTGCCAGAGCCTGCAGGGTCCTTGCAGTGGACTTCCTGGCTTTATCTGAGATAATTTTGGTTTTCATGGTCCTTTTTCTTCATGGGCTGCTCATGAAGAAAAGAGCAGCTTGGTACCTCTGTTTCAAAGCTCTGGAACCCTCATGGCCCCATCACAGAGGCTGCAGACTGAAACGTGCTTGAAATACAAAATACAGTGGCACCTGTGCACTGACAGTGACAGAACCAGTGGTGAAACAGGAAAGGGGATCCCAAATTTCACCTGGACAGGCTCAGAAATGCCAGTGGGAATCTCATGTGGTTGCACACGGCCAAGTGCAAGGTGCTGCATGGAGATTGAGGCAAGCCAGGTTTGGGATGAGCTCTGCAAAGTGAGGCAGAGCTCTCTCAGTGGTGCTGGGTCAGGGAGCTCTGGTACTGACTTTACCTGTGCTTGCCTTGCTCACCTTCCCAGCCTCAGCCCAGCCCCATGGCAGTGGTTTTACTCACCTGTGCTTGCCTTGCTCACCTTCCCAGCCACCCTCCAGCCCCACAAGGCCCTGCAGGCTCTCAGGAAGGAGGTTTGGAACCTGCTCCCCGTTCCAGGGAACACCTGACCCTGCCAGCAGCCCTCTCTGTGTCCTGTCCCATCATGGTCCAGCCCCCCAGCCTGTCCCAGGACAAGCTCAGCCCCATCCCCCTGAGAGCCTCAGCACCTCATCTCCACCCCAGGAGCACTCAGGGGAAAGGGGAAGGGACAAAACAGAGCAGGAGGTGTGTTCAGGATTCTCAGGGGTACCTTAGGTGCAGTTTGCATCTACTTGAAGCAATAACAGAGTTCTTCTGGGGCCAAAGGAAGAAAACCAGTTCTCAAGATCTGAGGTTGCACTACTCTCCAGGAGCAGCAATTGGCCTTTCCTGGCTCCCTTCCCTGCCTGGTTTTCCCACAAGTTCTCTGCCACTTTCTGCGCTAAAGCCTCTGGTTGATGCCAAACCTCATGTCTGCTGCAGTGCATTTCACAGCCAGAGATTGGGGGTTTGACTCCTCAGGTGGTGAGTTCTCTGCATTATTGTCAGAGAACGTTGTGGTTTCCATTTTTTCCAGTCTTAGGAAATTTTGGGGCCTGCAGAGAATGGAAACTAAATTTGCTAGACCAAAAAATTCTGGGTTTTTTTCCTAGTAGAATAATCACCATATAAAATACACCAGTGACAGTCTCCCAGCTAGGCACTGCATGGGTTCAGCAGCACATCACATTGGGGAACAGCCTTAGGGCAGGATTTGGGCCTCAGCTTCTCCCTGGAGCTCTGAATGCCCTGTAAGACTCTGCCCCATGCAGTCAACACAGCAATTATTCATATAATTTACAAGAAGTTGGGTCCTTGGAGCACTACTGGTGCTGCTGTGGCGATGGGGCTGGCCACCACAGGAGAGACCTCGGCAGAAATAGCATTGTTGGTTGGATGAATGGGATTAAATCTTAGTTTTAGCTATCTTGGAGTGCTGGGAATTGCTGTGACAGCCCAGCATGAATCATGCCCATGGGAAGTGGGCTCCTGCTCCAGGCTGGGAGTGCAGCAGCTGGGAACCACAGGCAAGAGTGGAAAGCAGGAGTTTATCACGAGTCCAACCCATTTCAGTCACAGTGAAAGGGACAAGCGCAATGCCAGGATGTCCCAGCATGGCTCCTGCATGAATGGCAGGAGAAACTGATGGCAGGAGAGACCATGGCTGGAAAAGTGCATGGAGATCCTGCTGCCTGCTTCAGGAGAGACACATTCATTGCTCTCTGGACAGAAATCTGGGGAAAATTCCAGGGATTAAGCAGATCTGTTCTTGCCTCTTTTAGCTAAAGATCTTTGCTGGCAGGAGAACAAATGGGTATAAACTGATTGTTATCAATTCAACCTGAAAATGAGGAAATACAGTCAGGAGTGAGATACAGGAACAGCCTGCCCTACAAACAGAGGAGGCTGCTCCAATCCCCTGACAAAGGAGACCATGGCCTGGAGAATAGGAGCACGTTGCTGTGTGCAGGGGCAGCTCCAGCTCAATTTGCAGAAGCAGCCCCGTGTCTGGCTCATCTGGGCACAGGGGATTACCAGGAGCTGAGGACAGCTGAAGCAAAGGCTGTACTTATCAGCCCTTCCTCTGAAATGCTGTGTTTGTTTTGCTCAGTCTTTGGTCTCCCAGCACACTCTGAAGTCCAGTTTTTTCCAGAGCAGGAGTTGCTGGGTGCTGAGGAGAGGCAGTGTGCAGCCAGAGGGACAGACTTTGCTCAGGACTGACATTCTAGCTCTCTGTGCCTCAAAAGCAGCAAGTGCTCTCTCAGAGGTAATTTCTGTACCACACAGGCACACAGTCGTCCTTCTCAGGGCACACAGGGTGTGTGTGCCACATGCAGCTCCTGCAGCTGGGCATCCTGGGCATTCCCTGGGCATCCCAGGCATCCCCTGGGCATCCTCTGGGCATCCCCTCTGGGCATCCCCTGGGCATCTCTGGGCATCCCCTGGGCATCTCTGGGCATCCCCTGGGCATCCCTGGGCAGCCCAGCTATGCACAGCCCAGGGAACCTGAGCTTCACCTCCAGGGTGTGCAGAGGGCTCAGCCACTGGCTCAGCAATGGATAGAAGGAGAGACAAGCACAAGGGAGCTCTGTAAATCCTCCTTATCACACATCTGGAGCAGTGAAAAGGCAGGAGCAGGGGGAAAGAGGGATGTGCTTGTGACACATCAGTGCAGGGTAGTGACAGCTTCTCTCATGCTGAGGAGCTTTTAACCCCCCTCTCCTGGTGGGACCCAGCAAGTCTCCTCACACAAGCACTTGGCAAGGGGAGCTCAGAGCTCCCAGAGCCAGGAATCCAGCTGCTCCCCCAGAGCTCTGCCAATGTGCCCTTATTCACCAGCAGAGAGCTGAAACCACTCTCCCTGCACTTGGCTCCTTGCTCATGTTCACATCGAGTGACTGACAGCTTAAATCATCTGCCATTGTTCCTGCTCCCTGCCTGCATGGCTTTTCAACAGGACACCCAAAAATACACTCTGCTTGGGCTTTTCAGAGCAATATTCACTTGGGGTTGAGTGTGCACGTTTGTGCCTTGCAGCAGCCACTTGTCCCAGTGAGGAGCAGCCGTGCAGTGCTCGCCAGGAACCCCAGCACTGCCAGCAATCCCAGCTAGCTGGACACCACGCCATGCTGAGCACACAGCCTGGCACGGCTCCTCTCCTCCCTCCCTCACTGCCTCCAAGGGCTGCTGAGCAACTGCTCTGAGCACCAGCGGGTGAAGCACTCTCCAAAACCTGACCTGGTTTATTTAGGAGCTTTGTGATCTCTGCTAGCAGCACATCTCCCCATGGCTGGAGTGTTGCTGTGAGCTTTGTGCTGCCATGACAGCTCGTGTCACTGTAGTGTCACCTGTGAGAAATAGCTCCTCACCTGTCGTAGTTTAGGAAGGTTTATTAAACCTTATCAAAAATACAGCAGGAGACTCAATAAAGAAAAAAAGGTTACAGCGTTGGGAGCAAAAGATTTTCCCTGCCATGTGCTCAGCCACACAATGGAGGTTTTCCCTTTTCAGCCCTTTAACCCCTCCCAAAGTTCTGTCCATCAAGCTCTTCTTCACTGTCCAGTGGTGGAGATCTCTTCCTCAAATCCTGACTGGAGGTCAGTGTCACCATAGTGACAATCTGACCTTTCCAGGTGTCCCAACCCCAGATGTCCCTTTATAACCATGTGAGGGGGTACAATATAACTATAAATCTATAAAACCTTTCTTAACCTATAAATATATTATTTTCTTAACCTATATATTAATGGACATGATATTTGTCCATTAATTGTGAGAGTCAATCAATGCATTACTCATCTATCACACACCCACTGCCCAATCCCCTGCCACTGCCTCTACACCTCTTTCCTCTGGGCTGTCAAGCAGAGGTGGAAATCGTGGGTTTAGCAAAGCATTGACAGTGATGACTGTCAGATTTTGCATGCAGGGCGCACAGCACACAGGAGGACACAACGCACTGGCTGCTGCAGCACCTGCAGAGTGCCCCAGCTCATCCCACTCACAGCTGGAGGGGGCAAAAAGGGTCTGGTGGGAAGGTGAAGTCATGGGGCAATGACACAGCAAAGTATTGGTATTACCAATACTGCCAGACGGGATGTGCCTGAGCTTGTCTGGCCCTTGGTGCTGAACCAAACAGCAGCAACTGTGGTGTTTCACCCCAAACACTTTTGGGTAGCTGGGTGTGTGGTGTTTCACCCCACAGACACTTTTGACTGGCTGGATGTTGCAGCTGGGTGCTTGGAGACAAGTCCAGGTATGCAGGAGTTCTGGTGGTCCTCAGGTTTCCCTCTGTGGAGAAGCTTTAAGGTGATGGTGAAGGAAAAGAGTTGGTTCTGATGGAGGGTTTGGATCCAGAGCTTTATTCTGGCCCACAGGCCTCTGAATGCAGCACCAGCTCCAACAGAACTCCCTGACCCCGTGGTTGCTCCTCCTTTGAACCCCGGGAAGAGGGGCAGGGAAGGGGTAGGGAGCCACCAACCAGGTACAGGAGGGGAGGGACAAAGGGACAAAGGACACCTGGATGGCTCAATGTCCCCCGGGGGTAGAGGGCATCCTTTAAATCTGCCAATCACTCGACTTCTGGAATGCCAGGACTGACAGACAGTGCTGGGAGGGGTCAGGGAAGGAAAGGAGAGGTGGTTGACGCACCTGGGAGGGAATTATCAGGGGAGGGAACCGGGGTTCTGAGGTAAACCCTGAAATCACAACGCAACAGCAAAGTGAGTGCCAGGAGCCCTGCTCCTCCCACCCATCATCTTCATTTGGAAACGTTCCAGTCTGTCTCTCCTGAGGCTTCAGGGAGCAGGGGCTGGTCCCTGCTGCAGCTCTGGGTCCTGGCAGGGAGAACAGGGAGCCACCTTTGCATAAGCTCAAACTGATGATCAGTCCTGCCTGGTGGTCAGTGGTGTGCTGATGGTCCAGGTGTGGCACAGAGCTCCTCTCCAGGCATGGAAAGAAAGCAGAGCAGTGCTGACTTTCCAAGGAAGTGCTGTGTGAGTTCCTGGGAATTGCTGTGGAACATCCTCAGGACAGGCTCTGCTCAGACGGAATGCAGAGACAGGACAGACACGGGCTGGCAAGGGAACCACAGACACTTCCAACAGCATACCCAGGGACAAGAAACCCATCTCAGCATCTTCCTAGAGCAGGATGGAGAGGCTGGCCAGCAGTTTGCACTGGTCGATGTCTCCTGATTCAGAATTTGACCTTGAGATGGGTTTGAGCCAGCAAGGCTTTGGGTGAGTGAGGAGGACAGGCAGGCACAGAGCCCTGGGCACACCGTGGGTACAGCTCTGTGAGGGTCACTGCCCTTGACAGCTGCTTGTGCCTGCACTCCTGGTGGCCTGGCAGCAGCAGGCACTCACACCTGGGATCAGGGCTGAGGGCTGGGTCAGCTGCTGGGGTTTATCCTGCCCACCCTGCTGCGTGTCCGTGGAGCTGCTGCACCTCCTGGGACAGAATGTACAATCCAGGGCCAGCTGAACCTCCCAGGGCTGCAGGGAGAGGGCAAAGCTGCCCTTTAGCAGGAGCTACAGCAGCAGGTGGGTCTGGGCTGCCTCTGCCAGCGTGGGATGTCCCAGGCAGCTGCTGCACAGAGAGCTGAAAGAGGGGCTGTGAGTCCCCACTTGAGTCACTGCGGCTTTCCCTTGGCAGCCTGGGCTGACAGGGCTCCCCCTGCCCATTCCCAGGTGCTCAGGGGATCAGCACCTTGCAAACCCTGCCTGTGTTTGCAGTCTGCTGAGGCAGGTTTCCCTTGGCAGAAGGTTCAGGGCAGGCTTTGTACCCTGGGGCATTCAGGCAGGTGATTCTGTGCCCTTGACACACCCACCCTGCTGATTGGGGGAGCAGCACATCTTGGAAACTCGAGGGTAGAGCAGTGCCAGGTCACAGTGGTTGGGTTTTTACTGGAGACAAGGAAAGATCCAGTTCTGGTGCCAAATCACCTCTGAAGGGAATTCAATCACCTCTTTCCTGAAAGTGTCTCACTCCCCCTGGTGAGAGGGAAGGTCCTGAGGACTTTGGATTCTGCACATCATCAGAGCAGGACAATGTGCAGAATGACCCATCTCAGAGCAGAAGAGGGCTCACAGCCCTCAATTATCTCAAATAAAGCCAGGAAGTTCAATGTGAGACAGAGTGGAAATCAGCAGACATGCAGACATTGCAAACAAGATGCCCTTCTCCTTGGCACCATCCAGGAGGAGTTTATTTGCTTCTGTCGAGTTTTTCAGCATCCAGTTTTCATCCTGTCTCATTTTTCCTCCTCCTCATTCTCCCTAGGGGTTCACTTAGCACGTTCTTTAGGTGGCATTTTTGTCACTTGCTGCCACCTTTGAGCACACACACACACAAACACACACTCAGATCAGGGTTAGTAATAAATAAAACTATTCCTTTCAAAACAGAAACTCATTCTTGTCAAGATTCCCATCTATAAATACCTCTGAAAAGGACAAGAAAGTTTAGCTTGGCATGAAAATGTGGGTACCATGAGGAATGCCATTTTTCAGTGCTACCAGAAGGGGCCCTGCAGTAGATGCGTGGCATGGACTCAAACCTCCTGCCCAGAATCCGTGCCTCTCCTGGGCCTGCCTGTGCTCTCTGACCTGTACTTTGGGCATGGTTGGGAAGCAAAATCTGCAGAAAGCTGCAGGGAGCTCCAGGCAGTCTGACTGGACAGGCAACAGCTCAGAAATTCCAGAAAAATGCCTTCTACAGTGAGGTAACAAGAGCAGGAGTCAGCCCATGACGAGGGACACCCCCATGCAGAGGCATTTCCCATCTCAGGAGATGGAGGGGCAGCAGGCCAAGAAGGGACTTGCTGGGGAGGGACTTCCCTGAGCTGGCAGGGGACAAAGGCAGGTTCCCTGAGCCTCTGTGCCAGCCACTGCTTTCTCCTGAGGCATTCTCCAGCTGGAGATGCCCCCAGAGCCCCGTGGCCCTACACATCTGCAGTGACTCTTGGCTGCTTTCTGATCTGCTCTCCAGCAGCAGCCCCTGCCTTCTCTAGGGCAAGGCCAATTCTTCTTGCCCTTTGCTGGAACTTCCTGCTCTCCACACACGGATTCATCCCTCCCCACAGCACATCCACCTCTCAGAGCCCTCCCCAGCCCTGCTCCCACACCCTGTAGGACCAGGCTGGAGGGCTCAGGACATGGCTGGCTGCTGGGGCTGTGTTTGTGAAGGGCCAGTGCCTGTCTGGCTGGCTGATACAGCTCCCACAGGCACCTGGATACCCCAAACCATGTGTGAACAGCAAGAGTTCACCAGCTTTGCTCCTCCAAAGGACTCCCTCTTCCCCAGGTGGCTGCCCTGGCGCCCCTGTGTCTCTGGCACACCTCAGGGGCACAAAGCAGAATGCCGAGGGCTCTCTCATCCCCTGCACTCCAGACACCACACTGGGGTCTGTGGCAGCAGAACAGCCCCTCCTCCCTCTTATCAGCTCTAGGGAAGGACCCCATCTGTGGGGGCTGCCGGGACTGCTGATAGTGAGGCCCTTAGGTCAGGCCATTTCTGAACAAAGCCCCCTATCTCAACTCAAAATCCTTTCCCATTCTGGGCTCTGAAGCCATGTCTGGAGAGTCTGAGCACTCTGAGACACATTTGGCTAATCTCTGGCTGTGGCTGGCTGCTCAGGGCACAGCTGACACCTGTCAAAGTGATAGCAGAGGTGGCTTCCCAAAGAGCCTGTCCTCCAAACCCTCCCAGGCTCAGGGCAAGCAGGAGCCAGCAGCCCTTAGCCCTTATCTCCCAGCTCTGCTGAGAGGAACCTGAGGTGTGTGAAGGCAGCTTTATCTCCCAAAGTGACAAAATTACTCCAATAAATAAGCTACCGGGCTGGGGAAGGTCCCAGATGTGTTTCTGGGACGTGTTTTGAACCAGCACAGCTCAGCACTGAGCTGGGAAGAAATGATGGAGGAGTGGAGTGTCCTGCCAGTGTAACCCTTCCTCACAGCCCACAGAGCACAGCAGGACCAGGGCACGGAGCCAAAGTGACCCCTTGGAGGGCAGGGTGACACTGGCTCATCCAGAGGCTGGCACAAAGATGTTGGTCAGGAAGATGAGCCTGGAGGGGTCACCCAGACAACCCTCACCTTTCCTTTTTGATCAAACCCTGTCACCCAGACAACCCTCACCTTTCCTTTTTGATCAAACCCTGTCACCCAGACAACCCTCACCTTTCCTTTTTGATCAAACCCCATCTGCTCCTCCTGTCATGAGCATTAGAACCAGCCAGGTGTCCCCTCAGAGGGAAAGGCTCCATGACACACCTCAGGGACAGACAGGGATGTAGGCCCTGCTCTGGGAGGGTCAGGAAGATGAGCCTGGAGGGGTCACCAGGAGTCACTCAGACAACTCTCACCTGCTTCCTCTTTGTCAAACTCTGGTCTGCTCTGCCTGTCCAATCATGAGTCAGCTCCATGAGCCTGTCCCTTCAGAGGGAGCAGCCAGGTGTTCCACCACACACCTCTGCACAGGGCATTGCTGAGCTCCTCTCCAGGCCCTGCCCTGGGAGGATGAGGAAGATGGGCCTGGAGGGGTCACCAGACAACTCTCACCTTTCCTTTTTGGTCAAACCCCATCTGCTCCTCCTGTCCTGAGCATGAGAGCCAGCCAGGTGTCCCATGAGAGGGAAAGGCTCCATGACACACCTCAGTGTGGTGGGACAGGGACGGACAGGGATGTAGGCCTTGCTCTGGGAGGGTCAGGAAGATGAGCCTGGAGGGGTCACCAGACAACTCTCACCTTTCCTTTTGGTCAAACTCTGTCTGCTCCGCCTGTCCTGAGCATGAGAGCCAGCCAGGTGTCCCATGAGAGGGAAAGGCTCCACCACACACCTCTGGCCAAGGATTTGGGGTTGCTGAGCCGCTCTCCAGGCCCTGCCCTGGGAGGGTGATGAACGTCAGCCCACAGAGGAATCCAGCCACAGAGAACGGGCAGTACCGTACCAGAGCAGTCATCTCCCTCTTTTAGCTCTTCCCAGCTGCTTCCCTCCTTCTCCTGCACAAGGGAAACTGGTGACCAGAGCCCCAGGGTCAGGCCCATGCTCAGAGGAGCAGGCAGTCCTGCCATGTCCTGATTATGTCATTGGAAGCCAGAAAGAAAACCAGGTTTTTCGCATTTTTTCCCCAAATGTCATTTCCATTAGGTCGTCTGTTTCAGCCAATTTAAGCTCTCAGCAGAATTCCCACCAAATTTTATATCAACTATTTTAGGGTAGGGTTTAAAAAAGTGAAAGAGTTTGACTAATTTTAAACCCAGCGTTCCCGAGGGACACTTAACAAAACACACAATGTCTAAAAACCTTTGGAGTTTCAAGGAGTTCAAAATAACATTCCAGAAGGGATCTTTAGAAAAATGTTCCTGCACCGGTCCCGTTCCCGCCGCTGGGCTGGGCCCACTCCCTTTAATATCCCACATTTGTTTTCCATTTAGCTACCAAACCTACATTAAAATAAAATCTCAGAGTAAATGAAATCAAGCTAACCTGCCTCCTTTCATTTCCAGAATATTTAAGGCATATTAAAGGAGCAGAGCCTGTCTGTTTTCAGTGACAGGGGGGTCAGGTAGCTCACGAGCTGCCCCTCTGAGCCCGTGGGATGGAGCCAGGGCTGAGCACACCTTTGCTTCCCTCACCCCAAACCCTCATGCTCTGCACCAACAGCCCTCAAACCACCCCAGGAGAGAAGTTCTGACTGCCACAGGAGGATTAAATATTGAAATGCAGATGATAGAAGCTGCCCAATGGACTGTGCTGGTGGAAATCAAATACTAGTCCTGTATTTTGAACCCAAATAATTCCTCCCAATGAGGCCAGACAGGATTGTTTGGCTTTGAATCTGAGCACGTGGACAGTAGTGGATGGTCCACAGGTTGAAAACAGTGTAGATACTTCTTTTTGTCATTAATGGCTCGGAGACTGAAAAGGCAGCTACAAAATGTTAAATACATCCCGACAGATTCAAAAATGGTTGTTCTTAATTTGCAGCTCCACCATAACAACAGATCCTTAGAACTAAAATACAGATGGGAATTTTATAGCTTCTCAGAAATGAAGCAGGAATTGGCCAATGGGCCTTAGCAGTAGCTACAAGTTTTTCAGCACAAGGCATCTCAAAAGTATTTTAACCTTACAGTACTTTTCTGTGCTATGCTTTAATCTCAAGGAAGCAGGAAAAAAAATTTAAAAAATTAAAACAAAATGAAAACCACTGAATATATATATATTACATGACTAAGATAATAGACAAAATCAGTAACACATATAGAAACAGAAGCCATGGTTTTTAACGTTCAACCTTGTCTTCTCAACACACTCTCTAAAATGGGAATGTTTCCCTATCTCCACTTTGAGATGGAGGGAATCCACAAATCTCATTTTCCACTAAGCCAAGGACTCTGTGAAGCTCCCTCTGTACCTTTTGTCTGGAGAAACTGGATGTGTTTAGAGATGGTTTTATTAAAAGAGGCTAAGATGGAGTTATTTAAATCACTCTGCTTGGCATCCTGACAAAATTACCTGTGCTGAGCCCAAAATAAAAGCACCCTGTCACGTGCAGAATCCCATACCTTATATAAATATCAAAAAACTTCCCTCACTTGACAAAAAAATATGTGTTACTTTATTAGTGCTCCCCTCACTCACTTTTGCCCCTTTCTCACCCCTTTGCCCAGGTTACCCAGTGGCAGGGCTGGTCCCCAGCCTGGTGGCAGGTGGATTGTTTGGGGTTAACTCCTGAAATTCCATGTGGGAATGAGCCTCATCCTTGTACAACATCACCAGCACCCTTCTGGTGATGGCAGCCCTTTGAAAGCCATTTTACATTGTCTTGATCTGGGTGGTGGGGAGTGATAGTGACCATGGGAGAAAGAAGTTTTATTTTAGTTTATCCCTTATTTTATTTTATTATTTTTAAATTTATTAAGAAGTTTTATTTTAGTTTATTCCTAGTTTTATTTCGTTATTCTTAAATTTATTTTAGTTTATTCCTAGTGTTCATTGTATGGATGCCCTTCGACTCAAGCATTTAATTTTTTTAGCTTTTTTTTTTTCATAAAAGAAATAAAAATTAAGAATTTGTCTGAGTCAACATCTGCCCAGAGAGCATTTGCTAAAATATTAACTGTACAAGTAGCTCAATACAAAGATTTCCCTCTTTCCATGAACAGCAGACAACATTTCTTTTTGTCAGCAAAGATATTTCAGATTTATTGAAGCATAGTGGGATAGTCTGTGTCCCAAACATACAAACAAAACTATAAATAGTTCAGGAAGATAAGAAAAGTATCTTACGTAAATACTCAGCCTAAAATGAATCCAGAATCCAGGAATCCTTCCTTGCTCCCCACTGTATTTAACATTTCCAGATGTGTCTGGATGACCAGTTTGGGATTAGGGGCCCACTCCTCAGAGACAATAAATTGGAATAAAAGTCCTATATATATGTATAAAAAAAAATCTACTTTTCTACAGCTGTCCCTGTCCTGAACAAGCATTTGCTATTTCACAACAGAGATGGTTTGCACTGGATTTTGCCTGTCCTGTAGATCATTGCCAGGCAGTTTCCTTTTCTTATTGTGGCTTCAAACCCTTTTATCCCTTTGGACCACCTGGTCCTGTGGTGTTCCCACTGAACAGACTCAGATGTTGGAGTGGACCAGGGCCCTCAGTGATCTTCACATTGTCACATTGTCTGTGATCTTGGTCAGGAAAAAATGTCACACTGTGCAGTCTGTGACAGGAGATGAAAGCTGAACTCCACATCTGATTTTTAATCTAATTTTTAATCTGATTTTTAGTCCAGTCAGGAAGGATGAACGCAGCCACCACGGAGCTTACAGCAGGGGTTAAAGGCATCTCCTGCTTGTCCCACGACTGATATGGGTGCTGGGGAAGCCCAGGGAGGAACCACATCCCCACATCCCACAGCCAGCATGGATTCTGTGGACTCCTCAGGGAGTCTCTTCCTTCTCAACCAGAGATGTGAGGCTCTGAAAAATCCCTTAGTGCTTTCAAGGAAAATAAAAATTAGCTAATTTCTAAAAAGAAGTGTGTAAGAAATGAGAGATCATAAACCAGGCACATTTGGCTCATTTTCCCTCAGAACTGGAAGGCTTTTTAGAGCAATGTGCAGAATGATTTTATTTCCTGGGGTTTTCCCTTTATTTGCTTTAGAGTGGCAGGTCTGTGTTCACACAGCATCTCAGAGACCTGCCCAAAGAGCATCCCTGTGTGTTCCCAAGCCAGCAGCAGGCACTCCTGTCCCCCTGTCCCCAGTGCTGTGATATTTTCTGGTTGCAGAGCTCAACACACAACCCGTGTTTGCACTGCTCAGGCTCTAGCAGCACCTCTATTTCTCATCAGTCAGAAAAAAACCCAAACATAAACATCACAAGGTTATATACAGCACTGATTTCTATTTTTGTCATCTTTAAAATAGTAGGTAAGTCCCGTAGTTCTATCCAAGTTGGCCCAATTCCTCTTTTTGTTTGTTTGGGGTTTAATTATCTTGGAAGAAACGTGATGGTGATTTTGGGTCTCTGCTGCAGTATTCATCTCCAAGTCTGTGTTTTTGCAAAGTTTGGCATCTCCATGCCCCTCCCCATCAGGAGAATTTCAAAATCTCTGCTTTCTCTCCTCCTGGAGTAGCACAGCCCGAGGGGAGGCTGCTGGAAGTGGGGTAGAGCACCAGCTCTTCACAGCAGCACTGCTCCCGAGCTGACAGTGACTGGTGGAGGGAGACAGCAAAAAAAAGCCTTGTGAGGGGAATTTTGGCAGCAAAAACCCAGTGCCCTGTGGAGAGCTGCAGGGGGAATGGGTGCTGGGGAAGCTGGCAGCTCCTGGGCTGGAAAGGCAGATGCTGAACAGAGCCGTGCGTGAGCGGAGCTCACCGAGCAGCGAGCCAAGGTGCAGGACAGTAGCAGCCTGGAACTTTATAAATAAACAGCACATGCAGATGGCAACAAGCAGATTCCTGTTCCTGCCCCAGGTCTGCATGGCTGTGCAGGATCAGATGCTCCCCAAGGCTGCTGTGTGCTGTAAGCTCTGCTGGGTGCCCTCACCACAGCTCGCTGTCCTGCTGAGCAGGCAGAGCCCTGCAGAAGTGCAGATTCTCTGGTTTTCAGCATGGTCTAATGTCAGGAGCAGAGGTTTGGGCTGGAGCAGGTCTGTGTGTGAGAAGGAGCTGGCTCCTGTTCTGCCCCAAAGCACCATGGCCACGCTCACGTATTCCTGCCGGAGCTGGGCTGAGGGGACGCTGAGGAACAGCAGGGAAAGTTCTGGGCTCAGGTATAAGGGCTAAACAGGGGAAGGGCAGGGCACTCAAAGCATCAGTGATGGGGTCAACATCCCCATGAGAACAGGGCTCAGGGTGAGCAGAAGAAAGCCCTGTCCTGAGAGCAGCAGGTGGGATCAGTGTCTGTGCATCCCCATGCCTGAGGCACTCAGCTGAGTGCAGAGGTCACCTGGTGGGGAGGGCTGGCAGTGCTGCAGGCACAGTCCTCCAGGAATCTGACAGTTTGAGTGAAATTTGGGATCCATCTGCACCCTCTTGCATGGCCAAGGCAGGCAAGCAATGGCATAAGATTCAGGGAAATAATGCATCTAATCCGCCTGAGTAATGCTAATGCAAGCCTCTTGATTAGTGTTTAGAAACCAGGCAAACAATTGATTTAAAATAATTGGTAAATTATGATTAAATAAAAACATTTATACAAAAGAGTTTGTCATTGATATGGTTAAATAAATATTTGTAGAAGTAACTTATACTTGGCCCGGTGCCTGGGCGATGAGCTCTCTTGGGCTGGCTGTGGTTTCATTTTAATAAAGACCAGAAGGCATTCCAGGAATACATAATGCTCCCAGCCCATCCCATGGATATCTGGGGCTTTAGCTCTGCTCGCCACTAACCCAGGCCCAGCTTGGCTTTGTGTCCCTCACTAGTGCTTGTCCCTGCCCAGAACCCTGTCCTTGGTTGGGGCTGAGCCCCCAGAGCAGCGGCTGTGCCCAGGTGGCTCTGTGGGGACGCAGGTGGGAGCATCAGCGAGCTGAGATGGGGTGGTGCAGGCTGCTCTGTGGGGAAGCCTGGAGCTCTGGAGCTGCTGCAGGGCTTAGAGCAACACAGCTCTTATCAGGCCCTGCTCAGTGGGAGATTTCCAAGGCTTTACAGAGGGGTTAGCCTCATTATGGCCAGTTGGAGATAAGGAAACCGAAGGGAGACGTGACTTGCCCAAAGTCCTGCTGTGGAGGGAACAGAAGCCAGGTCACCCCTGGCCAGGCCCTGTGGAGCCTCCTCAGCTCTCCGGGTGATGCAGACTCGTCCCACCCAGCCCCACAGCCTGGCAGTGTCGGCACTGCTTGGGCATGCAGCTGCTCCATGGACCAAAGGGATCCATGCAGCCCCTCTGGCACCTGTGCTGCCTGAGAGCACCAGGTGGGATCTGGAGCAGGAGCCCTGGAAACACCCACGGAGTGAAGGGTGAGGGGGACACAGGTCAGCAAAACGAGTTTTCTGGGGTCTGGGGGTGACACTGGCACTGCCATGGCTTCTCTCCCTCATTTCCAGGCAGCCACCGAGTCACCAGCGCTTGGAGCAGCCAGAGCAGGCACAAAACCCTTCCTGCCTGCACTGGCCACCCAGACAGCAGCCAAGGGCTCCTCACTGCTACAAAACACACCAAGCTTGGCCTCACACGTTCCTCATTGCCCTCAGCACTGGTCATGCAGCTGCTCTCACCAGTCCAGCTGGCTGGGGAGTCATAGGGACATCACCCTGCTCTTGGGGACATCACCCTGGCCCCAGCCTCACCCTCCTCATCCTCTGGCAGAGGCTCCTGTGCCTGGGGGGTGAGGGCTGCCTGGTGGGGGGCACATTTGGCTGGCAGTAAGGGCAGGAGAGCCACTGGGCAGCACTCAGAGGCCTCCAGCAGCACAGCCGGGGGGTGCTTGGACCCTTGCTGGGGTGAGCAGAGGGGCTGGCTGCAAGAGGAAGGACACAGGCAGCCAGCTCTGGGCTCGGTTTGCACCATGCATGAGGCACTGGCGAGGTGGAGGGATGAAGTTCCTGCTTTGCTGGGCTGCAGCATTTGAGGCTTGCCCCAGGCACCCCCTGAAGGAGCATCCTGCTGGTGGCACGAGACATCAGAACAGCCACGGGTGGGAGAGGAGTCCCTTGAAGGGAGCAAGTCCCCAGCTCCATTGGGAAACCATGCCCAGAATGTCATTTCCAGCGGATTAAAATAGAAATGTGCCTGCCCCAGCTGTGAGACACAGAAATTCACAGTCCCACTCTCTGTACACCCCCTCAGCTGTGCCCACAGGGAATTCACAGAGCCTGTCCCAGTTCTCCCCCTCACAGGGACAGGGGATCAGACTCTCCACTGCCTGTGAGTGCTCACCAGGGCCACGCTCAGGGCATGCAGTGCTGCTGTGCTGGACCTCCCAGCGAGGCCAGAGCCCTGACCTTGGTGTCCCACCAGAGCCATGAGTCAGGAGGCAGCTACTGGTGTCTCCCAGCCCACATCCCATCCTCTGGCCAGCACGGGCTGTGTCTGGCCTGGCCCTTCTCTCTGCTCTGCACAGACACAGGAGGTCCCTGAGTGCCTTGAGCTGCTGCCAGCACAGCCCACTTGACCTGAGCACTGTGCTGCAGCCCCAGGGAGAGCATCACCCCTCCCTCCTGCTGACCCCCCTCAAACCAGCTCAGAGCCTGAGCCTTTAACTCTTCCTTCACCTGCTCTGATCCCCTCTGCCCCCGTCCTGAGGCTCCTGGAGTGGCTGAAGGAGTGACAGGAGTGACAATCTGCCCAGAGCCAGGCAGTCAGGGATGAGTGCCAGTGCCCCCAGGGTCCCTGCAGCCTGGAGCACACAGGGAGGGACAGGCAGGGCCATGGGACATGGACATGGACATGGAACGTGGAACATGGATATGGACAAGGACATGGGACATGGACATGGGACATGGGATATGGGACATGGGATATGGCATATGGGATATGGGACATGGACATGGGACATGGGACATGGGATATGGCATATGGGATATGGGACATGGGACATGGGACATGGGACATGGGATATGGCATATGGGATATGGGACATGGGACATGGACAGGGGACATGGACATGGGACATGGGATATGGGACATGGGATATGGCATATGGGATATGGGACATGGACATGGGACATGGGACATGGGACATGGGATATGGCATATGGGATATGGGACATGGGACATGGGACATGGGACATGGGACATGGAATATGGGATATGGGACATGGACATGGGACATGAGACATGAGATATGGGACATGGGATATGGGACATAGGGGACTTGGGACATGGACATGAGACATGGGACATGGGACATGGGACATGGGACATGGACATGGGATATGGGACATGGACAAGGGACATGGGACATGGGACATGGGACATGGGACAGGGACAGGGACATGGACATGGGATATGGGACATGGACAAGGGACATGGGACATGGGACATGGGACATGGACATGGGATATGGGACACGGACAGGGGACATGGGATATGGGACATGGACAGGGACATGGGACGTGGGACATGGACAGGGGACATGGGACATGCACAGGGACAGGGGACATGGGCCACGGGACATGGACAGCCTCCAGCCCGGTGCCCGGCTGTGGCAGCTCTCCACCCTCACTGCACATCCCTGCTCAGTAAACACAACAGCCAGAGTTTCACAATCAAATATTTATGCTAGGAAAAAAACATTTTACATAATCTTTAAACAGCTATGTCATCTCCCTATATTCATTCTCTGATCTTTCTGTTTTCGGTCGGGATTGGAGAATTTAGTGTATTTACAAAGAAATAAATATTATGGTGAAAACATCAGGCAGCTTAATAGTAGCTTTAGCAAAGTGCAGAAGTATTTTTGCGTTCATGTTGTCAATTGCATAATATCTTCTGGACCTTCATAAATTGAGGAACCTTGCTTGGATGCTTGCAGCACTGTGGTAAATAGTTCACAGCTCCAATTCAAGCAAGGCTGGCTGCTGGCAGAACGGGAAGGGCTCATGACATCTCTGCCATAAATTCCAGCCCTCAAGCTCTGTGGGGAGATAGGGAGGGGACAGACCACTTAAAGGCCTGGCAGACAGTGGCAAATTCAGGATATCTCAGGATATTTCAGGATATTTTGGGATATTTCAGAATATTTCAAGATATTTCAGGATATTTCAGGATAGTTCAGGATAGTTCAGAATATTCCAGGATATTTCAGGATATTTCAGAATATTTCAGGATATTTCAGGATATTTCAGAATATTTCAGGATATTTTAGGATATTTCAAGATATTTCAGAATATTTCAGGATATTTCAGAATATTTCAGGATATTTCAGGATATTTCAGGATATTTCAGGATATTTTGGGATATTTCAAGATATTTCAGAATATTTCAGGATATTTCAGGATATTTCAGGATATTTCAGAATATTTCAGATATTTCGGGATATTTCAGGATACTCAGCGTTCACTGGAATGCTGCTGTGATGGTGCTCACCAGGTGCTCTCAGAAGTGAAGGATTGGACCATCCCTGCTCCCAGCTCCCTGACCATGCTCTGGCCATGTTCTGGGTGAGGACACAGCCAGGATCTTTCTGAGCTAGTCCCTAGAGGCCACCTCTGCTTCACAGTGGCAGAGACACGGCTGCCTCGCCAGCTCCAGCTCAGAAGCCTCTGTTTGTCCCAGGTGCTGGAGAGGAATATCCTGGCTGTTTGCCATGTGAAAGCCCAAGCTCTTTTCTGTGAAAGCAATTCACCCCCAGGTGAGACCCCCAGGTCTCAGGCATGCAAAGAGAAGGTAATTTCTCTCCAGGTTCCTAAAGGCCATGGTGAGCTGGAGCTTTGCTGGTGCAGTGTCAGAGCAGGAGGTTCATATTGCCCTGAATTCAGATCCACTAATGGTCAGTTCAGGGAAAATTCTTTCTCAGGGAAAGATTTCTTCTTCCATTCTCTATCACAGTGATGACATCCTGTCTGTAGGCATCTTCAAAGGATGTCCAGAGTTCCTTGTGAGCCTTGGCTACTGGTTTCCCTGTGCCCTTGGCTACTGCTCCATACTCTGTATTGGGTATGAATGGAGGAATGCTCTCCTCCTGAGCAACATATTTGTAAAATCAACTCTTTTTCCAGCCTTCCCAGCCCTTCAGGGCTCAGGGTTATGCCCGCCTGGGGACATTCAGCACAGAGCTGTGTGCCAGTACAGCTGTCCCTCCCCTGGACCCTGGACACCAACATCTGCACAGCACACAGCAAATTATCACTGCTCTGACACACAGCAAATTATCACTGCTCTGCACACGGGATGGGGAGTCAGACCATCAGATCTGCCTTTCCAAAACATGCTGGGAAGATTCAAGAAATAAGGGCATGGCAGGAGGGGTCTTTCCCAAGTGGAGCTGCCAGGTGCTAGGGAAAAGAAATCAAAGAGAAGCAGTCTCATTCCCACAGGAGAGGACAGTCTGAGCAGCCGTGGCTGGCAGAGCACCAGCTTTGGGGAAACTCCCCTCCTTTGGCACAGACATGTCACACACTGACCCCTCCAAGTCCCCACAGGGGTTTCACTGGAACTGCAGCTCAATTTGTTCTTTTTCCCAGAGTGGCAAATCTATATACAAACAAACAATCTGCTTTAAAATAAATCAGTCCCATAAACAATAAGGTGTGTTGGAAGATTAGAAGGAACGGCTTCCTGGGATCTGGTGAGCAGCTCAGAGCTGATATCCCTATGACTCTGGGGTGTGACTTCTCAGTTCAAAGGAATTCCCTGCCATGACTAATTTATTCTGGCATTTAAGGCTCAATTTCACTCAGTGCAGGCAAGATGACCTCGTTTACAACAGAGGTGCTTATAGCAGAGCTGGGAACAGGGGATGGGAAGCAGCTGAGGTCTCTGCAGGGACCTGTGTGCCTGTGTCACCTTCCAGAGAAAGGTGGTGATGCAGCTGCTGGTGAGGCCCTTTTCAGAGCTGAACAGTAGTGCAGACACAGCCAAGACACCAGGGCTGGGCAATGTCAGCTCTGGAAACTCCTGAGGACCTTGTGGGGGGATCAATATTTCTGGGCTACCTAAAGCAGGCAGCAGGCAGGCAAATGGCTCAGAATCTGTGGTGGCATCTCAGCCTTGTCCCTGCCCCTGAGGTTTATGAGAGACAACTTTCCTGTTTCCTGAGGACACCAAGAGAACGTGGCCAGGGCTGACTCTCACACAAGGACCATCACAGGAGAACACCAGCTCAGGACTGTGAGTTCAGCAGTTGAGCAATTTGCTGAGATGAGTCAACAAATCAGAGCTTGTTAGAGGTTGTGTCACCTCCTAAGAAAGATGTGTCTCCATCCCCCACTGGTATCTCAAGAAAAGGAAAAGGAAAAGGAAAAGGAAAAGGAAAAGGAAGGAATTGGAAACTCCAAAGGGAGCAGAGATACCTGAGTAAAGCTTTGGCCAGCAGGAGCAGTAAATCAAACAGGAGTTTGCAAAGCAAAAAGTACAAACCCCTGCAGTTTGAGACACTGGGTGTCAGTGAGTCCTGCCTTATCTTGAGCTGTTCAGGCATGGTTCTGCTCTGGGGTGGAGTTTGTTTGTTGTTGTGACTGTGATGTTAACTCCATTAGAGAGGACATTTCAAGTACAGTGGACTAAACATTAGGAAAGATTAGTAAGGAACAGGCCTCTGGCCACCTTGCTGGACAGTACAGTAGAACTCTGTTTATCAGCTCAGCTCAATGCTTGGAGATCAATTTATTTAAATCATCTCTCCCTTGCCAGTGATTAAGGAAAATCCACTCCATCAGCTGTAGCATGAGCAGGAAATCACATCCAGCCCATGGCAAGCAGGGAGCTCAGCTCAGGACAGCCTCATTAACCTCAGCTGTCAGGTAACAAGCAATAGGCCAAGAGGAAATGGCCTGGAGCTGTGCCAGCATTTAGGAAAAATTCCCTCACTGGAAGGGTGTTCAGGCATTGGAACAGGCCAGCCAGGGGAGGGGGGAATGGCCATCCCTGGAAACGTTCAATGAATGTGTGCATTGGCTGCTGAGAAGCATGGGCAGTGGTGGGCTTGACAGTGCTGGGTTGGCAGCTGGACTTGGTGATCTCAGAGGGTTTTTCCAACCTAAATGATTCTGTGCTTCTGTGGTTCTATCCCATTGACTACATGAGGATGAGAGACCCCAGGAGTTCTCTGCTGTACTGGGATTCTGATGAATCAGAGCCTCTGGGGAGATGAGTGTAGAAGCCCTAAAATTCCTATCCCAAACCCAAACTCTTTAGGAGTACTTCCCAGAAACCATGGGATTAAAATAAAGTAAAATTTAAAAAACAAAAAAAACCAACAACAACCAAGAAACAATCCCAAGAAAACTTCAAACCAGTCCTGAAGTATTTTTATGACCTAGAGAGAATTTCAGCAGCTTCCTAGGTGAGACCCACAGGTCAGGGAAGCTGAGATCTGTCCTTGACTTAGCTTGGCTTGTTCTCCTTACATTACACAGTAAAAGGTGCCAGCAGATCACCCACTCCAGTGAACCAGATGTGGGCTTGGGGAAGGGGAGCCTCAAAGGGTCTGCTTTTCTTTATTTTGAGTGTTTGCAATCAGCTCCTCTCCTCTGAGAGTGTGTTTGCTACGTGGGGAGGGATCCTCCACTACAACAGCGTCCTCAGCCTCCTTGGGATTGCTGTGGGACAGGGAGCCTGGAGCCAAGGCTCAGCTCTGCCTCACATCCCACATGTCCCTGTGCCCAGGCTCAGCCCTGCCTCATACACCCCATGTCCATGTGCTAAAGCTCAGCCTTGCCTGCAGATCCTGTGTCTGTGTGTCCAGGCTGAGCCCTGCCTCACATGCCCCATGTCTGTGTGCCAAGGCTCATTCCTGCCTAACATACCCCGTGTGCGTGTGCCACAACTCATCCCTGCCTTGCCTATTCTGTGTCTGTGTGCCCAGGCTCAGCCCTGCCTCACATTCCCCATGTCCGTGTGCCCAGGCTCAGCCCTGCCTGCAGATTCCGTGTCTGTGTCCTAAAGCTCAGCCCTGCCTTGCCTGTCCCGTGTCCATGTCCTAAAGTTCAACCCTGCCTCACATGCCCCGTGTCCATGTGCCCAGGCTCAGCCCTGCCTTACAGATCCCGTGTTCGTGTCCTAAAATTCAGCACTGCCTGCAGATCCCATGTCTGTGTGTCCAGGCTCAGCCCAGCCTCACATCCTCATGTCCGCGTGCCAGAGCTCAGCCCTGCCTCACCTATCCCATGTCCGTGTGCCAGGGCTCAGCCTTGCCTGTCCCGTGTCCGTGTGCCCAGGCTCATCCCTGCCTGCCTGGCCCATGTCCGTGTGCCCAGGCTCATCCCTGCCTGCCTGTCCCGTGTCTGTGTGCCCAGGCTCATCCCTGCCTCACATGTCCCGTGTCTGTGTGCCCAGGCTCATCCCTGCCTCGCATGTCCCCTGTCCGTGTGCCCAGGCTCATCCCTGCCTCACCTATCCCGTGTCCGTGTGCCCAGGCTCATCCCTGCCTCACCTATCCTGTGTCCATGTGCCCAGGCTCATCCCTGCCTCACCTATCCCGTGTCTGTGTGCCCAGGCTCAGCCCTGCCTCACCTATCCCGTGTCCGTGTGCCCAGGCTCATCCCTGCCTCACCTATCCCGTGTCTGTGTGCCCAGGCTCAGCCTTGCCTGTCCCGTGTCCGTGTGCCCAGGCTCATCCCTGCCTCACATGTCCCGTGTCCGTGTGCCCAGGCTCATCCCTGCCTCACCTATCCTGTGTCTGCGTGCCACAGCAGCACACGGGAGCATCCCAGGTGGATAATCCCTCGGGAGAGGAGTGCGCAGAGCAGCACGGCTCTGGGCACACCTGTGCGGCAGCAGGGACACCCAGGTGACACCTGAGCAGCCCCGTGCTCACCCCCTGATCCCTGCGGGCACTCTGTGCCCCTGGCCGGGAGCGCATCCAAGGCAGCGCTCAGGTGGAAGGACCTTCCCAAAGGCATCCTCTGGCCGGGACACTCATCCCGACCCCAATCGTTCCCTCACCTCCGGGAACTGAGCCCCCCAGCCCCAGAGAGGTGCGGGACCCGTGTCCCACCACGCTGCAAAGAGTTAAACCCTGCCTCTGTTGATATTTCCAGCGGCTCCCAAAGTCGGCGGAGACGGGGAGCGCCCGGATTGGCTGCGTACGGCCGGTAGTAATTAGGATCAGATATCAAACTTCTGTCTTTGCTAAGACCCTTTCCGATAGTCGCTGCTCCCCGCTAGACGATGACATCAGCCAGGACACCCAGCTGCTGGTAGTAAACTCCGAGCGGGAGGAGGCTCCCGCTGGCTCCACGTTAATTAGTTCAACACAGCACAGGGGGAGCAGTCGGTGTCTGTGCAGGGTCACTGCTGGATGGGACCAAATCTTACAAAGCCACTTGCTGCTCCCTGCCAGCCGGCTGTAAAAGCCCCCGAGAGTCCAGGAGAGCTGGATGAATGCTGAGCACCAGCCACGGTTTGGTCGGCTTTTCCCTGTGGAGGAAGTTAATGGTTTAAGTGAGGGGCGTCTGGATCTGCTCCCCGAGTCACCATGACTCTCCTGGGGTCTGAGCACTCCTTGCTGATTCGGAGCAAGTTCAGATCAGGTAGGGAAAACCTTGAGATTTCTCTTAAAACTTCTCTCTCTGTCAAGCCGTAGGCACAGAGCGTTTTGCATTAAATGTTGGGAAGCAGCATGTGAGCAAAAGACTCGAGGGGTTGTAGAGCTGTCACGGCTTTGCTCTTCCAGAGGCTGTTCCACAAGTGGAGAGACTCATCTTCCTTCCTCTCTCTTGCTTTTTTTCCCTCCTGGTTTTTCACTGTCTTTGATTTATGTCCGTGGTGGATTTCGGTAAAACTGCAGCTCCCGGTTCTCCTGCTCTGGCCCTGCTGAGAAGGGTTTGGGCAGGAAGCCAAAAGGGCATCTGGGATAAACAAGGTGCCTAATGCTGTCTGTATATTCCAGGTGCTCCTGTGGGTCTGGGTGGGATAACCACGGGGAGCACGGGCCGGACACCCTCTCTGACAGGCAGGCAGCAGAGCTTGTTCCATTAAGTTGTGACTAATTGGAGAAAAATGAATTTGAAGAAATGCGTCATTTTTAGAAGTAAAAATAACAAATGGAACATGAAAAGTATTTAAAGTGACATCATCAGAGAAATAAAACCAGAGGCACACAATTGATTGCTGCTGGCGGAGGCTTTGCAGTAAAACATGCCTCCCGCTCGTGAGGCAGGGGAAGCCCCAGGCAGGGGCTTCTCTGAGGACAGGCACTGAGTGAAGGTGAGTGAAGGTGAACTATGGGACAGTCTCTCCTAGAGCAGCCCCTCTGCTGGATGTTCATGCCTCTAGTCACTGGCTGCATCTATAGTAAGTATGCTCTCCTTGGGAGTGGGTATCCTGACTTGTTTCGTAAATTTTAACAGTAACGCAAAAAAAAATTGTTCTCAAGGTGCTTTCTCTGACCTTCCAGAGGTGAAGTTCTCCCTGGGGATATTATCTGTGAGGATGTGCAGATAAATCAGCTGCATGTGCTGTATGGGATGCTTTAAATGCAGGCAGGGCAGTCGCGTTGGAGCGCACACCCGCTCTGGCATGTCACCCACGCCGTGTGTGTTTCTGCCTCCTTACTCATTGTAGATAATGAAATGGGAGATTTATGGTACTGATGGGAGACATGAGTGGTGTTATCAGGATCTCTTAGATAGCTGGGTGGTCAACTTAAACTTTGTTTTCTCAGCAAATACAAAGTTGGCAATTGGTTGAAAACCTCAGAGTGTGTGTGCAAACACAAGTGTTCTAGTCTGGCTGAATTATACAAAGCCTTGGTCCAGGTCTTTGGTGTGGTTTCCATATCGCTCTGATCTTACATTTCATTAGATTAAGTCATTCCTTAAATTTTGTTGGTATATTAGGGTACACTGCTGTTCATTTGAAAAAAAATCTCAGTCTGTAACAATTCCTCCAGCATGTACAAAGCAACACTGCCACCTCCCTGAGGAGTGGAGGACGGGCTGTGCATTGTCCCTGCATTCTTTTCAAATGAACCAGGATTGTTTTTAAGGCTCATTTCTGGTTTATTTGTAAGCTGGCTTTATTATGGAACCAACAGCGGGCTCTCTAAACATATTTTTCAAATGATTCTCCAGGAAAAGTAAACTTTGTGGGTCTTTGCATCCATAAATTCTCGTGCCTTTCAGCATTTCTAGGACAGTTAATTTGTGGGGCATTCTTTGGTTCACGATTTATTCCCACAACTGCTATCCCTGCTATGGCCTGGTGAAAGGCAGGCTTCCCATTTGACAAGATTTCTCTGCCTGTTGATTTTGTTGGAGCTGGGCTCACCAACATCCCAAATGCTGTCTGCACCTCGCTGTCCCCAAGGCTGTGACCGCTGCTAGCATGGGACATGGCCACAGCACGGCCCTGGTTGTCATGAGTGATGAGGGAGGAGACCAGGATGCTGAGAAACCCAAATAAGTCAATAAAGCAGCTTTCAGTCTGTGCTGGATTTTTAATAACATGGGGAACAGAGAAGAAAAAGCAAATATTTGATGGAATAGCTTTTATTTGCAAAGTCTCTGTGGCACAGTTTCCTGTGGTGTCCCTGCTCTGTGTGCAGGATTTGTCAGCTGCAAAGCCCCACAGGGATGGCAGGAGGAGCAGAACTCTGCTTTACCATCCTCCATTCGCTTGGAAGAGAGTTGAACACCTCAAACAGCCCATGGCTGTGCCCCACACCATCTTGCATGGCTCGGGGGCTCTGAGAGGGGACAGCAACTGTTCCAGAGCTGTGTAGCTTGCACGGAGGCAGGAGGGATTACCCCCAAAATGCCGAGCCCCAAGGAGCCACACTGAGCTGTGCTCCGTCGTTTTGGGAATGCTCCTCAGCCAGCAGGTGTGAGGCTCTGTTTGCTCCCAGGTTTGGGAAGGATTAGCTGTGCTCCATGACTCATGATGAGTCTGAATCCCTTTTGAAGGATTCCAGGCCAATATTAAAGAGGGCTGAAGTAAATCTTAATAACTAAATTTCTGCTGTCTCTCCCTGGCCTGCACAGGCTGGGCAGCTGAAGGAGCAACATGAGTGTGTTTAGGGGAGCTGGAGATACATCACTTGGTGTTTCTTCCTCCCAGAATCCCTTTGATCTCTGTGTTATGCACCAGGCAGAAAGTGGAGCAAGGAGGTGGCAGCTAGAAGATGGTGGCACTGGTGTGGCTCCAGGGTCACCTCTCCTGCCCCTCACTTCCATCCAGCAGCAAGCAGAAGTGTGTTTATGCAGGAAAGGCTGCTGTGGTGGCGGCTGTGGCTTTTCTCAGCGTGCCCAGCCATCATCCCTTGAGTGCTGCAGCAGTTTCTGCTGTTGTTGTCTCCCCAGTGGTCCCACTGAAGGACCAGCACAGCTGTGCCATGAGGAGGGACAGTGGCTATCCCAGTGCCAGGAATTGAACCACCCCAGAGGAGAGGGACAATCACCACCCCACTGCAGTCCTGCAGGGTCCTGCTTCCCTTCTTCGAGGAGCTGTGTGCCTCTTTATTTTGTCTGTTTGGCCAAAGATAAATATTCTGATCTGAGGTCATCCTGACAAATTTTGCAGGAATGATGAGTCTTCAAGTCTGCCATGCTGTCCCATACAATCCAACTATCAATGGGATTGCACTAAATCAACAGGACATGGAAGTGCTGTTCCAGAAACACATTTAACTCTTCCCAGAGATGATCATTTATGTGATCTCTTGCTCTGAGTTCAAACCAGTTGTCCTCCAGCACTGGAGAAGCTTTGGCATCAGACAAAGCAAACAAAGCTGACAAATGCAGATCCAACCTTAGCCCTGACCTTTTTTTTTGCAGCTACATGGAAAGAGCTTACAAAGCCAACATCTGCCTAACTTCAGTGGTAATTCAGATAATTGGTGAGAAGTGAAAGTTTAACACTATAAATAAGGCTCTGCATGGCTTGGCATGGGGTACCAAGACCTAATTGTGGACACATGGGTGTGGGTTTGCAGAGAGGACTTGCCTGGCTCCATGGAGGAAAGAATTCCTGCTTACACATAGGGCTTGAATGAAACTGAGATGGGAGAGGAATTTATGCTGTCTGCCTCCAGTGGCCAGAGCAATTTGGACCAAAATCAGCAGGTCAATAAAGGCAGAAGAGAATGGGTCTTGGTAGGGTGTTTGGCCAGGCATTTTGGCAGAACCTTTATTTTGATTTTCCTGGTGTCCAAAGATAAAGCATGTGCCTGTGTTTCCTCTCAGATCATGAACTCATACAGCTCACAGTCAGTGTGTGTGTGTTCAAACATGGCCTTGCTGTAGCTGATGAGACTGTTTTGTGAAGTTTTTGTAAAACACTGACTTGATGTAGATCAGTTTGTGCTTGGTTTTGTTTTTCTGGCATCTTGTCCCTCGGTGTTTAATGGGCAATCAGTTTTAATGTTTCTTTGTCAGTCAAGCATGTGTTGTAGCACAGATCAAAACTCACTGTCCTTCAGGGGACATTGTCTGGGCTGCTCATGGGGGTGCTGAAGGGGTGACTCCAAGGGGACAGCCTGTTCTCAGGACCATGATGGGGTTGGGTTGTACATCATGATGGACTCAGAGGGATTTCACAGCTGGTTGTGCCCATTTGGTGCTCTGGGCTCCTTGCTAGCCAGCTGTGCTAGCCTAGTGTCTCTTCCAAGGTACCTGAAGACCTGGATTTGGGGTTTGAAATGTAATTCTCACCCATGCAGAGATTTTTCAGTGCAGTCTCCCAGCTAACACACACATTTATAGCACATCTGGCTGTTAGAGGTAAAATGCTCCCAGCTCTGAAGTGACATCACAGGCAGAAATAGAGCAGTGCCCACCTGGGAAAGGACTGACCAGGGCTGTCCATGGCTGAGCAGTGCCATTTCCAGCTTCATCTCTGCTCACACAGGTCCCACAGAGGTCATGTTAAGGAAACACAGGCCTGGAGACATGATGTTAAAAGAAATCACTTAGTGGCTCGTGGCTCAGATGGGCTGAGATCCATGGAAGGGCTCAAGACAAAGTCTGGCCAAGGTGTTTTTGCAAAACAACAGCTCCAGAAAAGTCCTATGAGACCCTGCTGGGGCAGCACCAAGGCTTGTCACCCACTCAGAATCACTGCAGGCTGGAAGGAAGGAGCCCCACAGCCTTGCCCACATCTGCTCTGAGAGCTGACCCCTGCTCCTGGTGCAGCTGTGAGGGGCAGACACAGTCCTGAGAGGGCCATGAGCAGCATGATTGAACCTGCCAGAGTGCCAGCCCTGGGAGCCCACGGGGCAGCTCCTCTTCCCCAGCAGGCACACAATAGCTCCATTTTTAAATGGAAATAGCTGACAATTTTTAAATGGAAAGCTAGTCTCACATCCAGCAGCAGTCCTGCCTTTCAGAGGGGGCTGGGTCCAGAACAAGGCCAGGAGTTGGACTTGATGATCCCTTCCAGGTCTGGATATTCTCTGGTTCCAGGGAGACTTTGTGGCAGTCATTGTGTGTGAGCAGGGGCAGGTCAGCAGGTGCCTCTGCTCCACACCACGGCCATGGCCAGGTCTGTGTTTCACCTTTGCTCAGCTGCTGCTTGGTGGGCAACAGAACTGCTGCTGTTTCCCCCTTCCCCACTCCCAATTTTTGCCACCCCAACAGAGCTGTCCCCGTCCTGTGCACTCCTGAGATGCTCACACTCCCCACACCCCAAACTGAGCCACCAGGGCAGGAAGGAGCTGCTGGTGGCAGAAAGGACAGGGAGGTGCTGCTGTTTTTTCAGTGCTCTCCTCCTTGGAGACAGAGCAGCCCCAGCTCGAGGTCAGGTCAGCTGTGGCTTTGCCTGCCTGTCCTAGTCCTGAACCCCATGAGGAGGGCACTTCTCTCACCCCATGGGACACAGCCCTGGGCTGCTCAGCCAATTCCCCAAGGACAGGATGGTGCTGGAGGGCTCTGGCAGTGCCCCAGTGTGGGATGCTCTGATGGAGGTGATAAAATCCCATCACACCCTGACTGTCTGCTGAGCACCGACTCAAAGTGTCCTCACAGGCTGAAGGAGATGCCAGATCTGCCTGTTCCTGGGCTGGGGAGAAGATCTGAACATGTCTTTTCTGTGCATCACCAGGCCAGGCAAGGCCCAAGCTGTTCTCTGAGCTTCCTCCAGCTCTGAGCTCAGCTCCAGGAGAGGAGGGTGACTCAGGACTGCAAGGCACAAGGCTCAAAGCCTGGGCCACCAGAGGCAACTGGAACTGGTGTCAGGAGGTCTTGTCTGCACCCCAGCCCTACTGCACAGGACATTTCTGGAAGCCAGTATCAGTGGGTGGGACTTGGTGCTAGCATAGAAGTGAGGAGTATTTATTTCTAACAGAAAAGGTTCATGAGCAAACTCACTGGGATAGGTCTGGCATGTCTCTCATCATCCTCAGGGAGGGTTTCTCATCGTGGGGTACCCCAGCAGGGAGCAGGATTGCTGAAAGCAAGGTGTCTCACCTGGTGGTGGCACAGGATGAGCAGTGTGCCTGGCTGCTCCCTGGCTGGCACTTGTCACCATCCAAACTGCTGCAGGCAGCCAACAACGATGGGGGGTGGCACCAAAACTGTCTCTTCAGTGCTCCAGCCACCACTTTTCGTATGATAAATGTTCCTCTGAAGTGTTAGCAGAGCAATTCCCTTGAAAAATAAGAATGTTCATGAAAATTTCATTCCCATACAGCACTCAGGCCTGCAGACATCAGCAAAGGAAGAGGAAAGGAATGGAGCTGGGGTCAGACACAGCTCCAAGGAAAGAAGCAGCTGAATGGGGGTTTGGATGGTGCCAGGGGCTCCTCCAGCCCTGGTTTTAAAGCACTGTAGGTGCTTAAAAAGGTGCAAGCCTGAGGCTGGGATCTGCCAAGCTGCAGCACTGCCTCAGAGGCTGCTTCCCTCTTGTTCAGGGATGTTCAGCATTTTTGTCTGACACCATCCACTGCATTTCTTCAAATGGTTTGCAACAGGTTTTGGAAGTCTGTAGAAATATTTAAGAGTCAAGTCATGCATCCTACTGCACGAGGAGGTCCAGACTGGGAGGAATATTTGGTGGCTGAAGTAATTCTTTCAACTGTTGAGTGTGTGCTGCTCCTGGAAGTGGCTGGTACTTGCATTGGCCTGTCCTCACATTATTTGACAGAAAAAAAAATTCCTCCTTGTCCTGTAGCTTAAGGATGGGTCAGATTTAGGAGATGTGTAAGCTCAGCATGGCCCATGATGAACTCCCTGTGTAGGGAAGGAATTGCTCAGCTCTCACCCCAGAGCAGTGGGTGCCATTGCTGGCTCACAGCCCTTCTAGCCTCAGCACAAAAACCAAACTGGAGAGCTTTTCATTATCACCCCATAGCCCCAGACCCTTCTGTGACAGTCTCTCCACAGGGCAGGAGGCAGAACAGAGGCTGTGAGGTGGAGAATGGACCAGCTGCAGGGGGGGATCCCCCAGTCTGTGCCCTGCTCACTGACAGGCAGTGGCATCTGGGTGCCCAGGTGCTGCTCCTGCAGTGGGATCTGGGGGATCTGGGTGCCCAGGTGCTGCTCCTGCAGTGGGATCTGGGGCATCTGGGTGCCCAGGTGCTGCTCCTGCAGTGGGATCTGGGGGATCTGGGTGCCCAGGTGCTGCTCCTGCAGTGGGATCTGGGTGCCCAGGTGCTGCTCCTGCAGTGGGAGAGCTGTGGCAGTGAGACCCTCAGGTTTTCATCACTTCCTGCAGCAGGGCAGATGATGAATCCTACACCCGCCACAGGGGAAATCATCATCACCTTCCCAGCTATGCCCCAGGGGGATTTGTACCCTCTCCTTTTTCTCCTCACCAGCCTGGCTGGCAGCTGGCTGCTCCAGGGGGCTGGTGAATTGTTTGTTTGCTAGGAAGAGCTGTGAAATAAGCAGCAGCAGCAGGGAATGTGGGCCCAGACTGTTGGAATCCCCTTGCCTGTGTGACTGTGGTACAGCACTTGGTCTGGCTGTGTGGGAAGTTGGAGTGAAATGGTGCAAATAATTTGGCACCCGTGGGAGCTGTGAAGGGAAGTGATGGAGGATCCTCACTCAGATATTTTACAGCCTGCTGGGGCACTGCTGTGGCCTTGGCAGGGTGGTGTGTGTGACTGGAGAAGGCTTTGCTGTCTCTGGTTCCTGTCCATAATGTGGTGATGTGTGTAAATTGCCTCACTTGAGGGCAGGATGCTCTGATGCCTGGGACACTGGACCAGGACTAGGAGACCAGAGAACCATTCTTGGGTGAGCAACAGATTGGTTTTATTCTTGGACAGTTTCTGACCTCCCTGAGCTCACCTATTCCATAAAGATCCATCTCTTCCTCAGGGAAAGTGCCAAGCTCTGCACAGTATTCTGAGCAGTCACAGAGAAGGTTCTGTGCAGAGAAACTGGGGTACAGCTGACCCTGTGTGAGAGCCCAGCCAGGAGCTGGGCACCTTTAACCTGCCTGCATAGCCCAGGAGGAAACCCAGGCACTCCCAGAGCAGGGACTGCCCCATTTGGTGTTGAGGGTCCCTCAGGGGGATGATTTCTGCAGATAACTGGGTGCAGTGTAGGTACCCAGAGAGTGAGGGGCTAAATCCATGTCCACAGGCAGAACCAGCACTTACTGAGGGTGGTGCCATGGGGCACAGGAGGGTTACAAACCCCCTGGCAGCAAGGTTTGCCAGTGACTTCAGCCACCAGCATCCCCCTGGGTTCAGAGGAGCAGCACACACAGACTTTGCCACATACTGAAGGCAGAGGAGCAGCACACACACAGACTTTGCCACATACTGAAGGCCACGTTTTTCCCTCACAGCAAGAATCTATCTTTGGTGTCCAAAGAAGTGCTGGAATTTGGCAGGAGATCATTGTCCCATAGGAAGCCTTCACTAAACAGTTGCTCTGAATGTGAAACATGGTTTGTACAAGGACATGGAAAAGTCACAAGCAATGGCATCTCAGGGAGCCCCATGCTTTGGGGACTGCTCTGGGAGGGATTATTTTTCAGCTCCATCCCACATCTCAGGAAAGCTGTGTTGTGGACACGAGCTGTTGGCAGAGCAGGTTGCTCCCAAGGACAAAAATGCTGTTCTTGCCTTTCCTTTCCTTCCAGCCCCAGCTCAGTCCAGGCAGCTGAGGAGAAGCAGCCTGGGGCTGTGCTGGTGGGCAGGCAAGTGTGTTATGTTGGGACTGAGGTGTCTGTAGTCGTGGCAGGCTGTACTGAGCTTCCAGCAGGACAGCAGGGAACTGAGCTTTGTGTTTTCTTGAAGACAAATTTGCAAACCGAAGGTGTAGAATATGACCCTCAAAGTACAGGCATGGTTCCCAGGGTGATGGGATGAGCTGAATCATTCACAGGGCTGGTCCAGCAGCAGCAGGGATCAGTGCCAGACCTGTGTGCCACACACAGACCCTGCACACTTTGTCCCTGTGCAATCCTGCCCCTGTCCCTGACTCTCTCTCTCTCTCTCCCAGTTTTACAGCTCCGGCTCCAGCAGAGAAGGACCCGTGAGCAGCTGGCAGACCAAGGCATCATGCCACGTGAGTACCTCCTCTGCCTTCTTCATCCTGGCTCACAGGGCTGTGCTCATCCCGGGCACTGCTGGGGCACTGTGTGGCACCAGCTGCCTGCTCAGACCCACAGCTCAGAGCTTCCATGGCCTGCAGAAATGTGATGATCCCTGGTGCTGTGCATTTATCACACAGACTGTAATGGCCCTGCTCAAGCTGGAGTCAGGAGAGATGCTTGCCTTACACCATCCAAAATTTCAGCTGCAGAGCTCCCCATCCCAGCGGTCCCTAAGCAGGACAAGCAAATCCAGCTCCAGCAGAGGACTCACAGAGCTGTTCACAAGGCAAGGGCAGACAATCTCCTGTGCTCCTGTAAAGGCCAGGAACCTCTGTGACAGGACAAGGGAGAGGATGAGCGGGCTCAGTCCAGGCAGCTCTGGGCCCCAGTGCACACATCAACCCCTGCAGGACTGGGACATCCCCAGATGTGTGCCCAGGCAGGAGCCCACAGGGCAGAGCTGTCACTGCACACCTGAGGCCGTGGGGGCTGCTTGCTGCACAGTGACAGATCTGTTCCCCCTCTGACCCCACCCAGCCCTTCTCACCTGGCATTCCAGCTGAAGGACAAACCCCAGGACAGCATTATCATGAAATCATTCTGCACCAGAAAGTCAGAGCCCAAAAAGTCAGCGAATGAAAACCATCCCCTTCTGCACCTGCAGGTGCATCATGAAAGCTGTAGCACCACTGGAGAAAGGATGTTGGGAGCTCAGCCCTGCTCAGTGGAACGCTCCATCCTGACCTAGCTCAGGCTCCATGTGCAAATCTGTGCTTACCTGGGACCCAGGTAGAGGATTCTCCTTTCTGTCTCATCAAGGACCCCTTGGTTCACTGCTGAGATCACCATTTTCCAGAGGCTGTGTCACTTCTGTCTCTTCTGGTTGCCCCTGCAGGCTGTGATGCAGCTCCTGCCTAAGCAGCAGAACATCACCTCTCTAAGAGCATGGCCCTGGCACTGCTTGCTGCACCCTGTCCCTCCCCTGTCCCTCCTGGAGGATTGTCCTGAACCACAGACACCTTCTCAGGACATTCTGGTCAGCACCGAGCATCAGGAAAACTTGAGCAGGATGACAAAAAAATATCAATGATTTTAAGACTGATAAATGCCTACTCTCCATTTTTCACCTGCTTCTTTCTTTAAGCATTCAGATTTTATGCTGCCTGCCACAGGAACTTTGATCACAAGACTCCAGGAGCTGAAGCTTTAGACAAAATGCTGTGATATTTGTTAGAGCAATGCAAAAACATGGGACAGCAGTGCCCCCTGAGAGGTTTGTACACCTGGGGCTGCTCTGTGAGGCTGTGCTGTCACACGTGGCACCCCACACCTCCAACCTGACACATTGCAAAGTGTTCAGCCAAATCTATTTGATGGCAACTGAAGGGTATGTTCCTCTTACTTACAGCTTCTTTGCACTCCCGACTTCTAGGCTGACATTTTGCAGTCTGGTTTCTGTCCAAGAAGACCATTTTGGGAAACTTGAGCACGGTTCACTCACTGAAAGTAATAGAAGAAAAGGCACTTATGCCGTTATAAAAACAAACTCACCGAATTTAACTGCTGAATTTGACATCAAGAGGAAGTGTCAGACGTTAGCATTTCATACGTGGGAGCCCCAGCCAGTTTCCCCACGGCTTGGGCATGTGCAGACATTCCTTAGGAAAACCAAGTCTTTGTTAACTGTATCTTCCCGTGCCATGTTGGTTCTGAGGCCCAGCAGGTGAGCCCCCCTGGCTGTGATGGACTGCAAAAATACCTGAAGGCCCTGCTGCTGTACACAGCCACCCCCTCACCCTCGCTGAAGCCCTGAAACAGCTGTCCCCAGGTGATCAACACCACACACAGCACCTCTGCCCTGTGCCCCCAGCCCTCACCCATTTCATGCTGAAATGTCCTCCCCTGACAAGGTCTCTGACCTGGCATTGCTAGCAATGTCTTTATTTGTTCTGCAGACTGATACAAGGTCCAGCACCCCCCTAATTCATCCAAAAACCTTGGTAAATGACTAAACTCTGCAGCACTTTCCTGTGGAATAGCCCAGTACTTGGTCAGTGCCTGTAGCACACTGCCAACATCAGAACCTCACATCAGCAGGGCTGGGGAACCCATCTCTCTTGCTAACTCCATTTTCTCATGTGCACTGTTTAATTTTGCCTCTGGTTAAACCAGCTGTCACCAGGGCTGGCGGCTGCTCACTGGAGCGTGGCACAGCAACACCAGCTTGTCTGTCTGTGTCTGTCTGCTTTCCAAACGGCAGGAGCAGGAATGTGCCTTCTGTGGCTTTCTGTCACTCACTGAATGTTCCAGGGGTTGCCTGGGTGTTGACTACCAAAAGTCAATTCAGAGGGCCCCCAAAGCTTTCCTGTTTCTCCCCACTCTTCTTCCCATCCTCCTCTAGACTGATGGAGGATAACAAGGCCTGCATGAAAATAATTTCTGTCTTTATTGGATCCCATTCAGAAGATGAAAAGAGAATTTCTGCTGCCAGACAAAGAATTGCAGCAGACTGTTTCTGTGGGTCAGGACACCTTCCCCTTCCTTGTCCCAATGGGAACAGTTAGTTTTGTCTGCTTACACAGACAGAAAAGAATTTTTGTAGGATGTGAGAAGTATTAACCCCTTCACCATGCAAATTCTGCCTCAGTTTCTACTGCACCACAGTAAAAAGGGAAATGTGCAAGATTCTCCATGACTGCAGTACAGGCTGCTCCATGGGACTGGTGTTCCCTGGTCCCAGAGCCACCAGGGATTATTTTTGGGAGCACCACTGGGTAAATCCTCTTTGAAGTCAGGAGATGCTGAGGACGTGGTGTGCTGCTTGCCATGGGAGGTCCCAGGTGACACAGCTGCTTCTGAGCTGGGGACAGGACAAATGTCAGCCATGGTCAGTGACAGAAGATGGCTGAAGGAGCCCCTGGCCGTGCCTCACTGGAGGCTGCACCACAGACCCCAAGAGCTGAGGCAGGTTTTAATCCTCTTGCTGACCTCAAGCCTCAGTCACCTGCAGGTTTTACTTTCAGCTGAGATCCTTCACAGGTGTTTGCTCTTCCCAGATCTGTCTTCTGGAGCCGTGGTGCCCTCCATCACCTGCAGGGAACATGAGAGGGAAAGGATTTCTCTGCTCTCTGACTGTGTTTCAAAGCCTGCACCCCTCCCTGCCCACGTGCCTCCTGCTCTCCCCATGCCCTCCATCCCCCCTGCTCTCTTGCCACGGACTGGCTGAGAGCATGGGATTTCCCAGAGCTTTCCTGAGTTATTTTTAGTCAGCACAATAAAGAGAACAGCTAGTTTGTGTTGCTATTTTTATGGCACTCATTAAAATGCTGTTGCTGAATATCCTGGTAGCTGCTTGCTTCCGCTCCTGTGCTGACTGCTCCTCTTTCTTTCCTGTTGCAGCACTGAAAAGCCCATCTGCATTCCATGAACAGCGAAAAAGTCTGGAGAGAGCCAAGGTAACTGCTGCAGAGGGAAGTTCCCAAAGAGGGAACACACCCAGGGGCTTGCTTTGCATGAGTCACGGGGTTTGAAAGCACCTTGCACCACTGTCCCCTCCTCTGGCACCCTCCATGCTGGCCCAGTGGCCAAGGATGAGGGCAGGGCACCTGCTCTGCTTCCAGAAATGCTGCCAGGCTCACAAATGCTCTGGAACACCCTTCTCTGAGCAGGGATGGTTTAAAAAAAGGGCAAATGAGGCATCTGTGTGCTGAGCTGCGGGGTTTTACAAAAGGGTTCAGCAGGGCAGGGTTCAGCATGGCTTTGTCAGTCCTTGCAGTAAATGTCCAACAAGAGGAGCTGCTGCTTACCCCCAGGTCACATCCACAGCCTGCTCCTCCCGTGCTGGCTGCTCTGCACCCCTGGCAGCCAGCTCAGAGCAGGGAACAGGGTCAGACAGGATGCAGGGGCCACCTCAGCCTGTCCCCAGGGAACTCACACTTGTCACCAGGCAGGAGCTCTGGCTTTCAGCTTGGCCATTAGGACACAACATCCAGGGCAGTAGCCATTTCCAGAAAACTTTGAAACTCTGTGATCTGATCACTTTTTGGGAAATCACGTTGGTTTTCCAATCACCAACAATGCAGCCCTGCTCAAGCTGGAGGGATGATCCCAGAAAGGGAAGCAATTCATCGTGCAGGTTTTGCTTGAACACAAGGATTTGTTCCATTAATCTGCAAATCTGCAAAATATGCTTGCAGTCACATAGAAAAAGACCTTTGCAAGGAAGAATGATTGTGAAACACAGGGAAGTGCTCTTCTGAACTTAAACACACTCCAAATCACTTGCCCCAAGTCTCCCATGGTAATAAATGGCGAGCATAAGAAATACAGCATGACTCTGAAAGATTAGTATGCTTAAAAAATTTCAAGCAATCCAAAGTATCCTTGAAGTGTCATATATTTTACAGTTAAAGTATACATTTGTGTCTCTTTGTCTTTCTCTTCAAAAGCTTTCACTGGCTAGTTGCCTGGGGAAAGGGGAAGGATGGTCTAGTCTATCCCAAACCACGGGCATGTTTAGAAAGTGCTAATGAAGACACTGAGCTCAGCCCATAATAAACATTATTCCCTTGCAAAGCTGCCCTGCTTAGACCTGGGAAAGGGAAGATCAGCAGCTGTTTCCAGACAGTCACTCCAAGACGTTTGTTGTTTAGCTGATATTCCCCCAAGCTGGTGTTGTGCAAACAGAAAGCAGATAACTGTTCATGTGTTGTGAAAGCTCCTCTGCTTCAGCTGATGTTAAAAAAGTTCACATCTTAAGGGTTCATCATTTGCACCCCAGAGACACAAATGCAGCTCATTAACAGCCAGGGTCCAAAGGAACTGAAGTCACAGCAGGAACACAGCTGTGGGACAGCAGCTGGAGCTGAGCCCAAGTCAGGACCTGATCTAAGGATTAGCTGGAAATGCATGATGTGAGTTTAAATGCACTCAGGTGCAGACACCAGCTTGCTCTGACCTGGCACAGGAACCAGGCAAAGCTAATGGTCCAAGCACAGGATTGTGTTGGTGGAAATAAGCTGTGAAAAATATGGGGGAAGGGTAAGGCTTTGTAAAGACTTTAGTAAATAAAATGTCTATTATTTGTTTAAACATGTCACTGGCTATGTTAGAGGCTGGCAGCAGGCCAGCACAGCAGACTTTGATGTCCTGTAATAGATTCCTGGGGTGGAGGACAGAGAGCAGGCTGGCTTTCCTGGGGCTGTCTGGCTCAGCACAGAGAGGCTGCAGGGTGGCTGCCCCAGAGCAGAACAGCCCCACTGGGCAGGTCACAGAATTCACAGAATTCACAGAATCACTGGGTTGGGAGAGACCTCAAAGATCATCAAGTCCAACCCAGCCCCAACCCTCAACTCAACCCTGGCACCCAGTGCCACATCCAGGCTTTGTTAAACACACCCAGGGATGGGGACTCCACCACCTCCCTGGGCAGCCATTCCAGAGCTTTATCACCCTCTCTGTAAAAACCTTTTCCTGATATCCAACCTGTATTTCCCTTGGTGCAGCTTGAGACTGTGTGCTCTGGTTGTGTCAGTGCTGCTGGAGAAAGAGCCCAGCCGCAGCTGAGCACAGGCACCTTTCAGGAGCTGCAGAGAGTGACAAGGTCCTGACCACTGAGCACTGACAGACACCCATTGCCAGTGAGCTGCTCTGGTGCTCTCTGAGCTGTGCAGTGAGCCCCTGGCCCCTGGTTCCCAGCCCAAGCTGTTCTGCTGAGGTTTGAGCACACTACTGTGTGTGCATTCAGAGCTGGGTCTCTTTTTTCCTGCAGCACTTTTAAAAGCTGTTTTACATCCTGTGCCCCAATAGTCATCTCAGCTCTGGGCTGACCCACCTCCCCTCCCCTCAGCCCCCTCACTGATCTCATCTCTCACTCGGGGTGATGTCTGTGGCTGCTGCCCAGGCCTTTCCAGGGGCCCTTTCAGCTGCAGGGCCCAGAACAGGGTTGAGCTGACACCCTGTGCTCTGGGTTTGGGGTTGTGGGTCAGCTGCTGACCACTGGATTCTCCAGAGTCTTTTATACTTTTCCAATGCATGGAGTAACTAATTTCTGCCCAAGGCCCTGTCCAGTGACCACTGCAGGAGCATCTCTGGTGCATTAAATCTTCATCCACTGCAGTGCCTAATCTGCTGGTTTAGCTGTGGCTAACTGTGACCTGACCACAGCCCTTCCCAAATGTCCTCCTTGAATCTGCAGCACATGTATTTCAGATCATCAGCTGTGCCAAACCCTGGTGTCCTGTAATCAGTTAGCCTTGAATGATTCAGAATAGGGAGTATGTCTTCTATCATTCAAGGCATTAACTAATCTATTGACTAGCAGGAAAAATTGCTTTGTAACAGGATTTGATTTATTCTTGTTTAGACTCTGAGCCATTTCCAATTCCTCTGGTGATCCAAAGCTATGCTCCTTTTTTATATTAGTCTTATCCAGACCAAATTTCTCTGGCTTGCATGTGAGAAAGCCATGGGAGATAATGTCAAAACATGCTTTGAGTCAAGCTGCATGATATTCATTGTTTATTCCTGTACCAGAAAACTGTCATTTCTCCATAGAAGGAATTTTGGTTGCTGTGATGTGATTTGTTCTTGATAAATCCATCCTGGCTGTTGCTCACCTACATGATATCTTCAAAATTCATTTATATAGATTGTTTGATTACTTGGTCCAATATCTTGCCATCTGCTTTATAATTTCCTGGTTTCTTCTTCCCTTCTCTTTTAAAGCTAGCAATTACTCTCCTTTGCCCAGCTTCCTGGAGAACCATAGATAGCTGCTATTTCTCCAGCTTTGTGTGTCTCCAAATTGTTTGGGAACATTTAACTCCTCTGAGTACCCTCTAACCTGTTCTCCAACCTGACAACTGGGGTTTCTTCTCTTTTCTTGCTGAAGGTTCTTGGCTGAGCCACTTGTTTGATAAAGAGCCATTTGTCTTTTAGTGAGGATGGTTTTTAAAAGGCATTAAATCCTGTAGCCATCTCAGCAGTATGCTGAGAATTATCTCTCCTGTTTATGGAACACAGACAGCACTTTCCGTTGCCTGATCCTGGCTGCAGAATCCTTGTAAGATCTTTTTCTTATGATCCTGTACATTTTGTACTGTGGATTTCCAGTTTTGCTCCAGCTGCTTGTATTATTCTTTTATATTTATCCTTAAGATTTTAGTCTCTTTGAACTATGTACAATTTTTGTGCCATTTCTTCTTGCAGCTCAGCTTAGCTAAGAGCTTGTCTAAGTTGAGCTTTTCTTCACCAGGGGATAAGATTATATTTGTATTTTTGATGTCATCTGCCCTCAAGGCTGAATTTCTTGGCCCTTATGGATGGTGTTCCTGTAGCTCTGTGTGCCTCTCTGTTCCTAAAGCCATGAGGGAGTTGGCACAAGGCTCCAGGACCGTGTCCAGCACAAGCCCAGCTGCAGTGACTGCAAAGCAGATTTTCCCAACCCCACATCACAGCTTGGGTGGGGAACCACAGAGCACAGGGGCTGCAAGGCTGCAGGAAGGTTAAGCCTCTTGGCTGACCTGGGTTCAGAGTCTGAGTGGGTTCATGACTTGTTCTGCCTGATGTCTCAGCCCGGAGTGCTGGGCTTCCCACAGAAGCCACTGCTGCCAGGGCATTCTGAACATCTCTCAGAGGTGACATGGGGGCAGGCCACCACTCCCAGGGAATAGTGTCACCCTTTCTATGAGCTCTCATAACACTTCAGGCATCAGAAGTTCAGTAGTGATGGCAAAGGGCACAGAGAGGGTGCAGTGAACACTCAGTAGCTACGTGCACGTTGTTCCCTCTCTGAGGAGCTTCTGCCCAAGAACAAGACAGTGTTTCAGGGATGAGAAATGCCATTTAGGAGGTCATTCAACCCAGCTTGTAATAAATCCAAAAGGAGGTGGGATGGCCCAGGGGCAGGTGCTCTCAGTACCTTAGTGCTGCTCTAGGCAGGTAACTTTGCATTTGTGTTCTGCAGACTGAAGATTATCTCAAGCACAAGATCAGAAGCAGGCCTGAGCGCTCAGACCTGGTCAATATGCACATTCTGCAAGGTAAGAGCTTCTCCCACATACTCCTTGTGTCCCCTGCCCTGGGACTTGTGTTCCTCCTGCCCCTCTTGTGTTCCTTCAGGAATCTCATTGCCATTACTTTGTTCCAGCTGCTCATGGGGGGCAGACTCAAATGGGACACGTTGTATGAAATTGTGTCCAGAGCTGGTGTTAGGAAGCAGGACACACTTTTATTCCCTGACAGACACAGTCCCAAGGCCACCCAGTCTTTCCCCCATCTCTGGCAGTGTAAGATGCTCTACAGCTGTGAGAGAGGACTCTGTTACACACCAGTGCCAATGTCTGATCATGAAGAGCAAATCCAGGGAATTTGTTGTCCAGGGCACTGAAATTCCTACAGCAGATCATTGTAACACCTTCCCAAGGCTGGACATCTTTTGTGCTGCTGTAATTCTGGATATTCTGTGTGACAGCCCATGCAGTCAGTGACCCAGGCAGAGCAGTATCAAAAGCCCTGCTATCAGTCTGTGAGCCACAGCAGCTCTCTCCTCTCCTCTCCCATCCTGGTGTTCCCTCTCAGGCAGAGAGCTGGCAGGGCTGGATCCCATCACAGACAGCAGAACACCACAGTGTCCCTCGTTATCTCCAGAGATAACAAGATCCTTAGAGACAGAGAGGATGTGCAGCCTCCCTCCCTCCTTGAGTCCTGTCACTTGCCTGGAAGAAGCAGATCACTCTCTGGCAGCTGTGAATGCTGCCCTCTGCTCTCAGCATGGATGCAATCTGTATTTCTTTTTTCCTCTGGCAGGCAGGAGGGCTGAGCCTGGGTCCAGTGCTGGATCAGGGTTGCTGCCTTGCTTTTCCCCTGGGTTTCCATCCCAAAAATAAGCTAGCACCATTGCTTGGTGAAGAGATGGAGAGTGCCCTTCCCTTAGGCTAAATAATGGAGCTGGGGGGCTGTTACCAGACATGGAGGCAGCTGCAGTCCCTGGGCATGGGCAGGGACAGAGGGAGAGAGACTGCAGAGAGCAGAGAGTGCCTGGCTGTGCGCTCAGCCAGATGCATGTGCTGCCCCACACCCCCTGACCTGCAGCCTCTGCTCACACCTCTGTCCATCCTGCTCTGCATTTCAGAGCTGTCTTGCCATATCCATTTTGTGGATTTGACTTACAAATCCTTTTTGTTCACAACTGGAGCTAGAGGTGATTGGAACTGGCCAGGTGACACAGTTTGCATCATCCAAGTGCTTTACAGGCCTCCCTTCTGTTACAGTTCACCTCGAGGAGCTCATTTGTGTTCACTGGTCTGTATAATCTGAATGGCCCTAGAGCAGCTCTCCTGGCCTCCTGTAGAGAATTTCCATGGTGCCAAGCCCTGTAGCTCATGTTCCCTACAATATCTCTTCCAGAGAGTGTCCAGGCTTTGAAGAAAGAACAACCTCAATGCAGCTGCTCTTACTTTAGACCCTCCAGGGTTTAGAAATGGTCTGGTTCAGAATCCTACTCCCTCACTACTCATGCCTGGTCCAAGAGAGGAGCCAGATAACTTTGTTCAGGAAATCTTTCTGTTTAAGTTGATATTCTTCTGTCATCCTTTAACAACTGGGGTTTTCTCAGTTGGCTTTGGTAGGGCTGCAGCTTCCAGATCTACCTTCTGCTCTGCTCCTCCCCAGCTCATTTTTCCCTGAAGGCCTGGAGCACTGTAATTATGTCACCTCCAAAAGTCCACAGCTCAAGACTCAGCATTTTTAATTCCAGTGTAAGCCATTTACTCCAGGTGTCAAGCACTGCCAGTGGTTCTATTCTCCAGCTGTTTCCCATCTGCACCAACCCAAAAGGGGCCAATGTGCTCCTGGCAGGGAGGAGCTGGAGACCCTTTGCCCCTTGTTAGGGCCAGCTTGCTGATGAAGTTTCCATCACAGGTCACTGCTGGGCCTTGCAGAGGATGGTCCAGCTGCAGGCTGGGTTTGCAAGACCAGGATGGTAGAGAGAGGTTCTTGTTTGGGAATGGAGAAGCTGGGCCTGAGGCTCAGAGATGTCCCAGATCAGCCCCACCCAGCGTGGCAGAGCAGATCCTGCTGTGCTGAGCCACGCTCAGGTACCACAGCCCCCGAGGCTGTGCTGAAGGGCACCACATGGTCTGTGCCAAAGCCCTCTGCTCATGGAGAAATCTACTGCTAGGAAGGGAATCCTGAGTGCTGTGCCCACAGGAGCCCCTGGTCCTGATGCCTCTGTTTGGCCTTTCAGACTCAGCTGCAGAGGGGTCCATCCAGTCCACTCAAATGAAGCTGAAAAGAGCCCGGCTGGCAGATGACCTCAACGAGAAGATCGCGCTCAGGCCGGGTCCTTTGGAGCTGGTGGAGAAGAATATTATTCCTGTGGACTCAGCTGTGAAAGAGGCCATAAAAGGTACTGACAGTGAATGTGAGTGATGTGTGTGTGCATGGAGTGGGGCAGGGGCTGCCACAGTGACTGCAGGAAGTGGCCAGCCTGGATGTAAGAGCTGCTTTTATTGCTTAAATTGAATTATTTTTATAGTAACCATCCCAGTCCAGCCTGTGAGCACAGAGCTCTCATCTTAGAGCAGTGACACCAACATGCACCAGTGCTCAGCCACATTCCCCCAGAAAGAAGCTCCCTTCTTACACCCCTACCCCTCCAAGGCTTTGAGTACAGAAGTGATGCTGTTGGAGAGAGGACACTCCTTCCTTCAGCATGCGAGAGAACCTGAGTGCACAGGGGTTGGTGGTGAGACCAGCCCAGATTCTCCCACTCGTGCCTTGCCAAGCTCTCACATCCCAATAAATGGGGGTGGTGTGGCCCCAGTCCAGGAAGGCTGAGGGTTCTCTTTTATTTTTTTACCACTGGGGCTGGTGATATGCAGGACCCAGCAGAGCAGGATGCTGCATCCCTGGGGTGTGCAGCATCCTTGGGGTGCTAAATTGCTGGAGGATACAAACAGGGCACACTCCTACCAAGCACACCCAGCACTTCTCTTATTCCTAACCTCGGTTTTGCTCCATCACCTCCTCCCACCAGAGGAGGGAGGAAGAATCATCCACAATTACTTCCCCCACGCTGCTGCAGGGAAGCTGCTGTGGGAGCCAACACGGAGCAGAAAGGTGACTCAAATTTCACCAGGGCTCAGTGCCAGGACAGGGAGATCCAAAAGCAAAGAAAGGAGCAGGAAAGCCAGCAGGGTCCTGCAGTGACAGGGCAGCAACCCTTATTTTTGAAGTCTGGGGCTGTCTCCACATGTCCAAAGTGGCACTCAGGTCTCCAATGAGGCACTGAGAGCTGCTCTGTTCTGTTGCTCACAGTTCCTCAATTAATGGGATCATTTCCATTGGCATAATCCCATTTGAAGGGTTTGTTCTGGAGCTCAGAGCAGGCTGGGGACAATGGCAGGGTTTTGGGGAAGAAAGGGTCTTGGAGTGACAGGAGAGATGCCAAAAATGAGAGTTGAAGCAGGAAGCACTTTGATTTTTATTTCATCTCAGAAACCATATTAAATGACTTTAAATACTCCAGGCTCGGATACTGCTCTGTCCTGCCCCACAACTATTCCTGCTCTTGGTTTGGGGCTGTGAAATGCAGGCTGTGTATGTACAGCAGCTTCTCCAGCCTGGCCCTGGAGCTGCTCCATTCCCAGCATGTTGCAGCTCTCCTCTTTGAAGGTGAAATGTTCCAGCACTCTGCCTGAAGAGGAATTTTTAAGGAGAGTTCAAGTAAAATCTCCCCAGCCACTTACTAAAGGAGAGTACAGTGGGAAAAAAAAGTTCAAAAAATCCCCCCCTTTATAAACATTTGAGGCAGTGTGAGCATGACTTTATCCCCTGGAGCTGAGGTTTGGAGACTGGGGAAATGAGCTTGAATCTTGAACAGAGAGTCTCTCCAGCTGCCTTGTCAGGAGCTGGTGGTAAACAGAGATTTACAGGACCAAACTGTTAAAAACAAAAAATCTGGTTTAAAAATGATTAGTTCAGTTTTAAATTTCTCCCTTTCACAACGCTGTTCTATCACATTGCTGGGGAAAAACGTGTCCTTGTAAGCCAGTTCCATCCCATTTAGGGTCAAACACGCAGCTCATTAGGGTCCAGCATGAAGTTGCTTGGTACCATAGGGTGCCATGAGTAGAAGGTGGTATAGAAACCATCCCTCAGGTTTCTGCAGAAGAAAGCCCCAAGTTGAAGGATCCTCAAGCTCATTTGTGGAGTCAGAGGCACCTTGTGGTACTGACCATTTGGGTAAAGGGCTGAACACATAGCGGAGATGAGTACTGGCACTTCTGAACGTTAAGCCTTTTGTTTTTGCAATACCAGAAAGATGACAGGGTTTAAAATCCTTTTACTTTAACCTTGGAATCTCAACTGTTTATACAGTGGAAAGTTCAGCTGACGTGTTCCTCTAATCACCTCCGGCAGGGTGAGCAGAAAGTGCCAGACCCCAACGAAAGCCCAAACGTCCCAGTGACAGGAGGCCGCCAGTGCCCTGCATAGCTGAGCAGTGATACAAGGAACTTTTTTTACCAGGTCCTTGTCATCACTTTGTCCAATGCGCACCAGAGGACAATACCCAGTGCATTAGAAACAGCCTGGAGCAAACACCATCCTGCCTGAGATTACAGCAGGGACACGAGACCGAGAAACAATACGCTCAGGCCGGGCTGGGTGAGAGCAGGACAGATAAGGGAAGCATTCCCCATTGGCACAGCCCTGTGGTATCAAGCAGCAGGATGCAGCACATTCTTGTCATGCTCTGGGTTGTCAATGTGTCCTGAAGGTCCCTTGTGCTCCAAGCTTTGGCAGCACTTCCCGACACACGCTCCCTGCCAGCGCAGCAGGAGCCCTGCAGATCCACAAGTCCCCCTTGCTTGGAGTAATTTGTCCCAAGAGGGGATGTCCACCCTAGCCTGCAGCTCCCATGCAGCCCAGGTGGCCCATGCAATGCTGCAGCTCCTCAGGGACCTATTTGGGTGCTGCCTCTGATGGAGAGGACACAGACCCTCTCTCCAGGGACAGCAAATGGAACACAGCTGATCTCATTTCCCCAGCCCATGTCTGGGCAGCAGCTCAGGCAGGGAGCCAGGGCTCTGTCCTCGCCCACCCTGGCACCAGCAGCCACAGGGAGTGGAGATAACCCTTATCTCTCAGATAGGGGCAGGGGTCAGAGCAGGAGGTTCGTGTCGTTGAGAAGGTGCACATTGCTAGACCAGCAGCAGGGACAGGTGGAAGCTTGTCCCCAGGCCCTTCCTATTTCCCCATTTGTCACCTCACTATCAGCGTGCCAAGCTGCCTGACAAATGCCAGACATGAGCACGAGGAGATTACGAGTGTGGCCACGCTGCTCCTTCCTCTACCCCCACCTGCAGCTCTCCCGAGGCTCACATGAGACCTTTTTTTCCTCAACACTTTATTTATCATCAAACCTCGGGGTCAAGAGCCCTTGCCCATCTGACTAGCAGATAACAGCGCAGGAGCTGTGCAGGCAGGGCAGCATGGGGCTGTCGGGCAGGCAGCAGAAGTGGTTTGAATTGTGTCCTGTGGGTGAAACCTGTGCACAGAGATAGGATGTGGGAGCCTCTGTGCACCTGCAGCCACACCCACCCTCATTGGCTCTTGTGCTGTGAGCAGATGGATCACATTCCGAGCTGATTTCAACCTCACTCCTTCTGCTGAGGACAGAGGCCATGTGTGGTGTGGGTGTTCAGCTGGTGTGCTCAGCTCAGGGAGGGTGAATGGCGCTCTGGTCCCATCCCAGCCCAGTGGAGGGGCAGGATGGCAGAGCCCCTCCTGCACCAGCCCCACCCATCTGCACCAGCCCTGCTGTGCTGGTGGGACAGGCTCCTCCATCCCTTCCTCTCTCCCTGTCCCAAGGAACAAGGCCATGCTCCTGGCTCCTCCATCCCCTCCACTCTCCGGTCCCAAGGAACAAGGGCCACGGTCCCAGCTTCTCCATCCCCTCTTCTCTCCCTGTCCCAAGGAACAAGGGCCACGGTCCCAGCTTCTCCATCCCCTCTTCTCTCCCTGTCCCAAGGAACAAGGGCCACGGTCCCAGTTTCTCCATCCCCTCTTCTCTCCCTGTCCCAAGGAACAAGGGCCATGGTCCCGGTTGCTCCAAGCCTTCCTCTCTCCCTGAGCCGAGGAACAAGGGCCATGCTCCCTGCTCCTCCATCCCCTCCTCTCTCCCTGTCCAAAGTGCCCTGTGCATGGCTCCGGTCCCCCTGCTCTCCCCCAGCCACGGGGCAGCCCAGGAGGTGTCCGAGCCCCCCGTGTGCCCTCATCCAGGGCCGGAGAGGGGGCGGCGGGCGCGGCCCAGCTCCCCACAGGCTCACCCCGTGCCCCGCCACTCCCCGCAGGCTCTGACCGTGGCCCCTCTGCCCCCGCAGGCTCCCAGGGCGGCTTTCCCCGGCAGAGCGACGCCTTCGCCTTCGAGGAGGACAGCAGCAACGACGGGCTGTCCCCGGAGCGGCCCCGCAGCCGCGGCTCCCCGGGCCCCGCCGAGCCGCCCCCCGGCTCCAAGGCCCCGGAGCCGCCCCCCGCCGGCCCTGCCGGGGCTCCTCAGGTAGGGAGAGCCCTCCTGGGGCCGAGGGACGTGCGAGGGGACAGACCCGTGTGGCACGGGGGATGGCACAGGGAATGGCGCAGGGAATGGCACAGGGGAGGGACACGCGGGGTCTCAGGCCGGGGAGGTGATTCCTGCCCTGTGCTCGGCACTGATGAGGCCGCACCTTCTGTGCTGTGTCCAGTCCTGGGCCCCTCAATTTAGGAAGGATGTGGGGATGTTGGAGTGTGTCCAGAGGAGGCGACAAGGCTGGTGAGGGGTCCGGGACACAAGTCCTGTAAGGAGCGACTGAAGGAGCTGTAGGGGCTCACACTGCAGAAGAGATGTCTCTGGGATCTGGGACCCCATCACTCCTTACAGCTCCCTGACAGGAGGGTGCAGCCAGAGGGGGTCGGGCTCTTCTCCCAGGGAACAGCGACAGAACGCGAGGACACAGCCTTAAGCTGCACCAGGGGAGGTTCAGGTTGGACATTAGGCAGAAATTCTTCACTGAAAGAGTGGTTGGGCATCGGAATGGGCTGCCCAGGGAGGCGGTGGAGTCACCATCCCTGGAGGTGTTTAAGAGCCTGGATGTGGCAGTCAGTGCCATGATTTGGTTGACAAGGTGGGGTTAGGTGACAGATTGGACTCGATGATGTCAAAGGTCTTTTCCAGCCGTGTTAATTCTGTGATTCTGTGACATTCTGTGATTCTGTGTCATTCTGTCATTCTGTGTCATTCTGTCATTCTGGGACCGCGGGGGAACAGCGCTGCTCAGGGCCGGCGCGCCCACTGCCGGCCGGCGCGGGCATTGCAGCCCCGGGGAGCGCCGGGCCGGGGTGGAGAGAGGGACTGGGGGAAACTGGGGGAACGGGGAGACTGGGAGAAATTGGGGGAAACTGGGGGAAACTGAGGGTAAATTGGGGGAATGTGGAGGCTTGGGGAACAGGGGAGAAATTGGGGGAATATGGAGGCTGGGGGAACTGGGGAACTGGGGTGAAATTGGGGGAATATAGAGGCTGGGGGAACAGGGGGACTGGGAGGAAACTGGGGGAAGGGGAACTGGGTGGAATGGGGGAGCTGGAGTGGACTGAGGCAGACTGGAGGGGCTGGGATAGACAGGGAGGAAAGGTAGGAACTGGGGCAGACTGGGATGGGGGAGGAGCAAAAGGATTTTGGCCATCGACGGGTCATCTGGGAAGACTCGGCTGGTCTGGAGGATACTGAGGGCCAGCTGTGAGCGAGGATACAGGGCTCAGGTGAAATTGGGAGGGCTGGAAAAACAAGGAGGAGTGTGGAGGCAGAGGACTGGGAAAGGACTGGGATAGACATGACGGGACTGGGATGCACTGAGGCATCTGTGGGGATTTGGAACATTAGGGGTGAGAAAACGGGGCACCAGGAGCCCTAATCCAGGCTGGACAGCCCCGGGTACGGCCCCACAGCCCCTGTCACCTCTGCCTTGCAGGATCGTCCCCCCAGTGCCGATGGGCACGCTCCGGACGCTGCCCCGGGGCAGGGCAGCCAGTGCGACAGCCCCAAGCCGCCCGCGGGGCAGGAGAGCCCGACGCTGCCGCTGCCCTCTGCCGTGAAGGTAATGCCGGGGCCTCCAGCTGCCCAGGAGGGGAACCAGCCCGGGGCATCCAAGCCTGCAGTGCCCATGTGCTGTGCCCCAAATGTGTGAAAACTCTGGGTTCTGGCCTTAAAGGCTTTGAATAATTCAGGCAGACAACTTTGTGTCAAAAACGAATTTAATTGATTGTGTAATGGTACAAGATACAACATTACACCTTACTAGAGGCACTTGCTTGAGTCCTGCACTGAAAACATCCCCTGGGGCTGGAGCAGGAGGAGATACCAGGCCACACTGGAGCACCTTCCAGCAGGGAGGGTCATTCTCCATCTCATGTGCTCTCCAGCCCAGCTGAGGTGGGACACAGTGCCGAGGGAGTTCCCCACATCCAGGCTCAGCAGGTCTTGGAGCTGGGTGCCAGCAGGAGCTGCCTTTGTTCTGTCCCAGGCCTCTGGGGTCCCATGGGGATGACAGAAGCTCTTCTCACCCCTAATTCCTTTCCTTCCTTTCAACAGTCCAAATCATCCAGTGACAGCAAGAACCGTCACAAAAAGCCCAAGGACACCAAGCCCAAAGTGAAGAAGCTCAAGTACCACCAGTACATCCCTCCAGACCAGAAAGCAGAAAAATCTCCTCCGCCCATGGATTCTGCATATGCCAGACTGCTCCAGCAGCAGCAGCTCTTCCTGCAGCTCCAGATCCTCAGCCAGCAGCAGCAGCAGCAGCAGCACTTCAGCTACCCTGGGATGCACCAAGGACAGCTAAAGTGAGTGGCACTGTGCCAGCAGCAGGACTTGGTCCTGTTTCTCTCCAGGCTTTCCCCTCTGTACCCATTTGAGCAAGGGGATAGAGGCACACCACTGAAACAGAAGAGCTTGGGAACAGCACAGACTCCTTCCAAACCACTCTGGCTTTGCATACTGGTTGGGGCACCTGTGGTGGGACACCAGGCATCCCCTGCAGCCCAGCCTGGCTTTCCTTGGCCATCCTGAAGTCTCACATAGGAGACAGCAGACCCAGGGGAGCAGAGGGATGGGATGCTGGGCACAAAGACCCTGGGGGAACAGACAAGTTACCCCAAATCTCCTTTGTTATTTCAGGCAATCAAATGAGCAAATGGTCAAAAGCTCAAATCCTTCATCAACTTCTGGCAACAACACCCCTCTTTCTCCAGTGAAGACCACCTTTTCAGGCCAGACTTGTGTCTCATCTATCAAGCCAGGCCCTCTGCCATCCAACCTGGATGATCTCAAAGTGAGTGCAAACTTTGTCACTGCAGGAGCAGAGTGTCACAGCCTGAGTGTGCTGTGCTGCCTCTGAGTGTGCCAGGGAGTGCCACAGGCTGGGAGGGGCCATGTTAGAGATCAGCACACCTGAACCCCGTGCTCTGAGCCACCCAGGAGAGCAGCACAGCACCCTGGGGCAGGGCTTGCTCACTGGGGAGGTTCTGAACACGAGGGCTTCCTGCTCTGCAGGTGGTGAGGGGAGCCCTGCTCCAGCCTGTGCATCAGCAAACCAAAGGTGCAGCCTGGGGAGGCTGCAGGTCAGCCTGAAGGATGATCTGAGCTGCAGCTCCTGCAGCTCCTGGCTCCATCCCTGTGTGGGTTTGACATTGTGGATGCCCTGGACAGACCAGCCAGGGGCCAGTAGGGCAGCATCCCCCCCCTCAGTGACTCAGCTCCTCAGCCAGGCCAGCTCAGCTCTCTGCATGAGCAGGTACCTCCTGCTCCATGCACTGTTTTGAGCCCCTCTCATGTAGGCAAGAAAGGGCATGGGGAGAATCCTTCATATCAGCTGTTCTGTTATTCTCTGCTAATGGACCCTCAGTCATGGGAAAGGCCAAATCCTTCCAGGAGCAGAGACCTGGGAGCAGCCCTGAGGTAGAAACAGATGAGTTTGCCCTAGCTCAGGTAACTGAATCATGTGCCTGAGCACAGAGCATGTGGCTCCAAGGTGTCACAGTCTCTGAGCTATCAGCTGGCTCCTGGTGTGTGCTAAAGCCTTCTGCTCATGGAGAAATCCACTGCTAGAAAGGGAATCCTGAGTTGCTTCCCTGACCCAAGGACCACTGCTGGTTCATGGAGAGGAGTCACAGCTCTCAGGGGAAGGAGGAAGGTTTTCCTGTTAGGAAAGGCTGAGATTCTGCAGGATGGGCAGTGGTCAGGCCTGTGCATGGTGACTGTGGTGACTGCAGGTGAGACAGGGAGCACCTGGGAGCTCAGAGGTTAAAGCTGGAAGCTGTGATCTGAGAGTCCTTGTTAGAAGCACTGGGTTTCTAAAGGGCTGATCTGCCACTGAGTCTTGATGGGTTTTCTCTTCGAGCCAGGTCTTATGAGCTCTCAGAGGAGCCCATCCCACCTGAGATAGCTCAGCTAGCCCAATCGGCTAAAATTAGCAGGATGGCTTCTGAGGTAGTGTTGGAAACAGAAAAAGTTTTATTAAAAGGCAAAATAACAAAGTTCTTACAGAGAAAAACCAAGCTAGGGGCTTGCTCCTGCTAAAGAGGAGCAAGCCCCTAGCTTGGCTTTTCTCAAGAGCCAAGAGGTTATTGCTTCTGCTAAAACACTGCACAAAAGCGATTATTCCTTTTTTCTCTTCTTTTCTAGTGAATTGCTTAGGCCAGACCTTTTGGCCTCTGTCCATTTGGGTAGCCCTAGGTTTGAAGTGAAGTCCCAAAGGTCCTATGAGGTGTCTTTTTACCAAATTGAGGAGAGAAACTTCGGGGCTTTTTCCCTTTTTAAGGAGCCAAAGGATAATTTGGTCACTCTGTCAACAAGGGGGCACATCCTACAGAGACTGACCACGAGTGATTTTCCTTCCAGGTATCGGAGCTGAGGCAGCAGCTCCGGATCCGAGGCCTGCCCGTGTCGGGCACCAAGACGGCGCTGATGGAGCGGCTGCGGCCCTTCCAGGAGTGCAGCAGCAGCACGGTGCCCAGCTTCAGTGAGATCACCACCGTCACCTTCCCCGTCACCCCAACTAGCACCCTGTCCAGCTACCAGTCCCAGTCCTCCACCAGCATGTTATCCAATGGTTTCTACCACTTTGGCAGCACCAGCTCCACGCCGCCCATCTCGCCCGCCTCCTCCGACCTCTCGGTGAGCGGCTCCCTGCCCGACACCTTCAACGACGGGCCCATGGCTTCTCCACAGTTTGGCCTCCAGCCATCACCAGTGCAGGGCAGCGCTGAGGAAAGCCTCATGAGCAGCATGAACGGAGGGAGCATCCAGCTGGAACTGGAAGGGATAGACACGGAGAAGGACAAGATGCTGGTGGAGAAGCAGAAGGTGATCAATGAACTGACGTGGAAGCTGCAGCAGGAGCAGAGGCAGGTGGAGGAGCTGCGGATGCAGCTCCAGAAGCGGAAGAGAAGCAACGGCCTTGAGGAGAAGCAGCAGCCTGCTCAGCATTTCTTTGGTGTCCCCATCAAGCAGGAAAACACCGTGTCCAGCTGTCCGTTTGCATCCAAACAAATGGCCCTGAAAGGCCAGGCCGGCAGCTCGGATAAGCTGAGTAACTGTGGAGTGCCGCAGGTGCCCCACATTGTGAACAGCCACTGCTTGGAGCCCGCAGGGCAGAGCACCATCACCTCCTCGACATTCCTGAGCCCGCAGTGCTCCCCACAGCACTCTCCCCTGGGGGCTGCAAAGAGCCCCCAGCACATCAGCCTGCCGCCGTCCCCCAACAGCCACTACCTGCTGCCCGTGTCCCCCGAGGGCCGCAGCGGGTCCCCCCCGGGCAGCAGCTGCCTCCGCACAGCCCCGGTGAGTGCCGGCCCAGCCCGCACCCCTCCGCTCACACCACGCGGGGGAGGCCTTGCAGATACCTTCTGCGAGGGCAGAACATCCCAGATGGGCCGTGGGATGGAGGCTGATAGCACTGCGGGGTCCTGTGCAGGGATTCTTCTGGGGAGCCCTGCCACCGCGGCCAGTTGTCCTGGGGGGGTGACAGCACAGCTCTCGTGCCCCGTGGAGCCCTGGCACAGCTCCTGCTGCCCTGGGGAAGCCCTGGCACAGCTCCTGCTGCCCTGGGGAAGCCCGGCACAGTTGCCCTCCTCCCCAGCACTGCTCTCTCTGCCCCTAGGTGAGCACTGGCAAAGCTGCCCGTGTCCTAGGAGAGTCCTGGCAGAGCATCCTCTGCCCTTCAGAGCCCTGGCACAGTTCCCTCTGCCCTGGGGAGCTCTGGCACGGCTCTCTCTGCCCCTGGAGGAGTCCTGGCAAGCTCCCACTTCCCTGGGGGAGCACTGGCACAGCTGCTTCTACCCTAAAAGAGGCCAAACCCAGCTGCCTCTCCCCTCAGGGGGAGTCCTGGCACAGCTTGCTCTGCCCTTGGGGGAGTCCTGGCACAGCCGTGCCCCATGGAGGCCTGGCACAGCTCTGTACACAGCAGGGAGGCACCAGCATGGATCCCTCAGCTCCTGGGAGAGCCCTGGCACAGCTCCTGCACCCCTGGGAGACCCCACTGCAGGGCTGCAGGGCTTCCCAGGAGCTTGCCAAGCCATTGTGGCTCCCAGCAGCGTGTGAGGGATTTTCACCACTGGGCTGGAAGAGAGCAGTTCCCCTGGGGAAGCCTTTCTCAGGAAGCTGGAGCAGGGCTGGCAGCTGAGGTCTGCAGTCAGAGAGAGCTTGTGCCTCCCCACCAGGCCAGCACAGAGCTGTCCTCAGCAGCCACCACTGCTCACTCATCCCCCTGGACAGGTACAAATGCCTGGGGAGGGGGACACGCTGCACAAAACAGCACAAGGCTCTGATCACAGCCCCAGTGCCCTCCCAGGGCTGCCCAGACAGCAGCAGCAGCTGGTGCCAATGCCAGGTGTGCTGACAGGGGTGTGTGGGGCAGGCTGGGTGTGTGGGACAGCCCACCCCAGAGCAGGGCTCTCCCAGCCCAGCCACAGTGGCCCTGAGCAGGCATTGGGGTGCAGCCCTGCGCAGTGGCACAAAGTGGGGCTCAGGAGCATGGCAAGGTAGGTGCCATGGGCAGCTGGCAAACAGCACAGCCTGAGAGGTGGGAAAGGGCAGCAGTTGAGGGTGAGGAGGGAACAGACAGGGCTGCCAGTGGAATGGGCAGGGAGGGCAGTGGGGCTGCTGCAGGGGTGAGGAGGGTGATGGGAACACTGGTTTGGGTGAGTGGGGAGCAGAGCAGGGGGTGCAGGGGGTGGCACTGGGCACTGCAGCAGAGCTCTGGGGGCAGTGGGACACAGGGCTGTGAGCTGATATCCAGGGGGCAGCAGGGCTGCTCTGGGCAGATGGACAGGGGTCAGTGAGGCTCAGGAGGGAGCAGTGACACCACAGGGGATCTCCAGCTGTTCCCTCACTGCCCAAGGGCAGGGCATTGGTCCCATTGTGTCCTGCAGCTCATTCCAACTCCAGCACCCATCCTGGACATCCCTCTGCTGCCTGCAAGGGGCTCCTGGGGGTGAGGGTCCTTCTTCAGCAAGAACTCTTCCTTTGTGCCCAGCACTGCAGTGCTGCTTCCCCTGAGCCAGGGGCAGTAGGGCAGTGTTCTTTCCAGCTCCCCTCCACAGAAAGGTGGCCAGGATGTGCATGGCCAGGCAGAGTGACTCCCCTGCTGCCCTGGATCCAACCCACCTTGAGGGACAACCCCCTGGTGCTGGTTTTTGTGGGACAAGGCCATGGCCAGGCAGCAGGGAAGGACACACAAGGGCCTGGAGGTGATGGGGACAGCAGCTGACAGGCACTGTGCTTCAGGTGCCATCCATCCTGGAAGGGGAGCCTGGCAAAAAGCTGGCAAAGACATGCAGACAGAGATTTCCCTCTTCTGAGTGACCTTCCCTGGCCTGAGCTCTGTGAGATGCCCCCAGTCAGGAGGTGATGGGGAGGGGCTGGGGTGGCTGGGGAGGTGCCTCGTGTGGGATTCACATTCTCTGAACCTGAGAGAAGCAGAGAAAAGAACGATAAAATCAATTCTTATCTCCTTGGCTGCACCTGTGTTGTTCACAAGTGGAATGCACTGTGGAAGATTGTTTACCTGGAGGGAATTGGTAATTGGATTCTGGTGTGAGTGTTTTGATCATTCTTTTCTCTGCTTCTCTCAGGCTCAGAGAATGTGAATCCCACACCCCATCACTGGGCAAGCACAGCTGACCACCAGCAGCATCTCTGCCTTCCCTTTGTCCTGCATGTCCCCAGGACACCAGGCTGTCCTGTGCCACCGTGTCTGTGCAGTGGCAAGGGGCCAGCCTGCCCTGGCTCTCAGAGCTAGGTCAGGGAGCTGGTTTACCTGCCTCTATCCTGCTCAAAGCCAGGCATTTTGGGTTGGTTTGACCCACAAAATTGTCCTTTTCCCTGGCACCACACCAGCCTCATCAGGATGAGAGAGCCAGGCCTCCTGCCATGCACTGACTCCATTTCCCTGTATCTCCCCATGCAGATGGCTGTGCAGTCAGGCCAAAAGTTTTCTATTTCATCCCCAAGTTTTTGTAAGTCAAGCCCAGCCCTGTCAAAGGTAAAGCAGCCTCCACCCTATGAGGATGCAGTGAAGCAGGTAACTGCATGGTTTTTGTTTTCTCCAGGCCTAGGGCTGCCCCTGCTGTCTGTTTGCAGCCAGTGGGACTCAGCTGCAGGAGTCCCACCCTGTTCTGGTCTCTGGGCAGGACAGGCCTGTTTCCATGAGGAATGGGCTTTGCTGAAGGGTTAGTGCTGGCCAGCTGCCACAAAGGAGTGACAGTGTTCTCTCTTTGGGTGCTCAGTGCTGTGTCAGAGACAGACCCTTGGGCATTCCCAGGTCACCAGGAAAGCTCATCCTGCTCATCCATCTGCCCCCTGAGCCATACCCTGGAGTGCTGTTCCTGCAGGGAGGACTGGCCACCACCCAGGAACACCCAGGAACACCTTTCCTTCCCATCAGAGCCTGGGAGCAGCCTCACTGCTGGGACTGCTGGTGCCTTTGGGAAGGTGGAGCGATGCTGTTGGCAGGGTTATGCCAGCGTGCAGGAGATCTTGCAGGTTCTGGCCAGGGAGAGGAGGGAGACTGGGCAGTGCAGGGAGCAGGGAGGGCAGGCAGGCACGTGCCAGTGTGAGGTGCTGGGGCCAAAGTGTTGTGTCCTAAGGGCCCTGGGACAGGGCAGGCTGTGGTGGCCACAGAGCAGAGGGTTGGCAGCAGGGAAGGTGCTTCGCTCCCTGGATCATTGTGCCACATCCCTGCAGTGCCCTGAACACCACTGCCAGTCCCGTGTTGGTGTGGCCTCTCTTTTGTGTGGAAGGAAGCCATTTGTGGGGTGTAGAGCCATCCTTTCTGGGGTCTAGAGCCATCTACCTGTCTTGTGGCTCCTAATGGCCTCTACTCTCCTCTTTGTCCTTTGCTGCAGCAGATGACACGAAGTCAGCAGATGGACGAGCTCCTGGATGTGCTGATTGAGAGTGGAGGTATGCTCTGCTTCCCTCTTCCCCTCTGGGGCTCCCCCTCCAGCCAGCATCGGTCTGTGGGGCTCAGTGCACCCCAGCAGAGCTGCCTGAGTCGGGTACAGCTTTCCCCTGCCCTCCCTGTGCCAGCAGCCGCTGAGATTGAACCCAAAAGCACATTTAGCCCTCCTGGAGCCTGCTCCTGCATGTGCCAACCCCATGGGGTGGTCTGGGCTTGGCTGTCACCTGTGCAGAGAGAGGGGACAGCAGGACAGGAGCCCTGTGCTCAGCACTGCCAGCCCCCTGCCCACACAGAGCCCCCAGTGTCCCCCCATTCCCAGGGCTGCCAGTGCCATCTCCCACACAGAGCACTTCTGCTGCCCTCCCCTGTGCCAAGTGCTGCCTGTGCCCTTCCCCAGCCCCCTGGGGACAGCTGCCAGTGCTTGTGCCCCAGGGACTGTGTGCAAACCCGGGGGATAAGGTCAGAAAGCAGGAATGTGGGAGGCTTCCCCCAGGGAGGCTGGGCAAGCAGTGCCGGTGGGATTGAGCAGGTCTCCAAAGGGATGCCCGGGAGCTCAGCTGGAGGGCCGTGGTGGTGGGCACCACAGGGCACCTCAAACCCCTGTCCTTTGTTGACAGAAATCCCAGCCAATGCCAAGGAGGATCGTTCCTGCCTGCAGAAGGTGCCTCAGATCATGGTGTCCGCGGGGAGCTCGGCTGGCCCTGTCCCCAAGGGCTCTGCCCCCTTCGAGCCCGTGCCCCCGGCCCCGCTGCCCTTCGAGCACTGCCCGGGCAGCAGCGACGCCCACCTGGAGGTGCTGCTCAGCAGCCCCCTGGGCAGGGTCAGCGAGATGGCCCTGCTGAAGCTGGGGGCAGAGGAGCCCCCCTTCGAGGGGATGATGGAGGGCTTCTCTGGCAAAGCCGCTGATGAACTGCTCAACTCCCAGGAGATTTTACAGACTCCCCTGTCGCCCATGGACACCCAGCTGTCCCCCTCCCCTGCCGAAGGCTCTGCCTTACAAATGAGTTTCACTGAGTCTCCGTGGGAAACCATGGAGTGGCTGGACCTGACCCCCCCCAGCTCGGCCAGCGGCTTCAGCTCGCTCACCCCCGCGGGCCCCAGCATCTTCAACATCGACTTCCTGGACGTGGCTGACCTCAACCTGAACACCAGCATGGACCTGCACCTGCAGCAGTGGTGAGGGGACGTGCTGGGGCAGGGGGCTGTGAGCCTGCAGCAGGCAGCACAGTGCTCCTGTCGTGCCACAGAGCGTGCAGGGCTAACGTGCCTCATCCAGGGGAAACTGGAGTCATTTTCCCAGCATATAGACTTGTTTGAATTTCCAGTCACTGAGAATTGACAGCACAACTCTGGTACTTTGGTTTTCCTCCATTGACACAACTCCACAAGAGGACACCAGTGCCTGAAACAACACTTCTTTTGATTGACAAGAACTTCCATTTTCTTTCTTTAATCTCCCTCCCCCCAGTTTTAGCAGTCACTCTTGTGAGAACTGGAGCAGCTCGTGACAAGACTGTGTGGTGAGGTGACCTCACCTGGGTGGCAACAGGAAATCATGGAGAGGGAAGCCCACTGTTGCCCTCTCCTCTCCTCTCCTCTCCTCTCCTCTCCTCTCCTCTCCTCTCCTCTCCTCTCCTCTCCTCTCCTCTCCTCTCCTCTCCTCTCCTCTCCTCTCCTCTCCTCTCCTCTCCTCTCCTCTCCTCTCCTCTCCAGTCCTTCAGGCAGACCTGTTGGGCTCATCCTGGCCGTGCCCATGCCAGGGTGAGGAGCAGGGGCTGTGCCCAGCCAGGTCCCAGCACCCTCTGTGGACAGCCGGGCTCTCGCTTCCCTCCTGCCCAAAGCTGCACTGCCCCATCCCGCAGAGCTCTGCTCCAGGTGGATGAGAGATGGAGATCACCGAGCTCACGGCGGCACCCTGGCATGTCCTGAGGGGCTGGGAGCCCAGGAGCTGTCCTGGCTGCATTCTGAGCTGGATCAGGCTGTAGCTGTGACCTGGGAGCAGAGAGCTCTCTCTGGACGTTGGAGCAGATGTTGAGGATGCAGGCACAGGAATGGGGGATGTGTCCCCGTGCACACAAAGAGATGAGTGATGTGTTTTGGCCAAGGTAGGAGCAAGTCGTGTGAAAGGACCAGCCAGGCTTTGGAGGGGCTGTTCCGTGCACAGCCAGGCCAGGGTGATCTCCAGCCCTTGCATGATCCGGGAGCAGGGGGAGCCGGGCAGGGACACTCGGTGACACCTCGTGGGGCCGAGCCGAGCGAGCCCTGGTGTGGCCGAGGCTCTGTGTGAGTGCCTGCCCCTGCCATCCCCCCCTCCGTCCCTCCTCCACCCCCAGCAGCCTTCCCCTCGTCCCTGAGCGGATCCAGCGTCACTGCCCCCTCAGCCCAGAGCCAGGCTACCGGAGAACAGCTGTGAATCACCGAGCCGGGAGGAGCCCGTTCTCCCGCAGCCCGCAGGGAAGGAAGCTCTCCCGCAGTGATGCTCCCGTTTGGAATCACCAACACTTCTCCTAGGAGTCTCTGTGCAATATTCTTCCTCAGGCTCTAGCAAGAAGGAGCCTTTGCTTCACTTCTTGGCTTCCACCAAAGAACTTGCTGCAGACTTTGCGATGGACAGCGTCCGTTCGTCGCAACCCTGGTTTCGCCAAAGTAAATATTGTTGCTGACAAAGATTGTTAAACTATTTACAGACTGAGTGTATTTAATATTTGTGTTACTGGAAGGACAGCACACGGAGATGAAGCTGCTGGGAGGAGCTCCAGCCCGGCCGTGGCTCCCCCCAGGGATGCTGGAGCTGTGGGAGGCAGCTCTGCAGCCCGGGCAGTGTCCCCAGTCCCTGGCCTTGTTGCATGCTGTATAAAGCACGTGGCAGTAGCTTTCAAGTCACTATTTAAAGCACCATTTTTCTATTGTACAAACGTCACAGGGCACTGCTAGCATAGACAATCACAGGTTGCATTTTTTTAAAAGAATTTCTTTTTCTAAGTGAGAGATGTTTTTGAAGCCAGTCTGTGGAGAATATTCAGAGCACTTGAAGCAGAGTAGTGTTAGCTGCTCCACTGTGGCCTTGTACAGAGTTTTCCAGGTAACTTTCTCCTCCCAGCAATTGTATTTCCTTATTTAAAGGGATGCTGTCAGCTTCAAACCTGTAAGCAAGCACATTTCCTTACCTATGTTACCAGCAACACCTTCATTATTAAAACCCTTGTCTTGCCACTCTGTCTGCTCATGGTTTGCTGTTTGACTTCACCACTGGGACAGCCACAGCCATCCCAGCTGCCATCCCCTGGGCCCAGCTCCATGCCCTGAGACAGCTACAGTCCTTCAAGGCCATATAAATTTCATTCATGGCAGCAGTTTCTCCTGGAGGACTTCTGAACACACCAGCCAGAGCCTCCTGCCTTTCTTCTGTTGGCTCTGGCTTTGCTCTGTTTTCCTGTAGCCCCCACTCCTTGTGTCCCCCTGCCCAAACCCCTTGGTGTTTCTGTCAGCACTGGGCTGGTGGCTGCAGGGTGCTGGGTACAGAGCTCTGCCACAGCCAAACCTCCCCCTGCCCACAGGCACAGCAGGCTGGGACCCTGGGGGACCTTGGATGCTTCTCCACAGCAGCCCTGAACGTGTTTCCACATTTGTCACATCTTCCCTTTGATTAGAAAAAGTTCCCAGGTGTTTGCCCACCTGTATGCAAGGAGGGACTGCCCAGGAGGGCTAAAGGTGAAATGGTCCTGAGACATGGCTCAGGTGCACCTGAAAAGATGTAGATGACCAAATAACCAGTTCCTATGAGCATCTTTAATGTCTAACCCCACCCTGCAGCCAGGTGTGCTGTGATGAACAGCCTGGCCTGAGCCAGGTCGTGGGCACTCAGAGGATGAGGAGAGAAACCTCAGCCTAGGATTATTCCAGGCATGACCATGGAGTGGAGCACTCCCCTGCCCGTGCTGCTGTGAAAGGCAAAAGGCAAAGGGCAGAGGGGGTGGTGCAGCTCTGAAGGGCAGGAGGGATGCCTGTCAGGTGCCAGGGTTTGGAGCAGAGCCCCTGGGGAGGCTGAGTCCAGAGCAGGCTCGTGCTGCTGGCAGAGAAAGGTATCAGAGAGTCTTCTGAGTCTCCTCCCGGGCCCCAGAGACACCAGCAGCAGATTTTCTGCTGCATGGAGAACTCAGCCCAGCTCTGCCTGAGCCCCTGGTCCTGCAGCCAGCCTGGAGAGGCGTCCTGGGAAAGCAGAGGGGGTGCCAGTGGGATGGGACCCCTCCCCAGTGGGATGGGACCCTCCCCAGTGGGATGGGACCCCTCCCCTCCACTGCCCTGAGTCAGCCCTCACTCAGTCTTCCATGTGTAGGTGATCTTCCCACACAGCCCGTCCCAAGGAATTTGGGGGTCTGGAATTTTCCCTTCTCTCAACACCAAGCTGAAGGATCCCAGTGATGCCCTGCTCTCCTTCAATCTTCCTGCCTGAAAAAAAAACCAGAAGTAATACAAAACAACCAAAATAACAACGTTCTGAGAGTCAAATCAACATTTTTCATGCCTTCAGCAAGTTTTTTAAAATGGGACCTGCCTGTCTCAGTTCACCATGCAGTGCTTCCCCACACAGTCACTGAGGCATCCTCAGCATCTCCCCAGCAGCCCCCAGGTCATGGTTCAGGCAGTTTCCCTCCACATGGAACCCCACAGGATTCACCAACACAGTCCTGCAAACCAGAAAATCTTCTCAGTGTCCATATCTGCCTTCCCACACACCCCAAACCCCTGCGGGAAGGGAAGGGAGGAAGGGAGGAAGGGAGGAAGGGAGGAAGGAAGGAAGGAAGGAAGGAAGGAAGGAAGGAAGGAAGGAAGGAAGGAAGGAAGGAAGGAAGGAAGGAAGGAAGGAAGGAAGGAAGGAAGGAAGGAAGGAAGGAAGGAAGGAAGGAAGGAAGGAAGGAAGGAAGGAAGGAAGCTGCACCCAGCTCTTTTGCTCAATTTGAGCAGGAGTTTCCTGCTTGGCCACACCCGGTTCTCCTGACGGGAGGCATGGATTTATGCCAAGACAAAGGTTTTCTGGCAGATGTCCCCTGGAACAGCCCAGACTGCCCTGCTGTTCTGTTTCCAGCAGAAAGTGCCGTGTGTCTCCAGGAGAGGGAGTTTGTGCCTCATCTCGTTCTCCAAGCACTTGCACAGCTGCAAACATAAAGGCAAAATACAGCATTTTCCTTTCCCTGCTCCTCAGAGCAGTCACTCCGTGTTCCCCTGGGCCCCTTACCTCGCTCTGAGCCCAGGGAAAGATGGAGTGATTTGTGTCAGTCCTTTCCTTAGGACTTTTTCTCCTGAGAAGCTGAGAGGCCTCAGAAATGAAATGTAAACATTGATTATCTGCTGCTGTGGAATGCAACAGGTGCATCTGGGATTGGTCTCATGCGGTTGTTTCTAATTAATGGCCAGTCACAGCCCAGCTGGCTCAGACTCTGCTCAGTCACAAGATTTTATCATTCCATTTCTTCTCCTTTCAAGCCTTCTGATGAAATCCTTCTATTCTTTTAGTATAGTTTTAATATATAATTTTCTTTTTTTATAATATATATCATAAAATAATAAATCAGCCTTCTGAAACATGGAGTCAAGATTCTCATCTCTTCCCTTGTTGGGGTCGCCTGCAAATTCAACATTTGGTGACCCCGAGTGAGGAACATTGCCACACAACTGTTCCTGATCCTGAGGTCTGCCATGAGCAGGGATCCCTGCAGCGTGCCCTGCTCTCCCTCTCTGGGCTGGGCACTCCTGGCCTGTCCCATCCAGCCCAGTGGAGCAGGACAGGCACTCGTGACCAGCTCCTCTTCCTTCCCAGTGGGGCTGCTGGGGTCCAGCTCTGACTGGGCAGATTCCAAGCCCTCCACAGCTTCCAGGCAGAAGAGACCTCCCAGCACCAGGACCTACCCAGGATTCTGAGACAATCTGGGTGCTGCAGACCTTGCAACCATCAGAGCTGGGAGCTCCAGCTGCCCTTTCCCTGGAGGGTGGGCACAGCCCCCTGTCACCTTGGCTTTTTAAGATTTTCTAAGCCTTCTGATGTTGACATTCTTAGAGTGAACTTTCTCACATGCTTTCTGTGAATAACTCATTGTTTTGCATTCCTTTATGGAGGAGGAGAGAGTTGATGGCCTGTTGGTTTGTCCAGTGTCATTGGAGAGGTGGCACTGTCACCCTCCAATCCACTGTCACTTTTGGAAAACTATAAATGTTGGAGTCAGAAAATAAACTCCCCTTTTTCTTCACCTTGAGAACAGCGGTGTGTGCTTGTGTTCTTTTGTGTCCTACAGCGACAGCCCCCTGCCCTCCTGACAGGGACAAGGTGTCCTGAGCCACCAGGACCTCCCTGTGCTGCAAACACTGCTCGCCTGAGAGGTGCCCAAACACTGCCCGGCAGAATTCCAGAGAGACAAAATACATCCAGAGCTCCCTTCACCTCCTTCATTTGGCACAAGAAGATTTGAAGGTTGCTTTCCTCTTCCACCTGGAGGCCAGGCCTGGAAGGCAGGTGTTCCACAGCTCTTAGTGAACCTTCCCCCTCACGTCTGACCTTACAAAATGAAAATAACAAGGTCACAGTCGCATCTTAGTTTTATTACAACTGACCTGCAGGCAAAAGGATAGAACTATTACATAAACACTCTGATCCATGTAGAATAGCTTAAATAGAGGAGGAAGTCAAACCAGGAGACCGGATAAAATATTTGGAAGCTCTTTGAAGCAGTTATGTTCCTGAGCTTCATTTTACAGACAATAAGGCAACATCCCTGCACATCAGCTTTTTGATATTTTTATACATTTTTTCTATGGTACAAAAAAAAACCAAAAAACCAGAATTCACAATGTACAGTTCTTACACTATTTTCACAGCTTCTGAACACTATACACCTTTTTTTTTCATTTTTTTTTCTTTGATACATTGCAATAAATGGTGCACCCTTAATAAGAATCTGTGTTGAATAGGCTAAACCTGTCCTGTGCAGCCACCCAGGCAGCAGCACCTCCCTCCTGTCACTGGCAGCTCAAAGCTTTGCATTTCCATTCCCAGCAAGCTGCTCCTGGGCTGGACATGGGACGGCACCAGAGCACAGACCCAGCCACCCCAACAGGGCAGAGCAAGGCAGTCCCGTGTGTTTGGGGAGGTTCCATCTCAGTGCTGCCCCTCTGAGAGGTTTTTGAGTTCCCTGCTGCCAGGAGGAGTCAGACTTTGACACCAAAGGGAGGGTGAAGCCCCACCTGTGGCTGCCCTTGCTGGGTCTGGGTCTCTCCATCCCCACAGCCAGCAGCCCTGGGGACCTGGAGCACCTGCAGTCCCACTCCAGGGGCTGAAGGCTGGAGAGAGGAATCCCAGCTCCACGGGGATTTGCCTGAGAAAGGCTCTGGGGTGGGGACACAATGGCTGCTTTAGACAGGCATGGTCTGACTGATCTCTGTGCAGGAGGCACCAGAGCTGTCCAGCAGGAGCAGGAGTGCAGAAACCTCAGCCCTGCCTGAGGAGCAGCCCAAGAGGAACAATCCAGGAAGGGCAGGGCCAAGGGAGCCCCAGTGCCAGCCGGAGCCCCAGGACGTGGCACCTCCATGGCAGACAGACAGACAGACAGACACCAGCAGTGTCCAGGGCCTCAGCTCTCCTTCCCAGCTGGGATGTGCTGCTTGGTCTTCACTCAGCCTCAGGCAGCTTTGCACACCACGATGGCTTTGGTTGGATGTGGGGAGCCCTTCCCTGGGGATCCTGCCAGCACCACGGTGTTTTCATTCCCTCTGTGTCCGGGCTTGCTGCTGGGCTCTGATGGGAGGCTGCTCTAACATTGATGAAGTCCTACCAAGCACCTAAATCAGCTCAGAACGGAAAGCAGAGACCCTGCAGCCCCCATTTTATCCCTGGTGTGCTACTAAACACCTGAAAACTGCAGTATTTGGGGGGAAAAAGAAGTTTTGGGGAAAAATTAACCTTTGAAAAAGATGTCAACTAAGCAAACAGAAAAGCCTGATGTGCTGTTTCACCTAGGAGTGGACCAGAAGATGACAGCTTGCCAGGCAATGGATCAAAAGACAACAGCTTGCCTGGCCTTGCTGGGCCAGCTGAGTTGGATGCTCCTTCACCTCCACCTCCTCTCCTTCTGCACCCCACAGCCTCAGAGAGGTTTGCTCAGGGTGCAGCAGCAGGAGCTGGGGAGGTCCCAGAGGAGGTTCGGGCTCCAGCAGGCTCAGCAGGGTGTGCTGGGCACGGGGCCACCCCTCCATCCTGCCTGCAGCAGCAAGGAGAAGAGCTCAGGTTTGGAGGGGGACTCAGGAGCTCAGGACACGGGCTGGGAGGGCTGGGCCACGCCACAGGTGCAAGCAGCAGGGCTGGGGACAGCAGGGCCACGAGAAACACTGGCCAGGACTCACAGGCATCAGCTGGTGCCCCACTCAAGCAGCTGCAGCCTCTGGGGATGGCTCTGGGTGAAGGCAAAGCAAAGCCAGTGGGTGGTGAGCACTGTGCACTATAAACCAGGTCAACAAGCAGGTTAAATTCAATCAAGTAGTTTAATAATTCTTCAGGTCAAAGGTCTTATCTTACCAGGTAACAATTTACAGGACACCTAGTTAAGAGTGAAGAGTGGCTGGCTTGGTAAAAGGAGGAAGAATACATTATGTCCCATCTCAATAGTTTAATGTTAGCCTCTTTCAACGCAACATATTTTTGGTAAAGACATATTCACTATATTTAACATGATCTCTCTTTAACAGGAAGTTCAGCTGAGCACACTGTCCCCAGAAAGTACACTGCGACTGTAAAGCAACAGAATTTCATAGCAGTAAATCTATTGCACTTTGTGAAGAATAAAATTCTCCTTTGCCTTTCCAGCTCCAGAAGGCAAAGCATCTCGTTGGTTAAGCAAGTTCTTCTCCCTCCAGGCAAAGTCTCTTAATGTTCAGACAGACAACGCCTAACTTTTGTTTGTTTGCTTTTTATTATTACTTGAAACAACAATCGGAAGAGTTTGAGAGAAAAATCTTTCCAGTAGCTGCTGAGGAGTCTCCAAGTTTTGAGTCTAGAAATGAATTTTAGGTGCTATCCAATCACAGTCAACAAATATATGTACTTATTTCCACATTTCATGAATATGTCCACAAAAGAGCAAGATGAGGTCTCTCTGTGACCAACACTAACACTGTGTGATCAGGTATTACAGGGATGCACTTTATATGTGACAACAGTATACAGACAGGATGGAAATAACACCAATATTATTGCACATGGTGTCTGGGCGAGCATTAAAAACACTGCAATATGTGATGAAAATTCTTTACAGCTTGTTTTCTCTCAGCCCTTTTTCTAGAGTTTGATGTAGCAGCAGTATCAATCCACGTACATTGGAGAGCTGGGAGTTGCTGGCATTTGATCCAGGATTTTACAAACATAGCATGCAACATCCACTGTGCGTTCCTCATACATCAGGATGAAGGGATGTTTCTGGAAGCAGATAAAAAAACAACAAAGTTATGGTCACCCTCCTGGCATCCTCCTCACTTGCCCCTCAGATAAAAACTGGAAGAGGAATTTGTCTGGTGCTAGAACATGCTTTGTGGTGGCTGCAGGACACCAGGACACAGCCTGGTAGATCCATGTCTTTAACACGGGAGGTTTCTGAGGCAGGACAGGACTCCAGAGCTCAGGAGCTGCCAGGCAGGAGGCACTGAGGGTGCAGGATCAGCAGCTCCTCTGCAGCACCGGCATTTCCTGAAATCCCTTCAGGAGAGGTTTCATCAGCATGGCCACAGTGGGGACAGTGACAGCAGTGACAGGGAGTGGCTTGCAGAGGTCAAACCCAAGCTCTGCTCTCCTGAGCCCCCACCCTCTGCTCTGCCCAGCAGGCAGCACTGGCCAGAGCCAGGTCAGAGAGCTGGGACGTAACATCAGGGAGGTTCTGGGCCAGGACATCAGGCAAATCCCTTTCACATCAGGTGATGTGAAACCCCAGGGCTGATTGTGGAACCACAGACTCCAAGAGGTGCCCTCCAGGTGTCCAGAGCTCCTTGAAGTTGCCACATGTGAGTGATCCAAGCCAAAAGCATTGCTGCTCTCTCTCCTTTAGCCCCCCCCACAGACAGGCCCTGCTGCTGCCCAACTCCAGATCTCACTTCTGCCTGAGCCCAGCCCCCTGTGAGCTGTGTGTTGGAGACACTGAAGATGCAGCACTGAGGACTCACCAGAAGCTCTTTGTACTTTGGCCTTTTGGACTCGTCCTTTGTAAGGCTAAAGAAAGCATAAAGATCATTAGGAGAATGTGGGATCAGGGAAAACGTTACAGACATCAAATACAAATTTTTACAGGACACGATGCTGTCAGAGGGGACACACCACCTCTGGTTTTCTGGAAAACCCATCCTGGCACTGTGAGTGACCACAGGAGGGACTTCCCTCCCTCCCTTGCAGCCATCCCAGCTGTGCAGGCAGGGGCTGGGGCTGACACAAACTTCCTGCCATGGAAACTTCCCCCTCACCGTGTCTCCTCTCTCTAGCACAGCCCCTCAGAGCTTTTCTCCTAATTCCTTTCCTGAAGAGCAGTTTCCAGGGTCTGTCCTTCAATCCCAACCCACACAAATCCAAACCACTCAAATGTGAGAGGTCCTCCCCCTTATGCTGGTGCAGGAATGTGAAAAGAAGCCAGGGAAGTGCTGGACACACGACCTTTGCCAAACACCAGCCAACAAAAGGAGCCAACCCCCAGTGCTTGCAGCAGCACACACTCACCACAAGTTGACGAAGTTGATGAAGCTTGGGGAAAACTCCCTTTCCTCTGAGTTACTCAGCTGTGGTGGGTCTCCTTTCACTACTTGTGTCAACTGGTCAAACACACTGTTCCACTTGGGGTAGGGGAATCGCCCCGTGGCCAGCTCGTACTGCAGGGACACAGCAACAGCACCAGGCAGCTTTACATCAGGGAAGCTCAGTCAGGGGAAAAAAAATGTCTGCAACAAACTTGAACCACCCCAGAAGGAAGACTGAGATGAGATTTTCCATCCTATTCCCTGTATGGCTCTAAGTAGAAGGAAGGTTTTACCCAGCAGTAAGTTCTGCTGCTGTGTGAGGGGTATGGCCAGATTTACCCTGACCAGGCTTCTGTGCTGGCCATGTCTGCTCCTCCACTGACTATAAATCAAACCAGTGTGGGAGAGTAAAATCCTCCAGTCCGTCCCCAAGCATCCTAAGAAGCACTAGAGAAAATGGATAATAACACAATCACATGATATCTCAGCTTGGAGAGGACCCATAAGGATCCCTGAATCCAACTCCAGGATAACGAAAACAGGTTTTTTTAAACATCAGGGGTGAGAACAGAAGCTACTGGTTCATACTTAATTGCTTCTGCTTTCTCTTCTGCTTCACAACCTGAAGACAGTAAGGGCTTCTCACTGAGAGCGTCTCAATGTGTGCAGCTAGCAGTGCTGTGGTTAAGCCAGTGAGGAACCACAATTCCAGAATCCAGGATTAACCAAAGTCTCTGTGCAGCCAAAGCACAGCAGCTGCCAGAGGCTTATTCACACAGGCTGGGTGCTCTGCTCTGCACCACCACACTCAGCACCCTCACCTCAGACTCTGAACACAAAATTCTTTTACAATCCAACACCTCTGTCACTGTCCTATTTTCTGAAAAATCCCTTCGCCAGGATTTCTCCTCCTGGGAAGCTGAGAAGCCTCAGAGAGAAATGAAAACAACAATTATCTGATTTGCTTCTCCTGTGTTTGCTGCTTTGGAATGTGCTTTGGAGATTGTTTACCAACTGGTCATTATTTGACTGGTGTCATGTGAATTGTTTTAACTTAATGGCCAATCACAGCCAGCTGTGTCGAGGCTCAGAAGTTGTTTCATTCTCATTCTTGTTAAACCTTTTGTCTGTATCTTTATTCTTTAGTATAGTACAATATAAGATAGGATAATATAATATAGTATCATATAATATAATATAGTATATATAATATAATATAATATAATATAATATAATATAATATAATATAATATAATATAATATAATATAATATAATATAATATAATATATATGATATATATAATATAATATAACATAATATAACATATAACATAATATAACATATAACATAATATAACATAATATAACATAATATATATAATAATATAATATAATATAATATAATATAATATAATATAATATAATATAATATAATATAATATAATATAATATAATATAATAATATGCCTTCTAAGAACATGGAGTCAGATTCACTCATCTCCCCCTCATCCCGGGGACCTGCACACTCAGCCACCTCCTCCCTGCTCACATCCACACACAGCCGCGGGGGCTCGGGAGAACCACGGACATGGGGAGCCCCCAGGCTGTTCCTGAGGCAGGGAGTGCCCACTGGGAGCAGAGCCCAGGAAGGAGCAGGGCTGTGCTGGCCCTGGCACGGAGCAGTGCCCACTCACCAGTGTGATGCCCAGGCTCCAGACGTCGGAGCGCACGTCGTAGCCCTGCCGCGAGGCGCTGGGATCTATCCGCTCCGGCTGAAACGACAACAGGGACTGTCAGGCTCTGGGCCGTGCAGGGAGCATCTGCAAAGCTAGAGAGAGCCCTGAGCCTGGCACAGCCCCAAGCAAAACCTGTGGCCAGGGCAGCCATCCAACCCCAGCAGAGAAACATCTCAAGGAATCACTTAAAACACTGATTTTATGGAGGTGTTGTGTAAAAGGTGATCAGAAATGGCAACTTACCACAGTTCAATGCTTCAGGGTTTTTTTTACTTTTGCACAAACACCTTGAATAATTGGGATTGTCTTATTTACTTAGTTTTGTTCAACTTTGGGATGTCTTTAGCACCAAGTCTCACTTTCTCTGTTTTGACACCCAAGGGATGATAAGAACTGGAATCAACATCTCACCCCCACCCTGGGGAGTGAGGCTCAGCAGCATCTACCAGAACTCTTCTCCCCAGCCAGCTACTAAGAAACTATTATAACTATTTTATTTATATTTATATAAATTTATATAATTTATTATATAAATTATAAATTTATTATAAACACATTACACTATTATAATGTGCTTCAAGAAAAGCTCCTCTGAACAAGGTTTTAGTCATCCCTTGAAGGCAAGTATGATGCTACAAGACTTTAACACATGCAAAATGTCTTTCATAGAAAGCAATATTGAGCCAGACATGAGTGATTCACACTTAAGAGGAGATTATCTAGAGAGCTGAGCCAGCAAAAAACATCTTTATGCCTTGCATGTCATCTTTATGAGAAACCTCAGTCTGCCTTCCTTAGTTAAAAATATAATAATTAACATGTCAAAAGAAACAGGCTCTCATTCAGTTTTGACTACAACAATAATAAAGATACCTGCATGGCAATAAATCCTAAATTACGGGGTACAGAAAATATTCTGAAAGCCCTGGTTGCTTTGTAAGCTACATTTTAATACATTTCATGGCAGACACAGCTGAGAAGTGCAGCAGCAGGTAGCCCAGCCCTGAACCCTACTGGGGACACACCATGGTGTCTGGAGCTGCCACCAGGGATGGAGCAGCTCAGAACACATCAAATGCTGGGGATGCTGGTCCGGCCAGCGCTGTGACCCACAGGATGTGCCACAGCAGAGAAGCTGCCAGGCTGCAGATGAAGGAGGGGACTGCATGGGAGCAGCTAAACTGCCCAGAGGGACTGGTGGGATGGGTGGCACTGGTGAGACACAGCTGGTTGTCTCAGGCACCCAAGAGGGGCACCCTGCTCCTGTGAGCAAACAGAGCAACAGGGGTTTGGCCCTAGACCATGGTGGCACAGTTAAAGGGAAAGCAGGACAGACCCAAAATAAATCCCATCTAAATACAGAGCAGGAAGAATGCTGAGAATTTTCCATGTAGATCACATGGGAGCAATTAACACCAAGGAGGGAAGAGTCACCATGTCACACTCTGGGGACCTGGAGGGCTGCAGACAAAGCCTGGCTCAGGCCAGGTGTCCTTCTGATGCCAAGAGCAAGCAGGAAATGGCTGAGGTGGAGAGCCCATCTCTGGATGTGCTGATGGGGTGAAGAGACAGGGGATGGATGCATCAGAGAAGGGTACAGGCTGCCACGGGCCTTCTCCAGTTCAGTGTCCACCTGAGCACCAGCAGCGTGACTGAAAAACGAGCAGTGGGCACACAGATCCTCCCTCCCTTCCAAACCCCAGCTATACAATCAGCCATAGCTGGCCTGATCTCTGCCTGAACCACCTGAACACAAGACATCCAGCTGGCCCTGACAGCAATGCCAGCACCAACTGTCCACCTCCACCAGGGAGAAGTGAGAAGCCACAGTTTGCAGCCAGAGGCTCCAAGCTGGCCTGGGAAAAGCACCTGAGTGACCAAGGATGGAGGTAACACCATCACACTCCACTCCTGTCAGGAAGGAGCAGGGCAGGACATCCATCCTCACAATGGCTGGGTCTGCCCCTCCACCCCTGCCCAAACCAAGCCCTTCCAGTCTCGCCCTTCCCCTCTGACACGGGCACTGGGTTCACTGGGGCATTCAGAAGGCAAAAAGCAGAAATGTCACACAGAGCTCACTCCCAGCAGCATCCCCACAGCCTGGGGCAAGGCAGGGAGCACAGGGAGGATGCAGGGCTGGCCAGGAGCACCCACTGCTGGGTGAGGGCTGTGCAACCTCACCTGGAGCAAAGCCCCAGAGCTGGCACCAGCACAGGCCAGGGGTGAGGAGGGCTCAGAACAGCCCAGGCTGCTCCAGGAGCCAGAGACTGCCTGGGAACTCAGTCCTGCCTTTCTTTCCTGCAGAGAACACGAGGTACCCACACTCAGAGGCCTTTGCCCACTGTAACAATTGCAGGGGAACTGAAAGCCAAAAGCAAAACAACCTCCCAGCACCGCAGCTCCAAGGCTGAGGCACCGCTCGCTCTGACAGCTCCAACAATTTTGGTTCAAGCCCACAGCACTTGCTTGGCAGCTGGACATGGCTCCTGCTGCCTCCTCAGAGCACTCACAGCCAGACTGGCTGACAGCCAGGGTCATTGTTACCAACAGCTCCCTGGGGACCAGGCTCCTTCGGGGTGAGTGCCACAGGATTGGTGAGCCTTGCAAAACCAGACACTGTCATCCAGCAGCCCTAAGGAGAGCCTCCCTGGCTGCACACAGCTACTACTCTTGGCCTATTTTACACTAAAAAATTACTATTTTCCTTTTGAAAGGAGTGTGGCAGCCTGACTACTTCCCAGGTATATCCAATTTGATCACAGCATCCCTCCAGCCATCAGCCTCTGCTGGCTTGGAGAAACATCTGGCAGATGTGCCTGCCCACTGGGGACATCTCCCCATTTCCCAGGCTCCCTGGTACGTGGAAATGTTCATGTACTTGGAAAGGAGTCACTGAGGCTGCAGAGCAGCAGGGAAGAGGCCAATCATCTCCCACACCACTAGCCAGCTGCTGGCTGCCCCACAAAACCTGTGCCCTGCCAAGGCTCTGAAAAACACAAACTGAACTGCAACACTTCTGCTCACTTAAAAGTCCACCCTTAAAAGTCTGGAGCTGCTGATGGAGCTGCACAAATCTGAGTGCATGCAGACAGACAGACAGACCGACAGACAGGAGAAAGGAAAACCAAAGGGCTATGGAGGCACTCACCCAGGGGAAAGAAAGGGAGCACTGCAGCTATATACAGACATCTCAGCCATCTCATTAACTGTCATTACACTCATCTCAGGAACATGGCATAACTACACCAACAGCCTGAGCTGAACTGGCCACCCACCCATGGCTCAAAGAAAGATCATTGTCAGGGCAGACAGGTTTTGCCTTGGACAGCACAGTCAGAGAAAAGCCATCTGAGAGCCATGGCCTGAGCCAGGTGGGAACCATGCCTTGGAAGAGCGATATTTTCCTTTTTTCTACTTGGTGGTAGATAAAAAGAGTTCAGAAAACAGTATTTTTCAGCACAGAGAGCCATAAATATGTAACAAAAATTAAAGACAGGCACTAAAATTAAAGTTATATGAACAGCAGCAGGCACAGCTCCCTGCACAATGTACCCTTGGCTCATGTGAGGACAGAGATGCGTTTTCAAAGCACCCTGAAGCACTGAAGTGTTTAAAACCCTCAGACAGCTTCCAAAATCACCACTACAGCTTTTCACTCTGGGAGGGGGAGGGCAGCAAACAAACAGGACAGACTCCCAGGAGCCACAACTCAGCCCCAGCAATTTCCACACAGCTGCTCTGCTACTGCTGCTCTCCAGAATCACATTCTCCTGGAATGAAGTTCTGGCACACTTTGGAATTAAAGTGGTTTACAAAAATCACTGTAATTCTGCTCTGCAATAACTCCTGTGACATAATCTTACCAGAGCAAATGGATTTCTTGCAGACCAAGACAAACCCACACTCTGACAGCCCTGATCCCCTGGGCAATGGTGTTTTGGAGCTGCTGGAAGGCACAGAGCTCCTCTCCACTGCAGCACCACAGCCCTGGCAGCAGCAGAGGAACCCAGCAAAACCCAGGAACTGGGACATTTTGCCACAGCCTGGATGACACTGCCACAGCAGAGCTCAATCCAGAGCTCAGTTTCATCCAGGAAAGGGGTGTTCATCCCACAGGCTGATCACAGGGAGGGTGTGCTGGGGAAGATGAAACAGGAAAGCCTTATAAATATGATTGCCTGGCAAAAGATTTTGAGAATATGGAAACTATAAGTGAGATTGAAATGAAAGCAAGCTTTGAGATCCCTCAGTTACTGAACAACTGGAAAACAATGGTGTGGCTGGCTGAAGGTGATCCCCTTTGATGGAACAACACCCTCTGCTTGCAGACAGGTCCAAGGGTCAGAGCAGACCCTGCTAGCTGGGCAGAAGGGGTCCAAAGAGGAGTTTTTAGGGTTTCCAAAGAAAGTAGTTTTTAGGCTTAGCAGAAGGGACCCAAAGAGGAGTTTTTAGGGTTTTTTAGGGGAACCCAGTATGGTAATGTAGTGATTCTTACAGGCTGTATGTAAATGCTATAGGATTGTATCTTGTACTAGATTGGCTAGTGAGAATTAGAATATTCAACACAGAAGAAGATTTATGGTATTGTAAAGGGAACCTTGCTCTCTCATCCTCTTCACCACGCTCTTGCCTTCTCTCTCTTTACCACTCTCTTACTTGTCCGAGCAGTGGCTGGCAGCTCCCAGCAGGGCCCTGCACTTGGCCCTTTGCAATAAACCACAAGTTCCAAGCCCTGGCTTCAGAGATCTCTCACTTCTGTCACTCCTACAGGGTGGGATCTCACAGAGCCCACCACACTCACCGCCATGTACGGCCGGCACCCTGCATCCCGCGTTTTGGCAATGGAGTCCACGAGCTGTCCGCTAATGCCAAAGTCACAGAGTTTAATATTCCCATTTCTGTCCAGAAGAATATTGGAAGGTTTGATGTCTGCAGGGGGAAGAAATTTAAAGCAGTAAGTCACGGCTGGAGGTTTTGATTTCAAGCAGAGCAGCTACAGGGGATGGAGGGTTGCAGTGCCGCGCCGTCACCGTCACCCTTGGGGCTGGACCCTGCATGGGAGCACCAGGGGATGGAGCCAGCCCTGGAGGTGCCACGTGCCCAAAGGCAGCAGCAGATGCCCAGCCACCCTGAAATCACATTTACATGGAAAAAGCACATGAAGGGGCAACAGGACAGGCACTGGGACACTTGTTCAAAACCTGCACTCAGACTTGCGGCGGTACAGGCGCTGTGCTTACATCTGGAGTGACCCAAAGGCCACTAACAATTCTTGCAATTATTTTAACAGACAAGAAGAAAAAGACACAAAGTTAAAAAAAGACACGAAAATCTCACCTCTGTGAATGATTTTCAAGTTTTCTTTTAAGTGGTTTAGTGCTTTCACAGTCTAGGAAAGAAAAATAGATGAAAAATAAGCAGATGTCGTAAGAGTCCTGTGACTATTACATTTTTGGAACTCCAAGAACAGGAGTAAAAAGTATTTAATACATTGAGATATCAATGCTGTAATATGCCATGTAATAAAAGCATTTTTCTCTGAACCTTTTCTGCAAAGAGAAGGTGATACAAGGGAGAGTATGGGCTTAAGTGAACACACATCCCCTGTGACCTGCAAAGATCCCACTCTGGGAGAGGGGAGCCAGAGGTGGAGCCAGAACAATCTCTGATGTTAATTATCCTCAGCAATCACTTATTTCAATCCCTGTGCTATATTTTTTCAGCAGGTCACAACTGTTTCAATTACCTGACTTTTCATTAGACCAGAACTTCCAGGTTATATCAGAAAACATCAGTCAGGATCTCCAGTGCTTTTGGGAGCCTTTGCACAAGACTTCCAGAAGCCTCTCTGGTCTGGGCTGGTGCCTGTGCTGCTGGTGCTCACTTTCAAGCACACAGAGCAGGAAGATGGTCCTGGGGTCTGTTTATGAACTGATTACTGACCCCAGGAGCTCTGTTTACACCATGCAACATACTGTGGAAAAGTCATGAGCACCCTGAAGAACCATCCCAGCGTGGTGCAAACAGCAGCAGCAATTCTGCTCCACAGACCAACCAGCTTTTCACATGGAGTGGGATCTGAACAAGGATCTGAACTTCTAAATTATCTTCAACAAAAAGGTTTAACAAAATACTCACAGCTAAAGTGATTTTGCCTAAGATTTCTTCTGGAATAACATCATCTAATACACTATATACATATTTGTAAAACTTATCAAACGAGGTAGACATGAGCTCCATACAGATCCAACAGTCACCCTGGAAAGAGAAAACAATGTGTGTTACTGTTGAGGTAAAAATGAGAAATACAAATCCAGAGAGCATACAGAGATCCACCGAATCCTATGAAATACATAATCAGCAACATGTACTCTATAAAAAGGATGGATTAATTTTAGCAATGAAAGACTTGCTCCCATTCACAGCAGAGGCATTTACATGCCCAGCTCACAGCTGACATTACAGTTTAGATGCTTGAACCCAGATGAATCCAAGCCTCACAGAGTGTTTTGCTCTCCAGAAGGCTGCAGGCACAGTGGAACAGCCAGAAGAGGGGAGCTGCTTTCCTCAGAAGGGCTGTGTGGCTGAGGAAGAAGACTTTGGGCAGGTCCAGCTTACACTGCTCATTTGGCATCAGCTTTTCACATCAGCTCAAGGCAGAGCAGGAGCTGATGTCATCCACTCAAGGGCTGCTACAAGCCTGAGCCCAGAAAACTCTCATTGCACCCAAAAAGAGCAGAAGATGGAGTAAGTGTTGTGACAGACATGGAAGCAGGGACATCACAGTGAAAGAGGCCAGAGCAGCACAGCAGGACGAGGGCATGACCAGCACACTTCAGGGGGCCTGGAAAATGGTGAACCTGGGCTGCTACAGACCACAGGCTGGCTATGGAGGAAGCTGGCTAAGGAACTGTTCAGATTTCAACTACAGAAATGAAATTGGGCAATACATGTAGAAAATTTGTCTTTTCTTGTATGCAAGTGCAAGATGAAGCACTTGCATTCAATGGAGAGTGGCTCAGGACAAGCAAGGTGGCTCCAGTGGCAGTGATGTGCATAAATCAGGTGAGACTGGAAGCCCACCAGAGCTTTAGGAGGTGTCTGTAGTGAGAGCAGCCTCTCTCATGGACTGGTTCTACTGGCCACAGGATCATTCAAGAACTGCTTCTGTTTTGATCAGATTTATTAAAAAATTGGGGCAGGGCTATATTCCTGGGCTGTTGTACTGAGACTGTGGGGGACTGCAGTGGTTCCAGAGAGCCAGAATACCACTGACCACTGCAGCCCTGTATTTATGTCCAGCTGCACTGTGAGTGCCTTCCATTGCCCAGGTTACAACAGCCAAAGTGTTTGGACAGTAAAACAAACCAAGTGAACAACATTGAGCAGAGCCATCATCACAACCAAGGCTTCACTGCATCACAGGCTGGGATGGGTATGGTACTGAAACCTCAAAGAAGTACAACAAATTTCTATGCAATGGTAATTTTAAGCATAAGAAACCCCTTTTATGATCAAAAGCACTCAAGGAAAGACCTGGTTTATTGGTGTCCTGAAGTAGATGCCATACAGAATCCTGAATGAGGGCATTCATTGATCTGGTAATATAAAAACCTACCTGCCCTACATGAATTCATGTCAGCAAGATCAATGGGAAAAGGTAACAGGCCTTTCCCACTATGCAGCATCCTTAAGGCTGGTGACAAGACCCAAAACTCTATGGGCTAACTCTTCCTGGACTTGGAGAGCTTTATCTGTTGGCAAACTGGTGAATTTTAACGAGAAGAAAAAGGAAAATTGGCTGGGGACTCAGCTGTCTTCCTGACCAAACACCAACAAGTGCTCATGGACATGGGCAAGTCCTGCTCCACTGTGAGGACAAAACCACCCTCATGGGAGTTTCACTTTACATTCTGCCTCTTAAGTCAGGTTGATTTCTGATCATAAAATGACAAAAGAAGAGCTTTAATTTTCTCTTCCTGTTAGAGCTATTCTTCCAAAGAATGTATTTTAGTCCTTACTGGGTATTAGATTACCAGAGGCTAATGCACATCTTGTAGACATTCCAAAAAATGTCCAGGAACACCCTGTGCATTTAGTTCAAAATATCCCTGTCCAGGACAAACATAAAAGCAATGGAGATGCTTCAGCTTCTCAGTGCAGAGAACTCCCATTTACAAAGGAGCAGGTGTCACAAGGATGTCACCCATCTGGAGAGCAGCTCACCAGGAAAGGACCTGTGGCTCCAGTTGGACATTGAACATGAGCCTACAATCCATCTTTGCTGGGCTGAAGGATCACAGTATGAGGCAAAGCATCACCAGCAGGTGGAGGGAGGTGGTCTGATCCTTCCCCTCAATCCAGCAATGGTGAGGCCACACCTGGAGTGCTGTGACCAGTGCTGGGCTCCCCAGTGCAAGAGAGACTCCAGCAAAGGGCAGCCAAGATGACTGAGGAACAGGAGCATCCTCCCCGTGAGAAAGGCTGATAAAGCCAGGACTGCTCAGCCTGAAGAAGGTTCAGGGGAATCTCATCAACCTAGGGGAAGCTGCACAGGGGATGGAAGCAGGTTTGCTCAGTGGTGCTGAGCAACACAAGCAGGACACACAGGAGGTTCCCTCTGAGCATGAGGAAACACTTTTTGTCAGGGGGATTAATCACTGGCACAGGTTGCCCCAGGAGACTGTGGAGACTCTCTCCCTGGAGACATTCAAAGGCTATTTGGACACAATCCTGGTCCAGTGGCCCCACTTGATCATGGGGGTGGAAAAGGTGAGCTCAGGGGTCCCTGCCAACACCCACCATTCTGTACAAACACTGAAGGTTTATCACATCTGCTCACTGCAGGGACAGCCAGCTCTTCATGCAGCTACACCAGTGAGAGAGAGTGACAAATGTCACCACCACCACCATATATTTACATGGCACACAGGACACTTTTCCTACAGACCAGGGACTGACAACAGGGACAGATGTGCTGAGGAATGGCAGCACAGTCAAGGATTTCCACAAAAACAGCGTGAGGTGCATCAACAGCAAAGGGATCAAACTGAGCAAGGCTGTGTCAGCAATTCCCACCAGCCCAGCACTGTGCTACCAAACACATCCATCCCAGCTCTTCTCTCCTGCCAGCACAAGTTCCCCATGGGCTGATTTATCCAGCTTCCTAGGCATGTTCTGCAACTTGCAATGAATTTTTCATTGAATAATTTTATCAAGTATTGAACTTATTGGTTTAAACTTGGCTCAACTACACTTGCACTGTGTAGGAGTCACTCCAGAGATTCCAAGTCAGATAAGGCTTCTTCCTCTTCCCCTCTTAAAAAGAAACACAATCAGAACAGGTACTTTGAAGAGCCACTAGTGTGGTCATGGTAACCACCCAAACATTCCCAGCTTTACAAGTACTGTTGTGAAGCTTGTAGCAGACAGGCAAGAGAAGAAGACTTTTTTTTTTTTTTCTCAGACCTAAAAACCTCTTAGAACAGCAATGTTCAGGGGGGTCTTGGGGGTCCCAGTGGGCTCAGCCCACAGCTCCTCTCTTCTCACAAGAAGAGACTCAAGTGAAATGTTTGCAGAACCAACTTTTTTATTTTTTTTTCTTCCCCCATCTATCAAGTACAGCCTTGAGAGGAAACACAAGCCCATGAGACCCTCTTCAATCAGATCTCTGATGGTCGATGTGGACAGCTCTGTGTGCACTCCAGGACTCTGGGCTCTCCTGGGTACAGCATGGAAACACCAGCTGGTCTCCTGGGGCCAGGGGGAACCCCACAAAGTTCAGTGAGTGTAAGATCCTGCACTTGGGTCAGGGCACTCACCAGTACAATGATCATGGGATTCAGAGCAGCCCTGAGGAGAAGGGCTGGGAGATACTGGTGGATGAAAAACTGGACATGAGCTGGCAGCACAAAAAGCCAGCCATGGTGCACTGAAACACTGCCTTTTACTTTTTCAACTTTGTTCTTGTTTCATTGACCAGGCAATTTAATCTCATCTAGTGGGTGAGAATGAGCTGAAGCAAAGTCCTGTACCTGGCAATCAACCTGTGCTTGTTGCACTGTTACACATTCCATCACATGCACAGACATACAGAGACAGAAATGTCCCTCCTGACTGAAACACAGGCAGCAAATTATGAAGGTTCAGGTGCTGCCTGCTGAGAGACAAGCAGGACCCAGAGAAGACTCTCCCTGTCACAAAATGTGGAACAAGCAAGAGAAAATACAACTACAGAATTTTTTTGTGTAGTATTTCCTCCTTTCCAAATCAAACTGCTGGTACTCACAGAGGCTGCCAGAGGAACTTGTGTTCACAGCTACTTCCCTGACTGCAAGCTGGGACATTTGTCTGCCTACAAAGTAAGACCTTGCATAAGTTTATCCAATTTTTGGTTTAGTATTCCCAAACTGTCAGGATCCCAGAGCTTAGGTCTGCCTCTCCACATCAAACACTCCCTGTTGTGGGAGGCTGCCTGCCTTTTCTTTGTGCCAGCTGCCCTGCTGCTTCTCCTGGAGCTGCTGGATCCTGCCAACCCTCTGACTGCACAAGCTGCCTATGCAGCCTCTTAAACTCCTGTAAAGAGGCTCACACAGAGTCTGTCACCTTTTAGGAGCAGGCAAAGACGATTTCTCATTGGTTGCACCATCCATAGCTGAATCCCAGCTGAGAGCAGGTAACCCCAAAAGGATTTCCTTACTTTTCACCTTGAAATGCTGGAACAAAGATCTTTGTTTTATATAGTTTGCTGCAGATTTCCTGAGAGAGTTTTGGTCTTTACCAATGTCCCACGAGCTCTTACATCTCAGGGGATGGTGGAGCAGTGACCTGGATCTTCACAGTTACTTGAGAACAGATCTGATAAGCAGACTGGGGGGTCAGACAGATCCAAACATCCTGATGAAATTCCTTTTTTCCCTTCCTGTGCTTCTGTGGTGTCATACTTTGCTATCTTTAAAATATTAAGATATTTTATTATCCAATATTAATATTGGAACAGGTAATTAATGAGACAAGACAGAAAACTTTATGGAAGCCTCCCAGCTCACCCTGGGTACCCCTGAGGAAGGTGACTTGGAGCATCCCTAGGCAGTGAGGGACCAAGGAGAAGAGAAGGCTGCTTTCATCTCTGAAGCAAACACCACTTATGTTGAAGGGGAAAAAGGAAACTTCACTCCAACCAGAGCAATGCCAATGAAACCTTTCCCAGACAGAGCATGCAAGGAGCCCTGGGAGCCCAGCCTGGCTGCAGGATGATGAGATTTTGGACATGACAAAGAACGCAGCCAAGCTGACATCTGGGTGCTGATTACAGTAAGTTTTTATGTTGTTTATGTATTTACATTTACACCCTGGGATGTGTCCAAAGCTGAAAGGCTTGCACAGCTCTCAGCATGTTGCTCATCTGCGTCTGGTAAGACACTGTTTTGTCCACAGACCTTTCCTCACACCAGCTGACAGCCTTGTCACCTTTATCTCAGCAAAGCTGGAAATTTGCAGCCAAGCTGAGGCTCCACACATGGCAGGAGCTTGTACTGTGTGAACATGGACAATGCCTGCTGGCCCAAAATGGCTCTGTGTCCAAAAAGATCAGAAAAAGCAGAGCATGGAAAAAGGAAGGATGATTATGCTTATTTTAGAGAATAAGATTTAAAGCCAGAGGAGTGACCTGGCAAAAATTAGAGAGGCAGACTCTCTAGAAGCAGGAATTATTCAGACACAGTTTTGGGTTTTACCTACAACACTGACCTCTCTCTAAATGCTTTCCAGTAAAACCCCACAAGACTGCACAGGCTGCTATGCCTGATAATCCCCAAAAACCACCTGCAGCCCTAAGGTCTCTGTTTTCCTCCTTCCCTTCAGGAGAGGGACTGGATTTGTGCTGAAGTAATGGAAAACAGGCAAGGGCTCCTTGTCTGTCCCCCTACACTGTGGCAGTTTCAACAAGAGAGCAATTTCAGGAGCAGGGATAATCCAAGCCTGCAGAGGAGACACAGTAGGAAGGAGAAGCAGCAGTCAGGTTTCAACACTCATCTTGTCCAGAACTCCTGTTGCAAAGGGATCAAATGCCTGCTCAGAAGTGCCCAGACACCTGGGTCTCCTGGCTAAACACCCTTGAGTGAAAGTGGAGAACCAAGAAACCTAACTTAGATCAATTTTCTCCTCCTTAGCATGAGTTTGAAATGACAAAGGGGAAAAAAAAAACAAGGTAAAACCCAAACTCTGCTACAAGTGAAGCAAGTTTGGGGTGCCCACCTCTCTGAAGAGCGCGCCATAAAACTGAACAATGTACGGGCAGTCACTGCTTCTCATCACCACATCAAGGTCCATCAGAAGCTGCTTCTGCTCCTTCTCATCCACTGTCGACCGAATTCTCTGAAAGAGGAAGAGTGGCAGAGACTTCATCACTTCCATGCCATTACTGCATCCTCAGCCCTGCTGGTGGAGACAAGTGACCAGGACCCCAAAGCCAAGCATGATCAAAAACACTCTGGAGAATCAAGCAGTGCTCTCAAATAAGAAATGTAACTGAACACTTCTAAAGCTGTTTAATCAGACTGCAAAGCCCTCAGTCCTCACATAAGCATCAACACTTTCAGATGAAATGTCAGGAAGAAATTAAAGAGCTCAAATTTCATTGAAAATTACAGCAAAACACCACATCCAGGCTTTCATTTCAAAACAAATTCCCACACAGTTCTTAGCCATGATGGAAGGGGCTTGAAGACTGATTTGAAATTTAACCAAGGAACATGATGTTTAAAATTTCTAAGCAGCCAAAAAAGCTCCTTCCACAGCCTCCACCCTGGCTGGGGAGAAGGGACTGCCACATAACCCAGGGAACACATTTCTCTGGTAATGTTAATGATGGGCAGCAGTCCTGTGAGCTCTTCTCATGAAACTAACAATCCTTTCCCTAGTACTGGCTGAGGGAACATCAACACTATATAAAAGATAGTTCACATAGACACATACCCCCTGTGTATATAGAGATATATATGTATACACACACTGTACTTTCTATGCACACTATATATTATCAAAAGTTTCATTTGGGCTTGAAAGAACAATGAACATTTGAAAACAGAAAGCTGTCAATTTTCAAACATGAAACTGGTTAAATGAAGGATGGAGATGACCATACAGTTCTTCATGTGATTTTACAGATATATTTAACATCTTGCACTAATTAATACTTTCTCTGAATCACAAGTGAGGAAATCGTGATCCTGAAGCTGTGACTCATGTTGAAAAACCATTAAAAAAAAAAAACCAAGAAAAAATATCTGGTAAGAAGTCCAAAGCAACAGAGGTAGCCAGGACCATCCCCAGGGACAAAAACTACACGGCTACCCAAGAAAGAAAAATTATTCAACCTTGTGGAAAAAAATCTGTAAGACACTAGCACCCATTTCACCAATCCTATGGCCCCTTGGGCAGCTGCTGGTGGCATCAGGACCACACACATCAGCCAGCCCAGGCCAGGTGAATGAAGGTATTTTCAGGGCTGGCCATCCATACAGCACCACATGTGAAACAGTGCACCCTTATGTACTTTAAGATTTATTTTGTGATGACCCATACAAAACAAGGACAGTATCAACACTGTAATTTTCCTTACCTGTAGTGTATCCTGGTATTTTGGTATTTAACCACTTGTTCTTAATGTTCTAGCACCTCTAGTTTGGTCTAGACCAGTGAATAATATGTTTGTATTGCCCTTTTCCCACCCTGTGAATTCTACAGTTCCTGGGGACCTGTCAGGAGACTCATCCAGCACCCACAGTCATAACATCCATGATGTGCTGAGCATGTGGGGTTCTGTGCCACCAACAGAGCAAGAACGGGCCAGGAATGGAACTAAAGCACTTCACCCTCCAGGTCACTGGTTCAGGTCTGTGTCACACAAGCTCAGCCAGCCACTGGCTGGTCCCTGCTCTTGTGCCCTCACTGTACAAAGCTCTGCAGTCCCCCCAGAGGCTGAAGGCCAAGCAGAGTGAATGTTTCTCTCCAAGCAACACACCAGCAGCACTGTGTGAAATGGAAATGCCACTGCTCTGACCTCCACAGAAGGTGACGGATGCCAAAGTCACCATGGTATGACCAATAGCTCAGCCTCTCACTGAGACATGACCCACACTGAAAAGGTCACCTCTGGTAAGGAACCAGAAGGAGCTTTTCTCCACACTGCAACTTGTGTTCTCCTTCTGGGCCCACTCCATGTCTGTCTCCAAAAAGCCTCTTTCCTGGTCATCTGAGAGTTGTCCCAGCCCTGCTCTGCATTCTCCTTGTACCTGCACAGTCCTGTCATAGCAAACCCCATTGCATCCTCCTCAAATTCCACCTCTTCACCTGAAAGCATCTCCTCCCACCTCTGACATTCCTCCTCTGCTGCTACTTCTCCAGCACTGGAAACAATGTGAAATACACACTGCGGTGGAGGTGATTTTAATGGCACTCCAGAACACCAAATCAAACACTCCTCTTCTCAAACACGAGCTCCCCAGCAGGAAAGGGCTGGCAGAGCACCCAGAGCACAGACAGTGGGTCAGCTACAGGGCAGAGGACAGCTTGAGAAGCCAACGTGGACACTACAACAAATACTGCTGCAGGGAGTGAAAGGAATGCTGTGATACAAGGCTGGGAGGTCTCAGATAGCAGTGCTGGAGACTGACAAAGTCAAGAGGAAGGAGAGCTCTGAGGAGCAGCATGCAGAACAGCACACAGACAGGTCAGCCCTGGACAGGGTGGCTTTGCTTAGCTGAGTGTGCCAGGGAGCCTGCTGCAGCCCAGTACTCCCAGTTCAGCAGCAGAACAGGGGAGAGAGGAGAGTCAACAGCAGTCAGTACCCAAATAGCACCTGAGCCACGAGACAGCCTGCTTCCTAAAGCCCAGGCATGGTGCAAAGCTCTGCAGCAGCTCCCACAGACACAATCCCCAAGAACAGGGGACGTGGCAGGGAAGGAAGACTCAAGGTGAGGCAGCTGCTTGAGGGCAGCATTTCAAACAGGGATGGACAGGGGCTGACTTCACCTCAGGCCTTACAGATCTCAGCCCAGTCACCTTCCTGGCAGGTGGTGACTTAAGTCACTGCTAAGTGACCCCACAGCCAAACAAGCCACAGACAGAAAAAGGGGGATTTGTAGTAGAAGCTTATGGAGTCTCTTTTTTAACAATTCCTTGTTGGCCTCCAATTTAAACTGTATCAAATCCTCTAAGGAGAAATTCTCCAGCCCTTTTTATTCAAACACAGGTTAGGACAAAGCCTTCCAACACCAGGAAGAAGAAGCCATGCTCTGAGTAGCATCAACAGCAAAAGCACAGTCTGTGCTATGGATTGTGCCACCCTGAAACCTAAAACCAGGGAGATTCCAGAAACTTGACTCAAAACAGAAGAGACATCATCCAGCCCAACATGCACACAGAAAGGTTCAGGTGCAGCATGAAGAAGTGACTGGTTGAAAAAAATATTTTAAAAAAGGGAAAAAAAAAAAAGCTGTAAACACCAAACTGAAACTCAACTCCTTGAGCTGTGAGACAAACCAGAACTGCCCTGAGCATGGGGCTCATCCTCAGCTGAAAGCTCAGCACAGCAGTGCCTGGCAGTGCCATGGGAGAAGTGTCCTTCCATGGGATGGCAGAGATTTGGGACAACAAACCTCAATAAAAAGAGGGTTTGCCCAGTCACTGCTGAGGATGGGAATATTTATCTCCCCATCTGAAACACATTTAATGGTGACTGATAGATCACAACCAGCTTCACACCTCCTGTGATGAGGCTCTAACTCTCTCTCACCGTTCCTTTCCAGCTCTTATTCATCCAGTCCCTCGCCAGCTGCCCTACCAGCAGGACTGGGAACACTGGTTTGCCCAACTCTCAGCCAGCAGACCTAAACAAATGACTGAAACAGACAATTCTGAAGGGGTCACTCGATTGTGTGAAGAATTACAATGAGGGTTTGGCAATAAAACCCAAGACTTCTCTTTGGAAGTCATGTGGACATGAAAGAACAGAGAAATTTGCCCCTTGATGGAGCTAAATATACAAATGTATCATTCTGATGGGCCTTTATGGGCTACCAGGCATCCAGGAAAGGATGGAAGGACCATGGAGGTATAAATAAATGTTACATTTCTGCTCTCAAGGGCATTTGATACCTAGCAACCTCCTGCAGCTGTGAGACTGCCATGGAGAAACCTGAGAAAGTCAGACAGGAACTGCTGGTTTGAAGCTGTGGATGAGAGAACAAGCCCTGACTACCAAAATGATGTCCAGGAGACACTGTGCTCAGAACAACAAACAGCTCCATGGCCTGCTGGCCTCCCCAGGAAAAACAGGGATCTTTCATGGGCCCATGGGCTTGACACCTCTGATTACCCAACTGATCTTGAAAATGCTTCTGATTTCCTTAGGAAAAGTTTAGAGAACAAGTAGAGCAAGTCACAAATATTGTTAAACTAAAGAGAAAACAGTGACTGTAGAGGACACTGACTGTAATTGGAGGTTGGATTAGGCAATACTGCAGTGGGACTAAGCCAGCCTGGCCGAGGATATTGGAAGACACAGAAAATTCTTGCCTACAGATGAAAATCACTTTCTTTTGAAGGGGGGGAAATTGAACACTGTGGACAAATCCACCCTCTTCTCCAGCTGGGTTACTCTCCCAGCTGTAACCATTCCTAACAGAAAAATAATTCAATTAAAAAGAAGTGCAAGATGCTTCCATGGGGCAGTGATAAGAAGCCTGAAGGCCAACCAAAGCACAAACCACTCCACTTGTCTCTTGGTGATGTATTTCTCAGCCAGCTGAACTGGTTGGAACAAAACTGGGAGAAGCTGCTGATGGTGAACCCCAGATGTCTGAGGTGTTCCCTGATGCAGGGCAGAAGAGGTGAGGAGCAGGTGAAGATCTCCTGCCTGAGCCTGAGGCTCAGACATCACTGCCAGAACACCAGATGCTCAGGACATCACTGCTGTGTTTAGTGATGTCCTGAGCATCACTAAACCACCCAACACATGAAAGGCTGACTGTTTTAAATATGTTCTTATTTCTTTTATGAACTTTTCAAACAAGCAGCTTTCCCAGCCTCCAGAGGCACTGTGAAGTACCCTGGCTAACAGAACCCACACCATGTACAGCATTTCAGTGCAAAGCAGAGCATCCTGATCCTAACTGGAATAATGTTCCTCAGCTCTCATTCCAGTTTGGGCTATTTTTTAAAAAATTCATATTCCAGGGATCTTTTAAAGCATCCTTCTTTTGTGAACAATCACCAGGGCCAGAAGGAAACCTCAGGCCAGAAACTACAACCCCCAGCAGCTGGGAGACTTTCCCAAGAAAAGGTTTCCTCCAAATAAATGGGGCTTCTCTGTGTGCCTCTAATTTGTGGTACCCTTCAGAACAAGAGGCACAGTCCCTGGAGCAGCTGGGACAACACCATGTGGTGATGCTGGAGGCAAATACAAAAAGGGCTGGAGAATTGCACATCCTGTGGAGCCTCTCAGACAAAACCAGAACAGCATTGGAGCAGATCCTGAGGAGGAACCAGAGATCTCAGCACAGTGGGAAGCCCAGGACAATGGTCACAAGTCACTTACGGACTGGGAAAAGCCAGACTAACACAAAAACAAGAAACCAGAAGCAAAATCAAAGGATAGTGGGTAGAACTGGAAGCCTGACCAGGCCAGATCACAAAGAGCTGGTGCAGCAGACATACACCAGCCAGGAAAAGAGATTTCTCCCAGGAAAATGAGGAGCCAGGAGGAGAAACCTGACAAGGTGAGGATTCAACATACAAACTGGCCTAGCATTTTTCTGTCCAGTGCCAGATCAGGCATTGGACAAAACTGGACTGTTCTCTTTCCCACCTGGAAAAGTCTTCACCTCACATGCCAAAAAATTCTTAAGAAAATGAAAAGGATATTTTCAGTGACAGGAAGACTGCAATGGCAGTTGACCCAGAGTAAAAAAGTGCATCTCCAGGAAGATCTGAAAGGAAGAGACCTAAAGAATGAAAGGACTGGTTTCTATTTGGAAATAAAAAATTGGATGATTAGGAGAACATAATGCGACATTTTTAGGGGCAAAAATGAGAAAGGTTTAAACACAAATCCCCCTCTTTCCTACATCCTCTCCCCCTCCTCCTGACAGCTCTAGGAAACAGCTCTCTATGGCACAAAACATAAGGGGTGCACAAACAACTGAGGTGGCAGCAACAGGAGGACCAGGTCCCTGCTCCTGCAGCCCACTCCAGCCTCCAGCCTGTTCCCAAAGAGGTACTGAATGTCTTTTTGTAATTAAAACAAGTATTCACAGAAAATGACCAAGGCTAAAGGAGAGGGAGGAGCAGGACAGGGCACAAGAGCTCATCATGCCAGCCATGCTGCACCTGCTGAAGCTTTGGTGCAGTAGTTTTAGCCAGTGACACCACAAAGCTCATTTCAGGCTCATTTTCCTCCTCTTCTACTGACTCTGGAGCACAGATGAAAAGCCTGACTCACCCAGGACCTGGCAGCCCTGCCCATTCCAGGAGACTCATTAAAGGTACCAAGATTGCATCTGCCAAGATGGAAATTACAACCATCAGCATGGGCTGATAGTCCAAAACGAGTTACAGGGAAAAATGAAAGAAAACAGTGTCTCCACCTGCAGATGTCAAGTTATTTTGGTGATTTTTCAGCCCTCAGGAAGAAAAACTAGATGTGCAGCAAAAAAAGGCTGAGCTGGGGGCACAGCAGCCTGTGTGCCCTGTGACACTGAACTTTCCCAAGCAGGGGAAAGAAAGCTTGGGAAGCTCCAAGGAACTGTTCCTTGGGCAAAGGCAGGACAGACTACAAAAAGCAGAGAAAGGAGCTGGGAACAGGGTTTGAAGATAAGCTCTGGCAGCCACAGCCTTTGAGGGGAGCAGGATGAGTGAGCAGAGGTGCCCAGCTGGCCTGGCACAGCAGGAGCTGCCTTCAGCCACAGGAAGACTCCAGCCAGGGGAAATGAGCAATGTTTCAAGCTGCAAACTTGCAGAACAAGGAGGATTTGAATCTCCCTGTGGTAGAATGGGGTGACAAGCCTGGTCATGGTAGCTGCAAGCAGGACACAGCCCTTCCAGAAGTGGGGTAGGAATTTCCTGACCGCACTGGGAATTTGCAGCAACAGTAGTGGAAATCTGGGGAGTGGTGGAGAAGGATGGAGGAGCAGCTGGGACAGGCCCCTGTACCAATTCTCTCTGCATCCAGTGAGCAGTACAGAACAGCTAACTTTGGCTTGCAGCTTCCATAAAGCTGTTTCCTTGTGCTGAATGTCCATCCAAGGATGCTTGGCCTGCTGCACTGGTGCTGCTCTTGGGGAAGCACAGGAACAACAGCAGCTCGGCCAAATAACCAGACACTGGCTGCACCATCCAGCTGTAAGGGGACCCTGTCACCTGTCCCCAGCACAGTGTCACACCTCAGAGCTGCAGGTGCCACACAGATCATAGCCAAGACCTCACTAAACTGACACACTTTCAACAAAGCACAATTCCCCTTCTTAAACTTCTCTTCCAGAAGAGCTTTATGCTGAAGGAGAACACATGGCTGAAGGCAACAGTTCCACAGTGAAGAGACCACAAAGCTTGAGAGAAAGAGAGACCAGGAGGGAGACAGTCCCCAACATGGACAGATTAAGACAGAGAAGGAGCAGAAGATTAATGCACAGCCATGGCTGCCCCAAAAGCATCAGGAGGCTGAGACAGGAAAATCTGAGGAGTGTGGGATGAACTAGTCACTAGCCCAAGCTCAGCCCCATCCTGAAACCTCATCTCCAAGAACTGCACCATCCAGTCTGAGGAATTGCTGCTGCTGCCTTGGAGGCCTCACTGTTCCACCTACAGGTCTTCCTTTGCTCAATTCTGTGTCTTCTCCCCACTGGGACAAACAGAACAGCTGCTTACCACTACTGTTTTAGAAATGATGCTGTTGCCCAAACCCTCCAACCTTTCTTCCCCAGCTTGAAAGAAATAGGGTCAGAGTAAAGAAGGTGGCACCAGCCCAGCCCACAACTTTAACATTTCACAGTTTAGTCACTGTAAATAAATTGGATTTACTTGTTTAAAAGTGAGCCTCCAAGCCCAGAACCCCTGAGGCTCAGAACACACCTCATCCCTTGGGAAAGCCAGCTTGACATGCTGCACTGTGCCATCCCCAGCCAGGTGCTTCAAGGACACAGAACTGGTGCCTTCTGCCTCGAAGATGGCTGTACCTGCACCACAGGCCCTCAGCAGGGACAAAGCTCACCTAGGGTGCTGCAAAGCCCTTGTACAAACAGTGTGGGCTAAGAGAAGCCCTGTGCCAGCAGACACAGCATCTCCATGACACGAGGTAATCCAACAAAATCCCTCTCCACATGGCTGTAGCCACTGCAGAGCTCCAGGGAACAGCCACTCAGCCCTGGCTGGGGGTGTGCCCCTTCCCACCCTCAGCAGAACTACCCAGGCCACACACCCTGAGTCTGAGAGGATGGAGCTGTCCAGGAATCATTTCACTACACCAATGCTTTTCAACCTGTCACCTGCAAACTACACCCATGAGTTCTGCCAAAGGCAAATGAAAGAAAGCCTTTAGCTACAGGCAACCTCTAGCTCCACTGGAGACTTTCAGGGATTCAAACCCAGCTTGAAACAGCACTGCATGGTGATCAAAAACATTCAAGAGACCTAAGCAGTGATGCCAGCACTGTGAGGAAGTCAGTATTTACTGGAGCAGATCAAAGGATGAGGGTTACTCCAATAACCTGACACAGCAGAGACAGGTAGGAATTACATTCAGAGCAGCTGGGGCTGAGATATGTCTGCTTGGCATGTGAGACCAGCAGGGGCAAATGCCTCCAGATTCCAGGGAATATTCTGAAGAAGACAGAGAGTTGGAAAAGACAGCAACACAGACTCCTACACAGCTCACTTCTGCTTTCTCCTGGGAGCCATAAGAGCACTTACAGTTAATATCATCAACAGAGTTAAAGGTAGATGTCATTAGCAACCTGCAGTGAGCAAAGGAAAGGACCAGAGAGACAGAGAACAGCTGCTGCCCACCTCCATGGACAAGCAGCTCCTCAAAGATGCCCAGTGAGCAGCACTGCTGTGGCAACACAGGCAATTATTGCCCAGCTGGGAGAGGAGGCTGTCCCTGGTTCTAAGGTGAGTTTTAGGGTAGCATAAAGTAGAAAATGGATAGTCAAGAAACCTGCTACACTTTCCACCTCCAGGACATTCTGACATGGTGAGCACAAAGCAGACACTCCATCATACCTCAGCAAGAGCACAACATTCCCTAGAGGACATCCACTCCATTCCAGCTCCTCCTGGCGAGGCCACACCACGGCACATGCTGACATAAACAGCTAATTTTAAGCCATTACCTTATTTCACAAAAGACAGCAAGAAGCTACGAGATGTCAAGCTGTGCCTACCACCAGCCTAGGCTGTACCTGAACCAGTGACCCAGAGGTGAAAGGCCCGAGCCCCATCATCAGTCTCCAGAGACGTGTGATCCCCTCAGAACAGCAGGCTCCTGATAGACATTTTGAAAAGGGCACAGCAATTATGAGAACTTCACAAATCACCTGAAAACACGCCCATTATACACTGTATTTTCAGCAAACAGCAGCCTTTACACCAGAAATAAATAGAACAGAGCAGTAGATGGGTGCTAGATGGAAGAACCTTAATTCTCCATCACACTGCATCCCAACGGACTAAAGTACAAATGTAAGGATGGGCATCACCTACTTTAACTGCCATAATTTGCCCACTTGGTTTGTGGACCATTTTGTTGACAGAACCATAAGCGCCTCGTCCAATTTCTCCAAGGTCTTTCAAGTCCTCTGCTGTAAAATCCCAATGTTGCTCAGGGGAAATCTTCAATTTTCCTGATGATTCAATGCTGTGTGTTCTCAGTCTCTCTCTGTCAAAAATATTGGGAAGCAATTTTTCCACATTTTAAATAGTCTTTAAATGTCTCTTTTCAGCACTTGATTAAACATTAGAAGAGAGGGGTTCACAAAGCTACAGCAACAATCTGACTCCACGAAGGATTTTGGTTGGGGTGGGGGTGGAGGGGTGAGGGAAAATGTTACATCAAAAATGACATACACTTGCCCACAGCTTCAATTAAGGATAAGTTTCTCCAGCTGCAGCATAAAATTCAATATGTCTCATAGAGTCACTCTAAGCACTCATTTACACAGTTCTTTCTGCTTTGCACAAAATTCAGCAGGGTGTGAGCAGGATCTGGTAACATGCAGCACCAAGAGCCTGAAGAGCACTCCCAGACCCATCTCCCCAAAGCTGCTGCTGCTCTGCACCACCACATCCCAGCACCTGCCTCCCTTCCAGCTGGGATTCCATCAATACAGGCAAAGCTCTTCTGGGTGAACCAGTCAGACTTTAGGAAAAGTTTGCCTTTATTGGAAAACTCCAATTAAAAAAGAAAACAACCCAAACCCCCCAAAATCCAATACATTTAGATAATAATTTAATTTATCCAAAACTAAATAAAGAGCCAAGAATTTATAAAAACCAAAACAAGTTCTTTGTGACATATGAAAACAAAATCTGCCTGTTCAGGTGTGTCTTCACCAAGCACCTAAATTAACTTTCTCAAGCAAACCCTGTCCCTACTGAAGCCACCAGGATTTGCTAAGGAGTAGATGAATGTCCAAAATTTGTGAACAGAAGAGTTCAAAGGTGCCCCCCAATGGCTCATTCACATGCAGCAATGCTACCATTGAATTAGCAGGAAATGCACAAGTATTTGCAACACTTTTCATCTTAAAATGCCATGCAAAATTTCAGTTTTTCATTAGTTAATTAGCTGATTCACACATCTTGAGTCATAAAGTAAGCCAAAAGCCCACATTTTCCACTTTCAAGATGCATTAAGAGCAATGCAGACAGCTCCCACTGCAGGGCACACTGATCTCACACATTCTGAAGCACACAAATCCTTGTGACCCTCCTGTCACAGAAGAGATCTATCAAACTCAGTGGATATTTGATCCAACCCCCACTTTCCTGGCCAGGTTCTGGCCCAAGGAGCAGAACACACATGGAGGATTCCACCAAACACATGGAGCTTATTGAGTTTATCAGCCGAGGAATAAACAGGTCACGGCTGATTCCACGCTGATAAATCCCACATCGGTCACCAGCAGCTGCAAACACCACCCAGCTGGGGACCCAACCATGGCAGGGTTTTATTGGGATCCCAGGTTGTGAGAGGGAAAAAGGCCAATTGACTGGAGCAGCTACAGTTCAAATGGCTTCCTCTGCTGCACTTTGGGTTGGCAGCTGCATGTCCTGAACCCTCGACCTGCTTGATGAAAGCATTTGGGAGCAGCTCCTCTCCCCACTGCTGGGCTGTGTCTGCCGTGGTGTTTCCTGCTCTCTAACCCACCCAGCTCAAGATTTCCACCTGCTGTTCCCTACAGTGCCCCTACACTGCATTTAGAAATGATTTTAGAGCTACATCACAGCACAGGTGGGATGGATGCCATCTCAGAGCTTCTGTGCATAACAAACCCTGCATTCCGTGGGGTTCTCCATGGATATTGCTTACTAAAAAGCAAGGAATGAAAAAAAAAAAAGCAGCAAAATGACAGAAAAGGAGGAAAAAAGAAATGGAAAAAAAATGAAAAGAAACATGACCTCCACATGTGCCAAGTGTCTCACTGACAGCCTCTGTTGGGAGCTCCTGAGCTGGTTTCTGTCTAACAGCTCCACCATCCTGTTTTGCCAGTGCCATAAAAATAGTTCTTGTTTTGAGGGAGGAAGGGAGGTGAGAAGCACCATGCCAAGGAAGCACAGACAAATGGGCGTTTCCTGCCTCATCTCCTGCCAGCTGGTGGGCATGAAGGAGCACGATCTTTGAGAGGCAAATTCTCTTCAAAAAAGCAGAGGAAAAATGGCAGAGAGGTGAAATACTGAGTTTTCACAGACTGAGCTCCCTTTTCAGCTCTTGTTTGAAAATAATATTCCCTATCAAAGTTCTCATGGAGTTAAAAAATTTAAACATCGAGACAATTTATTCAAACAAGCAATTAAACCCTTCTCCCTCTTTTCCCTCTGTTTTTCAGAGTAGGAAACTTTGCTTTTGTGACCCTACACCAGAAGAGAAAGGGAATTGGAATTCATTATTTCCCTGTCACACAAGCAGCCTGTGTGTCCCCAGCTGTGGTGTGAAAGCAGATCTGGGCCATTGTTCCACAGCTGCAGGATGGTGCCTGCAGGGAAGAAGGTGGGAGCTGGGGAATCCCTCCTCCTCCCCAGGGCTGCACCGAGGGCTCTGCTGCTCTCCAGGGCTTTGCATCCAGACAGACCAAGACCATCCACCCCCAAAGCCTCCCCTCCTGCAGCTTGGCTTCATTTCCATTATGTATTTATGATGCCATCTGCCTTGTCTCGCAACCACGGCTCCTGCTTAGCTCTTCTCAAATACCCAGGGAAATGGTCAAATAACCAAATTACCAGTTTGACAGAGTGACAGATACTCCAATAGAGGTTTTGCTCATTTAGCTGATTTGCCATATGCAAGCAGGGCATTTTCCTTTAAGCAGCATGGCCCATCTCAAGAGTCATAACTGGAATGCAATAATTGCTTTTAATGTCAAAAACCTACACTTATAAGAAATTTTTCAGTGTAAATCAAAATCCCAAAGGATTACCATGCCAAAAATGCAAATGCAGATCACAGACTCTCTGCATTGATCTAAATTGGGAATTTTTGAGTGAGGCAATAAAAACTAAACTGCCAATGCAGAACATCTTTCTGTGTGTTTGTACTGCTGCAGATGTATGAGCACATAAATCCATAGGGTGGACGTGCCTCAAAATGCAAAAAAGCCTGCCTAAACCCTGAACCACATCCTGGTGCTGTGGATACCACAGCAGCCTGCTTCAGAGAACAGTAGGACAACCCCACAGCCCAGGCTCTAGGGAAGGTACAAAGTAGCTAAAGCCCAGTCCCTGGGATTAGTGCACATCAGAGCTTGCACAGAAGTCAGCAGACATGTGCCTTCTCTTACCAGTTTGTTTTTAAACTGTGAAATCTTACCCTCTCTAAGGCTGGGAATGTTGGGCAAAATTGGACATATATTCTCCAAATGCCCATGATGTGTAAGATGGACTTGTGGGGCTTCATATATGATTTAAAAAATAATATAAATAGCTGAAGTGTGCTAGATACTCTTCAAACAGTTAAAAATAGCATTTCCAAAAATCACCTTAGAGCGACTACAGCTCCTGACAACTCATCCAGGGCTTGAGCTTCCAACTGCCCATCTTGCTTTTGAAAATTTTTGAAAAGCCAAGAAAAAAGGGGCCAAGGAGGTGCCTGCAACCCTTGCGCTTGAAAAGCACCAATGTGTCAGCCTCACTGCAGATGGTTACTATGCTTGTCACAGCAGTTATTGCAGGGATTAGGAGCACCAAGCAGGACAACAACTCCTGCAAACAGTTGTCCTTTGTCAGAGCTGTGTCCAGCTTGGCAGGAGGCGGGCGGGCGCTGGCGCCAGGCACCGCCACGGCCACGGGGCTGCTCGCCACAAACTGCACAGCTGGACACACATGGCAAGGTCTGCGGACCCCAAAATCTCCTGTGCAGACCCACACACACCTTGGGATGCTCCCAGACAGGCTGTGAAAGTTTTCCAAGCCCTGCTGTTAACAACCAGCTGCAGGGAGGCCACGACTCTTAAAAACAAACATTTCCTTGGCATGAAAAAGAAGAAATGTTGAAAGAAGCAGAGAAAAGGTGGTGGGGTTTTTTAAGCAAAATTGAAAGTCAACAGGCATGAAGCAAGGCCGAAAAGATGTAGGTAGCTGCCTATCTCCTCTGTTTCACTTTGCTGAGAGCTCTGCAGGACTCAGAGGAGCCCAAAAGCTGACATATTCGATGGTACAGCTGACATGAATAAAATCTGCAGAAGCAGAAAGATCCAAGCAAACCAGCTGTGCTTCCCAAGCCTGCCTGGTGCTGGACTCTGCTCAGAAGTCGCTCACTAAAGCTCCTATTTTCACTAGGCTTAATGAGAATATATTCTATTTCTCCACACGATTGGTAAAAAGGCTGACATTATAAAAACTGATTTGTGGTCCATCAGCCAAAGCTAAAATGTAAATCCTAACAAAAAAACTTCCAGGCAAACTGCAGGGTTCAAATGACACTGTGAAATTTCAGAGTACAAACACAGTTTAGGACTATGGCTGACATGTTCCTACCAAGACTCTCAGACAGCCTGGAGAGATTTTTGGAGAGCTTTGTTTCTTCTGTTTCAAAGTCTATGTCATTTCTAAAACCGTTTTCAGACCCTGCAGGGCAATGCTAAAACCATATCAACCCTAGCTTGAATTTCACTAGAAAAGGTCTCCAAAAGAAATGTTCCATTTTTTTTTTCTAGGGGGGTGGAAATGTTGGTGCTGTCACAAAGTTTTTGGATTCTCTAAAGAAGAAATGATTGCTTTTCATAAACAAACAGCATCCTTGCAAGAAGGGCAGAACTAATTTGGGTTTGCTCTGATCCATGTAAGCTGTCCTGAGGCTTCATTATATTCAGGAACAGATTCCTAGACATGAAGAAGAGATACAGAAAATGTGGCAAAAAGGAGGAATAGTTTGAACCTGTGACCTACCCAGATTAAAACAAAGCACATTTACTCCCTTCACTTGTGACCAAGAGGCTGAAATTCAACCTAGCACTGCTCTGGCTTTTTCTGTTCCTCCAAAATGTTAAGATAAAGATACAACAAAAAGTGGAAGATGGCACAGCCCTTCCAGAGTTCACAGGTCTCAGCCCAGCACGTGCTCAGAGTCTCCCTGGCTTCAATGGGGATTGGTTGAGGCTTTAAAAATGTCAATATTTTGTACTAAGCTCCCCTGGTAAAGTACTGAGTTATAATGGATTTTGATTAACCCTGCCCTTCCATGAAGGAAACCTCTCCACCCAGAGTGGTGAAGACTGAGCTGAATTTAACTGAGCACATTGATCCCAAACTCATTTTGACTCAGCCATGAGTCAGACTGCAGCACATTCACTGAACCCACCATTGCTGGGATTTCAAAGCTTAAACTGGATTCAAGAACTTCAGGGTAATACTGGAAAACTCTGAACTAATTAATTAAATAACCCTTCTGAGAATGCCGATTCTTTTTATTTCCTCTCCTGGGTCATGGGCAGCTCCCTGAGAGAGAACAGCAAACAGGACAAGGGCACAGCCATAAGAATCAACAAAATAACCTCAATACAGACCATAAATAGTTTGCAAAATCATTATTACACAGCAATCACCCCATGGAATGACACTATTTCGGAGACAAATTCATTACTTTCAGAGATGCCATTTTTGGGGGATGGAGAAGATTTGACAATGGCTAACAGACAGGAAAGCTTACTGTAGCCTGCTGGACAGTTTCTGGATGAGGTCCGCTTCTCTCCTTTTGAAACTGAACGGGACAATGTGATTACTACCCGGGGTTGCTTGTGTGTCACTTCAGCCAGGAAAAGTTGTGGAAATAACAGGAAAACATGGTGCTGTTATCACATGACACAAGAACGTACAACACAATACTCAGCTAGTCACACTGCCCACTGAGCACTCAGCAGCACAAACCACAGCCAGGTGTTCTCCTTCCAATTTCCACCTAAGCTATCTCCCCTCCTTGGGGGCAAAGCAGCACCCAATGATTTGAACTCCTTTTAAGTCAAGCAATTTGTAATCTTACAGCACTAAGAATTATTACTTCCAAGTGTATTATTACTACAATTAGAAACATGCATTATTAACTTATTAGGCAAATACCTGTATGTTAGTGACATGCTACTTCCCTCCAGGCACACTGACCATCCCTGCTCTGCTTTTCTTGTGCTAAGGCAGATCTTACCAACAACATTTTTTCCCTTAAAAAATTTAAAATCGAGCTTCCATCCTGAATCTACCAATCTAGGACTGGTGGTCTTGCCATTCATCAGATCCCCTCTCCCAAATAAATCTGAAAGAATTGAACAACTGCATTTTTACTTATTCCCTCCAGAGCCCTACAACTGACAAGAGTTAATCACCACTCTGCACCATGAGACTTCTCTAGGAACAAAAGTTGTATTCTGGATCTCAGAGTCCCTCAAGCTGTCCAGTTCTAGAAATCTTTCTCAACATGAGGACCTGTTATCTCAGAGCAGTTGGAGGAGCTTGGGTGAGATGTGTTTCTGCTAAGCTTTGTGTGGAGAACAATCCCTGGACTCCTGCACCACTGACACAGCCAGCAAAGGAACCAGGGGCTCTGCTCAGCTCCTTGTGGGAACCACCTGAGAGGGGCAGATAATGAGCACTACTAATTCAAATATAAGAAATGGTTTCAGTTCAAATACTCTAAAGACATGTTTTTTCTAATTTAAACTTGTGTAGGACAAAAAAATTACAACCCAAGTGCAGAAAAGTCCAATTTCTCTTTTGGAATTTAAAAAAAAATACAACCAAACAGTATCTCACAAACTCTGGGCAGCATCACAACCTGAAATAACCTGAAATTCACTGCCAAGAATCCACCTGGTCATGTATTTCTTTCTGTGGCAGACAAGGACAGATGGGAGACACAGAAAGCACCTGACTGCAAGACAGAGACTGCTTACGCAGAGATGCAGCTGCTTCAATGTGGTGACCAAAAGAGCTCGTAACAAGACCAAGCAGACCAAATTTGACTTTTATTTAAAATGTCTCTTCTCTAAATCAAAAGATTTGTGCAGACCAGGTGAAGACTTCCAGGCTCCAGTAGAGTGGTGACGTTTTCCATGCTGGCTCCTCCGTGATTGCTGCTGGGGCACGCTGCTCTCACCGACCCTTCAGAGCCAAGAGCTGTAAGCTCTGCAAGGATGCTAACAGAAACCTAAGAGTGCTGTAAGGAGCTAAACCAGTGCTCCTAGACAACAATCTTTCCCCTTTTCACTGGTTGAAATACCCACCGAGAATATCAGAGAGAAAAGAAGAGAAGCTGTGTTATAGCAAAGCCCCTGTGCTCCTCAGAGGGGACAGCCACCATCACACTGCTGGAGCAAGAGATATCAGCAAGAGTCACTTCCAACTGATCCACACTTGGCCCTGCAAAGGCACCACTTATGCCAGGCATGAAGGACCATTTGCTCACCTGGATTTATTCCAAGCTCATCTTAGGAAGGAAAGAATTACAAGGAAGGCTCAACAAAGAAGAGTGTTTAACGTTGCCATAATCCACTGGAGACTGGCTTGGCCATTTGGATTTAGGTTGGATATTAGGAAAAAGTTCTTCTCCCAGAGGGTGGTGGGGCAATGAAAAGGCTCCCCAGGGAATGGTCACAGGCCCAAGGCTGCTGTTTGGACACTCCCAAGCAAAGGGAAGGATTTTTGTAGGGTACAGGCCAGGACACTCACTGATCCTTTGTGGGTCCTTTCCAACTCAGTTTACGCTCTGATTTGTTCTCTTTTTACTGAAGTTTCCCAAAATGGAAGGGCGTTTGTGGAATGAGGCAAGAACATCCACCTGATATGAAGGATGTCTGTAGTTTTCACAGACACAACACACAGCAAACCCAGATAATTTAAGTCCCTTTCAGAAGCCTGTTTCCCAAACAAGCAGAACAGCAAAACCAGTTCAGTCCCACAGGCCAACCCCCACCTCCATCACATCCATCCTGTCCACCACAAGATACTTTCCACGACCACTCTGTTCAAGAGCTGATTTTCCTGCGTGCATCCTGTCCATTCAGACCCAAGGTCCTCCACGGCACATGCTGGAAGTCACTCATTTGTGCAAAGAATGAGGACAGAAGTTGTCAACCAAGACCTGTGGGCTCAATGCAGTCTTTGAATCTGAAGATTCTTCTCTCTTTCTTCTCCATTCCTCAATGTGTACAGAAGATAAAAGCAATGACTGATTCCTTCAGTTTGAACTCACAAAGCAGAAGAGTTGACTCACTTTTCCACAGCCAGGGGAAAACAAAAGACATTTTACTATGAAGTGGTGATTAAAGTCTGAAGAGATAAAGGAGGTGCCCATCCTGCTCTGATGAAATGTGGGATCCCAAGTACAGAGCAGCAATGAGCAGAGTTTATTCTGAGAGCTGGTTTATAGGGGTATCCTGCAGGAACTTGGTTTTCCATCTGGGGTCAAAGGGTTGGAGTCCAATCTGATACAAACTGTGGTGGTCCTTGCCTGACCCTCCAGATGAACAGTGACATTGGCAGCCCCTCAGGGTCAGAGCCCAGCTCCACCAGCTGCTCAACACAGCAGAGACACACAGGCACCAAGCTGAGCCCAATGCATAAGCCACGTTCTACTTTGCTACTTGTAAATAATTATTGAACAAGATATTTATAAAAAAAATGGCTGGGGACCAAACCTGTGCGTACACACAGATATATTTACACACATGTATTCAGAGATGTTACACATAACATTCTGCTTCATCCCATTTTCCTCTCCAAACACCAGCACGGTGCAGTTGTCCTTGGGGGTGGGTGCAGCACCTCAAAATCAAGGGAAGGAAAGAAGGGGGGAAAATTTTGCTTCTGGTAACACAACAGCATGAAGGCAAGAGCTGATGTCAACTCTGAAACTCCTCAACCTACTTTCCCTGCTTTGAAACAAGCCACCAGGATGAAGGGGAGGCAACACAGCTCACCAAAAGCCAGGCATGAGAATGAAAGCCCATAGGAAACTCCTACCCAAGGGAGACATCCCCAGGTTGGCTCTTCCATCCAGACACTCTGTGTCCAGCAGGCCACACTGATGGAGATTTTACGTTCAATGAAGTCAAGTTCAGTTTGAAAATAACCATTTCCAACTCATTGCTCTACCTTTCTCATCCCCACTGACCCAGAATACTTCACCCCCCTCCACACCACTCAACTCAGTAGGAAAAAATCTGGTGGTCAACTCAAAACCACTACTCTCAAGTGATTTACCCCAGACACCACCGTGGTGTCCCTGGAAAAGTGAGGACAACACTTAAAAATACCTTTACAGGTATTTTTAATACCTTACAGGTATCAAACACAGCTCTGCCACTACCCCATCTCACCTTCTTTTGCTCAACATGCCATGGAAAACAGCCCTGAGGAGGCAGCCCAAGCATCAGCCATTGCACCTTGAATTAGGAACTGCAGGAGGTTCATGCCTCAGTGTGTGACATCTGTGTCCCAGCTCAGTGGCCAAGGATGGCTGTGCTGCCACGAGGGCCCACAGGGACAGGCAAAGGCCTCCAGCCTCTCCTACCTTGGATAACCCAATGTCTCTGCCACCACGGCTCCTCTGCCACTCCAGCACCCAGCTGCTGTCCCTGTCTGGGCAGGACAGGCCAGGTCTCAGTGTTTGGAAGGTGACTTGGCACCATCCCCATCCTCTCACCCATCATTTTCTTCCCACCATGGAGGGGACAGGCCAATCCCCAGCCCTGGGTGGGGGTCCTGTTTTGCATCACACTGAGAGGGTTGAGCTGCAAGGTCCAAATTCTGCCCCCAAATGAGCAGCTCTGACCATGGCTGTGTGCACAAGAACCAGGACAGCAGCTCCCAACCGTGCCCAGGTGGGACAGGTGACACAAAGCTACCTGTGATCACAGGCCAGAGATCCCTGATGAACTCTCTGCCTAACCTTTGCCTCTTCCAAAAGACAGCACGTCCCATCCACAGGAGGGAGAATGCAGAGATTTGTGCAACAATTTCTAATTGCACAGCTCAATCACTCAGCACCTGTGGAGCACTTGAACCCATGGGAGTCAGGTCTGTACATAACATCTGGATTTGATTTAGCCACACAAAGGTGGCTCACCAGTTTTCAAAAGTTCTGAGGAGCCCTGCAGTGTGGCAGGTGCTCAGCACCCTTGAAAAATTCATGTGAATTGGCTTAATGGAGATACACAAGGTGCAAATTTTGGTTCCAGACACAGAAGGACTGAAGTCAGAAGCAGAGTGCTGGGATATCAAACCCTTACAGAAAGGACAGTCCTACCAGGGCAGTGAAGCCCCAAGGGATGTGGAAGCTGCTAGAGAAGTTTAATTTGGAAGCTGCAGACAGCAAAAAGCTCCTTTGCAGAGAGGATTTGCACTTAAGAAATACCAAAAACTTAGAAAGTTAAAAAAAAAGAATGAAACAGACCTTAAAGCAGCACATTCAGTGAAAATCTCACACTGACTCTGGCAGCACCTTCTCTGAAGCAGTGACCTACTCAAAGCCAGAGATACTCGAGTGTGTTACAGACCACATAATCTCTGTCATGCAGAGATCACTGGCCAAATGAACTTGTAAACTCTTGGAAGGAAAAGGAAGGTTAAACATGAGCCAAAATTCATCAGTTTGCAAAAAATGCTCCTGAAAAAATTACAGAAGAAACATTGTTCCAGCACTGAACCAACTGATGCTTATATGAGAAGTAAAAGCCTGGTTACCACAGGCTCCCTCAGACACTGAGATGTCTCTGCTGAGGCCTTGGAGGCTGCATGTTACTTGTGCTGACTTGAAAATACAAGTGATTATATCCAGATTCTGCAACTTTAAGAAACAGGACAAAATCAGTCACAGAAAAAAATTCAAATTCTTGGTACCCTTGACTCTATTGCCTCCAAGGCTTCCAGGCAGCACTCCCTGCCACAGGAAGGTATCACACAGCAGAAAGGTAACAGAAATCAGTAATAATAAAGATGTGAAGTGATAATTACAGAAATGAGGAAGAGACAGAGAAATATTTACAGGAAAATTCACACGAGTAGTAGCAAGCATGCCAGTTTAGGATATTCCCCTTTGGGGTTTAGGTTTTGGGTTTTTTTTCAAAAATGGTAGGAACTCTCTCAGGTTCCTTCCTAAAAAACTCCCCCAGCTGCAGGCTATGCAGCTACAGACCTGACCCCCCATGCCAGAAGGGTATGGGAAAGCCTAAGAGGAGATCAGAAGAGCAACAGACACCTCAGAGAGGCTTTGGCACAGCCAGAAAAAAACCTTTCCAGGAATAACAGTCCCTGAACTATACAGAAAAAAAGGAAGCAGCACAGTCTGACGTACAACTGGACCTCCACTGGCTTTTGAAGAATCCAGCAGAACACCCAACACACTCCTGGGGAGCTCTTTGGGAAGTGTGTGACTCTCTCAGGTGTCACAAGGAGAAGCTCCATGCAGGGAAGCTCTGGAAAGCTGAAGTCCCAATAAATCCATAAGACACTCACAAGCTATAGGGAGACTGTGGAGTTCAACTGGACACCAGACACTTCAAACATCAGATTTGTACAGTAAGAGAGATTAGTTCATTTTGTCACCTTTCCAGGTGAAACTGCAGTGCTCTGGTAATCAGGTTCTCAAGAGGTGGCAACTCTGAGAGTCAAGAGACTTCCCAGCCAGCAGAGGGAACACCCAAGAAGCAGCGTGCTGTCAATCACATGCCAAACAACATTCTCTGTGCTTGCCCATTTCCTAGCAGATCAACCTAAATCCTCTAAGTCAACATCCAGGTATCACTGCACAAGAACACAAAGCTTTCCAGACAACCAAAAATCCCACAATCCTACAGCCAAATGGTTTCCATCTTGGTTTCAAGAGCAATGGGCAGCACAGCCCAGGCAGAAATCCTGCCATGCACAGCCACAGTCACACCTCACCACATCACTCCTGGGAGTGTGATCTGAATTTCCTTTTAGCAAAGGCAACCAGCTGCAAGCAGCTCTGTAAAGCTTCCACACAGATAAGGAGTAATCTAATTTTGTTTGTGACCTAAATCCTACTTGGACACAGGACAGATGAGGTAAAAGGTGGGATGCTTTCCAGTTGGTATAATGGGTTGGAATTTGAAGAGCTCACCCTAACCATGGCTTGTGTCCTCCAGCCTCTGCAACGTCTGCTGCAGGGAAAACAAAGTTAGCAGCTGTTAATCTGGTCTAAGTGACAAAGTCAGCCTGAACAACTCACAGGAGCTGTGGGTTAACCTGGCAGATCTCCACAGCCACTACTGCTCCCCAGCCTGCACAGCATGGTGATCACACAGCCCCACTGACTGACCAGCCATCAGCCACCACAACTCTCACCTCTACTCTAGACTCCATCCTTGCACCAGTAAAAAAAACTCTCATCTCTACTCTAGACTCCATCCTTGCACCAGTAAAAAAAACTCTCATCTCTACTCTAGACTCCATCCTTGCACCAGTAAAACTCTCATCTCTACTCTAGACTCCATCCTTCCACCAGTACAACTCTCACCTCTTCTCTAGACTCCATCCTTTCAAATCCCCAAGTACTATCTGTAATTGAGGGTCTATTCTGCTTACCCTGTACAGGTCACATGTAAAATTATGTTTACAACTGTGCTGGATGCCCCACAGACAGGCAGGGAACATGTCATGCCTAGATGAAAATCTCTTTGCACTTCTCAAGAAGATTTGGTGGCAGCAGGTCCAGCTGAACCAAACAAGACACAAACACACCTCCTCCACCACATGCAGTCACAGAACCAGAATGAACCTTCCTTCAAAAGCCCTGCCTTGCTTTCTGCTGCTCAACACACCATCTCAGGCAGAAGGACGCCCCTGGATTGGTGGATCCAAACCACAGAAGCCCAAATTTCATGTGAGAAATGAACCTCTCTGTATCTTCAGATCCACCCATCTGGAGCAACAGGGCCTGTCCAGGACAATCCCCAGCAGTGTGGAGCCAGGGCTCATTTCAGGAGAACACCAGGCTGAGAAGTGGCTTGGTGAACAGAAACACACTCTGCATCAGGAACACATCTGGGTGAGGAGGTCTGAAACATCCAGCTCAAATCCAAAGTCTAGGAAAGGTTTCTAGCCTACTGAGGAAAAAGTCATTGCAGCATCTCAGGGAAGAAGGCAGGAGACAGAGATACATCAGCTGCCAGACAAACACTCGACAGAAGCGTGATGATGAGAAGATATCAACACTCCTTTTGAGGAACAGCATCTGCTAAGGCCACACAAAGGACACAAGGACAATTTGCTGCATCCAAGCTCAGCCAGCCTCACCACAGAGAAAGCAACCAAGCCAACAGCATCCATCTCTTCCAAACAGAAATGGCCATTACAGCTTGCAGCCTCCCAGGAAAGCTTTAGCACAGACACATCACCATCAAATGTGGCACTTGGACAGCTATCACATCAACCCAGAACACCTGCAAGCCTCAGACCATTACCCAGCCCAGGTTCCAATCCCTGCCAACAACTGCAGCTCCCACAGAGAAAGAGCAGCACCTGTCTTGCACAGTGTTGACAATCACTTGCACAAACATGAAACTTAAGATGTCACAGACTAACAACGAAAGCTCTTCTGTGCTAGACAGGAGCCACTGCAACTTCCAGTGAATCTGAGACAGAAATCCACACAAATAAGCACAGTAAATCAAATCCCTATGGATGGCTGATGGTGGGGACTCACTAGCTGAGACTAAGTCCTTTATTTAATGGACTAACAAGGTCAGAGAGATGAAAGAGCCCCAGAAGGGGTTTTGCAGAAAATCTTAACAAGAGTTTGATGATGTGATGAGACAGAAAAAGCATCTAAATGTGAACTCTACAACCAATAAAAATACTCTATTTCAGAGAGGAAAGAGAAGGAAGTAAGAAAACTTGCTGGACAAGTCACTCAAGATTTTAAGAATAATCAAAAGTACTCTATAAAATTTCTCTATATTGTTATTACCATCAATAACTCATCAGAAACATGTTGCAAACTTGATAAAAGCTTGTTTGAAAATCCCCAAAGGTCCCAGGAACAGAGCCCAGCAGGTATGTCCTGGGGAAGCAGAAAGCACTGAGCTCCAGGAGAGAGGCAGTGCCATGCAGAGCCAAGCAGGAGCAGCCTGACAGGGACACTCCAGAGAGCCCAGGCAGCAGGGAGGCTGCAGCTGCAGATTCTGAGACCTGACACTGACAAAACTCCTGAGACCTTCAAGAAGAAAAATGTGGGACATGTTTTACATGCTTGCTGCATCTACCACAGGGACTGGCTGCAGAGCAGCACTGTCCAGCTAGATTGGTGGATCTGAGGATACAAAGCTGATCTTTTTGGTGCTGATGTACCCTGGTATTCACGAGTCAGGAACAGTTCTGTGCCACACTTGCTGTCAGACTTTGGACAGGGATATCCTGGGGCTAAACTGGCTAGAAAACTCACTGAGACCTAATCTCTGCATAACTCCCCTAACATCTCCCTGTCGCTAAAATGATAATCTTCAATCTTTGTCTGTCTTAATGCTGAAAACAATTCACAGTTATGACTTCCACAAGTAACACAGAAACAAGAAATTCTAACAAAATGTAATAAGCTGAGTAAAGATACAGGAAAACAACAGTGAATCAGTCTAGACATTAATTATAGGTATATCTAGCATTATCAGCTACAACACTCAATTCAATCAATTCTGGAAGGCATTAGCTCCAGTGTAAACCAAGAAGATCCCAATTTAACCTTTTTTTTTAATTCTGGAAAAAATATTTTACAGTGACTCAAAACTGAGAGATTTAAACAAACTGACAAATAACTGGACTAATCAAATTGCATTTAACTAACACTGGGTGTTGGCTAATTAATTGCAAAGTTGTTCCACTAGTTGTGCCATTGGCTTTATACTCACATGTGTGGATTTTGGAAAGGAACTCCAGAAGTATTTAGAGTAAATCTTGCTGTGGACTTGAAAGGTGGATTTGCAAAATTTAACTTCAGCGCTTTGCGTTTACCTGGGAGACAATGAACATAAAGTGAACTTTTTGTCAGCACAAAATATTGAGAGCATCTGGAAATAAACAGGAAAAAAATGACATCTTGTAAGAAAAGGATTTTACATTTTACAACATTAGCAAATCACAGCTTGCGTTAGGACACGGGGATGGTGACACAGAGTCAGCTCTCACACCAAGGTCTTCCCCAGCTCATTCCAAGGCAGTTGCCAAAGCAAAGCATCCACGGCCCCTCCTGGGACAGCTGGAGCACCTGGATCACCTGCCAGGGCTCCAGCAACCACCAGCTCCATCCCCAGGGCTGAGCATCCTCTGTGTACCCCCATGGGGAACAGAGGCCCGACCTGCCAGGCACAGCCTGGGGAATGGCTCTGAGGAGGGAAAGGGCACCTTGGGATGTCTTTTATATGAGCTCCAAGCACAGGATGGCTGTTGTGGTCCAGGGATTTCTTCTGTTATCCTTTGAGTCTGTTTTGTTCACACTCCTGAAACCCCAGCCCCTGTCCAGGGCAGTTACATTGTGTTGGAAGATTGTTCCCTTTCTCACAGCAATGTTTATACAGCTCAGGAGAACACGGGACTTGACATGGTCCAAGATTAAAACTGATACAATTAACTACAAACCCTCAGCAGAAAATCTCTTCACAGCCTGCTCCTATTCTCATTATTTGTAAACTTTATGCACCAAGTTTCTTCCTGTTTTTACTCAGGGACAGAACACTTTGTTACACAGTTAAATATTGGTCTATTGATTTCATCCTCAGTAGGTTTCTAAGGATAGTTTCAATTATGCCAATCCACCATCTGAGGCTGGATTTTCTACAAATCCAACAAACACAGAAGCTTAGGCTGGCCCTGGGAAGCAATCAGGGTGGTTTGTTTCTGCTCAGCTGATGAACAAGGAATGTGACCGGGAAAAACGAACATCCTGAGAAATGCCAGGAATTTCCATCCAGCACAGATCACATGGAAATGTACTGTAAGTGAAACAACAGACTCAAATGAAGCAAAGTCTGAGGAGAGCCAAAGCAAACTGTGCACCCCAGCAGCCTTCCACAGCTTCAGCTGTGCACTCCAAACCTTGAGTTTCATCCTGAAAAATACTTTTGACTCCATGTTTCTATTCCTTGCAGACACATCCTTCTGACTGGAGGCAGGAGAGCCCCTTTAGGTGCAGTTTAGCTGTGATTTTCCTACACACAGGTTCATTACAGACCACCCTGTCTCACTACAACAAAGAGAGGTGGGGGTTACGGTGCCTCTGGAATTCACTAATGCCCATCACCACCAAGGCTGTGTGACCAAAAGTGCCCGAAAATGTCCTGCAGAAATATCCACCCCATACAAATTGTCTTTTAAAGGTTCTGCTAACTTAACACATAATTCTGATCATCAACCATTATAACATCTACTTGTCTGAGAACTTTTACAGTAAAGACTATGAGACGGAAAGAATGATTTGGAAGAAACGAAAACTAACTCTGGAATAGATAACTTTCTCACAAATTAGGGTAATCCTCAACACCAGACCAGAAATTACGGAGTTTCTTGATTTATGGTCTTCCCAATTGTGACCACTGGGTTTGTTCAGCTGCATGTTAATGGTTATACCAAGTCCAGACCATATCTGAAACCAGGATAAACCAGATTTCAGCTGAGCAAGGTGGTAAGCACTACCTTATGTTTTGAGGGAATCTAAACAGGACTGTATCCTATGTTAGGCTGCTCTCCAAGAAGAAAAAAGACAGCCAAAAATAGCTTTCTGGTTGTAAATAAGTTCATCTACCCATAAGGATAGCAATCTTCATTGCAAATCATCCCAGCTTTAAAGTGGTAATGGTGAAGATGTCCTCAAAACAATTTTTAAAAGGATGTCATCATTCTACCACCAGGCCTGTGCAAGGAATAAGGTCCAGGAGCATCCTCAAATGCCCAGCCCTTGGCATTCCATAGATCACAGCCAAAATGGACACTGGGAAAAGCACCTACACAACAGCCCCAGAAAAATCTGGGCTCACAGCAGCCCTTGTTCCTTGCTGCACTGGTGAATGGGTGTGAGGCCAAGGACAGAATTATTTATGTGCTGCTATCCATCACCAGATTTAATCCAAGCACTTGGCTCTGCAGTTAAGTTCTCATCACTGTGAGGCCCCTTCACCACCACCACAGCCAACCAGCCCTCACAAAACAAGAAACAGCTGTCCAGCAGGTCACACGCAGGCCAAAGTTTTCCTCCAGAGTTAGATTGTGTACTACTATTTTTACTTCACCTAGGACTTCTATGATTTACAGAATCACAAAATCATTAAGGTTGGAAAGAGCTCTAAGATCACCGAGTCCAACCATCACTCCAGCAGTACCACCTTGTTCATCATCAAACCATGGCCTCAAGCAGCACATCCACATGTTTTTACACTTCCAGGGATGGGACTCCACCACATCCCTGGGCAGCCCCTTCCAATGCTTGACAGCTGAAGAAATTTTCCCTAATAGAAATTTTCCCTTATATCCAATCTAAACCTCTCCTGGCCCAGCCTGAGGCCGTTCCCTCTCCTCCTGTCCCTGTTCCCTGGGAGCACAGCCCGACCCCCCGGCTGTCCCCTCCCGTCAGGAGCTGTGCAGAGCCACAAGGTCCCCCCTGAGCCTCCTTTGCTCCAGGCTGAGACCCTTCCCAGCTCCCTCAGTTGCTCCTGGAGCTCCAGCCCCTTCCCCAGCTCCGTTCCCTTCCCTGGGCATGCTCCAGCCCCTCAAAGTTTGTCTCGTCATGTTGGATTCGAGGTGCCTCAGCAGTGCCCACACAGAGGGACTGTCACTCTCCTGGTCTTGCTGGACACACTGTGGCTGGTACAGGATGCTCTTGGCCACTTCTCCAAGCCTCTGAGTCGCTTCCTGTTGGAGAAAGCAATTCCAGCTTCTCCCCAGAATTTCCTCACCACCATTCCTGCACACCACACCACAAGAGCACTGCTTCCCACGTTCAGGTTACACAGAACAAAACGCTCCCTTTTCAAGCAGTAGGATTTTCAAAACAGCAGCAGTTTAATGGATTTTTCCAAGGTTTCTATCCTGCAAGGGTACAAACTGATCCCTGTAAAAATATTTTCCACTTGGTTCAACTCTGCAGGATCAAGCTCTTGATTTAGCAAGGTCAAGGGAGCACAGGTCAGAGTGTTCAAGGGAGTCACAGTGCACAGGTAAATATTCTCTTTGGTCAGATGCTGAAGTCACTCTCTCCTTGTGGAGTGTTGATACACCAGGAATCAAACCTGCACTCTCTCTCCTTTCTGAAAAAAAAGAGATACAACCACAGAAACACAAGCTGTGACAGCAAACAGCAGGAAGGAAAGTCAATGGATCTGTAATGAACTGTGCAATCTTTCTACCTCTCCCTTGTAGTATTAAAACACATCAACAAAAAGAAGAGGAAATGGGGGGAAATTGATCATTTACCTCTATTTGGAAATCGAACTCAATGCTTGAGGTAATTTTCTTAACAGAAAACTATCAGCTCTGACTTCTTCCAAGTAATTCCAAGCAAAGCTAGTGCAAACTCTTGAGGTGAGACATGAAAAAAAATAACAAAAACAACACAGATCTCTGCTCTTCCAACAGCTTTAAAAAACCAAACTGCTGTATCTTGTCTGCTAACAAAATGCCTGCTTTGATGTAGAGACAGCAAAGAACATTTACCTGCGTTCAGAGCTGCAGCCCTGCAGTTGCTGACATCCTGAAAGCTCCCAGGATTTCCAGCTGGTTATTCCTGCTGCTGTTAGCACTGCTCTGCCTGCCCACAGACCCTTCCAATCTACCACCTTGCACTTCTATTTCCTTCCTTCCCAGTCTTGCTCATGGATCTACTCCAACACCAGCACAACTCATTTGAGACTAAAGGAGGTTTCCAGTCTTACACTCAAAATAAACTATTTTTCAAGAAAATCTAGTCAAATTTTGCAACAAAACCTGAAGAACTCCAGCAGTCCTATTTGAGGAATCTGGATGAAAGAAGAGGCCTGGGGTTTGATTTATTAGTTTTATGAGCTGCAACTACAGAAATTCACTTTAAAAGGTACAAATATTTTCAGTGCATCTGTCTGTTATGACATTTTTAGCCCTTCAGTGAAACCTTCACTTTTGTATGATCTGAGAGTCAGCATTCAAATCTGAAATGATGATTTTGCCCTGCAGGAATAAGCTAAGTACACTCATTTTTAGGAGTCACCTCATTAGAAAGAGGATTTAGCCATAATTCACCCACAGCCACAAGTGTGCTTCCAACTAGGGAGTACAAACACCCAAGCCTAGAGCAGCCAGGACTCTGGAAGGATTACTGGCCACTGTAATGAACGCACTCCGTGGCAAAACAATCATACTGGACAATATTTCAGTGAGACATCTGCATGACTTGGGGCTGGGAGGTGGCTCACAGCTGCACCAGCAGACGCCCACCCACCAATGCAGAATAAGGGCTACATCCAACAGCACTTCCAGCATCTATAAATACCTCCACCACAACGCCTGCTAAAGTAGGTTAAGCTTAGAGGGCAAGAAATTGCAATCGGATTAAGATTAGTTCCCTCAGACTGGAAACACCCAGGAGCAAAACCTGAGAGTGAAGTCTCTGCGCTCTCCAAAACCCACTGGTAACCTTTAATGTAATCCCTGATGCTACCCTGCATGGAAACACCATTTGTATAAACAGGGTTAAAGCTCCCTGCCCAGAGGAGGGTGCAGCACGAGGATGAAAAGCAGCTTCCAGCCCAAGCTGGGGCTCAGGCAGTTTGCAGCTGGAGAGCAGCATTTCACACACGGCTCCCAGCCACAGTCCAGCACCAAGCCTGGTGGAACACGGCTGCAGAGAACCTGCAGGGCTCAACTGTCCACACAGGAGGTGCTGCCAGACCAGGAGTCTGGGGCTGCTCTCACAGCAGCACCTTGCTTCACCCAAAATACTCCTGCAACCTGTGCCCAAAGCAGCCACAGCATAACCCTGCAGAGCTGAGCCTGTCATGGAGCAGCTGTCAGGAACAAAGGGTGACACTGCCCTGGGAAATTTATTGTGCAGCAACTGGAACCTCTCCTGGTGAACAACAATAATAAATTATGCAAAGGGCCATGCATGATACTTTTTCAATATGAAACAGCACAGCAACGATTATAATATCTACCACAGGAAGGAGGGCTGGGGAGGGGGTTTGGTTGAGTTTATTACTTCTCTTTTTAGTTTTAGGAGCTTGTACTCAGACTAAAAACAAGGGAAAAAATCTGCCCTTGAGGCCTTTGCTTAAGGTCAATGGAAAGGATTTAATTTCTTTGGATAAAGCAACAAGCATGTTTCCATCATCCCTCTAGATATCTTAGGCAAGCAAAATGGTAACACAAATCACAGCCTGCATCCCACTGGCTCCAAAAAACACCCTGGACCCAGACTGAATCCTACAGTGACACAATCAAAGAATCATAAATGCTCCAGAGGCAGGGGAATAAGAATAGTTACATGTTGCCTGTCCCCAACTAGTAAAATAACTAGAAAGAGAAATAAAAATAAGCAGAGAAAGTGTATGTGTGAAAATGTTCAAGCTGCACTAACATGTACAAATAAAACTTTGGAAACAACCTGTACTATAGTGAGGAGACTCATACTGGAGTGGGCTTTTAACATGCTTCAGACTCTCCTAGGGAGGGACAATACTCTGACCCCAGCACTGGGCTGCTTTTCCACTTGACCACCATTTCCACAAGAGATAATCCTTTGCACAATGCAAGCTTAGCCAATCTTCATGTCTGGATCCCAAACTTTCTAATATATAGGGGTTTGGGTTTTTTTTTTTTTTTTTCCAAATACTACCAGCCTGACATCTGTGCATAACTAAAAGTCAATTTTTCAAGTTTGGATCTGCTTCACATGAACTGGTCTTTTGCTTGTGAGTGCCCATGTGTGATGTTCTCCTGAACATCTGATCAGTATCTTCACAGCCTTAGAGAGGAACTGAGCCCTTCTGAAAACCTGGTCTGAGCTGCAAGGTTCTTTCTTCACTGTTACACTGGCAAAGATTTTGATCTGGATTTTAAGAGCACTTTGGAACACATGGTCCCAATGGGCATTTTTGCTTAGTTCTGCTGAATTATAATGGAAATGTGTAGAATTGCTTAAGCAAGAATTTAAATTGCAAAATTAGAGAGTATATAAAGCTTTTAGATGTCTTTGAAAGCACTTGGTTGGAGAACTTTTAGACACTAAATCCAAGGCAATTTTGTGCAAAGCTTTAGAAGTGGTATCTGTAGATAGATCTATCTGATCCATGTCTGTACTTCTCCAATCCAGATTTCAGAAAAAAATGTTCTAATTCCAGGGCTAAGGGCTAGATCCAAAGACAAAAGAGCCTAAGAACAGCTGCAATGGTCCATCTAGCACATCATCTTGCCCTCCATCACAGCACAAGATATCAACGAAAAGAGTGATAAGCAAAGCCACAACATCCTTCCTTCAGCTATTCCTTCATCCTCAAACCACTTCCAGCCCTCCTCAATCGGCCATGGTATCTCTGTATTTAATGACTGTTGCTGGGTTTCACTTCCCCGGTCCTATCCCATCCTCTCATCACCTTGTGAGTGCCAGTCCCCATCATGCCAGGCTGGCAAGAGCTCACCCAGGTCAACCCAACACTTGACTGAAGCCCTCAGACTCCAAGTCAAGTTCAACAACACAAACCCAACCCAGCAGCTCAGCTGTAAGAGACAAAACCTGTCACCTATGCCTGGTGCTCTGTCACCACTCATTTTCTCCCCTTGTCCACAGGACCTGCCCTGACACTTGCATTTGAGACACAACCTGAGTTTGCTGAATTTCCATCACTCTGCCCAGAGCAGCAGCAGCACAGATCTCCCCATGGCCACACAACAGGTCTGGGTGCTCCCACTGGATCCTCTCCCTGTCTGCAGGGGAGCAGATCCTCAGTGCCACAAGGGATGTGCAGAACCCAGCCCCAGGGTTTGCCCAGCACACCTCCACTGTGGCCAGGGTGCCCTGCTACCACCACAGCTCTCCTCCCAGCACCTGAATTACTCTGCTTTCCAAGGAAATGGAGAGGGGAAAAGAAAGGAAAACTCCCATAGCAAGGAATAAAAAAAAAACAAACAAAAAAGGGCAAAAAAATCTAAAAAAAACTTACTTAAATGAACTTTGGTTCGCTTTCATTACTTTGTTCAAACCTTTCCTCATGCTGAAATCCAGCAGAAAGACCCATAGGCCAGTTATTTCTCAACACCAAAAATAACTTAATGAACACTCAGCGGCTTTGTTAAACATCACACCACAGCTCTGTGAACACCAGCTTTTTGGGCTGATGTTTTTCTTACAAAAAAAAAATCTTGTGCACTCATAAAAATTCCATCTTTGTACTGTCTGGTGGAGCATTCAGTACAAATTAGCAATACTCTGCAGCAGGACAAGCAGAGGAAGGAACCCCTGATTCCCACTGCTGGGACATGTCAGGTATTGTCCAATGACTGATGTTTCCAACAGAATTTTCAGTTTTAACAGCTTGGCAGCATCAAACCCTCTTCAGAAAGACACACGGTGATGGCACTCTTGCCCAACATTGTCATTCAAGTGACAGAAGCCACAGAATGCCAGGAATTCTCTGCTGCTGTGCTGGCAGGAGCGAAGGCAGCAGGTACCAAAGCCCTTGCAGGGCTCCACTGAAGGCTGGAGTCAGTCAGGGATTTGGGCACAGGGCTGCTGCCTTCAGGAGCTTGGCAGATTGACTGAGCTACCTCCAACAGCTGGCTGCTCTCAACAGTGCTCTGGATATTTACTTAGGTGGCAGAAATCTTCACTTTCTTGCTAGTGAAGATAATACTGAAGTGTGACAACAATGAAACTTCTTCCTGAAGGAAAAACTGCACAGACAGACACAACCACTCTGAGTCCAAACCAACAGCCAAGGGATGTGCAGCAAGGCACTTCTGCAGCAATGAGCAACAGACTGGCTTTGGAACATCAGCTGACGCAGCTCTAGACAAATACCTTGCATCCTGTTAGTGAGGAGAACAGATCTAAAAAGATAAATAATATTTTAAATATAGACCTTAATATAGCCATTCCTAATGCAAGCAAACACTGCAGAAAGTGAAAGCAGAGAAATGAGAAGCTCAATCACGTTACCTGCAGAGCAGGAAGCTGAGGGTTTTGTGGTTTTCCTTTTCTGTGTGGTTCCAGATGAGTAAAACCCCAGTGTTCCCAGCCAGGACAAACCCAAGCCTCTGCAGAGCTTGGCTCCAGCACATGGATCACAGTCAGGAGTTGAAACTGCTGTAGAGAGCTCTGCTCTCCTTCCACCACCCAGCTCAAAGGGTTCTGCTCCCGCTAAGGACACACAAAATTTCCACAGCAGGGGATCTCCTGCTGCCTTTTTATTGCTACAGTTTTTATAACTAAAAAAAAAAAAAGAGTGCTTTTTATACTTTGTGTTTATCTTGCAGCACTATTAACAAGCCCTGACCATAGGACTGGGATCTTGCTGTGAAATAAAATTAAATTACATTGGGAAAGGATCTTCACATCAAAGTCTGGGAAATAAATTTCAAACCATTTTGAGGTTTGCAACCCTGACAGAAACAGAAAAAAAGAGAAGAGTCCCCTGACCCTTTCATTTTCTTTATACAGACTTGTCAGCAAAACACAAATGGGAAGAACTACCCCTGGGAACAGCCCTTCCCACAGACAAGGCAGAGCTGAGCACAGGCAGGAGCCCAACATACAGAAATTGAGAATGGCCTGGGCTGCTGTCTGGGCAAGGAATGCCATGGGACAGGGACCTGAGCCACGGGAAGCTCAGCACTGCATCCTGCTGCTCTGCAGAGCTGCATCCCAGTGCACAGCAGAGGCTGCAAGCTGAAAGCTGCTCCCTTTAGGCCAGCAGCAAGTCAGTTCCATTGCATATTTCCCCCCTTATTTCACCTTATTATTCATTATCCCCTTATTTATTAATGCCCTGACTGCTTACTGTCAGGGTCTCCCAAATCTAGGTTAGCAGAACACCAACACACCTCTGCCTCACCTGACAGCACAGTTTTGCTGAATTATTCACTAAGGCAGGGCTGCTATCCTGAACTGAGACTTGCTGCTGATTTCCCTGAAAGGGCTGCAGAGCACTGGGGATCAAATCCTGCCACTTCTCAATGGCTTACAAGAGAAACTCAGACACCTGTGTTACATTCCTTTCATTCACGACAAGCAGAGCATGTGCAAAGCATCTCTCTCCAGTAAAACCCTTTGATCTTCCAGCACAGAGAACAGCAACTGCCTTTTCCTTCTCAGCACAAGACAACCCCCACCTTCCAATTAAAGATGTTCTTCTTGAAGAAAAGTGGAGGCACAGCAGAAACCATCACTTAACAGGTATGTGCCAGCCTGTGCCAGGTCCAGGCCAGACCCCTCCTGCCCTCTGTAAGTGCCACCAGTTTCATCATCAACAATTACTAAGCACTGACTGAGTACTTGAAAAAATAAATTAACATCCAATTCCTGCCACAGAGCTCTAGCTTGCAAAAGAGGTTTGAAATTTCAGCTTCAAACATCAAGTTTCCTAAATATCTGTATATCCTGAGCTAATAGAAAGCTATTAAAAATAAATAGATGCTTTCCAACCCTGTCCTAGGGGAGTCATTCTGACACACGGGCTCACTCTGGCCTGGAACACTGAAGTATAGCTCCTTCTCAGCTCTTCCAAGACAGAAAAACACCAGTCTGTGAAAAGTAATGAACAACAAAAGATTTTCTACATACAGTACCTCAGAAGAATTCTCTGAACAGCAGTCACAAAATACTGAGATAAAACCCAAAGACACCAACTGTTTAAAAAACATTAACAATTATCTCTTCGGATATTGGAATTGCTGCAACAAGTTTGCATATGGAGTAAAAAGAGAAAAATCTTTACGTAAATTGAAAGAAATGCAAAGGCACAAGATTTCTACAATTCAGATTTACATTAAAAAAAAAAAAGTGAAATAAACGTGCTACCCTTATGTCACAGGCAAAGCAGAAGGCACAGATCTACCTCAACAATTGGTGACCTTTTAAGAAATCTTAATTAATTTTTGCTACGCCAGCAATGTGAGAAACAGTGCTCTCTCAGGAGCAGAATGGTATCTGGTTAGCTGCAAGAAAAAGCAAATTTTCAGTACCAATATTGATAAAAAAGCAAGGATAATGCTAAAAAAAAGGCATAGCTTTCTCTCTTTGTGCTTTTGCACAGAAGCCTCTCTGAAAGCCTAAAGTAAAAGACCATTTCTCATCCATTCACTCAAAGGAGAGCACCAGCATTAAGAATCTCCTTCTATCTTTCAACATTTACTCTAAAATCATAAATAAAATGGAATTTTTCTATCAAACTTTAGGCTGCACTGCTTTGAATACAGAGCAGTCCCATCATCAGGATCCAGGGGACAAACACTGGCATCTGGCAGGAAAGGAGCAGACCAGGGTGCCATATGAAGTAACAAATTTTAAGCCTGAAGAGATTGTTTTAATCCCAGAAAGTTGAAAGTTTGCAGCAAATCTGCCCATATTAAACAATATTTTAAAACAGATGATCCAGCTGCTCATGCTCAGGCAATTTCCCAGAGAAGCCCAGCTCTCCAGCACTGCCACCATAGCAAAAGACCAGACCTGGTGGAGCACAGCATTTCACACTTTCAGCAGAGACACCAGCCTACAGCAGAGGAGGATATGTACAGTGGCTTTTTGAGAAATTCCCCCACAGGTGCTGCTAATGACAGCTTACCTGTACAACAGCATCCTGGGCAAGCAGCACTGCCTGCAGCCCCCTCTGCACCCCCCCAGCAGCCAAGCCAGACCCACAGAATGCCAAAACTGGGTGAGAAAACTTTGAAGATCATCCCATTCCACCCTGCCATGGCAGGGACACCTCCCACTACCCCAGGTTGTTCCAAGCTCTATCCAGTCTGGCCTTGGACATTTCCAGGGATCCAGGGGCAGCCACACCTGCTCTGGGCAGCCTCTGCTAAGGCCCCATCACCCTCACAGGGAATAATTCCTTCCCAAGGAAAGAATTTCTTCCCAATCACACAGAGATCACACCAGATAACCACACTACAGACCTGGGTACAGATCCCTTGCTTGATATAAGGGGCAGGTCATGGCAGAGCTCCCAGTCTGAGCAGTGACAAGGACCTGAGCCACCAACACTTGGAAGAGGCAGGTGTGATCCAGCAGGCTCTGGGATGCAGGCACTACAGCAATGTGCATGAAGAATTTAGCACCACTGCACGCTCAGGAAGCAGCAACCTTGCTGTTTACCCTTTTACTAGGGTAAATAACCAGGAGCAAACACAAAATTTCGCTGCTAAACAAATAAGCACCATAAAATCTCTCCATAAAAATTCCCCAAGTGCAGTGGATTTTGAAAGTCTGTGTAAAAAAGCTCCCCTGGTGTGCAGAGGGCAGGCGGGCCCTGAGTCCGGAAGGAGCCTGAGAGTCTGCCCAGCTAATCCCCGTGGTCTCACTGGGTAACAGAAGACTGCTGCAAAAATACCAGCCAGTAGCCCCAACTCTGATCCAGCTATCTTCTTCCCTTGCCCTTGTCCCCATTAACTCCTTCTCCCTCCAAGCTTCCAGGAGAAGGAATATGTGCACCAGCCCTGCATACAAACTGACTGTCCCACACAACAGCACCAGGAGTCCCCTCCTGCCTCCTGCAAGGTGTCCCAGCACTACAAAGAAGTTTTCCACCTTTGTAGCCACCTGTGGGTGGCCTGTGGCCAGAGCCAGCCCTGCTGCCTGCCTGGCCTATGCTCACCACAATGTTTTATGATGCTCAACTTCTGCACTACAGCAGGGGGCCCATGACTTTGCTGAGAAGGTGGGAGCTGCATGACATTGTGTCAGTAATGCAAAAGTCATCTCTGCTCGTGGCGTCAGCACAGCTTCACTCTGCTCCTGCTGCTGCTGCCCTCAGAGGCATCTGAGAAGGGGGGAAGCTGAGGTATATCAACCTGGCCTTGCTGCTCATGTTTTCTGCTCCATACAAGACCATCAACAAACCCCAGAGACAATGTGAACTCCAAAGATATCACAAATAACATCCCATCAGTGGGAACAGTGCATCCATATGCTGGAAAGGTGAGAGGAGACTGGTTCCTTGCCTAGCCCAAGGCACACCAGGGCAGGAATAGCATCATACCCTAGAACACTTCTGAGACACAGCCATTACAGAGGGAGCAGCACATGCATGCTGAAGATGCCAGATCAACAGCTACACAGGTGCCATGAAATCACCAAGGTGTGGCAACAGGAAGAGTATTATCAGCTAATGACTGAAATCCTCTACTGAAAGCCAAGAGTCCTAACTGTTTTTAAGGAGGAGTCTGATATGCTTATGCATGAGGTAGAAAGGAGCACCTTGTGGAGACAGAATATTAAACTTGTCATAGGAATCCCTGGGCACCCAGCTCGCCAGCTCCCTTAGCAAGGGATAAGGGCTCTGGCTGGTCCCAGCGGAATTTGTGTGTGCCCATGCAGCGCAGACACAATTCTTCCACTGTGTTGCTATATGTCATTATTTTTCTCTTTTCAAAGAGATTTCCAAAGGTTATTGCATTTATTTGATTCCTAACATGGACCAGGTCACATCAAATCCACAGTCATCTAAAACAACTGCAATACTTGGGATTGAATCATCAAGGTTGGAGGAGCGCTCAATTTCCTCCTGGCACGAGTCAAGGCTCCTGCTGGGCAGCAAAGCAGCAGCAGCTCCTGACAGACTGGATGAAGATGACCCAAACTTCCCTCCCACCAGCTCAGCTGTCATGGAGCAACCTGTGCTGGTTGCTAAACCCAAAACTCTTGAACACAATGCTGAAGGGACAGGAAGGTGATGACCCCAGCACTATTACACCTCCATTTCTGCATTGTTCAACAGCAAGGACATCAACCTGTTGAAGAATGTTGTCACAGAGCACTATCTGTATTTGGTCTGGGTCTCAAGGAGTCAGGACATGCCAGCACAGGATTATTCTGAGAACACTGGCCAGTCAGAGCTCTGCTGCTCAAGTCAGAGTACCACTCAGCTCTGGAGGGAAACCCTACACAAACCTTCCCAGAAAGCTGTTATTATTTACTACGTGGAAACAACACAGAGGACAAGTGGCTCCTGGACTGTGTCCCAGGTGCTGTGAGAGCAGCACAGTGCCCTGCTATGGGGCAGGGTGCCACTCAGACTTTTGGCAGCTCATGGTGAAGCAGTGTTCCTGCTGCCAGTTCAGTTCCAGGCTCCCATTCAAGTCAGCCCTGACTAAAGCCTGTCTATATTAAAGCAGGGCTTCATTGAAATTAACCGTGCATTCACACATTCTTCATTTCCCATATTTTTGTAGGGCAGGAAAAAAGCAGCCACACTGACAAATCAGACTGGGAATTTCTTCAACTCACAGAAGATTCCAAATGATGGCCCTGATGGGGAAGCCAGGACCCTCCAGACAGGCACACATGGGCCTCGGACACCAGCTCCCAACACTCCTGTCTCAATCTTTGCCACTTCCACACTGGCTGACAAGATCCTTCTCCCACCTGCTCAGCTGCAGTCCTCACCAGCAGGATCAGCAGGGATGAAACCACAGAAACAGGCCAGAGAGTAAATTTTTGTTCTTAGCCCCACAGACATCTAGCACTGATACACAGTGGCAAAACTTAAACCCATAAAAAGCCTATCTGGCTATTTATGACTCTGGCATAACCAGCTGGGCAGATAAGCTCCAGGCTATTACTCCAGCTCTTCTCAAAAAGAAATACATTAATTAGAAACATATTTTAAAATAGATTTTGCATTTCCAGGAGAATGCTGACAGGCTTGTTCAGATATTCCACAACATGTGGCTCCAGTGCAGAAAGAACTCAACTGCCAAGCTGCTGCCTAAACCAGCACATATCTAACTAAACCTTTGCATCCAACCCTTTCTTCTTCCAACAGAAGTCTGAGCTCATTCACAACTCCTCTGTGTAAACTTGCATACTAACTTACACCTTAGTGTGACACTTTCTAGTGACAACAGCTGGGCTTGATCAGATCAGAAAGCTGACCTCTTCCTCAAATCACAAAGCAAACCAGCTCTAAAAGCTGACATGCAAATAGCCCACTTTGCACACACTGATTGCTGCAGCTACCCCAAGGCAAAAAGGACCTGGAAGAACATCTCCTCATCTCCTGGCCAGCATTGTACAAAGCCATTCGACCATCCTCCCCTTTCCTACTTTCTGCCCATGCAGGGACAAGGGAAAACAGGAGGATAGCGAAGGTAGGATGAGGTTTCCAGAGTACGGCATGAGGCCAAGTCCCGAACTGAGTGCTCAGGAGAGGAACTGGTCTCTACAGGAAAACTCGGACATGGCCCCACTGCTCCCCAAAGAGATTTCCAAACGCACCACTTTCATCTTAGTCCACAACCCCTCCCAGATCAAACAACACAGCCATATGTTTTTAAAGGAAACTGTTTTATCTCTGTCCACAAACCTCTTCAAAGTACAAACACTTTGCTTTCTGGTCCAAAAGCAAAGTGATAGCTAATTCACTTCAGAGACCCACTTCCAGAGAATCAGGTCCAAAGCAAACCACACAACCCTTCTGGTCCACAGAAAAAAAATAAGCCTAGACAAAAAGGGATAAAGGATAAACTCCCGTTCAGCTCAGCTGTCTGCTCTGAACAGCTGTCCTCCTTACGCCACAGGGCATCTCCCGAAGCACCTCAGAAAGATCAGATAAATTATTCAAAACACAGACTAATTCCTGGCGCTTGGACTCTTTGTTTGCTCCAGGACCAGCAGAGCTGTCTGCTTCCTGGAGGGCTCGCCCTGCCTCCAGTAAAGGGCAAACACCAAGGCTTTGATTTGCAGAAGAGGAACTCAATTTAGCAGCTAATAAATACACAATTTGTGCAATACACATACTCCCATCTCCCTTGATGCTCATACCCACTGAACACTGTCACTGTACCGCCCATGTGCACGGCAGGTCAGCTCACCTGAGAGGAGAAACAGGAGAGAAATGGGCACTGATACTTGGCAACACCGCACTGTGTTGTGTTTCCTCACTAACAGCAATAGCAGAGATCTCAGCGCCGAGGGTACAGCCTGAGGTGTCAAGGTCACACATTTTGGAAGATGCTCTGCAGCACCACATGATACTCCTGATGCAAATCCAGGCCAATGATACCTCACATGCTCCACAAAGGATCTGTGCAGGCATGGAGCAGGCACCCCACAGGGCTGCAGAGAGCTCCACTGGGACTGTGTTTAAACAAACCTATGACATCTGATAAAGCCACGTTTGCACCTTTCCACCTAACCACGAGGAGACACAGACATGTTACACCTGCATGAACTCCAGGACTCATCCTGAAGAAACGGCCACCTCAGCAGACCAAGAATGTACATCATGGGGAGCTTCAAGATCTAAAGCTACTCCTCAAACAAAAGCAAACCCAGTAAAATTGCAGATGACCAAAAGAACCAGACTAATGTAACATAAAATAAGAGTTTAGAAACAAAGTCAGCACCACAGACTATCCAGAACACCAGCTCCAAAACACAAATGTTCAGGCTGACAAAGCTTCACAGCTGAGGCAGAGCAAGTTTTCAACTCTCCCTTCTCTCCTTATCATTATTTCCAAATGTATTTTGGCTGCCAAAATTTATCAGTCTTCTTTAACATACTTCGGTTTAAAACAAATCCCTGCTCTCCTTTGGGTGCTCTGAGTTTACCATATTAAATCCCAGGAGTTAGTTCAAGTTTCTCCTACTGCACATCTCCCTGCAGTCTATCCTTTCCTTCAGCTTCAGGGTCTCAGGAAAAAGGCCAATTCACCCAGACACAGTTCCAAAGAGGGAAAACAGGTCCTGAGCTGGGACCACGCATGAGGCAAGGGACAAACATAGTCCAACATGGGACATGCCTACAAGGTGAACAAACAGAGGGCTGTGTATGTTAAAGGTATATAAAAGGTCCATCCATCCAGCTCTTGCAGTCAGTTAAGTGCTGGTAGCACAGGAGCACCCCTTTGACAGGCTGTCACATGAGGTGTCACCTGCAGTGGCAGTTTTCCAAGCATCTCATACACAGTTTATATAAATCCACCTAGCAAACCTCAGCAAGGGACGTGTAACTGAGATAACTTGTCCAACAACTCAGCAGCAGTACAAAGACGTGGGTGGGTGTAGAAAACAGGGTGCAGAGTCACAGCAAAAATTATTTTGTCTTGTTCAGACACTAACATAACCCAGAGTAAAAACCACTCCAAGGCTGCACAAATCCTTCCTGCAATCCTGCAAGTCCCAGGAGAAGGAGATGAAACCCACTCTCCCTGCATTTCACACTTTACGAACA